>CM063604.1:5794940-5860661 GCA_032356905.1 Salix exigua
CGCCTACTAAGTAATGTTCGTGAATTAATTTGAAGGACTAACATTTCCTAGCAATCGAGCTGAAGAGCCACAGCCGATCAAGGGAACAAATTCCAAGAGACAATAAATGGCAAGTAGAAATGGATATCTCGAATGGGTTTGATCCGGCCACTACAAAAAGGATCATTTGCAATGGAAGCATCCGTTGCAAATAAGTAAGGTTGCCATTGCAAATTTGCATTTGCAACGGATTTTACAACGGATGCATTCCGTTGTAAAATGGCGACTGCAAATGGATTTGCAACGAATTAACCGTTGCAATTTTGCTTGCAACGGCTAATCCGTTGCCACTTTGCAACGGATATGCGATTGCAAATTTGCAACGGCTAATCCGTTGCTACATAGCAACGGCATATCCGTTGCCAAGTGGCAACGGCTAAGCCGTTGCGAATTAGCAACGACGAAGTGGCAATTATACATTTTTTTATTCAATTTTTATATTCAATTTTTTATTTAATTTATGTAATAATTACATTTACACACTTTGATTAATATTATTATTTTTTAGAAGCAAATAAATACATATCAAATAACATAAAAGGAAATATTATACAAATTATAAAAAGATTTAGTTACATTTACTTGTTTAAGTATATACATATTTGTACATCAAGATAAAACAAAGAAATAAATAGTTCTATCACTAGCAACATGAAACAAAAAAAAAATACTTGGTTAGTTCATGTTGCAACATTTTAAATAATTCATATTGATGAACTAACATATCAATTTTTGATTCTTTTACTTGGTTAGTTCCTTCATGAGTTACTTCCAAAGCATGCCATATATCCCTAGCATTTTTACATGAAGATATTCTATTAAATTCACTTCTATCTAATGCACAATATAAAATGTTCATTGCTCTAGCATCCATAGAAAGTAATCTTTTATCTAGGTCACTATATTCTATCATGCTTTTTGGAATCTCAATACCATTTACAATTTTAAGTGGTCTATGAGGTCCATTTTCAATAGAAAGCCATAAATTAAAATCTATAGATTGAAGATATATTGACATTCTAGCTTTCCAATAGGCATAATCATCACCATCAAAAAATGGTGGTCTAGAAGTTGAAGCACCTTCATTTCGGAGATTATTGCATATAGTTGCCATTCTACTCAAAGTCTAAGCAAACTTAATAAATGAGAACTAAGCTCTGATACCAATTGTTGAAATTCACGGATTAAGGCAACTATGCACCTAAAGGCGGAATTGGTGCAAATACAATAAATATAGCAATTCTAAAATTAATTACTTTAAAGTAAAGAGATAAGGGAAAGAGATTGCTAACTCGGTTTTTAACGTGGTTCGGCAAGCCTACGTCCACGACTCAAGTACCAACCCGTACTTGAGTATTGTACTCTTTTACTAATCCAAGTAACAAGATTACAATTTCCGCTTGATGAATCCACACCAAGACTTTACACCACTTGAAGATATGCCCTCTTCAAGATTTTCCTTTTCCACTTGAAGATGTCCCCTCTTCAAGATTTTTCCTTGGTGATGTTTCCTCACCAATACCAAGAGTTTTATACTCAACTCTCAAGAGTTTCACAATGGTTGTTTTAGTAAAACAACAATACACTCTTAATAGTGTGGATATTACAAATGAAGATCTATGATCTCTTTCTCTCACTTAATAGCACTTAGGATATTTGAAGGTGTTTAAGTGTAGTGAGAATGAGAAATACTCTTTGTGTTAGGATATGAAGATTTAAACACAAATATGAGTATTAATGAGGATTGATGATATAAAGGTGTTTATGCACTTCTAATTGCCTCAATATAAGATATGAAAGTTCTATCTATTTAGTTTTGCAATTAAGAGGCCTATTTATAAGTTTCTAAAAGAAACTAGCCGTTTCTAGCCGTTTTAGTGCAACTGCCATATCAAGCGGTCGACCGGTTCATAACGGACAAAACCAAGCGGTCGACCGGTTCACAACGGATAAAATAATTTGTCTTCCAAGCGGTCGACCGGTTCATAACGGATACCTCAAGCGGTCGACCGGTTCATGCAGAAATCTATTTTGACAAATTATCTTTTCTGAATTTCTTGAACCGATTGAATATGACTTAAACCTTTTAATCATCAAATCCTTTTAATGCATGCACTGTGAAGTGTGTGAGTTCATTTTAATTTGTGCTATCAAGATAGAAATTGAGATTTACACAAAGCACTAAAATGAACACTTATTCTAAGTCTTCACTTGCTTGCATCTTGGACTTCTTGGAGTGATTTCTTCTTGAACTCCATTATGCTTGTTGATGTATTCTTTGAATAAAACCTGTTTATAGCTTAATCTCATCCAAGCATATTATTAGCCCATTTTCTTTTTATTGTTATCATCAAAATATATAAAGCATACAAAGTATGACATTATATGTCAACAATCGTGCCAACAGGTGTTGACATATTTTAACTCATAAATTCAGGCCTCACATTACTTCCATATTGGTTCGCAAGATAAGTTGTAATGGAGTTAATCTGACGTTGCATGTTGTTAATAACAACATCTTTTACTAGCAATTCGTCCTTCAGCTTCTGTATTACAGTGCTCGGATATGTCGAATTCATACAGTACGAATGTTGAGATGAACTTGTACTAACCTTCGATGCTGGCATACGTGGTGCACCGTAAACTCTACCCTTGCTGAGCCCCCCAGAAGCCTGACACCAAGCTTCTCCATCAAAAGAAGGATGGACATCTCGGTTTGGTCCATACTTTGCAATCATCTCATTTCTATATTTTTCCTGCAAACAGACAAGTACATGAAGACAAAAATTTGTTAAAAAAATAAGGAATTATATACAAGTAATTAATTAATAAAAAATAATAGTACTTACCACCACTGTTTTCGACCTGTTATCCACGAATGTGCCGGTTTGATTTACATTCTGATGCAACATTGAAAACACATCATCCCATGGAAGTTTTTTTTCCACCGGCTTGTTGTTTCTATTAACATTTTAAAAATAATTAGCAGCATAAATATTAACCAAAATACAATAACAAGTGTTTAATAATCTTAATGCTTACCATACTGGCTCGATATGATGCAAATGACACTGAGCCACCACAATGAGAACTTATTTTACCATCTGTTTGTTTCAACCTATTGCGTTTTGAAGCGTCAGATCGTCTACGGAATTCTTCGGTTGACCAAACTTTAAGTATCATTTTATTCCAATCTTCCTTTTGTATCCAAATTGGACCATTGTCAATGCAGTCAGTAATATTTGTGGTGTTCAGTTTTGCCAGAGCTTTAGAGCGAGCTCTGGCTAATAGTTGGTTCAAAGAGATTCGAGCTTTAAGTTCCCAGATATTCCGAACAATATCTTCATCTGCCTCGGGGAAGTCATATTTTTTCTATGACATACATATGAAAAGTATAATCATAAAAAATGCACTATCAAAATTATGGAAATAGTTGCGTGAATTAAAATTAAACAAGGCAATAAAGTCGGCAATCTTATTTTTGTCATACCTTGAACTCTTTGAAGAATTCATCCTTATAGAACAAATCTACTTTGTCCCAATTGTGCCATGGCCAGTTGAAATTACAGCGCAAAATGTTTCCGATTTCACGCCCACATGATGCGTTATTAAACTTGAAATATTATAATAACAATTTTTTAAGGAAACAAATACAGACATAAATAATGAATGTGTTAAAAAACTATAAAACTTACTCTGTTCTTCCATACAAACTCAGTTGTCGTTTTTTGTTACTGGATTGATTTCGGTGTCAAAACCCGTCTGTTTAATGCAAACATTGTTCCTTGCTGAGTTTTGACCACTGCCTGATTGGTGACAATCTTCATTTTGATCATTATTATCCTCTTTGTTTATTGTTTCGTCTGTTTCGGTCTCCTCGTCATCCACAAGATCACCATTCACTTCCGGATAATTATCACTTACCAGCAAATGCTGATAACCAGACATGTAATTATCTTCTATATTTGGAAATGAGCTTGGGATTTCGGTCATGTTATTATCATCTATGTCTGTACGGTCAATAGGGTGAGAAGTTGCAAGCCTACTCTTCCTGTATGAATTTTTTTTTGATCTGGATGAAAAATTATCAATTTTAGAATCTAATATAGATCCACGCCGCAACATTCTAAAATAAATGTGTTCTTATCAATAACTGTTTACAATAACTAATAATCATGATAATTAAGCAATTTAAGCATAACGCTAATAATCATAACATTCTTAAACATCAATATTAAAATAAAATGAACAAATCCTGATAAATGTCCGAAGTCCCAAGCTCATGATCAAACATCATAATACTAATCATCATTATCATCAACATCAATATTTCAATCAAAATAACAAATCATAGCATAACGACAATCATCATTACCATCAACATGAATATTTCAATCGAAATAACATATCCAAGCATAATACTCATCATCATTACCATCAACGTCAAATATTTCAATCAAAATAACAAATCCAAGCATAACAGCAATAATCATTTCCATTAACATCAATATTTCAATCGAAGTAACATATGCAAGCATAATACTCATCATCATTACCATCAACATCAAATATTTCATTCAAAATAACAAATCCAAGCATAATACTATTCATCATTACCATCAACATTATACATATTAGGAATCCAAATTAAAAATACAAGCATAATGCTAATAATCATTACCATCAACATCAATACTTTAGTAGGGAATAACAAAAATACATGCATAATGTTAATCATCATTATCATCACTCCTAATTACATCATCATCATCATCTACACCATCACCAATGACATCATTGTCAGACACAATTTCTTCATCCGAAGCCATTTCATGCTCTTCTCCCCAAATTCCCTCTACCCGAGGCAACTCATGGTGATTGATTTCTTCATAATAAGATGAGTCAGCAAGTACATTTACATCATCAAGTGACGGCTCAGGCAACACACAAAATGGATGAGTAATTTCATCTAATTGATCAACATCAAATGATTTAACATTGTCGGTGTTTTCAGTAAATTCCCCCATATGTACGTTATAACGACTTCTAGCTGATGTCTTTATAACTGCCCACCATTCTGATGATTTATTATTGGGTGGACATGAATAGTACACTTGTTGACATTGTTGCGCCAAGACAAAATCTTCATTCCCATGTAGCCTAGAAGTATGTTTGATTTCAACCAAACCATTTGAACGATGCTTTTTAAGTCGATGTTTTGTATCATACCAATGGCACTTGAACATAAATACCTTGCATTTATTCCCTAAATATTTTAGCCAAATCACTTCTTGAAGCATTCCATAATAATCAATCTCATTCTCATTGTAGCTACTTCCTTTAACACAAACCCCACTATTCATAGTTTTTTTTATGTCTTCCATAACTTTGAGTATGAAATTTAAACCCATTTACATAATACCCATTATAATATTTCACTTAATTGGACGGCCCCATTGATAGTGCAAAGATTTGATTCTCAATTCCAGTTGATTTGTATTGAACCTAGCATAAGAATAATAATAACCATGGATGAATTTAGTAAATTTCATATAAAATATTTAATATAACAAGATTCTTATTGAAAATACTTACATTATTTTTCAACCAAATTGGAAATATATGCTCATATAGTTTTTCAATTTGGACATCGGTAAATTATGGTTGTTCTCTGTCTTCAGCTCTTGACGACATTGCCTAAAATTGTAATTGTTAGGTGATATTAAATTATTCTAAATGACGATCAAATTGAATATATTTGACACTTACTCCATATAGGGTTTCAATTCTTGACAATTGAAAATGACATAGTTGTGTGCTATTTTCATTTCTTCGTGCGATAACTGCCTTCTATAAAATTTCTTGGACAACTTTCTCCCAGGATAGGAAAAAAATGAAAGTCATCCACCTTCACCTTTAGATCCACCATCGTCATTTCTTGGAACTGTATTCCATATTGTTTGAACGTCATCACCAAAATAATACGACGCAAAATTTGTAATTTCGTCAATTAGGTAAGCTTCACAAATAAAAGCCTCAACGTGAGCTTTATTGCTTACTTTCTTCTTCAAATAAAACATATACCTACATCATTTTTGTTAATTAATTTGCATTGAAATAAAATATAAATTGAATTTTTAAAACAAATTACATTGTATGAGATCATACCGTTCAAATGGATACATCCATCGATATTGAACGGGTCCTCCAGCTTGTGCTTCATAAGGAAGATGTATCGTTAAATGTTCCATGGAGTCAAATAAAGATGGAGGGAAAATCTTTTCAAGTTTACATATTATTTCAATTATATTTCGCTGCATCAGCTCCACATGGTTGACATTTAAATTTGTAGCACAGATGTCCCAGAAAAAAACTGACAATTCAGTTAATGCCTCCCACAATGGTCTAGGCAAGTAAGGTCAGAATGCGACAGGAATAAGTCTTTGAATAAATACATGACAATCATGACTTTTCATACTCGAAACCTTACATTGAGCCTCTTTTACACACCGTGATATATTTGAAGCATAACCATCACGAAATGACAACTCTTTCATCCATGACAACACTTCTTCTTGTTGTTTCTTGAATAAATAATAACTACCTTTTGGTTTGTAAACTCGACCATTGGCATGTTCTTACAAATGTAAGTTTGGCCTCCTACAATACAACTGAATATCTAACCTAGCCTTTACATTATCCTTGTTCTATCAGGACAATCCATAACTGTATAGAAGATATTCTCAAAACAATTTTTCTCTATGTGCATGACATCTAGGTTGTGACGGATTACATTAGTATGCCAATATGGAAGCTCCCAAAAAATACTTTTCTCCACCCAATTATGATACACACTGAAACCGGGAATTTTATCACAAGAGCAATGAACATGTCCATCAGTAAACTTTGAAACTTCATCTAACATTTGTAAACCAGTTCGACGTGGGAAAGGAGGGAGTTCTTCAACTACTCCATTCATAAACTTATCTGTCTGGTATCTATAGGGGTGGTTCATGGGGAGGAATCATCGATGATAGTCAAAATGTAGTTTTCCCACCATGTTTTAACCTAAAAGCCTTGATATGCTCCATGCAATAAGGGCAACATAATTTTCCATGAGTACTCCAGCTTGATAACATACCATATGCAGGAAAATCACTAATGGTCCACATCAAAGCTGCTTTCAATTGAAAATTTTGTTGACCATATACATCATAAGTTTCAACACCAACAGACCACAACTTATTCAATTCATCAACCAAGGGTCTTAGAAAAACATCAAGCTTCTTTCCAGGGATTCTTTGGGCCAGGAATGATCATTGATAAAAACATAAATGGTTTTGTCATGCACTTCCAAGGAGGCAAGTTATACATCTGTTACAATTACTGGCCAACAATGCATTTGACATCATATTAAATGGACAAAATCCATCCGTGCATAACCCTAATCCTAATCTCACATTTCGAGGATCTGCCGCGAAGTTAGGATGGATATGATTAAACTCTTTCCATGCATATCCATCTAATGGATGCACAATTACTTCATCATCTGACATGTGAAAGTTATGCCATGTCATATATTTAGCATGATGTGGAGACATAAATAGCCTCTGAAGTCTAGGTGTCAATGGAATGTATTGGAGTTGCTTCTCCACCTTTCTTTTTGTGCCTTGAATAGTTGGGTTTGTAGGTTTATATCGTGAACTTCCACAGAAGTCACAAATGATTTTCATTGCATCCACCCCGTAATACAACATACAATAATTCGGACACACATCATATTTCTCATAACCAAGTCCAAGTGGCCGCATAAATTTTTTGGCTTCATAAATTTTCATTGGCCATTTTGCTTGCAAATGGTGGTTCTATAGAGATTCTTGGTTATTACAGGATCACGATGAAGGTAGCTTTTGGTTTTGAGGTTTAAAAATATTAGGGTTTGATAAAATATTTATAGTTGTGTTTTTAAAAAATATGAATTTAGTTAAACTTATCATTACAATAAATTAAAACATTCATCATACTTCTTCATTAACCAAATATATATTTTTCATCATCGCACAATCTTACACATAATTATAACAACAACGAAATAATTTAGGAAAAACTGATAAGAAAAAATAATTACTATATAAACAAAATAATTAACCATAATATATCCCAAAACAAAATGAAAATAATTTTTCAGAGACTATAAAGAGACAATGGAGAAAATAAAAGAATTATAAAAGAAAAGGAAATAAATACAAGTGAAGTAAGAAAAGAAATTCAAGAAAGAAACTAATAATGAAAAAAATTGTAAAAGGATATTGATAATTGTTTTTAATAGAGATGAACACTGCTAGAATTAACAATTTTACCGACAAAAATATTTTTGGCATTTAAACTCTTTGTTTGTCGATACTTATCTTATCGATGTTCTTAAGGAAAGAAATCATTTGTCGGTAAAATCCTTGTTGCTAATTCTTATTTTTTAATGGATTTTGTCGAGTATTGAATATAATGAAGGCTTTATCGACAAACAAAGTGCGCCAAAAGAAAATTAATCGAGCAATTTTGTCAAGTATATCCATCAAGTATATTAAAAATATCATCGACGAAACACCAACGATAAATTCATCGGTAACATTTTGTCAAGAATATAATTAGTGAGTAAAAAAACAATGACATTCAAGTAATGATTTTTCAACTATCCAAAAATAGCACGAAAAGTTTCATTTGTAATTTCATAACAATTTTTTAAAAAAATGAAATAATTAAAATAATATAAAAATTAATAAAAATCAAAATAAATATATCTCATATTAAATTATTTGATATACATTCAAAATTCAAACACAATAAGTCTTAACACACAAGCAATGTTGGAGGAGGAGAAGGAGGTTGGTCGAAACCACGAGGCCAAAACAGAGCAATGCATAGATCATCCCAATGTGATAGCATCTATATAAGCATTTGGAAAAGTTCATCTTTTCAACACAAAGTTTGGCTATCTCGTCACACAATTTCTTGGCTAAAGGCACTTGGAGTTTGCGTGAACAAAATTGATTTGAACAAGGTTCCAAGAGTTGAAACACTACTGAATCATTCATCAATTCTATTAGGTCCATTGGATCGATCCTACCTCCAACCACACATCCGGATGGGTTGAAGGATCATCTCAGTATTTCTCTTTCAACCTACTATTATATTATATATATACTAAAAGAAAATCAAATCAGAAAAAATCAATATAATAAGAACTTAAGAAAAAGAAATTGGTAAATGTCATAACCCAATTTTGGGTTATTCCCTAAATCTACCCAAAATAAAACAAAAATATAAGAGGTCGGTGTCGTAGAAAAATCAAGTTGAAAATTTTGGACGTTTTAGAGCTCGATCATACCTCTTTTATGCACAAAAATGAAGGAAAATGCAGATTCAAGGCTAAAATAATTTATTATTGGATAAATGTGTGTAACAATTGAATTGAAAAACATAATTATATTTTATCAAGTAAGTTTGATTTAATCGCTGACCAATTTAAAGTGTAGTTATGTTTAGGAATTAATTTAAGGCATAGTTGAAGGTTTACATTAAGCGCAAGAACTTAATTATACTTTAAATGGGTCAAATTAATTTTATTAAGGAAATAATTGGTGAGAAATTAAGTTTGGAAGCCTAATTTGGGTTAAATTGAGAAGATCATAATTTTTGTATGAAATATTTTTGGGTGAAAACGAAAGCCAAAATTGAAGACAAAAACATTGTTCTTCCGTCAAAAAAACTCTTTTGTAACAACCCATTTTTTGTCTGTCTATTTTATTTAAAAAAAAAAACTTGTCCAGGCATCCATGCTGCAACCTACTCCCACTCTCGCAACAAACAATACATCATCCTCGGACATCACTCCCATATTGTAAATTGCATACATTGAGTTTATAAAGGGAAGCAAATTTACAAAACAGAGGGGAGGAGTATGAAATAATCATCGAAACAGAGGGAGACAGAGACAGAAAGGTGAAAATGATTATAAGCTGAGTGACGATCGAAATTTGCAGGAAAAACATTGAAAAGCGAGAGTACCCAAGCACAAAAGTGAGGAGCGAACAAAAAAGTGAAAAACGAGCGAAGGATGTGAAGCTAAACTAGTGACGGTTACACCACTAGCAGCGGCTTGTTCCCCATCTCTAGAAATAATCATCGAGCCTGTCTCACTCAAAAACTCTCTCCATAATCACCTCTACCACCTGTGGCGTCTGTCTCTCTCTTGCGGCGTTGAAAACTGCTCTCTCTCTCTTGCGGCATCCACTGTCAACTCTCTCTCCTCCTCCAACCAACAAGCGGCCAACCACCTTGACTCATCTTCCTTGGCATCGGTGGGTTCTCCCCACGCCCAGCTAGACACACCCACCTCTAGCAGTGATGACCGACTTTGACAATGAAGAGCAGACAACATAGACCAGCCCCTTCCAGGCGCTCCACCCGCAACCACATACCACCATTTTCGACGCCACCATCACAGAAAGAACCACACCGACCTCCTTTATCCAATGATAGTGTCAAGTGAGCCTCTCGTCTACATCCATTAACCTCCCATTTATTGTTCATTTGGTGAGCAGTAGGCACTACTGCTTATTGCATGTGAATAGTGGGATGTAACTTATGTCCCACTATTCACATGATGAACAGATGGGTGTACTGGACCGGACTTTGTGTCCGGCCAGGCCACCTGAATAAGGTGGGCTACTAGACCACCTGGACTTGAAGCCCAGTCCAAAGGGAGGTGGGTTGTTAGCCCTCCAAGGATGGATCGGTTGGGTAGTCCGACCCCAAATGATGGGCCTCTCGAGCACATCAAAGCTGGACACCCGACCTACAAAAAAATAAAAAAATACAAAATTTACATAAATTTTTTTAAAAATTATAAACAAAAATATGTTTTTTCTTGCATTGGCTGAATTCAAGGTTTTTCAAGCATATTTTTCATAAGAAAATAAATATTGCATTTTTCTCATATTTTGAATCAAAATTGGATATCGTAATCAGTATATGATTATCTATTGGAATTTGGCCAAAATGTCAAACTAATTTAACAATTTTTTTTGTTTTAGCTATCATGGTATAAAATTATATTGTAAAGTATACTCGCAAATAGTTAAAACAGGGTTTTCAAAATACAATATAAAATTCTTTTTGGTTAGTTTTCGACTCTTATTGAGGTAGAGACTCTCTCATGAAGAGAGATCTACATCGAGCTTTAGGAAAGACCACCGAATAAAAATCAAACTTAGAAAAATAATCAAACAACAATACAGACTTGTCTTATGTAGGGTGCATTAGGGGTGATGTCTTTTCTTGCACAACAAGTTCCCTTACTCAGACTCTCGCAGACCATTAGGTTCCTAGTGACCTTAATACTAGGTGGCGAATCCTGATAATTATAGTCATAATTTTTATGACTATAAAAGACACCCATTTCACCATACGTTGTTTTCTCCCCTTTAGGGATGGCGAGTCGTGAGCTGAAAAAACTTCATAGCAATAGTAAAAACCAACATGCCACAAATGCTTAAGCGCAACTATCCACGAACTACTCGTTCAATGCTTTTTGCGCTACTCTGCACATGCATCTCAACATAAAACTTCATCGAAAATGGATCGCGTACAAGAGTCGTAGCTTGCAAGAAAAAATATTGTTAGTTAAAAATATTAATATAATTGTTTTTAAAATTGATGTAAGAAAATATATCATAAGCTTAGCATGCAAAACAAATGACATATAGCCACTTGTATATGTGGTAAAAAATCTAAGAAATGTTGGTTCTCGCTTTATGCACCAGAATGCAAGAGTCAAGTGAAATACTCAATCATCTCAAGCTCAATATAACCTGAGACTACGATGTCATTCCAGTTTGGAATCTCTCTAGCTTGCATATATTTTTGGCTTTTTGTGCTTCATGCTAGAAAACATGTAACCTACATGGTACAAATGAATTATTTGTTAGTAAATGAAAAATAAGATTGTAGTTTTTTAAAAATAGAAATGTAGATGAAATTATCTTGTTGTAGTGTGATTCTCACACTCTTCTTATAACATCATCATTAGCATCATCTCAATCAAATTCTCCATTGCAATAAAAATTTAGAAAAAATATTTTTAGTAATCTAAATAAACTAAAAATTAATCTAAACCTTGTAAACATAGCTTTGACCCATGAGTCTCTATTCATGAATTTTGGAGACCACTCTATTGAAACAATAGAATCTTCATTGATGATTTAAAAATTGTTTTTATAGTTCTCGTGACCTCAATATTTATAATCCTAAAATTTCATTTGTTAAATGAAATTATCTTTTAAAAAACTTAATAAATACTCTTAATTGTTAAAACAAAAAACCATGTTGAAAGGACATCATTCTATTGGATCAATACTTCCAGGGTAATTGGACCCCACAATAAAACAAGCTAGTTGATATTATTCATTTTCTTCTAATAATTTTGTGCAATATTTTTATTTCTACATTACAATATTTTTAAATTAATCATAAACTTTGAAAATTTTGTTATAAATTTACAACAGATTCAAAAATAATGACAATAAAAACTTAGCTAGAAGAAAATTATCGGTTAATAATCCATTAACAACGAAAACTTATCAATTCATAATTCATTAACTCAAGAAAAATAATTAAAAATAATTTTATTCCCACACCAAAACCATAAAAAATTAAAAATAATATAACAATCCCACACCAATACCATCAAGAACAAAAAAATGCAAAAACACAGAAAATCTAGGTGGGGAGAAGAAAAGATAAGAGAAAAATAAAAAGGACGAGAAAAGAGAATTGGTGGTTTGTTGACGAGTGTGTGTGTCATGTGTGTGAGAGACATAGAGAGAGGAAGAGGAAGATAAAATATTTGTGTGTGTTGGTTGTGGTATTTTAAATTATATTCTCCAAAAGAATCACTATTGGATAATAAAAAAATAATATTTTCAATTGCTCTGCTGTTAAGTTAAATGAAAATTTTGAACTTGTATGAAAATTTTCAAAAAGTTTTGTTTAGTTTGTAATGCTATTGTTAAACAAATCAATAATAAATTAGCACAATAATTATTAGTCTATTGGGAAAGAGAACAATTCCCTTGAATGTTGTAAAATACCGACTAAATTAATATGTCGAATTATCATGTGTGATATGTACAATGAATAGTCACATGAGGAGGGAGCAATTCTCATAGCTACTATAAAATACCAATTAAATTAATTCCTCAATAATACCGTGTATGATATCTACAATGACCTATGTTATTCAAGGATTAAGGCAACAATACACCTAAGGGGGGGGGGGAATTAGGTGTAAATACAATAATTATAGCAATTCTAAAATCAATTACTTTAAAGTAAAGAGATAAGAGAGAGAGATTGCTAACTCGGTTTTTAACGTGGTTCGGCAAGCCTACGTCCACGATTCAAGTACAAATCCGTACTTGAGTATTGTACTCTCTTACTAGTCCCGAGTAACAAGATTACAAATCTTGCTTGATGAATCCACACCAAGACTTTTACACCACTTGAAGATATGCCCTCTTCAAGATTTTCCTTCTTCCCACTTGAAGATGTACCCTCTTCAAGATTTTTCTTTGGTGATGTTCCCTCACCAATATCAAAGAGTTTTATACTTCAACTCTCAAGAATATTACAATGGTTGTTTTTGTAAAACAACAATACACTCTTAATAGTGTAGATATTACAAATGAAGATCTATAATCTCTTTATCTCACTTGATAACACTTAGAATATTTGAAGGTGTTTAAGTGTAGTGAGAATGAAAAATACTCTTTGTGTTAAGATATGAAGATTTAAACACAAATGTGAGTATTAATGAAGATTGATGATATGAAGATGTTTTTGCACTCTAATTGCCTCAATATAAGATATGAAAGTTCTTGTGTATTTATTTTTGCAATTAGGAGGGCTATTTATAAGTTTCTAAAAGAAACTAGCCGCTTATAGCCGTTTTAATGCAATCTGTCATATCAAGCGGTCGACCGGTTCACAACGGACAAATAAAGTGGTCGACCGGTTCAGTTCAAAAGACAATTCGTCTTCAAGCGGTCGACCGGTTCACAACGGATAACCCAAGCGGTCGACCGGTTCGGCTTGAAAGACATTTTGTCTTCAAGCGGTCGACCGGTTCACAACGGATAAACCTAGCGGTCGACCGGTTCAGCTCAAAGACAATTTGTCTTCAAGCGGTCGACCGGTTCACTTGGTATACACCAAGCGGTCGACCGGTTCATGCAGAAAGGCAATTGTGACAAATTATCTTTTCTGAATTTTTGAACCGATTGAATATGACTTAATCCTCTAATCATCAAACTCTTTTAATGCATGCAATGTGAAGTGTGTGAGTTCATTTTAAATTGTGCTATCAAGTTAGACATTTGAGATTTACATAATTAAAGCACTAAAATGAAAACTTCTTCTTTGTCTTCACTTGCTTGCATCTTGGACTTCTTGGAGTGATTTCTTCGTGTACTCAGTTATGCTTGTTGATGTATTCTTTGTATAATACTGTTTATCGCTTAATCTCATCCAAGCATATTATTAGTCCATTTTCTTTTTATTGTTATCATCAAAATATATAAAACATATAAGTGTGACATTATATGTCAACAATCTCCCCCTTTTTGATGATGACAATAAACAAAAAGACTTAGATAATAAATTGAGTCTCCCCCTAAATATTATAATGCAATATATAGGAGACATTGAACATTTGTAGCAATTTAATCTAAGTACAAATATCATATGCAATTTATAAGAGAAATTCATATTTCTCCCCCTAAATATATGCATATAATTCTTTTATATTCTCATATTTTACTCCCCCATTATTGATGCATTTGATATTTTCATATTTCTCTCCCCCTTTGGCATCAACAAAAAGAAGGTTAATCATTGTGGATAAAAAAATATTCAATATCATTGTACATATATCCAAAATGAAAAGCATAAATACAATATTGTAAATAACAACATAAAAAAGATGAGATGCATGATACACAATTACGAAGGAGGTGGGTTCCGTGAGAGAAGTGAAGCCATCATCGCTTTCATCTCTCGAATATCAGCCCAGCATCTCTATGTGAGAGTCTCTCATGGATCGTATATCTGTCTCCATAAGCGTGAGGCGACTCTCTATCCTATGCGACCAGCCACTCGCGAGATGGCTCATCTAGGGAGGAATCCGGAGGTGGTGACTCAAATAGATGTGTGAACTCGTCTTCACCTTCATCCTCAGCCAGCATTCTCCTCCTCTTCATGCTCTTCCGCAGCATGTGCACCTTCTTGGTGCCCTTGGATCCACTCACCATGCTCATTAAGCACATATTTCATCCTAGTTAGAGTGGTGTTATTTATCTCCGTTTTATCTGAGTACGGTCTCTTATCCGTACCCGTCGACGAAGATCTCAAAATGCTCAAAAATAGTGGTAAACACTTGACCATAAGGTAGAGCCTTTTGTTTTTGATCAAATGCTAAGATTATATTCCTAATCAATATGTATGGAAGGTTTATTGGCCTTCGCTGAATCATACAATCAATTAAGCATAACTCCATAAATGTGACTTCATCATAGTGCCCCTTTTTGGGCAAGATATTGTGAGCAATAATTCTATGGAGTATCCTAGGTCTCAATAAAAGATCTTGACTCTTTATTTTAGCACCTGGAGCAAATCCATTATTTCCAGTATGCAATGCAACAGCATAATCATAGCTAAAACCTTCAATGGTCGGAATTATTTTAATATCAAACACTCTCGGACCATCATTAGATATACCCAATATCTCAGCTAATTCATCACAATTAAATTCAATGGGATGTCCTTGAAGAGTACTCATTACTCTTGGTTCTACATTAACCCTCATATTAGCAAAGAACATTCTCATCAATTTAGGGTATGTAGGTTTCCTATATTCATATAATGAGTACCAACCCATTTCAGCAAATAAAGTGTCTATACCTAAAGCAGATAGATCATTGCTTAAACCTCTTTCTACGATGATAGCTCTATTTGAGAAATTACTCAAAAATCTTTGAACATTATCACCTGACGAGGAAGTCGGATCATTGGCTCTTTTGCTCCTTGATTCGATCCTTCTTAATCGCTTATAAGATGCCATTGTCTTCAATTTGGCTATGGGTGTTTTGATTTAGATTAGTTTTGGAGAGGATTTAGGGTAAGATTTTTCGGATTTTTCTGTTGAATGAGTTCTGAAACCCTAGATAGTATTTATACTATCGAGCAACCGGTCGACCGGTTTCCTTGGGGTAAGTTCAACCGGTCGACCGGTTAACTCCCAAGTTGAGAATTTTCCAAATTTCTATTTTGAACCGTTCTTTCCACTCACAATGTAGCCTTTTCATGTAAAAATTATGTCCACACGGCAAAGAAATCAAGGGGCTAAAAATGCAAATTTTAGGCGTGAGCGAATGTTATCGTTCCTCTGGCTCAACCGGTCGACCGGTTGATCCAGATGCATGTACCGGTCGACCGGTACATGCAAAAATGGAAAGTTTTGCATTTTGACTTTAAAATCATTCATTAATATTCAAAGGTACCCTTTATGTCGAAAAATTATGTTCAGAACCATTTTCCTCCAAGATTCGAAAAATTCCAGTAGCCATCCTCTGTTTTATTCTGTCTCAACCGGTCTACCGGTTGGCTTGCTCTTGATGAACCGGTCGACCGGTTCATCCCAGAATTTCTAAATTCTCCAATATTTGTTTTGAACAAGTTTCTTATGCTCCAAGTGTATACTTTTTAACATCAAATAAATCCAACTTATAACCATTGATGTATACATAATTTAAACATCATTTGCATGGATAAATCCTAGGTTCCTTCTTATTTCGCAAAAGCGATCTTTGGCTAAGGGTTTTGTAAAAATATCTGCAAGTTGATGTTCTGTACCTATAAACTCAAGTACAATATCTCCTTTTTCAATGTGATCCCTCAAGAAGTGATGTCTTACTTCTATGTGTTTTGTACGAGAGTGCTGAATAGGATTTTTAGATAAGCAAATAGCACTTGTATTATCACATTTAATCGGAGTATTTTCAAACTTAAGTCTATAATCCTCCAAAGTTTGTTTCATCCATAATACTTGTGCACAACAACTCCCCGCCGCAATATATTCTGCTTCAGTTGTTGATAGGGCTACCGAGTTTTGTTTCTTACTTGCCCATGATACTAGTGAAGATCCTAGAAAGTGACAAGTTCCACTAGTACTTTTCCTATCTATTTTGCAACCCGCAAAATCTGCATCCGAGTAACTGATTAAACTCATTTCACTTCCCTTCGGATACCACAACCCTAAATTAATTGTACCATGCAAGTAACGAAAAATTCTTTTTACTGCACTAACATGGGATTCTTTTGGACATGCTTGAAATCGTGCACATAAACATACACTAAACATGATATCGGGTCTACTTGCGGTTAAATATAAAAGAGAACCGATCATACCTCGATATTTGGTGATGTCTACGGTTTTACCTTTTTCGTCCATATCAAGCTTAGTAGATGTACCCATGGGTGTGTCGGCATCTTTGACATGTTCCATCCCAAATCTTTTTAGAAGATCCTTGGTGTACTTGCTTTGGTTGATGAAGATGCCATCTCTTGTTTGCTTAATTTGCAATCCAAGGAAGAAATTTAATTCTCCCATCATGCTCATTTCAAATTCCTCTTGCATGCATTTTGCAAATTCCTTACATAGAGATTCGTTAGTAGCACCAAAAATTATATCATCAACATAGATTTGTACAATAAGGATATCTTTTCCTTTTCTTTTGTAAACAGTGGTGGTGTCAATTTTGCCAATGTTAAAATCATTTTCAATAAGAAATGTTTTTAATCTATCATACCATGCCCTAGGTGCTTGTTTCAAACCATACAAGGCCTTAAGTTTAAAAACATGATTAGGAAATTCAAATTTTTCAAAGCCTTGAGGTTGTTCAACATATACTTCTTCCATTATAAAGCCATTTAAAAATGCACTTTTAACATCCATTTGGAAGAGCATAAAATTTGCATGACATGCATAGGCTAATAGCATTCTTATAGATTCAAGTCTAGCTACCGGTGCAAAGGTTTCTTCATAATCTATTCCTTCTTCTTGATTATAACCTTTAGCAACTAGTCTTGCTTTGTTTCTAACAATAGTCCCATGTTCATCAACTTTGTTTCTAAAGACCCATTTAGTACCAATTATTGATAAATCTTTTGGTCTAGGGACTAGTTCCCAAACATCATTTCTCTCAAACTGATTTAGCTCATCTTGCATGGCTAAAATCCATTTTTCATCATTTTCAGCTTCAAGAAAGGTTTTAGGTTCTATTTGAGAAACAAATGCATAATGACCACTAATATTTCTAAGGGATGCTCTAGTTTTAGTTCCCTCAAACGGATTACCGATAATTCATTCGGAGGATGAGAACTTACATACCTTAGCTCCTTTGGCGGCTCAAAGGAGTTACTTACCAACTCTTGTTGATTGCTTGAGCTTGGTTGGTCCTTGGTTGTATCTTCAATTGATATTTCATTTGGATTTTTATCATGAAGATTCAAATGTTGAACATTTTTATTTAAGTCATCTGGAATCTCAACAATTTTGTCATTTTGAGTTTCCTCAAAGGCGACATGCATGGATTCCTCAAGACAAAGTGTTCTATTATTGTAAACTCTGTAAGCTTTGCTAGAGGAGGAGTATCCAAGAAAAATTCCAACATCGGATTTTGAATCAAATTTGTCAAGGTTGTCTTTAGTGTTTAGAATAAAGCATTTTGAACCAAAGACTTTAAAATAAGAGATGTTGGGCTTCCTCCTTTCCAAAGCTCATAAGGAGTCTTTTTCAACTCAGGTCTCAAGGTAACACGATTTAAAACATAGCAAGAAGTATTTACTGGCTTCCGCCCAAAAATATTTAGGGGTATTAAATTCATTTATCATAGTTCTTGCCATTTCTTGAAGAGACCGATTTTTCCTTTCCACAACCCCATTTTGTTGGGGAGTTCCAGGAGTTGAAAAGTTGTGGTGGTATCCTTTTCTTCACAAAACATTTCAAATAAATCACTTGTGAATTCACCACCATGATCGCTCCTTATGTTAATTATAGAAAATCCTTTCTCATTTTCGATTTTCTTTGAAAACTTTATAAATTCATGAATTGTTTCATCTTTTGATTTCAAAAATATAACCCATGTATATCTAGTAAAGTCATCAACAATTACAAACACATATCTATTACCACTTAAACTTCTTGTTCTAGTTGGTCCAAATAGATCTATGTGAAGTAATTCTAAAGGTCTTTCGGTTGAAATGTGATTCTTACTTTTAAAAGATGTTTTGAATTGTTTACCCATTTGGCAAGCGTCACATAGCTTTTCCTTTTCATATGAAATATGAGGAAGACCTTTAACTAAATCATTTTTGGTCAATTTTGAAAGAATGTCCATGCTTATGTGACCTAGTCTTCTATGCCATAGAAAACTATCATTTATACTAGCAACAAGACAATTTTCACTACTCATACATGCATCTATTTTGATCTTATAGATGTTTCCAATTCTATTACCGATAAAAATAATTTTGTCATTTTCAAGTATTAAGCAACATGTATGATCAAATAAGATTTTATATCCTTTGTCACATAATTGACTTATACTAAGTAAGTTATGCTTAAGATTATCAACAAGAAATACATTTTCAATGGAGGTTGAAGACATACCTCCAATGTTGCCAATTCCAACAATTTTTCCTTTTGAGTTGTCCCCAAAAGTCACTTTTCCTCCTTTAGTTTTGGAAAGACTTGAAAAAGGGTGCCGTTTCCGGTCATGTGTCTTGAACAAGCACTATCCAAAAACCACTCCCCATGTTCCCTTGGTTCCTACAAAATAGAATCAATATGAGGATTTTGGTACCCATACCTTCTTGGGTCCTTTTGGTTAGGGGTGGTTCCTTTTGGAACCCAAATCATGTCAACAATTTTATTTTTCTTCATCGGACATGCATAAATCAAATGACCTAATTTTCTACAATAATTGCATGTATGACTTGGATCATAAGACTCTTTAGCTTTAACAAAGTAATTCTTTAGGTATTTTTGATTTTTATTAGGTTTATAACCTAATCCTCCTTTGTTAAATACACTTCTTTGACTCGAAAGCATTTTCTCAAAAATTTTTGATCCTTGTGTGAATTTTGTGATAATTTTATTCAACTCATCAACTTTCTCTTTTAATGATTTATTATCTTTTTCAAGTTGATTGGTCTTGCTACTCTTGTCATTTAAATCATATACTTTCTTTTCTAATAAATCTTTTTCTTCAATTAAACATATATGATTTCTTTTTAGAGTACTATATTTAGAACCTAATTTCTTATATTCTATATACAAACTTTCAAGTTGATCATGTAGTTCAATATAAGAAGGGTCGGATTCATCATCCGAAGATTGTACCTCATTTTCGCTTTCAATTGCCATAAAGCACATGTTCGCCACATGTTCTTCTTCATCATTGGAGCTTGAGTCTGAGTCATCGCTCCATGTTGCTTTCAAAGCTTTCTTTTGAAAGCGATTTTTCTTTTTCATTTGAAGAAGGGGACAATCGGTTTTGATATGTCCCACTTTGTTGCACTTGTAGCACCTTGGAGTTTCTTTGCTAAATTCTCCTTTGCTTTCTTCCTTTCTGTAGTTCGAAAACTTTCTCTTATCATTTTTCTTTCTAAGAAAGTTTCAAACTGCCTTGTGATCAATGCTACATCTTCCACAAGATCGTCGTCACTGTCTTCATCATCGCTATTATCCTTGTCTTTAACTTGATGAACAGTTTTAAATGCCAAATTTTTCTTTGGCCTTTTTTCCTGATCTTGTTTTTCCATAGTGATCTCATGAGTCATTAGAGAACCGATGAGTTCTTCTAATGGTAATTTTGTAAGATCTTTTGCTTCTCGTATAGCTGTCACTTTAGCTTCCCAAGCTTTTGGTAGAGATCTGAGAATCTTGCTTACAATTTCTGTATTTGAATAAGTTCTACCAAGAGCATGTAAACTGTTTGTAATACTAGTCATACGAGTGAACATGCTTGTTATAGATTCATTTTGTAACATTTTAAATAACTCATATTGATGAACTAACATATCAATTTTAGATTCTTTTACTTGATTTGTTCCTTCATGAGTTACTTCTAATGTATGCCATATATCTCTAGCATTTTTACACGAAGATATTCTATTGAATTCGCTTCTATTTAATGCACAGTATAAGGTGTTCATGGCTTTAGCATCCATAGAAAGTAATCTTTTATCTAGGTCTGTATATTCTATCATGCTTTTGGGAAACTCAACACCATTTTCGATTTTGAGTGGTCTATGAGGTCCATTTTCAATAGAAAGCCATAAATCAAAATCTATAGATTGAAGATATATAGTCATTCTAGCTTTCCAATATGCATAGTCATTACCATCAAAAAATGGTGGTCTAGTTGTTGAGGCACCTTCATTTTGGAGATTGTAACTTGTAGTTGCCATTCTACTCAAAGTCTAAGCAAACTTAATAATTGAGAACTAAGCTCTGATACCAATTGTTATTCAAGGATTAAGGCAACTATACACCTAAGGGGGGGGGGAATTAGGTGTAAATACAATAATTATAGCAATTCTAAAATCAATTACTTTAAAGTAAAGAGATAAGAGAGAGATTGCTAACTCGGTTTTTAACGTGGTTCGGCAAGCCTACGTCCACGATTCAAGTACAAATCCGTACTTGAGTATTGTACTCTCTTACTAGTCCAAGTAACAAGATTACAAATCTTGCTTGATGAATCCACACCAAGACTTTTACACCACTTGAAGATATGCCCTCTTCAAGATTTTCCTTCTTCCCACTTGAAGATGTACCCTCTTCAAGATTTTTCCTTGGTGATATTCCCTCACCAATATCAAAGAGTTTTATACTTCAACTCTCAAGAATATTACAATGGTTGTTTTTGTAAAACAACAATACACTCTTAATAGTGTAGATATTACAAATGAAGATCTATAATCTCTTTATCTCACTTGATAACACTTAGAATATTTGAAGGTGTTTAAGTGTAGTGAGAATGAAAAATACTCTTTGTGTTAAGATATGAAGATTTAAACACAAATGTGAGTATTAATGAAGATTGATGATATGAAGATGTTTTTGCACTCTAATTGCCTCAATATAAGATATGAAAGTTCTTGTGTATTTATTTTTGCAATTAGGAGGGCTATTTATAAGTTTCTAAAAGAAACTAGCCGTTTATAGCCGTTTTAATGCAACTGTCATATCAAGCGGTCGACCGGTTCACAACGGACAAATAAAGTGGTCGACCGGTTCAGTTCAAAAGACAATTCGTCTTCAAGCGGTCGACCGGTTCACAACGGATAACCCAAGCGGTCGACCGGTTCGGCTTGAAAGACAATTCGTCTTCAAGCGGTCGACCGGTTCACAACGGATAAACCTAGCGGTCGACCGGTTCAGCTCAAAAGACAATTTGTCTTCAAGCGGTCGACCGGTTCACTTGGTATACACCAAGCGGTCGACCGGTTCATGCAGAAAGGCAATTGTGACAAATTATCTTTTCTGAATTTTTGAACCGATTGAATATGACTTAATCCTCTAATCATCAAACTCTTTTAATGCATGCAATGTGAAGTGTGTGAGTTCATTTTAAATTGTGCTATCAAGTTAGACATTTGAGATTTACATAATTAAAGCACTAAAATGAAAACTTCTTCTTTGTCTTCACTTGCTTGCATCTTGGACTTCTTGGAGTGATTTCTTCGTGTACTCCGTTATGCTTGTTGATGTATTCTTTGTATAATACCTGTTTATCGCTTAATCTCATCCAAGCATATTATTAGTCCATTTTCTTTTTATTGTTATCATCAAAATATATAAAACATATAAGTGTGACATTATATGTCAACGGACCAATGTCCCGTGACTATTGAAAAATACTCGATGGAATTAATCCATGAGTAATATTATGTGTGATGTTAGTTCGTTGGTATTTCTATTGGTGCTTAATAATTCATGATACAAGATTTTATTTGTATTATCTATCTATGCATCCTGCAAATACTTAACGCAACTACATATACAATGCAATAACATCAATTATAATTTTGTACAATATATTTTCTTGTCAATGAATAATATCAACTCAAGTTTGCATATTATTTGGATGATATTCGTTTCAAGCCTCTCTAAGCATTATATCTATAACTTGTTGGTGCATATATCTCTAAATAAGTTATTAATCTACATGAATGCATCACATATCATTTTTGTCAATAAATCTTGGTAAGCTAATGGAGTGGGTGTTTGCATACTTAGTTATAGCTCTTCATTCCAAACAATATGCAATCCTTCAAATTCATGAACCTTGATATATTCAAGGCATGCCTATCAAGAAAAACATAGACTTTTAAGTCATTTGTAGACTAGTAGCTACGACTTCTTATCCAAGGCAAATCTAGCTTTGGGCTTCGCAACCCGTGACATATCATATATCAACTCTATATTTTTATAGTGACTAACAAAGTTATATTCATTCTAGCTTTGATGTTATCCTTTTGTTCCTCTTCATGCTCATAATCGTGCTGAAAATGTTCTCAATCACATTCTTTTCTATGTGCATGACATCAAGGTTATGCTTAAGGAGATTGGTCTTCCAATTAAATGCATTAACTAAGCAACTATAATTTTACAAAATCTAAAAAACACCCTAACATGTACAAATCATAAATCTATACAACAAATTTCTATGAGAAAAACTATAAACAAGTAAAAACTTCAAAATATTTTAAAAATAACATCAAAATTAAATTTTAAAAATGATAGATTTGCTTATTTAAAGTGAAGAATCCAAAAACAATTGAATCAAAACACGGATGACCACAAAGTGTTGTGGTCGTTGGATTTGTTATGAGAGGTTGAATTGTGTTGAAATTAAGAGAAGGGTGAAAGAAGGAGGAGAAAGAAAAGAGGAAGAAAGGAGAGTTGATGGTCGGATCGGAGATTAAAAATTATTGATGATTTTACCGATGGAATATATTTATTGGCTAATCCTCAATAATTTTGTTAGTAACAATGTCATATCATCATACTTTCAGGATTTTTGAATCCCATTGTAATTCCTCGCTACATTTACTATGTAAGAGAAAGACGAAAGGGATTAAATAAGAGGTGGGTATTTTTATATTTTTGGAGGGATAAAAATATTTAAAACAAAATTACGGATGAAAATTATTTTAAAAGAAATTAAGTTTTTAAATTATTTTTAACGAAATTATTGAAGGAAATTATTTTTCTCATTTTAATCACTAATTTATTCTTCTATCACTAATTAGTTATGGAATTAATCACGTAATTTATTTCCAAGAAAGAGTTAGCAATATCGTCAATGATTCCATCACTAATCTTCGTTAGTGATGAGATATATTCTGGTAGTGAATCAAATACTTGTAAAAGAATTAATTATAAATTTTTGAATCATGGAAAAACAAAAATAATTTATTGAAGATAAGTTTTGGTTTGGCGAATATTAGAATGTGTGGCTGATTTGTTGCTTCGAAGGTTAGATGTCTCAATCACTTTGCTGGAGAGACAAAAGAGTTCATATATGTCAATATGTTTGTTCAAAAGATTGGTAGACTGGTCGTGACCTGTTGTTCAATGTCTGGCTAAAGTCAAGAAACTTGAAAAGATCTTGTAGAATAATTTTTAATATAAAAATATTGAGTTATTATTTATTGTTGATTTACTGAAGATGTAAACCTTGGATATAAGGGTATTTTGGGTTTTTTCATAGTCTCATTACTATTTAAAATATTGAAATAGGGTATGTTATTCTTTTCAACTTTATTTGTATATTAAAGATACTAATATACGCCCATAATCAACAAAATATAGACATGTTGACCAGAAGTTATTTTACTTTTCATAAGGTTTTGAATAGTAAAAATATTTCTTCATCATAAAGGTTAAAAAGTACTTGAGCTATTAACCAAGGGATTTTTGTTTTATTTAATTTCTTATTTATAGTAATAAACAAATTTACCCTTAGAAAATAAAAAGGATTAGCTATGCGTTTAGAGGTGTTTTGGTCCTTTCACAATGGTTAATTTTTTTATTTTCAAGGTTATGGGGGCATTTTAGTGATTTTATATTGATATATTTTTAATTTAAAAAGTAGTTAACGTGTGGTGTTCAGGAGTCCCCAGGAGGGGTAGCGTGTCGAGCAGCGACTTTGCTCTTGATGTTTCAAGAGCAAGATTCGAGTCGAGACACGTACACTTTCTTGTAAGAGTGCTGGATAACCGAATTTTATTCTCTCATCTAGACTCATAAAATATGCTTTCTAGAAAATGGATTTCCTCGTAATCCAAAAAAAATTAGTGGTGTTCGGGCACCACTATATAAGTGGTGTTCGTGCTATTTGAACTTGTGTGATGTTACCATTTGTTAAAACCTAGACTTTTACCAGGCGACACTTTTTTTCCTCCTAGTACAGCACATGATAGTGGTGGATAGATGGTTTGCCATCCATTGTCATTTCTTTTTCTTTTTTATCTCTCCACTAGAAAAGGTTTATGTTGTTTTAATTTTTTCTAATTTAGTCCTCATTCTTTTGATTTCTTTTTGCTTCTCCTGAAGTTTTGTTTTCAATTTAACCCTCTAATTTAATTTTTAGATTTCCTCAAATTTATTTTTATTTTCATTTTAATCCTAATTTTTTAAATTACAGTTTTTACATTGTCGATTATTTTTCTTGTTACATCCATTGGTGTTTTATTGGTTCAAGATTGCGTTTCATGGTTTTTCATTTTATCATGATTCCAATTTAATGATATGGGTCACAATTTTTAATTTTTAATATGGTTAGGAAGTCATTTATCCTCGTTCCTTTTATGGCTTAGTCATTCTACATTCTTTTTTTTAATAAAAATGGTTATGTAATTACTTTTGATTTCTTTTTCTATTAGTTTGTCTCGATATCATTACTTAGATCACGGGATTTGCAAGAATATATTGGATAAAGGTCTTTAAAAACCCATATTTTGTATTTAATTTTTTCAAATATCTTGTTTTATTTTATACAAATAAACTTTGTTTTGTAAAAATTATTTATTTTGAGATAATATTTATGAATGTCTTTTATTATATTCACTCATATTCATATGTCTTCTTTTGTGAGATCAAATATCTTGATCTATATCAATCTCTCAACTTTTCCACTTTCTCTTTTAGTTATTGCTAATGATATTTTATTTATTTATTTATTTAAATATAAGATTATTATAAGTTTGGATAAAAAATTACTTACACTTATAATTTTTATTATGTAAAATCACATACCAAAATACCTTTTATACTGAAGTTTTTTCTTAAAATAAATAAATACAATTCGTTGGAAAGTACAGGTCAAATCAAATTTTTATTTGCCCTCTAATTAAATTTTTTCTCCCTCAATTTTTAGATGTTTTTCTATAATTGAATTTTTTCATGATTTCACCTTTTGAAATTTGATTTATTGGATATTCTGAGCAGAGTTATCGGTTTTATTTTGTTTCGCCGTAATGACAGAAATGTTTACGTGACCATTTAAAAAAATGAGATAAAACAGTTGTCATTTTACCTCGTTTAAATTCGGCCTATTCTGAATTTTCCAGTCAAATACCGATTGAAATATTCTGGTTTCATTATATTCATTCCGTTTCGGTCAAATAATGTTTTTTAAATAATAAATAATTTTATAATATCAATCTTATTTTTTAATCCGACCGTTAGATTGAGATGAAATTTTATGAGGAGTCTCTTGACTTATTTATATATTATGTTAAAATTTCAGAGTAATAATAGAATATGATGATCTTGTAAGATTGATAATAACATTCTTGTAATATTATACATCTTCATAAGTATGTTCAGAAAAATCATTTTATTGTATTTTTTAGATTAAATTGAACCATTCTAAATAAATTTATTTTGAATTTGAACTAAAAAATTAATATATATATATATATATGGTAATAATCGGGCATTACGCCAAAATCGAAATATTCTACAAACAATACAACCTCGAAACAGCACGCTCGTATACTCCAAAACTGAAATATTACGTTGCAATCAAAAAATAAATGACATAAAAAAAATTTGACTACCTTGATTCATTGCATTGGCAAATGAGAAGCAGGAGGACCACACCCTAATAAACCAATATAAATACTAGTCTTTTTCATGGGCATTGCCTACGAAACACACACCACCAGTTTCCTTGGTAACTCTGAAGTCTCAACTCAAACACTCCACCATGTCTTATCTTCCTCGCCCTTCTCATCAATCAACTGAAGCTGACCATGGACTTGATTATCAACCACCATCTATGCGTTATAACCAAGAAATCAATGTCACGCTAGAAGTAGAAGGTACTGGTGTTTCTATGCGAAGCAGTGGAGGAGGAGGGGGAGGAGCCACTAATCATGGCGGTGTTTTTTTGACATGGGAGGATTTGTGGGTGACTGTTTCCAATGGGAAAAGGGGAAGTAAGTCAATCCTTCAGGGTCTAACTGGCTACGCCCAGCCTGGAGAGCTCATGGCTATAATGGGTCCATCAGGCTGTGGCAAGTCCACACTTCTTGATGCATTAGCAGGTGACTCACTAATCGGCCAAGCTGTTAAGCCATATAATTCCATGTCCACACTTGAAATACTTGCAAACTGGAAATTTCCATGGTTTCGGCCTTTCATTTTGATGATGATCCATTCAAAAAAGGTAGCTGTGGTGAATAAAATGAAGATACCAGGTTATATAATTTTGACGTTGAGTTTATGTTGCAGGGAGACTAAGTTCAAACGCAAGACAAACAGGAGACATTCTAATCAATGGTCGAAAACAAAGGCTGGCTTATGGTACATCGGTAAGAACCAAAATTGTCAATAATTGTCAATACGGTTTCGGTTCGTGTTTTGTTTTTCCAATTGAAATGAAATGTTTTGGTTTCGAGACGCTGCTTTCGAGTTATCTTGTTTATGTGTGTGTATATATATATATATATAATTAAATATATTAATTCAAAAAAAGAAATTCAAATCCAAAAATAAAATTATTTAGATTGTGCAATTTAAAATAAAAAAGACAAAATAAAATGATTTTTCTGAACAAAATTATGAACATGTATAATATTACGAGAATATCATCATCAATCTCGCAAGGTCATTGCATTCTCTGATTACTCTGAAATTTTAACATAATATATATAAATATATCAAGAGATTCCTCGTAAAATTTCATCTCAATCTAACAATCAGATTAAGAGATATGATTGATATTGTAAAATTATTCATTATTTGAAAAAAAAATCATTTGGCCAAAACAGAACAGCTGGATTTTGTTCAAAAAATACAGAACAAGTTAGAATTTAAACCGAGGTAAAAACGACACTATTTTATCTCTTTTTTTAACTAGTACAAAATGTTCTGGCTATTTCGATCAAAACGGAATGAAATTGACAACTATGGTAAGAACAAAATAAAAAGTACAGAAAATGATGATAAAATATAAGAATGGTGTTGTATCATGATCTAAAATTGAATAACCATCAACCAATATTTGTTTTCTAAAAGGCTCCCTTTTGTTATTTCATTTTATGCACACAGGCTTATGTTACTCAAGATGACACCTTAATTACAACATTAACGGTCAAAGAAGCTGTGTACTACTCAGCTCAGCTTCAGTTGCCAGATTCAATGTCAATGGCAGAAAAGAAAGAGAGAGCAGAGATGACTATAAGAGAAATGGGGTTACAAGATGCCATGAATACAAGAATTGGTGGATGGGGTTCTAAAGGAATTAGTGGTGGTCAAAAGAGGAGAGTGAGCATTTGCATAGAGATTCTGACACATCCGAAGCTTCTATTTCTTGATGAACCGACGAGTGGGCTTGATAGCGCAGCATCATATTATGTGATGAGCAGAATTGCAAGGTTGGATCAGAAAGATGGAAATAGAAGAACTGTCATTTCATCCATTCATCAGCCTAGCAGTGATGTTTTTCAGCTCTTCGATAGTCTTTGCCTTCTCTGTGCTGGTAAAGTTGTGTATTTTGGCCCAGCTTCTGAAGCAAATGAGGTAATTAACTGTGAATCAAAACTTTTACAGGATTAATTGATCCAGTAGATGTACATCTTACAGAAAAATAATTGCTAGACTCATCCTTCTTCTTCTGTTTCCATGCAGTTTTTTACCTTGAATGGTTTTCCATGCCCAACTCTCCAGAATCCATCTGATCATTTCCTGAAAACTATCAACAAAGATTTCGAAAGGGTATGTTGATTTTGTTAGAGAATAATATAAATCAAATTTTAGGGTCTCACCTATTAGCTTAAATGTTTTGGTGAAATGGTTCCTATACATAATATCAGAGTCTTACTGACCCAGCAGTCGAGATCTCGAATCTCACCACCCTCATTCTATTTGATAAAAAACAAACACAAGATAGTATGGGTATATGTGCAAGTTTCAAGTCCAAAGAGCTTTCACTTTAAAAAGATGTGTTAGAGAATAATATAAATCATATTTTAAAGTTTCACCTTGATGATTAAGATTCATCTTAAAATATTCACAAAGATCCTGATTATATCCTGACAGGATCTTGAACAAGGTGTAAAAGATGCAATTACTGCAGAGGCAGCAATCAATACTCTTACGAAGGCGTATAAATCGTCGGACAATTATCAACAGGTTAAGAGACTAGCAACTGAAATATGTAAAAAGGTAAGACACTAATTACTTTCGAATTTCCAATTAATATATACTTAATATTACATATACAAAATTTTGAATATTGGATGCAGAATTGCGGAACGTTAGTGGAGAGAAGTCGTTCTAGCTTCGGTACACAGTGTCTTGTTCTTACAAGAAGATCTTTTGTGAACATGTATCGCGATCTCGGGTATTATTGGCTGCGTGTGGCAATCTATGTGTTATTAGCATTAGGCCTTGCCACCTTGTTTAACAATCTTGGATCTAGTTATAACTCAATTCAGGTATGAAATAAACATAAAACTCAACCCTTGATTTGATTATATTACAACAACTTGGCATGAAACCTGAAAATAACCGTTACCGTGTCAATTATACAGGCTAGAGGTTCTCTGCTGATGTTCATATCTTCTTTCTTAACGTTCATGGCCATCGGTGGATTCCCTTCTTTTGTAGAAGATATGAAGGTACATAAAGTATATGCAGTGCATGTTAGAACTAGGTTTCATAACATATAGAAATATTTATGTTGAATTATCAAGAACGCATGAACAATAAAGCGAAAGCATGGCTGAATCCATATTTGAAAGTCATTATTTAGAGTTGTATGGATGACTTTCCAGATTAACGCGTTCTCCTTTGAGAGCCCTCTGATTCTTTCTGTCTTAACTTTATTTTCTCTCTAATGATGGGATGTCAGAATAAGAATGAAGCAGGAAATGTAATCTGGGGACCATATATATAGGTAACAAGGTAACTTTTGGTATTCATGCCTTTTGACATTCTTATCCTTTAATATTCCTATTTTAGCTCATCACTAAAGAAGAATAAATTTTTAATCTCAATTACATAAAATACTTAACAGATCATTTATTTTAATTAGGCTTCACTTTATTTGACAGTTCACAAGTACATAATTATTCTCATATAAGTTTTACGTTGGATTAATGATCCAACAACCTCTCCCTTTGGTTATATGTATAACCTTATAATTATGTTTTGTAAAAATAACCAAAATCAGCGCAGTCTTTTCTATCATTAAGAAATGTATATATAACAAATCTAGATTAATGATCCAAGTGCAAACATTTTTGTTCCAAATTACTAACAAATGCTGATGTTTTTTCTCCTCTGGATCAATTCAGGTATTTGAACGAGAAAGATTAAATGGGCACTATGGTGTCACTGCCTTTGTATTTGGCAATACCTTCTCTTCTCTGCCATACTTGTTACTGATATCACTAGTTCCTGGAGCAATAGCTTATTGCCTTCCTGGACTTCACAGAGGTTACGACCACTTCATATACTTCATTTTAGTAATGTTTGCTTGCATGATGCTGGTTGAGAGCTTAATGATGACTGTTGCGAGTTTAGTGCCAAATTTTCTTATGGGAATAATAACAGGAGCCGGGATTCAAGGTTTCATGATTTTAGGTGGGGGATTCTTTAGGTTGCCGAGTGATCTCCCTCAAACATTCTGGAAGTATCCCATGTACTACATTGCCTTCCATAAGTATGCCTACCAAGGAATGTTCAAGAACGAATTTGAAGGTCTAACATTTACTAGCAATCAAGCTGGATGGCCGCAGACTATTCACGGTGAGCAAATTCTGAGAGATCAATGGCAGGTTGAAATGGGTCTCTCCAAGTGGGTCGATCTTGCCATTTTGCTTGGAATGGTGGTCCTATACAGAATTCTGTTCTTGGTTATTATTAAGACCAAAGAGAAGATTACAGGCATTGTAGTCGTACCTCCAAAGCAAACAACACAAATTTTGGAGATTCCCATAGCTAAACCTTTGCATAATGATCAATCTGTAGTATAGGTGGATTAAAGTGGTTGTGTTTGTGGGAATTTACTCTACTAATGAGTGAACAATAGGATTGCTTCATACTAAGAACTCTTTTCTTCTTAATGTTTGAGCTAATAATATACTACAAACTCTCAATTTGCTCAAGTCAAATGGTTAGATTAGTTAATTTTAATTATAATTTGTTTCAATCGTTGATGATGAAAACTGCATGTGATCAAGTTACAAAGTTTTATATTCTTAGAGAATAATATAGATCATATTTTAGGATCTCACTTAACAGCTTAAGCTTTTAGATGAGATTGTTTCTTAACATGATATCAGAACATGTGTTCGAATTTCATCACTTTCAATCTATTTGATAAAAATCAAGAACAAAGTAGAGTGGGTATGTATCCAAGTTTCAAACTTAAAGACCTTTCACTTAAGAGGAGTGTTAGAGAATAATATAAATCATATTTCAGGATCTCACCTAGGCCCCGTTTGTTTGCAGGAAAGTGGTTTCCTGGAAAGTGAATTCCAATGTTTGACAGTGTTATGAAAAATGATCTGGAAAACACTTTCTAGTGTTTGTTTGTGTTATGGAAAATGAATTGGAAAATAATTTCCAGTGAGGTTAGAGGCGAGAGACGAGAGGACACGAGAGGAAAGAGGCGACATGACGAGAGCTTTGTTGGGTTTCGAGGACTGGGAGGCGAGAGGTTACGGGCGAGAGATGAGAGGACACAGAGGGAAAGAGGCGAGAGGCGAGAGCTTTGCTGGGTTACGCTTCTGGCAAAGAGAAATGAGGGAGAGTGTGCTGGACTGCTGGGTTACGTTTCTGGCAAAGAGAAATGAGGGAGAGTGTCTCTGGACTCATTGGGTTACGCTTTATCAAAGGAAGGGGAAAGAAGGAAAACACTTTCCTTTCCTTATGGAAAGGAAAACACTTTCCTGCAGATGAAGGTATTTTTTATGTTGATCGGAAAGTTGAGGAAAATACTTTCCTTTGACTCATTTTTTCAAGTGTTGCCAAACATCTGGAAAAGAGGAAACTGAATTTTAGAATTCAGTTTCCTTGAAACAAACAAGGCCCTAACAGCTTAAACTTTTAAGTAAGATGATTTCTTGACAAATATCACTCTATGTTTATGTTGTATATCAACTGTTGTAAAAAGCAAGTTATGGATACACAAGAAGCATTAGGACTTGTGAAAGCTTCAAGATCTTATATACAAGTCTCAAAGAAAGACAATTTATGCTTGGTTAAATAAAGTTTAGGATAAAAACTAAAGAGCCAAAGAAAAGGGAGGCTTCCAAAGCAATTAGCCACCCCAAGTAGGTGAAGCAAGACATTTTTTGCTTTGTCATGCTTAAGAGGTGTTAAGAGGAGATTTATGGGCAAACAAAGTAAATTCGCTGAGTTGATTTATAATAGGGGGCATGCTCCCATCATTATTTTTCATTATTTTCATTTTCTTCATGTTGAGCTTCCACTTCTCAAACCTAAGAGCTAAGCATCATTCCTACAATTTAACCCTTGTAAACCATGCTTCCCAAAGCAAATTGTAGAGTATTTAAGCTTATTAAATATAGATTTGTGAAAATGCCTAAAACATTGTCTAAAACAAGTCCACTAAACTAGTAAAATATTAACAAGTGGGTCTAGTGAATTGTCAAGCCCACTATATTTTGGTTCAACAATGACTTTGGCCCAAGTAAGCATGAATTTATAGAGTTGTCAAACCTAAATGTTGGTCTACTAAGCTACTAGAATCAATATAATTGGGTTTAATCACATGCTCAGTCTAGGTAAACATGAGTTCAGCGAGTTGTCAAATCCATCTCTGTTAGGCTTGGCTATAATCAAGATCAATTGGCTTACTTGTTGTAATAGACAGATGTTGGGGTCATAAGGCTCTATTTATTCTTTCTTAAGATTTTTAACGTGAACTATTTATCTTTTTGACATTTCACAAAAACTCTAATGAATAATTATAAATTGATAATGATGTTCATTTTTGTTTTTTAAAACTTGAAAAACGATGTAATTGTCATATGAAAATATACTAGGAAAAGTTTTAGGATTTGGCCACGGAAACAAAATATTTATTATGTTTTTCATTATGGATTTTTTTTTTCATTTTAGGAATTTGAGAGAAAATCGAGTATTTTTTATTGCGTTCAAATCTTACAATGTATGTCGATAGCCTGAATATTGAACAAATTTTTTTATAAAAAAAAAAAAGCATGCGATAAAATCAAAAATATTTTAAAAATATTTTTTTATTTTTTAAAATAATATCATTTTATTATTATATATTATATTTTATGGGTTGGGTTGGGTTGGGTTGGGTTCGGTTCGGCTAGTTAGGCAGCTTGGCAGCCCAACAGACCTGGTCCTTTTGTTTTTTATTTACCCAAGCACTTGTGCTGAGCTAATGCAAGTCCAACCCATTCAAAAATTTATTAAATATTCCACAGCATGCAGATTTTGCATGCATTGGTCGGTGTTTTGCACAAAAAGAGATAAGGAAAATTTCCCCGGATAAAAATGTTACCAGGGATGTTCTTGGTGGTGTTGGGTAGGTCATGGGTGGTGTCTAAAGTAGATGTTGTCGCCAAAAACATGCCATTAGTATTTGGTCTTGTCTTTTAACCTTTGTTTTTCTCATTATTGGGTTTTGAGCACTTATCATTATATTTCTTATTTTATTATTAGATGCTCAAACATTTTTTACATTTTGAATTCTTTTATGCCCCTACTTTGTTTGGGTTTCTTTAGTCATTAAGGATCATTCATGGATTTGAAATGCCTTTTATTCTTACACTTGCCCCACTAATATAAAGAATGATGATAGTTAGGGTTAATTCTTATAAAAATTTATTAAACTCAAATAGGAACTGCTTGGGTTATTTATAGTTTTACAAGGATCATCAAGGATTATCTTTCCTCATTTCAAACACAAACATTTAAGATCGATAAGCTTTGATTTTCTATACTGAAATGGTTTCTCATTATTTGTTCAATTATCATGTCATAAAGATCATTTGAATTCCCATGACTTATTTGCTAACACCAATTTGACTTTTTCTTTTGTACTAAACTTTGATTTCTCAAAAATCTTTATGAAAAAATTAGATAATGTATAGTTTTTGGAAGGAAAAAAAGGACACCAAATAATTATTAGTGTAATGGTTTTATAAATAGGGTGTAAATGTGTTAAATGGTGAAGACACTTCATGAAAACAAAAATATATGATCTTATTTAAAAGAAAGGCCCATTTGATAAAGAAAATCTCGTGGTATTATGAGCCAAATTGCCAACAAAACTTAAATGGGTTGAAAGAAAGTCAAAATGTTTGCAAACATGATCACGCAAAAACAATTACTTTTTGAATAAGAGGAGACTCTATCTTATGACCTCAATGCTTCCCTCCTTTAGAAAACTCTTGCAGGAACCACGTAAATGGTGTTGATAGAAAGGCAAGACTTTATTTTTATAGTTTTTTTCTCAGATAAGCCACTTGCACCCATCATATTTATGAGCGCTTGTATCAGATGGCATTCTTCATCACCTTGCAAGCTCTATTCATCGACACTTTTGGACTCGTTAGGCGTTCTACCTCGACCAAATTTACTATCCCACTTCTTCTTAAAGTATGATTGGGCATAGATCTTGTACTCACATATAGAGTTTCTTTAAATTTTATTCACCTGGCTTTAATGAGCTATAAGAGCCTCTTCTTAAAGGCATTGCATTAAAGGCATTGCAGGTGTGAATGGTATATCCTTCGGCACCAGTATGGTACTTACAAGTGAGGTCTAGCTTGTACTAAGTGGAATAAGGTGGTTGTAGAGGTGTCATGGATTTTGGAGCTATATGTCTGATGTTCAATATCTTTTAATACATCTCATTTAAAGACAGTGGTAATAGGGTGGCTATTATTGGGTTCTCTGATAGTTTTTTTTATCAAGACACTTTCAATTTGGTTTTTAACTTTGAGATTATAGGGCTAGAAGTTAGCCATCTATCTTACTATTCCACGCCAAAAACCTCAAGCTCCATATAACCATATTGTTATACAAGTGAAAAAAAAAAACTTGTAAGGAAGTGTATACGTGAAAATATCTACACCCCTTATTATATTTAAGACTACCCTATCAAGATAAGTGTTGCATACTTGTATACTCAAATATTTTATTTCTACTAAGATGACCTTAGATAACTATAATGCCTTGAATAAAACACTTTTTCAATACACAGAACAAACTATGATTGGCCATTCAGAATAGTTATGTCATATGAATGATCCCCCATACAACCTTTAAGGATAAAATACATGTATTGTATAATAATTTGAAGTCGAGCTATATCCTGAAATATGTACTACTCCATTAAAAGTTATCCTCACTAAAATCTTTATGGCCATTTAGGCTAAGGTATTTGTCGAATACCCTTCACCTATAAGATCACCACTCAGTTTACGCACATTCAAATATTGTTTATTTCATAAGTATAAAGAACATGACACAGAAGAGTGTTATGTTTAAAAAAAATCAAAAAATTGATAGCTAAAGGTTATATCTTTTGAATAAATGACGAGACCATCTTTTTAACCCTAAAAGATGGGAGAGAATAATTTTCCTACATAAGGATGCCCTTGTTATCTCTATAACCCCTTTCTAACCATCGATTACATCAAGTATTTATAGATGATGATAGTGCGATAAACACCACTCTCCATTAAGTAACTACACAGATAAGGATATTGAAGGCTCATATGTATCGGTGAAGGGCACCCTAGAAATGTCGATCATTATTGGCACTTCTCTTAGATATGTCTCCCTGAACGTAAACCTCCATTGTTATAAACATGGCTTTTGGTTATAATGTCATTATTGGCAGACCTTTTATACATCAAAGCAATGTCTTCATCAATATCAGGTATTAGCACTTGAATGTGTAAATTTGAATAGAGTGGCCATAGTGCTAGAGAATTAAGTAACCTTAAAGCAATGTACCTCTACCAGAGTCTAATGGGGAAACCTTGATATTGCACCAGAAAAGTCCTTGAAAAATAGGGATTTTTTCTAAGTATAGGCATTAGATCTATATAGACTACCTCAATAAATCCCTCTTATATATTTATCAAAGTATAGGGAGTTGAACCCATCTTATTTGTCTAAGAATACATTGATAGAAATTATCTAAAAAGGTCTTTAATTAATCAAAAGACCTTACATCTATACTTAGAAAATAATAAGATAGTACACAATATAACTCCAAAATCAAGGCTTAAATCCATAATATTCATTACGCAATAAAAATCCCTATAATACTATGAAAACCAAAGAAATATAATTGACTACTACTCAAAAACAACTTCCACATGTCTAGTCTTGGCTCTTGGGTAAGGTAAACACTATTATTGGCTATAGTAGCTCTTGCAAAGAAAACTTAAAGTCATGAACATGACAATTAAAGAAAGACTCACTAAAGTTAACTTGCATTCCTTAAAAGTGGTTTAAGAAGAAGAGATTATACATGGGTAAAAGGTATGTGAAATTCAGTATAAAACTCAAAAAAAGAATTCTTCAATGTCTTTATCCTAAAAAAAGATTTTTTTGCCTTTTCTTTTGCTACCTTAATCTCCTCTCTTAAGGATTTTTTAGGTTTTATTATCTCAACTACCTTTCTTTAAATATTCTATTTTATAGAACATCTCTCCATGCTTTGTTTTAATAGATACTAGAATAGGACATAAAAATAACATTCATGTTTTCACTTAAAAAGACATTTTCAACCTATTTATTTTTACCAAAAACACATAGAAAACACCCAAATATCTTGACCTCCAAAAACATTAAAAAACAAACCAAACAATCTTACTAGGTTCTCATCATTTTTTTATGCACTTTCCATGTAAAAAAAAACATAAATTTATACTCCTCTCATCATATAGAACCATTTAACATAAAATTAATCATTTTAATGGTTAAAATCATCATTAGCAACTTTTTCTCTACACCAAATCCAACAAGCTCGTCTCCTCTTCACCGAAAGAGGACTGAAAAAATAAAATAAAACTTAATGCCAATATAATCTTTTAAAATAAAATTATTTTATTTTTAAAAAATTAGTGAGGCCATTTATCTAATAGCTAAAGAGATAGGAACTAAAATAAACTTTTAAAACAGATTTCAAAGCTCCATCTATTTTACCTCATTTTCACTTTAAGCCTCTCCCAAAAACAAATACAATTGGATGTTAATTTAAACTCAAAAAAGAAAAAGAAATGTTTTGATGACTAAATTAACTTTAAAAAAAAATCCATTGTCGAAATCCATTGCAACATTGAATACCAGTGAACAGTATAAACTACCTCATAGTTCTCAGTATGATTAACACTGCATGCATGTGTGTATTTGATGAGTGACCCTAAATTTTGGTTTTCCTTTGAAGAAAAAATCAGGCTCATAATTAATGGCATATGATGCTAAAACCTAATATGTTGAGTGAGATTCCAAGAAAGTCCTCAATGCTACTAAATAATTCAGATAATTGTGTCTCTTTTGTGCCTATAATGGTAATCTGGGATGAAGGCGTCCGAGCATCAATCCTTTCGCTCAGCGAGTTGAATCTGGACAGTGTAGGAAGTTTAAAAATAATTAAGCTGAGTAAAACATGTGGCAACATAACAGTCATCGGATAGCCAGGCATAAATTCACCTTATCAGTTAAAAACAATCATTTCAGATGTCAACAAGCATGAGAACCAATGGCTTCGCAATGACCCCATTTGAAACAATCATTCCGTATACTGCAGGATTTCTAAAGAACAATCTTCTAATTAAGAGTTTCTCCTGCAAGGAATATCCAGTTTATCAGGGTTTCCTGGGATCACAAGGTTCACTTTCTTTTGCCTGCCCCGCCGAAACCAGATTGACCGAAACGGAAAAGCTCCATTGCAGATCAGTCTACGAAAACACAAGATCAAATGCCAGTGAAAAATGTCAAAAAGGAGAACTTGCATCAACTTCACCGTAAGGATGATAATGCTAGTTCAACATTTCTTGAGATCCGATCGTGTATTGGCTCCTGCAAGGAAGAAGCAAAATTCTGCCAATTTCAACACCAGCATGAAAGAAAAACAGGTTACATTGCTTGGTGGCAGAAATGTCTGCTGAAAAGGAGTTTACCTCTGTCAATGGCAACTCAAATTTTGATTTTGTTATTGTCTCATACAAGAAAATATACCTGTCACCACAGGGAAGGGTCAGCCAACTAACACGAAACATAATGGCAAAAGAAGTACGAAAATTTCAGGGAGTAAGTTTCACAAGTATTGTTAGGGCCTGGGCGGTTCTGGCTGTTTTTGAAAGTGATTTTCGTTTAGAAATACATAAAAATGATATTTTTATTTTTAAAATATCATTTTTAACATCAGCACATCAAAATGATCTAAAACACCAAAACATATTTATTTAAAATGAAAAAAATGAATTTTGGCCAAACGCCAGTTTAATCGCGATGCCAAACAAGCTCTTAAAATTACAAATAAAATAAACTTAGAAACCAACTTTGTCAGGACAACCTTGGAATAGAAATTCCACAGCTAGACAGCATAAACAAATTACAGAGTATTCTCTGGGTGAAAAAAAAAATCCTGGCGGTACTATATTTAAGCATTTCAATTCTGGTTTCTCATTTTGCACACAGCTTGACACTGACATAATTTATAAAAGTAAATATAATTTCATGCCACATCATATACTTTTAGTGTATATTCAGAATGAGCGGCAAAGCACTTTGCAATCCATTCAAAAAGAATTGAAATATACAAGGAAATAACACCCTGCTGTCAGAAGGCAGCTAGACATAATGATCAGAACTAAATATGTCCATGCAGCTGAAACAACCACACATTGCAATATAAGTGATTACTTCAAACATGAACTAGTTAGTTACAATGAATAACAAGAAATTATAACCAGCCAGATATAAAGTGTGACCAGCAAAAAAGCTTCTTTTCTTAAATAAAGCACTACAGTGATCATAATTTTTTATCCTGGGAATGAAGAAATGAACTGGAAAGGGGAAATTCCAGTCAGTATCAGCCCATTGCACTCAATAAATCTTACTGTCACAAATGCTTTGACGTAAATAGGAGTTTAATCCCCTTTCGCCATTAAATGGAAGAGAACAGGGAGTTTCAGATTAGATTGGTGGTCAGAAAGCAATCTTAGTTAAGGTGGTTAGAACCTATTGTCTGGTTATAGTAAAGAAAATACTCCTGACATTTTCATCAACTCGCAATATATGACATTTGGGAGAAGAAATTTGGAAATAGACCATTCGATTCCAGAGGTTTTCAGAACCCCCTTTAGCTGTAACTATCTTGCTCTTTAAATTCCTTGTACATGATGAGCTGAATAAAGGTCCGCTAAAATAAAAGACTTACCGCCAAGCTAGCTCACAAACAAGATCTGCAGGAGCATCAGGGAGGACCTAAATATTGCATTGACAAATGAGATTTAGCATTTGAGAACAGGTGCAAATGTAATTGCACTTTTTAAGTTGACTTGCCTTGTCTTCATAAGGATTGCAGTGATCCTTGAACCATAACCTCAAGAACTCCTAAGAAACATCAAGTATTTATAAAATCAGGTATAATCATACTTCCTGAAAGTAAGGAAAATTGTCCATAACATTGCTCCAAACACAGTTGAGAAGATAAATGGTGCATAACTAGACATTTATTCGCACATGGACATAGAACATGCAAACATTTATAACCCAATAACACACCTTATCCACATTTTCAGGTTCAAGGCCTTTCTGAAACCGCTCCTCGTAAGAATGGGCAATCCAATATCTGCTTGAGTCAGGTGTATGAACCTAACATTTCAAGACGAGACAGAACAACAATTTTTTAGGTGCAGGGTGGATGATGTATTGCATGTGTGTGAGCTATAAAAAAGAATGCGGGAGATCTATGAATATTATAGTGCATATAATTCCACACCTCATCAATCAATAGAACTGAGCCATCAGAGCCCTTTCCAAATTCATATTTTGTGTCTACTAAAATCAAGCCATGCTCTAATGCCACACGCTGCAATTCCAAAGAAATCAGTGAGCTAGTTATAATGGAAATTATAAAGCCCATCCAGTAATAGTCAGCATGAGCAAAATAAGAATAAATAAATGCCCTATTGCAAATAGAATTTCAGAGGAAACACTGGGAGTCATATTTGCATTCAGATCAGTAAAAGTTACATTACAGCTAAAACTGATCTGCTAGCCTCACAAACTTGAAGTCTGTCTTATCAATAAGATAGATAATAATCAGCTTCAGTCATCAGTCCACTTTTAACTAAAAAACTCACTTGTCCATATTCAAACAGGCTCAGCGCTTTACTACTGACTTCACAATAATCAGCTTCAGTCATCAGTCCACTTTTAACTATCTGCAAGATAAGGAAAGTTAACAAGATGGACTAATAAGCAACAAAGCTGAAATAAGGCCAAAACAATTAAATCCCATAAATCAACTATGGAAAAGAAACTCGGATGGCAATGAGTTATTGTGACAAGAACTTTCCTTGATGAAAATTTCACAGCTAGTGAGAGAAATTAGGAACAAAAGTTTAGTGTCGCTATTTCCTAAGTACAAATGGGCAAATAAGATCGAACCTCCTCAGGGGTTATAGGAACATCATGATCGTCGGCTTTGGTGGTTGGAGTGAGTATATTTGAAGGTAGCTTTTGGCTTTTTACCAAGCCTGTAAAATAGTAATGGATCAGTTACAAAATATGATAGTTAGTGCATATGTATAAATATATAAAGAAGAGCCAACTGATGAAATAGAAAGTTCACCATCTGGAAGGGCATTGCCACAGTAATTCCGGACACCATTTTTATAAACCGTCCATAGTGATGTGTCAGTACTTCCAGTCACATAACCTCTAACTACAAATTCGCAACATAATTAAAATCAATTAAATCCTTAATCACCATATTCAACCTCAAACACTCAAAAACTCATACTTACCAACAAATTCAACAGGAAAAACAGAACATTTCTTCGCAATTGTGACATTTTTATCGGGAGCTGATACAATAGCATTCTGGGCTATATGCCGAGTTCTATCAAACCACCATAGACTGGTCTCATTTAAAACCTGAAAGGAGGATACTAAGAATTTTAAAATTTTTCCAACAAGAATTACATATTTACTATATTCAAGTTTAATCAAACACTGACTAGTGAACAGACCTGTCCTTTGAAGGGAATAGAAGCGAGAATTTTATCAAATGCGCTCTGCCTATCCGTTGTGACCAAAACAAGATAATCCCCGGCATCATATATATCTCTAACCTACAACAGAAACCAAGCTGTGTAATCATCTTTATCAATCTTAACATTATTGACATTATTGTAGTAGAAAAGTAAAGGGAAAAAAGTAATCAAATTACGATTACCTTGCCCCTAACTTTGGATTTGAGAGCAGGGACAGTCTTATTAAGACTGGTCTCAGTGAGACAATAAGACAAAGAGCCCTTGATGGCACCAAGGACCTCTTCTTTGCGGGTGCTGTTGATTAGAGAATCAACAGAAAATTCTTGTTGATTTTGTTGTGACATGGAGATTCTTGAGTGCTTCTTTGATTTTGGTAAATGAATCAAGGGACTGGAAACTGGTGAGGATTTAGTGGGGTTGCGGAGGAGGGTTTTGGGTGGGTTTAAGGTTGTTCTCAAGCACTGAGACATTGTTAGCGTTTATCCGACGATGGATCAGAATGTTTTTACTCCTACAGTCCTGTTAAATAAGGTTAAGCAATCAGCTTTTCAGTTTCGCGTCAAATATTTCGGTTTGCTGGGCTCACATATAAATAACCGGTACGCTTCGGTGACCTGATCCTCTCTCTCCCTCTCACTGTTATGAATGCGAACCCTTCATATGTAATTGTCCAGCCTCCAACCTAATATCATATCAAACACTAGTTTCTCAGTTTTCTTCAATCCATTTCAAGCAATTGCGCAGCAAAGAGCTACTATATACATCATTACTGGGCACGAGACAAAAAAAAATGAAAATATTACAGAAAATAATTAGTTCAAACACTGTAGTTTGCATATGCGAAATCATTGATGAATCAATTAAAGCTCAACTGAAAACTCAAATTTCGGACAAATCCTTACCTAAAACACAAAACCCATTATGGAAAACACCAAATTCTTCCAGTATTGTCCAAAATAAAGAAAATGAAACTTGCCCTTGGATTGGTTGGTTAGTGGCTGAGGTGGGCTTGATACTTGCTAGGAGTGTAGTTGTGATTTTTGTTTACTGGGAACAGGGAATTGGAGACCAACAGAGAGGAAAGTTGCGGAGAGCAGGGAGGCAGCCAGGCAGCGCCGCAAAAAAGAAGAAAATTGAAAGAAGCACGTGCGCGTGGATGATTGGGCTTTTATTTTTCGAATTAGGGCTCAATTAAGTGTTTGTTTAGTAGTGTTAATGTGGTTGTTCTTTAAAGTGTTTTTTGTTTAAAAATATATTAAAATAATATTTTTTTTATTTTTTAAAAATTATTTTGATATTAGCAAATGAAAATAATTTAAAAATATAAAATAAATTAATTTAAAGTGAAAAAAAAATCAAAATTTTTCAAAAATGCTTTTAAAACACAATGTCAAACATCGTCTAAATTAGGTTTCGGGGTTACACCGATTTAAATTTATAAAAGAAACCTAATCTCAAAAAACTTAAATCAATCCACTTTTATTAAAAAGAAGTTATACCCTGTAGAAAAATCATTGTATCTCTAGATATATTTTATTATGGATTATAATAGTGTAATTATTTTCTTGGGTTCAAAAAAGGTTGTTGTTAGTTTTAGGGGCATTTTTGAATTTTCAATTGAACTTGTTATCATTAGCTTATTGTATAGGGGTGTTTGTCTTTTTTCCAGGTTTTTCTTACATGGTAAAACTATGATTTTTCCCTTGGAAACAAACAAAAAAGGTTGATTGAACAAGGATATTTTTTTATATTTGGTGATGAACAAAGAAATAACCATTGTAGCCTTGAATGAGACAAAAACCTAGAGTTATCGATGAGAGTATTTATGGTTTTTCAAATTTATATAAACAGTAAAAATATTGATGTGCCCTTATAAAAAAAACAAAAACAAAGCGTTGGTAGTAGAGGTATGTTGGTATTTCCATAGGGTTTTTGTCGTTATTATCACGGGCTCTAAAAGATGTTTAAGTAATTTTAGATTTTTTAATTTTTTTCTAAGAAAAATTTTTATGCGTCTACCTAACGCCCCGACAATTGTCTTTCATTACCGCCATAGAAACAGCACGCGAGGCGTCGTTTAGTGGTGAAAAATATTCATTCGTCATCTCAACAGATGCATTGTCATGGCCTCTTCAATATAGTGATGTGTGTGTCGTCTCACAGTGGTCAAAGACATGCTAGAGGTCGATTGATTGTTTCCCCCCGTTTCTCTCTCCTGCAACTAAAAATGAAGGGCGATCCTCTTTGTGCATGGTTTATTCATTTCAATCATTGGTCTTTTATTGTTTTTTTCATGTAGATTTCTTCTATAGAAGTTTTGGTGTGTTTCAATTTTACCTATGTTTTATTTTGGCCCTTATTCTTTTTATTTTTGGTTTGTTTTGCATTCCTGTAGTTTTTTTGATATTGTTCTAATTTTTTCCTTCGATTGAAATTAATATTATATTTTGTTTTTAATTTCAACCCTTATTATTTTAATTTTTGGTTTTGTTTTGATTTCTTTAATTTTTTTGACCCTTTTAGGACAATCCCTATTTTTATTCATATTTATGTATCTATACTTTTAGTTTTGGTTTTTAATTTCTATCATTTTCTCTTTTATTCAGGCTTTATTTCTATTCAATTTAGACCTGAAAAAATAAGTTATGTTATAATAATTTTAAAATTGATATTTCTTTTTTCTCTTTGTTCCTTTTATTTGTTTGATTATTATTTTTATCTATTCTTTAAATGTGAATAATATTTATTTTGGTTGTCATTTATTTTGAATTCTTTTTATTTTTATTTTCTTTTTTGTTAAGTTTTTTGTTTTATTTTTCAAGATAATTTTATGATTTTCATTGTTTACACAACAATAATAATATTAGTGATTTTTTTACAATTGTTTTCTTTTGTACTCTTCTATTACAGTTTTATTATTGTTGTTGTTGTTGTTGCTATTGTTGTTGTTGTTATTTTCCTGAATAATTTAATAATTTTTATTGCTTAAACAATAATAATTTATTATAATTATTGTAGTTCTTATGGTATTAATAATCATGGCTATGGTGCTAATAGTAACACTAACTCGTAAAATAATATCAAGAATATCAATAATAACAAATTTTATTATAATCCAAATGATTATAATAATAATAATAATAATAATAATAATAATAATAATATTTCTTTTGTCATTGAATTTTGTTCTTTAATTATTTTCATTTATTCTTCAAATCAATTTTTTTTTATGTTTCTAATATTTTTTATTATTCCTTGAATGATAATAATAACAATGAGAATAATAATTCAAATAATTTATCATTCGATGTTGTATTTATTAATAATTAAAATTTTCAACTTCTCTATATATAATGCTTCAAATCTAATATCCCGGATTAATGGTTTGGAAAACTTATGTGTTTCAATATTGTCTTTATTTTCTTAACATTAGTATTAAACACAAAAACATTGTCTTGTTTAATTTTTATTTTCATTTTGATTCTTATTCTTTTAATTTTGGGTTTAGTTTTGATTCCTTTAATTAAAAATATTATCTTCTAAGACAGACCTTATTTTTTATTCATATATATGTATCTATATTCTTAGTTTTAATTTTTAATTTTTATCATTTTCTCTTTTGTTGGGGTTTCATTTTTATTCAATTTAGTCCTATGATTTTAATTTATGTTGACAATCACTTTAGAATCAGTATTTCTTCTTTTTTGCCCTTTGTTTCTTTTTTTGTTGTATTCTTATTTTTATTTATTATTCAAATCAAATGATTTTTTAAATAGTAATAAAAAAATTTGGTTGTTTTTATTTGCTCTTTTATTAATTTGGTTTTTTGTTTTATTCTTAAATATAATTTTATGGTTTTCATTGTTTATATAATAATAATAATCATCTTAGTGATTTTTTTTATAATTGTTTTCTTGCTTACTCTTCTTTTACAATTTTTTTATTCTTTGGGAAAAAATTAATAGTGTTCATTGTTTGAACAAAAACAATGATGATAATGATGATAACAATAATAATTTATTATAATGATTGTTTTTTTAATGTTTTTACTAAGAAAGACTAATATAATCCCAGTGAACTGTAACGTCCCTTCTCTGGTGGACAAACAGGAAATTCTATTAATACATATTAGCCAAGAAAAGAAGACATGATTTTTTTATACACACATACATATAAGGTTTCACTAAAATTTCTATTGAAATTTCAGTAGAACCTCCCCTGCACTAGCCACGATTGTGAATTTCATTTCGCTTCATCCGAAACGGCCGAAACATTTCATACCAATAAAAAAACGAGACAAAATGGCATAATTTTTATCTCAGTTTAAATTTCGGTCTGTACCTGATATTTCAACCAAATATCGACCAAAACATGCCAGTAGTATACCAGCTATGTCATTTCGGCTACAAAAAATAAACTCCTCCCGGTTCTTGGTGATTGGACAAATTCTCTCTCTCTATATATATATATATGTTGCTACCCAATTTTTATTCTTTATTTTTATGTTTGCAAAAAAGTATTTCAAAAATAGATTTTGGGGTTCAAGGGCTAAATCGAGCAATTCGAGGTTTAATGGCCGATTGAGGGTTAAATTGCGAAAATCAGGAGTCAAGGACGAGTTTAGAAGATTTGCGCAAACTCACGGTGGAGATTTGAATTTTTTATGGGATTTAATTGCACAAAAAGTTTAAATCCAATTGGATGCAATTAAAGAATTTTTAAAGGACAAAATCGCATTTTTCTTCCTAAAAAGATTTTCGAAATCTGCATTTTTTAAAAGCATGCATTATTCGGTTTACCTGGCATTTTCAATATCAATCAAATTTTTATTCCTCAAGTTGATTTTCTTCCGATTCGCATTGATCACAGCAACTAAGTCAGAATGTATTCCCATCAATGTTGATTTTATTGCCCGTTTCATCTCCTTCACAGCAAATCAATATTTCTTTTTCTTCCTTTTTTTTTTCCCAATTCGGCTCTCTCAGCGCAGCAGCATTCAATTGAGATCAATGGCGGTCAATTGGAATTAAAAGAGAAAATCAACAACAATGCAACAATGCAGATCAACAGCAGATTTGATAATGACTCAATTCCAAAATCTGCGTGATTCTCTTCCCGTTTCATCTCCATCGCAGACATGCAGATTAATTTCCTTCCTAATGAACCGCGATCTTCGACTTTTATCTCCAAAATCTTTCCCCGATTCTCCTCCGTTCCTCCTTTCTTTTGATTTATTTCCTTAGCGAGTGCAATTTCTTCTCGGTTATAAATAGCAAGTCACGTTGAAGAGGAGGAGGAGAGAAAAAAGAAAAGAGGGGTAGCAAGAAGGCTGAGGAAATAAGGAATTTTACGTGAAAATTGTTGAAAATCTTTCCATCACAATTTGCTCTCTTTTGTTGGCCTCTGTTTCCATTTTTTTTCTCTCTCTCTCAAAGACACAAACCTGAAACGCCTTCTCTCTCTCTCGGCTCAGCCACTCCGATCACCATTGTCGACCACAATTCCTGCTCCTTCTCATCGTCATAAATATCCCCTCAACCCCAGAAATTCCTCAATCATCTCAGACGAAGGAAGTCGAGGCAGCAGCAACCTGGCAACGCGAACTGTCATTTTCCGACGCAGTTTCCGACGAACTCAGGCCTCCATCTCCGACGAATCAACGATCAGAAGAATCACCACGATCTCCTCTACCCAACGGTATAAACAGGTATTCCATTCTCCATACTCGAAAATTTTCCTTGCCACTGTTCATCGTCTCTGCAAATTTTGCATGCGGGGAGTGAATTAATTCACTCCCCGCGTGGGCTTGACAGAGGTCGGGCCTCGCGCCAGGCCGGCCTGAAGCTCGACCAATTGGGAGATAAGGTGGGTCGAATTGTCACCAACTAGAATGTAGGTGAGTGACAGACCATTACGAAAAATTAAAAAATATATAAAAATACAATTTTCCAAAAATATTTTTATTATAAAAAAATGTGTTGTTTTTTTTGCATACGGCCAATACACTAGCATATCTTTTAAAGTTGTTCTTCTTTAAAAAAATATATATATATGATTATCTTGGGTTTGAAAAATGAGTTTTAGCATGGATTTTGCAAAAAAAAAAGAAAAAATCATTTCTTGCATTTTGAGTTTACAACAAGTTTGTAAAATCAAAAGGGTATTGGCCAATATTCCAAAAATTTAAAAATCTTTTTTTTGGGGTCTATTATTCACCGTCGGTATTTGGATAAATAAGTCCTAAAAGGGGTTAAAATCCAAAATATTCGGTGGGAATGATATGCTATTATTCACTGTTGGTATTTGGGTAAATAAATCCTAAGGGGTTATTACTCAAAATATTCAGCGAGAATAATATGCTATTATTCACTGTCGGTATTTGGATAAATAAGTCCTAAAGGGGTAAAAAAATCCAAAATATTCGGTGGGAATAATATACTATTATTTAATGTCGATATTTGAGATAGTTAAATCTTAAGGGTTTAGTATCCAAAAATATTTGACGGAGTAATTTCTCATTTGCCATTTACTTAATATATGTTTTTGAGAGAGCTAGTCATAAACAAGCAAAACGTCAAGTAGCTTACCTTAGGTAGGGCGTACTAGGGGTGCTAAAACCTTCCCTTTACGCAATCATCTCTGAAAGACCAGTCTTAGGTTTCCTAGTAACCATAATAATAAGTGGTGACTCCCTTTTTACAAAATAGATAACCCCTCGACATTTAATGCCCCAGCTCATGGGGAAGAGTCGTCACGACGCCGCATTTACACCAAATCATTTTTGGGGTGCGACGGAATGGCGACTCACTGGGACTTAGGCTAAGCTTGACAATTTTATGTGTTTATGATATGTTTTATTTGTTTATTTATTTGTTTATTTATTTTCATGTTGCTATGGTTTATTTGTATATTTGTTTATAAGCTTTAGCATGCATTTTTACATCCTGTCATCATGCATCACTTTTTTATTATTTTGAGAGCACACACTAAACTTAAAGTTAAGTGGGGACTAGCGACTTACCTATGACTTGAGTCAAGGTTGAAGTTTGTGTAAACCCCAACTCTTTCTTGAGTGTTTAGGCGGTGGTGATTGGTATACGTGCCATATCATTATCTCGCTGAACCCCATATCGCCTTTACGAGGGTGATCACTAGGACAACGAAGAGACCCCTTTAGAGACCAAGTAGTAAACCTACCTTATGTCTCACGTAAAGGAACTAAAACCTATCATTAGGATGTATGCTCCATAATATCTTTTACATAAAATGGAAAAACCTAAAAAGCATTTTTGCTTCTACGGTCTTGTGAACGAAATGGCCACAATCACTAAACTTTCCGTCATGGAGTATGGGAAAAGTTACGAATTGTCACAATTGACTGAAGGAGACGCCTTAAGAGGCGATGCTATGAGGCTATTACCAATCAAGAATCTGGATTGCGTTATAAATGAGGTGAACAAGTTAACGACTCATTTTCGGAATGTGGATAAGGACGCATTTTTCGTAAAATATGGACGCTGATGGAGATTGCAAGGGTGGATGTTTTAAGCCCAGACAGGCGAACTCTAGTTCATTTACGGGACCACGACTACCGTTGTTTTTCTTTTGGGAGCATAGATTTATGTCCTACTATGGAGGAATACGGATTGTTGGCTGAAGTTTCCGAATGACCTGTCATGAATTTATTTCCCTTTGAGATCTGACAAAGTCATTCCTGAGCTGTCGAAGTTGCTCGGGATCCCGAACTTGGAGAGGGCTTTAGAAAAGAATGTTCGTTGATCCGAGATGGAAGATGCTGGAATTGGAACTAGAACAGAAGACCGGATCGAGAGAAAAAAGGTTGATTGCATTAGGCATATTTGGCCTTGTGTTATTCCCAAGTCGGACGGGTATAGTAAGCTTAGAAGCCATGCCTGCTATGTGGAGTATGAGAATACACAAATCAACCCCGTGGCCTCTGTTTTGGCTGAAACCATCATGACACTTAATCACTGTCGGAAGGCCGAGAAAGGGACAGTGAGATGTTGCACGCAGCTGCTGTATATCTGGATGGTTAGTCATATCGAGACCAAAAAACCTGTCTTTAATAATTTTTGGTGGTTCAACCAAAAACCATTGAGGATAGTGGAAGAAGAAGAATGGGGAGATCTAGACAACCAAGGTTGGGTAGAAAAGCTAAGAGCTATACCTAGTGGTGGTTTGAAATGGAAGGCACCTTGGGCCAAAGCGGTGAATGTTCTAATGAGTTGCGGACAAAGGTGTTGGGTTCCGTTGGTAGGGATTACTGGTTATGTGAGTTATGCTCCTGCTCTCGTGGTAAGACAACATGGGGGCATGCAATTTGTTCCAAGGACCAAAGGGATTGCTCAATTTTTTGGTTTGTTTAAGGATCCCATTGCACAAGAAGTCGTGAGAGCCATCAAACAAGACTGGAAGCATCTAGTTTTGCTAGAAATAAAAGGTTTGGGGAATCCTAGTGCAAGCAAAGGGTATGCAAAATGGAGAGAATTAGTTGCCTCAGCCTCGGCCAATGGAGAAATAAAATCTCCACAAACTGGAGAAAAGTCTGTTAAGAGGAAAAGAGTTGACGAGTGAAGAAGAGTTGAGGAGGCAAATCGAAAAGCTTCAGATGGAATTAAGCAAGACCCGAAAGGACAAGATGATGATGGAAGAAATGGTGTTGGAAGGTGATAAAAGGAGGGCATTTTTAGATGAGCAATTACAGTCTAGAGATGCAAGACTAACCAAGCTCGAGTTGAAGATGGTTGAGAAGGAAAATGTTAGGGTTGGAATTGAGAAGGAATTAACGGAGATGAATCGAAAGTGGATGCAAAGTTGCTCTGAACTCAGTGCATTGAAGATCGAACATAATGAATGCCAAGAGAACATAGAGTATTACCAAGAGAAATTTGCCGAGACCCAGTGCGAGGTGATGGATAGGATTGAAAAGTATGAAGAATTGTATAAGAAGTATGTAATGTCGGAAAGTCGTTTGGTGGAGCCTGTGAAAGATGAAGGCGTTGAAGCAGAATTGGCGATTAAAGAAGATGAGATAAGAACTCTGAAGACGAAGCTCGACAAAGAGAGAGAGAAGATGAAGCATATGGAAGAGAAATTAGCATTGATAGAAAAACACAAGGATCAGATCGATGCTAATAATATTTCATTGAACAGAACCAATATGTTGCTTATTGAAAAATTGTCCAAGATGGATGAACAGATGGATGAAGCTGTTGCGCACGCTCGGGTCGTTAGAGCCAATGCTAGAAATGTGGGGAATGACATCATCCGTTATCGGCGAAGTCTAGCTGAAACCGATGCTTTCTTGGAGACAATCGAGAACCGCGGATCCGCTTTCCTACCTTTGGCTAAAGAAGTAGCGGAAGAAGAATTTTAGTTTGATTTTCCTTTTTATGTTTTCAAAAAAAGATGTAACAATCTTATCCAACATCAAATAAAAGGGCGTTGACCCATCTCTTATGCAAATTCTGTCTTTTGGTAAATATGACTTAAGCAAATGACCCGAAAAGCAGTACTCCTAGCGGCAATGTGACAAGAAACCCATATTCTATGAAGTGATTGGCCATGTATTGTTCACAAGAAATCCATTGCATTACATATCATTCATACAAGCATGTTCATCATACCACATACATTTTACATTCTCCTATGCATTCATGCAAACAGCTCAACAACGAAACATAGGTCCCCCTACGAAGGTCCACAACACTCGTTTAAGAAGAAGAATGGAAAATGAAGAAAGGACCGAGCCAGAATCTCCATACCAAAGAGAGCTCGAAGCTGTCCGAAACGATGTGGCACGTTTAGCTAGCATGCTTGAGAAGGCATTAAGAACGAGAGATGGAGAAGGAACGTCAGCTCAGATGGATGAAGCACCACCAGCAGTTCAAAGCCCGGGGGCACCTCATATTCTAGGGACAAGCTCGCCAAAGAAACAACCTGAATCCACTCGGCCCATTCCAATCCCTATTACGTTGGATTTAACGGAAGAGGAACCACAAGATTCTAGATTGTTTGGCCATACAGGATATGACAAGTGGTCCGCACTAGAAGAAAGGTTAAGAGCCATCGAAGGGAATGATCTATCCGACCCTGTTAGGGCGTAGAAGCATGCTTGGTGCCTAACATCGTGATACCACGGAAGTTTAGAGTTCCGGAGTTTATCAAGTATAGTGGGACAGAATGCCCAAAAACCCATCTTCGTTCCTACTATAACAAGATGGCGGAGGTCATACATGATGATAAACTGTTGATATACTTTTTCCAGGACAGCTTGATAGGGTCGGCTCTTAGCTGGTACATGAGGCTAGATAACATCAGGATTAGAAAGTGGGCAGACTTGGCGGACGCTTTCTTGAAGCAATACAAGTTCAATATGGAGATTGCTCCTGATAGGACCACCTTGACCACCATGGAGAAAGGGGTTCAGGAATCCGTGAGGGCTTATGCACAGAGGTGGCGAGATCAGGCTGTTAACGTACAACCACCATTGATAGAAACAGAAATGGTGAATTTATTTGCTAATACCTTTAGAGCCCCATATTATGAGCATTTGATGGGAAGTTCAATTAACATTTTTTGATGCGGTCGCGAATTCTTGAGAGGATTGAGCAAGGAATCGAAGCGGAAGAATTATAGAACCCAGTAGAGAAGAGGGGTTTCAGTCGGAAGAGAAAAGAAGTTGAGGTGAATAATCTGGAAGAAAGGTACAAGGGAAAGAAAAAAATTACAAAAACTACCAAACACCTACGCCCCAAACCACCAACATCAACTTTTCCAAACCCACCACTCCAAACCAACCTTTTTACCCAAAATTCCCCATGCATAATCAAGGTAACTTCCAAAGGAGAGAGTACCAACAACCAGAAGAACAACTACCACCTTTGCCCATGACTTTAAAAGAGTTATACGCACAATTGCTAAACATCAAACATATTGCTCCCCTACCACTACTCCCTTTGAAGCCACCTTTCCCTGCCTGGCACAACCCCAATCTGACTTGCGAATACCATGCTAGTAATGCAGGTCATAGCATCGAGACCTGTGCAGCCTTTAAGAGAAAAGTATTGTAATTGATCAAGATCGGATGGATCACCATTGAGGATCCACCCAATGTGAACCTGAATCCCTTGCCCAAGCATGCTGCAGGAAGCAGTGGGGTAAATGCAGATAGAAGTTGATAGCAAAGTAAGGGCTCTCAAGGTGACTATGACTAGATTATACAGATATATTGGTGCAATCTGGACATTTGATGGGATCAACCGAGCATGACATGGGCGAAAATGACTTTTGCCCATTCCATAATGAAAAAGGGCATCACATTGATGAGTGTGCCGAATTCCATCAAAAAGTCACGAGGATGTTGACTTTGGGGAGTTAAGGATAGAGAGTATGGAAAGTAGTGGAGAGGTAGCGGGAGTAGAGAAATATAGAATCCAATCGACGACTAGTGGGCTATCGAAGTTGGTTTTGTATAAGCCCTCATATGCAAAGGAGGTGAACTATAAGGCAACACTAGGAAACTACGTTGTCACCTCAAATGGTGAAGCTCCTTCCTTCCAAGTCGAGATAGGTGGTTTGACCCGAGCGGTCATTGTTTCACGCTCGAGGAGTTGGCAAATCAAAAAAGGCTAAGGAAAAGAGGTGATCGGTTTTGAAGAAAAGTTGGAGGTAAACAAACTCGTGATGAGAGGAAGAGACGAACGAGTTCTTGAAGGCGATGAAACATAGTGAGTACTTGTGTGGTGGACCAGCTTAAAAAGACCCTGCTAAGATTTCCATTATATCTTTAATACTTAGTTCGAGTCGCATCGTAATGCCTTGTAGAAGGTACTAAATGAGGCTTATGTGCCTCAAGATATTGAACAAAAGACTATGGAGCATCTGGTAGGAAGAATTCACGCTTCAAATTACTTATATTTCACCGAGGATGAACTCGATGCTGAAGGAACAGGACACAACAAGCCTCTGTATATCACAGTCCGATGTAAAGATTGTCTAATTGGCAAAGTTCTTATTGATAATGGCTCAGCCCTGAATGTGTTGCCAAGACATATACTGGAAGAGATGCCAGTAGATCCCTCTCACATGCAGCCAAGCGGGATTATGGCTAGAGCATATGATGGTGCACTGAGGCAAGTGTTGGGGTCGATCGCCATAGGTCCCCAAGTCTTTTTGATAACCCTTCAGGTGATGGACATTCACCCTTCCTATAGCATGTTGTTGGGAAGACCATGGATACACGCTGCTGGGGCTGTTGCCTCTTCACTGCATCAACGTTTGAAGTACATCGCCAATGGTGTCCTGGTTACTGTTAAGGCTGAAGAAGCTATATCTATGATGAAGAATGTGGCGGTACCTTTCATTGAAGCTGAAGATTGTATGGATGGAAACCTGCATGCGTTCGAGGTTGTGAATACTGAGTGGGTGCCTGAAAATTCTATAAGAAGGAAACCAAGGATCTCAGAGGCCACTAAAATGGCCGTTAAAAGCCTTTTGAAACACAAAGTTCCTGCCCGATTTGGTGCAAGAAAAAAGAAGCTCGAGTGGATTGGGATAACAAAGTTGAAGGTCGCAGAGCAAAGGTTTGGTCTGGGATATAAACCTAGAAAAAAGGATTATCAGCGGGTTGTTGTGGCAAGAAGAGAAAAGAGAATGGCAAGGATTGAAGGAAGGAAACCTGAAGAAGAAAATTTAGTCATTCCTCCGATCAGAGTCTCATTTCCAAAGGCAGCATATGTCATACGACCTGATCAAGGACATGAAAGCTCTCTTCAGAAGTTGTCATCTATGAGCATAAACATTGTGGAAGAGGAGGAAGTCAAGGGCGTTGTCAAGAAGATTCAACCAGAAAAAAGGGATGAAGAGCTACCACAGTTGACCATCTATGCTGTAGAGGAAGTCACTGCCCATACATGCATTCGAAAGTTAGCCAAGGGAGAGAAGTTCTAGAATTGGGAGACCCAAGAAGCTCCATTGGTTTTCAGAATGTAATGAACAATGTTTTTTTTTTGTTGTTACTTTTTTATTGTTATTTGTTTTGTTTTAAGGCCCAGCATGCCAATTGAATTTTATTTTTGTTTTGTTGTGAACCGAATTTTTATGAAGATCATGCATTTTTGTTCATCCCTCTTCTTATTTCTATTTTGTGCATTTACACTCATTTTCCGCTTTCAGGAACCCTGAAAGCGGAACTTCCACAACACCACTTGCACTTTACACTGAGAATGAATGGCCGAATTTTAAAGAACACATAATAGCTGTAGAAGAGGAAGAGGGGGATAACATTAGGGAATTTACGAAGTTATTAGAGCAACACGAACAGGTTTGGAAACCTGCTAAGGAGGAACTTGAAACCATAAATGTGGGTACTGAAGAGAATCAGAGAGAGCTCAAGATAGGAACCTTGATCACACAGACGGAAAGAGAAGAATTGATTGCACTGCTTCAAGATTACACAGATGTTTTTGCTTGGTCTTATGAGGATATGCCTGGTCTAGATACAAATATCGTAGTACATAGGGTACCATTGGAAGAAGGGTGCAAACCGATTAAGCAAAAGCTAAGAAGAACGCATCCAGAAGTTTTGATCAAAGTAAAGACGGAGATTGAAAAACAATGGAATGCTGGTTTCCTAGAAGTGGTCAAGTATCCGCAATGGGTGTCCAATATAGTAGTGGTACCCAAAAAGGAGGGCAAGATTCGAGTTTGTGTGGACTTTAGGGATTTAAATCGTGCTAGCCCTAAAGATAATTTTCCTCTACCACATATAGATATGTTAGTGGATAATGCAGCTCGTAGCTCCATGTATTCCTTTATGGATGGTTTCTCAGGTTATAATCAGATAAAAATGGCGCAGGAAGATAAGGAGAAGACGACATTTGTTACACCATGGGGAACTTTCTGCTATAAAGTCATGCCATTTAGGTTGAAGAATGCTGGTGCCACTTACCAAAGGGCTATGGTGACTTTATTTCACGATATGATGCACAAGGAGATTGAAGTATACGTGGATGACATGATCGCTAAATCTGGAGAAGGAGAGAATCATGTCCAAGTATTGAGGAAATTATTTGAAAGGTTAAGAAAATATAAGTTGAGGCTTAACCCGTCAAAGTGTTCATTTGGGGTGAAATCTGGGAAGTTGTTGGGATTTGTGGTGAGCGACAAAGGAATAGAAGTGGATCCTGAAAAAGTAAAGGCTATTCAGGACATGCCAGCTCCGAAGACCGAGAGGGAAGTAAGGGGATTTTTAGGAAGATTAAATTACATTGCTCGATTCATATCTCAATTAACCACAACCTGTGACCCAATCTTTCGTTTGTTAAGAAAGAAGAATCCAGGGATTTGGAACGCAGAATGTGAAGAAGCTTTTGAGAAAATCAAGCAATACTTGCTAAAACCACCTCTACTTGTCCCTCCTGTAGCAAAAAGGTCGTTGATTTTATACTTAACGGTAACGGAAACAGCGATGGGATGTGTGCTTGGGCAACAGGATGAATCCGGGAGGAAGGAAAGAGCCATTTATTATCTAAGCAAGAAGTTCGTGGAGTGTGAGTCTAGGTATACTATGATTGAGAAGTTGTGTTGCGCACTAGCATGGGCTGCAAAAAGGTTGCGACAATATATGTTATACCATACCACATGGCTAATTTCCAAATTAGACCCGTTGAAGTACATCTGTGAAAAACCCTACTTATCCAGCCGAATTGCCAGATGGCAAGTTCTGCTGTCCGAGTATGACATAGTGTACATGACAAGGAAAGCTGTAAAAGGGAGTGTTATTGCTGATCACCTGGCAGACCATGCGATGGAGAATTATGAGCCGTTAGATTTTGATTTTCCTGATGAGGATGTGTTTTCAGTTGAGGAAGAAAAACCAGGATGGTGGACTATGTACTTTGATGGTGCTGTGAATATATGTGGTAACGGGGCCGGGGCGGTGATAATATCTCCTGACAAGAAACAATACCCAGTTTCAACCAAATTGCAATTCGGGTGCACTAATAACACGGCTGAGTATGAGGCATGTATTCTTGGTTTGGAGACTGCATTGGAGTTGAACGTAAAGAAGATAGATGTTTATGGGGATTCGATGCTAATTATTTGTCAGGTAAAAGGGGAATGGCAAACCAAAGAAGAAAAGCTAGTACCCTACCAAGAATACCTATCTAAACTAGCCGAAGAGTTTGAGGAAATAGAGTTCACACATCTAGGGAGAGAAGGAAATCAGTTTGCAGATGCTTTGGCTACACTAGCTTCTATGGCTAGAATAGACTTCGGGCAAAACTTACAGCCGATCCACATTGACATCAGAAATAACCCATCTCATTGTTGCTCAGTTGAAGGAGAAATAGATGGGAATCCTTGGTACTACGATATCAAGAACTTCATTCAAAATCAGGCTTATCCCATGGGGGCATCCAACATTGAAAAGAAGACTTTGAGGAGACTAGCAATGGATTTTTATCTCAGGAGGAGCGTTGCTATTATCTAGAATGGATGGAGAAGATCTAGTCAGGCCTGTGAATTCTGATTCTGTAAAGAAATATTATGCTTGATATGTTGTAACCTTCCCCAATAAGATTAAAATTCGGCCATGATTTCTCGTTGCAAGATTTATTTATTATTTTTATTTTTATTATTATTATTATTTTCACAAAGCGTGATTTTTGATATTTATTTATGTTTTTATCATTCATTTATTGACATATTTTATGCACCACACCGGGGGCAAAAAAAAAATCATAAAATAGTGATTTGCTTTAAAAGTGTCAATTTGCATAAACAAAACCATGTTTGTATTTCTTTCATATACGTCGTTTCAGATTTTTTTTGTGGACATTTTTAAAACTTCAATGGAACGAAAAATCTCTTCACGAAGCATGGAGATATAGCATGGGAAACACATCCTATGAAGGACGGCTACAACGAACAGGGGGACCTATGTTTCTAAAGAGGTAACAAAAACATGCATATTATTGTCATACCGCTAACCTGACAGGAAAGGTGTGTCGAAAGTGATGAAATTTCGAATGATGGGAAATATGGAGAAACAGAGTCTCGAGTCAACAAAACTGCGGAATAAGGATCAGTGCTGTTTCGAGTCGGGTCGGTCACCCATCAAATGAGGCCATGCTAGCCGGGTCGGTCACCCATCAAATGAGGGCATGCTAGCCGGGTTGGTCACCCAGAAAAATGAGACCACGGGTCGGTCACCCATCAAATGAGGCCATGCTAGCCGGGTCGGTCACCCAGAAAAATGAGACCACGGGTCGGTCACCCATCAAATGAGGCCATGCTAGCCGGGTCGGTCACCCAGAAAAATGAGACCATGCTAGCCGGGTTAGTCACCCAGAAAAATGAGACCACGGGTCGGTCACCCATCAAATGAGACCAAGCTAGCCGGGTCGATCACCCAGGAAAATGAGACCACGGGTCGGTCACCCATCAAATGAGGCCAAGCTAGCCGGGTCGGTCACCCAGGAAAATGAGACCACGGGTCGGTCACCCATCAAATAAGGCCAAGGTAGCCGGGTCGGTCACCTAGAAAATGAGACCACGGGTCGATCACCCATCAAATGAGGCCAAGCTAGCAGGGTCGGTCACCCAGAAAATAAGACCACGGGTCGGTCACCCATCAAATGAGGCCATGCTAGCCGGGTCGGTCACCCAGAAAAATGAGGCCACGGGTCGGTCACCCATCAAATGAGGCCATGCTAGCTGGGTCGGTCACCCATCAAATGAGGCCATGCTAGCCGGGTCGGTCACCCATCAAATGAGACCACGGGTCGGTCACCCATCGAATGAGGCCATGCTAGCCGGGTCGGTCACCCAGAAAAATGAGACCACGGGTCGGTCACCCATCAAATGAGGCCATGCTAGCCGGGTCGGTCACCCAGAAAAATGAGACCACTGGTCGAGCCACCCATCAAATGAGGCCATGCTAGCTGGGTCGGTCACCCGTAAAAATGAGACCACTGGCCTGGTCACCCAGCAAATGAGACCATGCAAGCCGGGTCGGTCACCCAGAAAAATGAGACCACGGGTCGGTCACCCATCAAATGAGGCCATGCTAGCCGGGTCGGTCACCCAGAAAAATGAGACCACGGGTCGGTCACCCATCAAATGAGGCCATGCTAGCCGGGTCGGTCACCCAGAAAAATGAGACCACGGGTCGGTCACCCATCAAATGAGGCCATGCTAGCCGGGTCGGTCACCCAGAAAAATGAGACCATACTAACCGGGTCGGTCGCCCATCGAATGAGGCCATGCTAACCGGGTCGGTCGCCCATCGAATGAGGCCATGCTAACCGGGTCGGTCACCCAGAAAAATGAGACCACGGGTCGGTCACCCAGAAAAATGAGATCCATATCCTTTATTCTGTTTTTTTTTACAACACTTACTATTTAAAGTCTTTTACAAGACTTTAGTCGTAAGCATTGTAAAGAGGGGGCATCTGTTGCTACCCAATTTTTGATTCTTTATTTTTTATGTTTCGAAAAAAAAAGTATTTCAAAACTAGATTTTGGGTTCAAGGGCGAAATCGAGCAATTCGGAGTTTAATGGCCGATTGAGGGTTAAATTAGTAAAATCGAGAGTCAAGGACGAGTTTAGAAGATTTGTGCAAACTCACGGTGGAGATTTGAATTTTTATGGGATTTAATTGCACAAAAGTTTAAATCCAATTGGATGCAATTAAAGAATTTTTAAAGGACAAAATCGCATTTTTCTTCCTAAAAGATTTTCAAATCTGCATTTTTAAAAGCATGCATTATTCGGTTTACCTGGCATTTTCAATATCAATCAAATTTTTATTCCTCAAGTTGATTTTCTTCCGATTCGCATTGATCACAGCGAGCTAAGTCGAATGTATTCCCATCAATGTTGATTTTATTGCCCGATTCATCTCCTTCACAGACAAATCAATATTTCTTTTTCTTCCTTTTTTTCCCCAATTCGGCTCTCTCAGTAAGCGAAGCATTCAATTGAGATCAATGGCGGTCAATTGGAATTAAAAGAGAAAATCAACAGACAATGCAACAGCAGATCAACAGCAGATTTGATAACGACTCAATTCCAAAATCTGCGTGATTCTCTTCCCGTTTCATCTCCATCGCGACATGCGATTAATTTCCTTCCTAATCAACCGCGATCTTCTGACTTTTATCTCCAAAATCTTTCCCCTGATTCTCCTCCGTTCCTCCTTTCTTTTGATTTATTTCCTTAGCAGTGCAATATCTTCTCGGTTATAAATAGCAGTGCACGTTGAAGAGGAGAAGGAGAAAGAAAAAAAGAAAAGAGGGGGAGCAAGAAGGCTGAGGAAATAAGGAATTTTACGTGAAAATTGTTGAAAATCTTTCCATCACAATTTGCTCTCTTTCGTTGGCCTCTGTTTCCATTTTTTTCTCTCTCTCTCAAAGACACAAACTCGAAATGCCTTCTCTCTCTCGGCTCAGCCACTCCGATCACCATTGTCGACCACAATTCCTGCTCCTTCTCATCGTCATAAATATCCCCTCAACCCCAGAAATTCCTCAATCATCTCAGACGAAGGAAGCCGAGGCAGCAGCAACCTGGCAACGCGAACTGTCATTTTCCGACGCAGTTTCCGACGAACTCAGGCCTCCATCTCCGACGAATCAACGATCAGAAGAATCACCACGATCTCCTCTACCCAACGGTATAAACAGGTATTCCATTCTCCATACTCGAAAATTTTCCTTGCCACTGTTCATCGTCTCTGCAAATTTTGCATGCGGGGAGTGAATTAATTCACTCCCCGCGTGGGCTTGACAGAGGCCGGGCCTCGCGCCAGGCCTGGCCCTGAAGCCCAGCCAGTAGGAGATAAGGTGAGTGGATCTGTCACCAACTGAATGTAGGTAATGGTACACGACTCAATCGAAAAATTAAAAATATAAAAAATACAATTTTCCAAAAATATTTTTATTATAAAAAATGTGTTGTTTTTTTTGCATACGGCCACTACACTGGCATATTTTTTAAAGTTGTTCTTTAATATATATATATATATATATATATATATTATTATCATCTTGGGTTTTGAAGAGAAAATGAGTTTAGCATGGATTTTCCAAAAAAAGAAAAAAATCATTTCATGCATTTTGAGTTTACAACAAGTTTGTAAAATCAAAAGGATATTGGCCAATATTCCAAAAATTTTAAAAATCTTTTTTTTTTTTGGATCTATTATTCACCGTCGGTATTTGGATAAATAAGTCCTAAAAGGGGTTAAAATCCAAAATATTCGGTGGGAATGATATGCTATTATTCACTGTTGGTATTTGGGTAAATAAATCCTAAGGGGTTATTACTCAAAATATTCGGCGGGAATAATATGCTATTATTCACTGTCGGTATTTGGATAAATAAGTCCTAAAGGGGTAAAAAAATCCAAAATATTCGGTGGGAATAATATACTATTATTCAATGTCGATATTTGGGATAGTTAAATCTTAAGGGTTTAGTATCCAAAAATATTTGACGGAGTAATATCCCATTTGCCATTTACTTAATATATGTTTTGAGAGAGCTAGTCATAAACAAACAAAACGTCAAGCAGCTTACCTTAGGTAGGGCGTACTAGGGGTGCTAAAACCTTCCCTTTACGCAACCAATCCCTTACTTTAGAATCTCTGAAAGACCAGTCTTAGGTTTCCTAGTAACCATAATACTAGGTGGCGACTCACTTTTTTTGCAAAAATAGATAATCCCTCGACATTTAATCCCCCGCTCATGGGGAAGAGTCGTCACGACGCCGCATTACACCAATATCATTTTTGGGGTGCGACAATATATATATATATATATATATATATATATATATATATATATATATATATATATATATATATATTATAAAAAAATAAAATTGTTGCGTCAACTTCAATTTTATAAAAAAATAAAAAATATATTTAATTTTTTTGCGTTTCAATTTTTTTCATACATATAATTCATTAATTATAGATAAACAGTACAACACCAAAACAACATACCGAAACACTCCGAAAACCAAAACAATTTGTACCAATAGAAAAAATAAAGTGTCAACCAAAGCTGTATTGATAATCTTAATTCAATCTTGACCCACAATTTACACTAGAGCTAATATAAATCCAGTCACGTTTAATAAAATACGACAAAATGAGTTAATTTTCTTACATTCTAATATTTCCCAAAAATAGTGATCATACATATCAGTTTACCAATATTTAATTTATACAAAGTATTACTGGATACAAAAAAACTAAGATACAACAGTTTTACTCCTGACTTGAAGATGATGGACTTGAAACGAAAATACAATATGATGGACTTGAAATGAAAATCCAAGCTAATTTCATAAAGAAAATTTTAAAAAATAATTTTAATGTTATTGAACCCACAGTATGCAATCATACATAATTAAAATAATCAATATAGTTATTTGAAACACAAACTAACTTCCCCACTTATATCTTGTTGATACTAATCACACTACTAACATAATAAATCAAAGAAGACCCCTTTCAGGGTCCGTAACATACCTCATATATTTTATTTTATTTTTGAGGATGTGTGTTGATTCCATTTATATTTTTTTTTACATTTCAGCGTACATGAATGTGTATTTAAAAATTGCACCAGAATTCCTTTATCCAGGATTCTAACATACACTCGATGTATATTAATCTGTGTATAGTGATCCCCATCCCCGGGATCTTGACATACACCGAATGTATGACTGTCATTCATGATAATCTCCTTATTCAGGATCTTAACATACACTAAAATGTATGTTAGTCATTTTTGGCGATCCCTTTATTCGGGATCCTAGCATACACTGAGTGTATGCTAGTCACCACCATGTTTTGTTCATGACATTTTCAAACTTCTCTAACACACATATCTTAAATATTCTTACTAATAAAACATATATTCTCAAACTTCCAACAAAGTTTTAAGCATAATTCACAAATTTTCACCATGAAAAATAAATCAGAAACATAGACATGAATCACCTACCTGCTGTGGATGCTCTGCTCGTGTTGTCTTATTGTTGTTGTTGCACCACACTCGTGGTCACTCCTGCAATTACAATAAATTCTCATAAATTATTTTCAACCACCGATACTCTCCTAATAACCACACTGAAACAATTCAGTATGCCTTTAAATTTGTTATTCTTTCATTTTTATTTTTTATAACTTTTGTCAATCAAAATATCATTATAAACACCTATTTTTGAACATAACTTGTTTCTTTCCCTTTAATGCATCTAACTTCATCATTTTCATGACCTTCACTTCTTTTTCTTTTTTTCTCAAAGTTGCCAACAAAGGTCGGATTCCGACCTCTGCCCAGATTTTTCACTATAACAGAAGTTATAGAACTCTATTTTGTATAAAATTAATCTCATTGGGTAACTAACATATTGGGTTACAACTCTGTATAATATATTGGGAAGACTTACTTGTGATATTCTGTTTCCTTGTTCCTAGATCAATTGCTTCAAGGCCACTTCAATTACTAGAACCAAAGTGATGTTTCATAGCACGAACATCTTTACAGATCTTAGCAAGTTTAATGTAGAGTATTGAGAGAAAGAACTATATTCAAATATGTAAAAATTTATCTCAACATGGAGAGAGAAGTCCATATTTATACTAGAGAGAAGCGATTACTTAGCATTTACCAATAAGTAACACCTCTAGATAAATAGACTAGGTTCATACCTTATGGGCGAACCAGACCAAACCACACCTCTAAATAAATAGACCGGGTTCATCCCTCATGGATGAACCAGGCCAAATCCAATAACTAACATCTCTCACTCGCCCATGAAGGGCTAGATTTATCTACTACATTATTTTTCAAACTTGCACAGAAATTCCATACTTGATGAATGGACCGTGTGACCTGATGCACATAGAGAAATGAGTTCCAATCTATATAAACATAATATAGGCTATATAGGAGACATCTACTTTATGATTAATTATTCCTTAGAGTGTACCCCAAGCACTTTTAGTTACACGTGAATGAGTATAATTCAATCCATCGAGAATTTCGTACTCCATTCATCATGACAATTACATGTATTCTAAATCATATCAAATTTATTCAAATGATATGATCTCGGATGGTGAATACAAGTAACATGTGTAGAACTAAAATTACTTTTTCTTTCTCTCTCATATCACTTGATTCTAAATTAACTCGTTTTTCTAATAGTATTCCTTCAAGTCGACTTATTCCATGACCATGGGATATACTCCTAAAGTAGCGATCATTTATTCATCACCTTATGATATAGTCAAAAGTCACAAAGGGTAAGATTTTGAGATCTTAGGTATGATCTCCAAGACTCACATAATATAGAACTAGGGATCCATTCTTTATTCTTATAATGGTCGTCAGCACATGTAGTATGAAGTACATGTTATAGTGGAGCGTACTCTTTTTGTTTTCCAAAGACATAGTGTATGTCGTTGCTCTCCTTGTTAGAGAAAATACATTATACAAGTCTTCGTCTTGTCGCTAAAAACAAAGACTGCAAATCGAAATTCGACAAATGAATAATTTCATACTCGGCTTCAATCATAATAGACACATGAATGGTGAGAATTCATTCATGTTGATTCTTTTATTTAAGAGCCTCATCGTGGTTCCAACCAAGGCAACTCTTTAATAATCATTTTGAGTTAAACTCGCTTCCACTATGTCCAATCTTTTTTTTAGCATTAAAACTCAATTAGTCTCATCTCTACACACCTTACAAATGCTAAAGGCAATTGCTCATGTAAGTGAGTCGATCTTAATCTATCGACATACTTTAACAAATTGTACTATACAATAATCAATATATCCATAAACAATATTCATTACTTAATTACATTCTACATAGACCAAAGGATATTGGTTTTTGTGAGTGGATCTACACCCTTAGAATTTATATAAATGTGTTTTAGGATCCCATCATGGTCATTAATCGCTTCTCTAATGTAGTGATATCTCATCTTGATGTGTTTGGTCTTTCCATGGTATTTTAGATCTTTGTCCACAGCTATTACAGCAGTGTTATCACAATAAATTGTCAATGGATCTGATGCTGATTTGACAATTTTCAAAAGATCCAAGAAATTTTTTTACCAAATAACATCTTGTGTTGCTGCGGAACAAGCTAGATACTCAACTTTCATGGGAGATAAGGTTATACAAGATTGTTTATTGCTCCTCCATAATATTGCCCTATCACTAAGCAAGAAAGCACATCCTGAAATTGATTTAGATTGGTCAACATCTCCTCCCCAATCAATATCAAAGTAATCAATCAATCGTAAATCTCTTTCCTTAGTAACATACATGTAATTTGAAGTTCCTTTCAGATATCGTAGAATCCTTTTGACTGTCATCTAGTATTTTTGACCAGGATTTGATTGATATCAACTGACCAATCTAATAGCATAACATATGTCAGGACATGTGCACATCATTACATACATCAAACTACCAACAACACTGGCATAAGGTACTCTAGACTTTTTTTTTCCTTTTCTTCTAGAGTCTTGGGATATAAATCACTACTTAGGCTCAAACTTTTATCAATAGGGGTGCCTATTGGTTTACTATCTTGCAAGTGATAGCGCTTTAACATCTTTTCGATATAAGTCTCTTGAGTTAAATCTAGAAGCCTTTTAGCACGATCTCTAATG
>CM063604.1:5861161-5881375 GCA_032356905.1 Salix exigua
TTATAGTAATGATAATAACGGTACATAGGGATGAATTTTCAATTTATATTTTTGTAAACCCGGGAAATAAATTAAGTGTTAAATTAAAAGAGAAATCAAATAAGTTGAGGGAAGGGTGAAATTGAAATAAATGTAAAGTTTATGACTTATAATATAAGAAGAGAACATGTGGTGTAAAATGTAAATTTAAAAGGAAATGGGGGGCTCATTTGTGCACTTAAGGGGAAGTGAACATGTGGTGTAAAATGTAAATTTAAAAGAAAATGGGGGGCTCATTTGTGCACTTAAGGGGGGAGGAGATGAGTTAGAGAGAGTTTGGAGAGAAAAAGATAAGAAGGGGTGGAACTCCGAGACCCATATCTCCTCCGGCCACCGTTGGATCGGTCTGGAATTTGAGTATGTTATGCACCTAACCATATTCTAAATTCTGACCGGAGGGATTGTCATTATCGGAAGCCATTTGAGAAATCCAGGCATCTGAAGATTTCTGGAAAAATCCCCTCAAACTCGTCAGATTCTCCAGCTAGTTCCTCCTCCGTCCACCGTTGGATTTCTCTGAACTTTTGTCAGAGCTTCCAGCTAGTTTGTCTTTATTGCACCGTTGGATCAATCTGAAATTTGGTTATGTGGTGCATATGAGGGTTATTCATGTTCTGAACGGTGGAGATGAGAATGGTACACTTCAGCAAGGAGATATTGATGCTTAACAGTAGCTCTCCAGTATAAGGTCAGTCTCCAGTGTAACTCCGATCTTGGTAGATCCAACCGTTGAAAGACCCTGAAATGTGAATATGTTTTATATAATGGGTTTGTCTACATATTAACCGTTGGTATTTGATAAGTGTTGATCGAATTGTGATTTATTGCTATTACAATGTTTCGCTTTGAATCAGTGTCATTAGGATTTTATTGAATGATTATGTGTTGAAATTTATGGGTTCAATGTGTGTTTTCGGATGGAATTTTGTGGAGGGATTATGTGTTGAAATTTATGATTTCAATGGGTGATTTTGTTGGGATTTTGTTGATGGATTATATGCTGAAATTTATGGTTATAATGTGTGGTTTGTTAGGATTTTATTGAATGATTATGTGCTGAAATTTATGGGTTCAATGTGTGTTTTCGGATGGAATTTTGTGGAGGGATTATGTGTTGAAATTTATGATTTCAATGGGTGATTTTGTTGGGATTTTGTTGATGGATTATATGCTGAAATTTATGGTTATAATGTGTGGTTTGTTAGGATTTTATTGAATGATTATGTGCTGAAATTTATGGGTTCAATGTGTGTTTTCGGATGGAATTTTGTGGAGGGATTATGTGTTGAATTTTATGGTTTCAATGTGTGAATTTGTTGGAATAAGTATGGTGACGAATGTGAAATTGAAAATAGAAATATATTGATTTTTGTGGACAATGATGTCGCAGGCGGTGTAGTCGGGATTGAACCATCGTCCAGACAAGAACAACCAAGAAGTAGAGCAGGTAGGTGAATTACACCTCTCTTTTATACCACACGTAAGAAGTATTTTAAGTTAAATATTATTCAAATGTGATAGAGTTTATATTAGATTGTTGGATGCTTAAATGTGAATGAATGATTGATTAGCTTCGGCTAATGGCATCCCAATGGATTACCGGCAATGAATGATTGATTAGCTTCGGCTAATGGCATCCCAATGGATGACCGGCATGAATGATTGATTAGCTTCGGCTAATGGCATCCCAATGGATGACCGCCATGAATGATTGATTAGCTTCGGCTAATGGCATCCCAATGGATGACCGCCATGAATGATTGATTAGCTTCGGCTAATGGCATCCCAATGGATGACCGGCATGAATGATTGATTAGCTTCGGCTAATGGCATCCCAATGGATTACCGGCATGAATGATTGATTAGTTTCGGCTAATGGCATCCCAATGGATTATCGGCATGAATGATTGACTATCTTTGGCTAATGGCATCCGAATGGATGACCGGAACAAATGATTGACTATCTTTGGCAAATGACATTTGAAAAGGATGACCGGGGTGAATGAACGAATAACCTCAGTAAATATGCCTTAAGAGGATAGACGGGTTATTAATTATGGTTGTGTTGAGAACGATGTTTAAGATATTGTAGACCTAGGTTGATTGGATCGAGATTGATTTCAAGGGTTTTGTTATTGTTTGGAACTGTTACTGTTTGAGCTGTTATTGTTTGACTTGTTATTGTTAGTGCTTGAGACATGTTATTGTCTCGGGACATGTTATTGTTAAATTGATGCATGTATATGCATTACAAGCTATTTGTACCAAGTACATGAAGAAACTATAAATGTTAATGCCTCTTGTAACTCGCTGGACCGTTTAGTTACCATTATAATTATCATTAAGTAATTATATTTTCTTAAATGTTTTGTATTGCTGTAGGGACGTTATATCCACGAGATGTCTAAGGAACCCGATACACAAGAACCTACTTTTGCAAGGAACCATGTAGATGCATTCTAAATCACAATGTAATTGGTGTGAATCAATGTCTTGAACACATAACTTTTATTAGAACCTTTTGTGTAGATTCGTGATGACTATTAGTAGTATAGGAATGCAACCTCATGTTCATGTACGTCTATTTTTAATATGAATTTCTAATTATACCACCATAATACTATATGTTTATGTACTTTTAATGAAATTCGATTGTATGAATGGTATTTTGATGATGTGAGGTAATCAAGTTCATTGATTTCGAGTACCATATGTGTTAGATATATATATTTTATAAATATATATATATATATATATAAAAAAAAATCGAGTCGTTACAATTTTCTTCTTTTGGAGATAGAAAATTAACTATTTGTATTTGTTATTTGATTATTGCAAGTGTTTTCATAATTTATATTGTTTGTTGTGTTTCATTTAAATTGAATTATTAAAATGAATTTATCTTAATACGATAAATTCAATAATTCGGATATATGAATCTTCTTGCTTTTTAATTATATCAATAATTTTAAACTAGTTATTTTATTGAAACCTACTAAGAAGATAAATTTATATCCATTTAAAATTCATATATTTTATAGAAAACTTGACCGGCATGAATGATTGATTAGCTTCGGCTAATGGCATCCCAATGGATGACCGACATGAATGATTGATTAGCTTCGGCTAATGGCATCCCAATGGATTATCGGCATGAATGATTGACTATCTTTGGCTAATGGCATCCGAATGGATGACCGGAACAAATGATTGACTATCTTTGGCGAATGACATTTGAAAAGGATGACCGGGGTGAATGAACGAATAACCTCAGTAAATATGCCTTAAGAGGATAGACGGGTTATTAATTATGGTTGTGTTGAGAACGATGTTTAAGATATTGTAGACCTAGGTTGATTGGATCGAGATTGATTTCAAGGGTTTTGTTATTGTTTGGAACTGTTACTGTTTGAGTTGTTATTGTTTGACCTGTTATTGTTAGTGCTTGAGACATGTTATTGTCTCGGGACATGTTATTGTTAAATTGATGCATGTATATGCATTACAAGCTATTTGTACCAAGTACATGAAGAAACTATAAATGTTAATGCCTCTTGTAACTGCCAGACCGTTTAGTTACCATTATAATTATCATTAAGTAATTATATTTTCTTAAATGTTTTGTATTGCTGTAGGGACGTTATATCCACGAGATGTCTAAGGAACCCGATACACAAGAACCTACTTTTGCAAGGAACCATGTAGATGCATTCTAAATCACAATGTAATTGGTGTGAATCAATGTACTGAACACATAACTTTTATTAGAACCTTTTGTGTAGATTCGTAATGACTATTAGTAGTATAGGAATGCAACCTCATGTTCATGTACGTATATTTTTAATATGAATTTCTAATTATACCACCATAATACTATATGTTTATGTACTTTTAATGAAATTCGATTGTATGGATGGTATTTTGATGATGTGAGGTAATCAAGTTCGCTGATTTCCGGTACCATATGTGTTAGATATATATATTTATATATATATATATATATATATATATATATATAAAAAAAAATCGGGTCGTTACAATTTTCTTCTTTTGGAGATAGAAAATTAACTATTTGTATTTGTTATTTGATTATTGCAAGTGTTTTCATAATTTATATTGTTTGTTGTGTTTCATTTAAATTGAATTATTAAAATGAATTTATCTTAATACTGATAAATTCAATAATTCGGATATATGAATCTTCTTGCTTTTTAATTATATCAATAATTTTATAATGGTTATTTTGTTGAAACCTACTGGACATATAAATTTATATCCATTTAAATTCATATATTTTTATAGAAAACTGGCACTTGACAGGATTTTTGCACTGATTTATTATTTTGTCCAAATTCATATTATCATAAAAAAATGTCACACAATTAATATTTTTTTGCATTTAAAGAAATATGACGTCGACCGTGACGAGGCGTGAGGACATTGGCTAGTGTGCGTGTGTGTGTGTAATCGTAACTTTACTTAGTTATTAATTAGTCCCCTAGGGCGTGGCGTGAAAGCAAAGAACTTGTGATCTGCGTAGCAATGTATCGAGTTCGAGTCGGGACATGCACATCTTGTAAGAATCGAAATAGCATATCGTGAAAGCAAAGAACTTGTGATTTTTAAAATTGAAATCACATCGTTTAATGTATTTTAAATAAAAAATATTTTTAAAAATTGAAATAACATCATTTAATGCATTTTAAATAAAAAAAATATTTTTAAAATTAAATTTAACTATACTCCACATTAATTAAGCTGAAGAGCTCATTACTGAAAGAAAAATATTAAAATTTAATCTTGATTGAATCTCGAACCACCATACAATCAAGACAATAAAAATGAAGTACCACCCTTTCTTTTCTCCCCTCCTCCGGACAAATCCTGTAATTTTCCTCGGTATTGTCTGCACTCACCAACAAGTTTCTTCTTTTCTTGTTGACACACACACACACACACACACACACAGACCCAACAGGAAGGCCTAGGCCCAATGAAGCATTCATTCACTGTGATCTGTTTGTCTAGGGCCAGGATTTATGAACATGAAAATTCGTGAGACCAAATACATGTTTTCGGGTCAGGCTTAATTAAGAATTCTTCGGGTGCTTGTAAAACTCTCTCTCTGTCCTGTGTTTTTACATCCAGGACAAAGCCTTCACCATTCACAAGGATTTTTTATTTATTTTTCATTGATTTTTCGATCCAATATATATATATATATATATATATATATATATATATATATATATATTGGATCGAAAAATTAATGAAAAATAAATAAAATATTTATATCCCTATTCAATCCGGTATGTTCCACCAGCTAGGACTTCAAGCTAGTTCAGAAGTATATGAGATGTAATAGTTGCTTTTTAGTTGCATTGAAATTCATAATTCATCTTTTCGAAACAATTTTCTTAAGATTCGTTATTCAAAAATGCTAATATTTTCTTAGGATAAGTCAAAATTAAATATTTTTTGAAAGTATATTTCATGGACGAGTAAAATTTTGACTATCTCAGATTTTTATAAAGAATACACGTTCTAACTCGAACTCAAAATCTACCGTGCAAATCGAAGTTTAAATCACATCTATTGGATATAATTTGTTTTAATATTGATATTTCAAAATGCTAATTTTAGATTTCTGGATCATGTCACTATGGGTGTTGCTCTTCATTTATAAAAGGAACACTCCTCATAAACAAAGTCATGATGATTTTAGCCGGTGGAGGACTATTTCACATGGCCAACCAATGCTCTGTTTTCATTATTATTATGATGATGATAAAAGTCATCAAATATCTTAAAAATTTCATTTCAAAAATTAATCATAAATGTCAAAATAAAATTGCGGTGGTTTTATCGGTTTGTAAGTGTATTTAACAAATCATTTTAAAAGAATTAAAAAATAATATTATCTTATTTTATTAATTGTATAGTTTTAAATTATTTTATTGTACTCATGTCAAAAATAATTTTTAAAAATGAAAAATATATATTATTTAAATATATTTCTGAAACATTCTGAAAACAAACTATTTATTTTTTATTATTTAACTTGTGGTACAACAGCATCATAATAACTTTAGGCATGCGAAAAATGCATTTCACGTTGAAAGCTTTTTAAAATTTGTCTGTGGAATGATGGCTTTCCAGTGGAAATATCATCATTATTATCATTATTATTATTTATTACAATTACAATAAAATTGATAGCAACTTTACAGCTATGTTTTCCATGTGATATGATCTTATGATATCTGTCGGAAAAAATAAGTTTGCAATTAACTTATGTTCACCTCACTGTTATGGAAAACATGTATTTTGTGAATTTAAACGAAAAGTAAAATTTCAGTTATTTTATTCTTTTACAAGGAGTATATGTCCTGATTCAAACTCGAGATCTGCATACCGGATCTTCAGTTTTTGTCATCACGTTATACTACTTAGAGACATTCTCAACAATACATTAAATCAATAATCAGTAATTTCCTGCTCACAAAATGATAAGCATAAAACTAATATTTCATAAAGTGAGAAGGAAAATACATGTAAAAACAATGGCAAATTTTGAAAGAATGCTTAAAATAATTGTTAAATTTTATTTAAAAATAAAAGGAGTGTGATTTTCAATAGCTTAACTAACCCTAAAAATGCTCAAAAATAAAGTAAAAAGAAAACCAGTAACCTCAGAGTAATTATTTATCCATATAATGAGAGGAGCACTCCATATATATTATAATTGTTTTTATAGTGAAAACACCATTGTCATAAAATATATTTTATGAATCCAAATAAATAAATAAAATTTTTATTATCTAGAATTTTTATAAAAAAAATACATGTTTTAACTCATACCAAACCATACCAGTTATATATATTACAAACTCTCAGTCATTTCCACATGACACAAACGAACTTTCTACTACCTATTTTCTTAGGTGCTAGATGAAGCATTGGAAACAAAGCTGGTGCCCGTTCGCATTTATAAAAGTTTCCTTTAAAAAATAAAAATAAAAGGTTCGCATTTATAAAGATTTCTTTTAAAAAATAAAAATAAAAGGTCTATTTTCTTAGGTGCTAGATGAAGCATTGGAAACAAAGCTGGTGCCCGTTCGCATTTATAAAAGTTTCCTTTAAAAAATAAAAATAGAAAAACAATAAATAAGAAACTAATGGTATTCCTGCAAATAGAATTGCTACAATGTATGTACAGATGGTTGTTAAAATCACGAGTTGACTCATAAAATCGGATAATTTTACGAGATAATTTGTCAAACCTTGTCAATTCAGATAGAAAAATCAATTTTAACCAAACTCGGTCAAACTCACTTAACACTAATCAAAATCATAAAATCGGATCGATCCCGGATCAATCCGATTTTATGACCCTCGCTGAACCAATTCATTTGCATTTTATATTTATACACAAAACTTTTTGCCTTCTCAATTATTTATCCGATATGGGATAAATTGAGTAAGAAAATATTTGAGGCTAAAAAGTGAAGATTATTTATACTTGAAGAAACATGTGGGACAATTATTTATCCGCCGGATAAATTGTGTGTGTATTAAAAATATATAATATTAAAAATAAAATTGTTGTGTTGATTTTATAAAAATAAAATAAAAATGATATATATATATATATATATATATTTATATATATATATATCATGGAATCACTCTTGAAAATCAGTAATATTAACTTTAAAATTTATACTTAAATTTTTTATTTGTTACTTTATATTAAATTTTTTTGATGTTTTTAAATCATTTCATGTCCTCATGTCAAAATAATTTGTTGGAGTTGGAGCTAGTACTAGTAATATTGGTGTTGGTACCAATATTAGTATTGATAATCCTTTCAATAATAATGCTTTTGATGAATGTATTAAAAATAACGAGGAAAATGACGGTCATGAGATTGATTTTAATTTATATAGCACATCAACAAAATATTTATTTTAAATTTGTTAGTTCTATGTAAATAATTATTTTGTATTGTATTTTTAAGTTATTTTGAATTATATATGAACCTTAACTAATGAAGTTTTATGGCCTTGATTATGTTATATTGTATTTGGAAATATTTTACTTACGATTTTATGATTTTTCTACCTACACGATTTTAGTAGTGATTTTATAATTTTTGTATAGAAAAATCAAATATGATTTGACGATTTTACTATTCGATCTTATGATACGAGTTTCCAAAATCTCTTCCGTATCGTGTTAAAATTATAATTTTGACAACCATGCATGTACCTAATCACTAAATCCCTATCATAAATTTCTTTTATGTAAAGCTTTTTTTTATTTTTTAATTATTTCAAAAAAATAAAGAAAAAGGCTTTTGGATTATAATTACCTCTCAATTATGCAGCCTAATGACTACTGAATTTTTAATGTGTCTTCGATTTTTTTTTCATTTTAGTGAAAATTCATTAAAAATATTTAAGATCATCTACATTAATATACTTGGAAGGAATCCTGATTGGAAGGAATATTCTCACAAATATATATAAGAATAAATGGAAAAAAAAAAAAAAAAAAAAAAAAAAAAAAATGTTGAGAGTGGGATTTGAACCCACGCCCTTTCGGACCAGAACCTTAATCTGGCGCCTTAGACCAACTCGGCCATCTCAACTGTACATCTCAATTGTGGTGAACTTCTCGGATAACTAATATATATAACTATATTCCAATTTTTAGTAACTCATAGTTACCATTTGATTCTGGAGACGAGTTAAACACAAGGCCCTGAATCTTATGGCAGGATTTATTTATTTATTTATTTATATTGAAAAGGAGGTATAAAGCTAGTTGTCACTGTACTTCCGGTTTACATTTCGATTTTTATTAGAATAAAACGTTTTAATTTCGTTGTACTGTTAATAATTAATTAATTAATTAATTAATTATATGAAAAAAAAATAAAATATTAATTTAATAAATATAATTAAAATTCAAGATAAATTAACTTTAAATTATACAATATAAACACAAAGTCAAACAAACATAATCTCAAAATTAGAAAAAAAAAATCACAAGTTAATCAAAATAAGGAGGATTTTAAGGCCAGAACGGCACACCCGGAACGATACCGAGACGTTCTGGCCAGAATTTCCAGAATTAAAACCGAGAGCGAAAACAATATCGTTTCATATTGGTTTTTCAACGAAACAAAGCGAAATGGAACCGAGAACTTTGATTTAAAGCCCAAATTAAACTACACACAAAGGATTGCAAGCCCTAGGATAATTTATTTATTTGACATCTTAATAATTTTAAAAATCATAGACATGATTGAGTTTTAGGGATTAGGTATATTTTTCATATTCGATTTGCATCACGTAGGCAAACATTCTATATGTGTAGATTTCCCACCACATGATGGGTGTATTTGTAGATATTGCTCGACGAGTGACAGCTATTATGGAAAGGGAATATTGGGTTTGCATCAATCCATCTACGCGTAAGCCAAGTTGGGGTATAGGGGTATTTGGGACTGTATTTTAAAAGTTTTTTTAAGAAAATGAATTTTTATTTTATTTTTAATTTCAATTTAAAAAAATATTTTTAAATTATTTTATTGTACTAATATTAAAAATAATTTAAAAAAATAAAAATCATAATTTCAATGCATTTTTAATAAGCAACGCAACTACACTCTTAAATATGCACTTAAAAGCTGAAGAGCAAATTGTGTTCTTAAAGTATGTTCTTAGAGTGTATATTTAAGAAAATACACTCTTTAACAATAACTTTAAAAATATATTAAAATAATATTTTTATTTAAAAAATTAATTTTTATATCAACACATGAAAATGATCTATAAAACCTGAAAAAATATTTAAAATAAAAAATTATTTTTTAAAAATATTTCTGAAATAAAGCATCAAACAAAGCTGTATTTGTATGAAATAGAATCCTGTGGTCCACAGCCAATCAAGTTGATATATTGTTAAATGAACGTCATTCTCACACGTGCATCTTCATCATCCAAAATCGTCTTCCCCAGAAAATAATTGAGGAGCTTCGTATTATAAATGTTCGACGTGTCGTCGATTCAATCTAAACAAGGACTGCGCCTGCGTAGGATCTCTTCTTTGACCAAATCTTGGGTGTGAGTTGCTTACACGATTCCCTGGTAGGAAAAGGTTTTAATCACCCAGCTGGACACCTTGCTGGAAGCTGCGTGATGTCACCAAAGATTCTTGAGTATGTGTAGAATAAAGTGATCGTAGAAACATTACTTGCAGTGATCACAAAGTCGGCAGCTTTATTATGGGAGCCCCATGAATACGTTGAGATGGGTGATTAAAGAAATGGAAAGAATTCTGTATGCTTCAGTGGTTGGGAGTTTGAACTATGTTTAAACATGTACTCGGTCGGATATCGGTTTCTTTGTTGGTATGTTGGGCGGTATCAAAGTAATCCCGAAATGGATCATCTGGAAAGTCTGCAAAGAAAGTTCTCGGTACTTGCAAGGTACCAAAGAGTACATGCTTACATACGAGAGATCCGACAATATAGAAATCGTCGGATACTCAGATTCAGACTATGCTTACATTGCGTCTACGATGAGGAAGTCGACATTTGGTTATCTGTTCCTATTAGTCGAGGGAGCGATCTCATAGAAGTGTGGAAGCGATCTGTCATTGCTACTTCCACTATGGAGGTCGAATTCGTGGCATGCTTTGAAGCCACGGTTCATGCATTGTGGCTGCAGAACTTTATTTCAGGGCTTGGAATTGTTGACAGTATAGCCAAGCCGCTGAGAATTTACTGTGATAATTCCGCAGCAGTATTCTTCTCAAAGAATGACAAGTATTCGAAAGCTGCTAAGCACTTGGAAATTAAATACTTATCTGTAAAGGAAGAAGTGCAGAAACGCAGAGTGACTTTTGAGCATATAAGGACAAACATGATGTTGGCAGATCCTTTGACGAAAGGATTATCGCCCGGTATATTTATCGGCCATGTAGAGAAAATGGGCATAATAGATAAGACCTTGTTATGATAGTTTGTGCTCATGTAAAGTTGTTACTCAAAGATGATGTCATTAAAGATTGTGTTTTTCTGTAATTAAAGAATGTTATCATAATAGTTATGCATATAAAGTTTTTTTTTAATAGATAACATATAAAGTTGAGAATTATGGTTTCTCTCAACATAAAGGTTTTGAGAATTATAGTGAAATCTCAATAGAAGTAGTAAAGTTGGAGTTGGTGTGTGGTGCTTGGAAGGGACCCCATCGCAGTAAATGATGGGCAACCGCCATGACTAGGCTAACTCTGGTTTTATGGTACTTACTGAATATTGAACTTGATGTAAAGATGCGCATGAAAGGGAATTAGACTATAACGTTAACACAACGGCCAAGTGGGAGAATGTAAGAATATTTCCTGTAGAGTGGCCGATGTATTAACGGTCCGATCATTAAAGTTCAAGTTCTTTGTAAAGTCTACGGATTCTAATATGTTAAAGTGAAACCGTGATGGATCGGTCTCAATAAACGAGTATTAGAATGGGTACGTTGAAACCCTCTCCTCTAACCATAAAAGAACATATATTCTCATCCGGTTATATACATACATATATTGATGGTTTTAAATATATGTAAGTGTATAAACTAAAAGACACAACCCTTCTCTTAATTGAATGAGCACCCATTCAGTGGAATGAGCACCCATTTGGTGGAATGAGCACTCATTCATTAATATAATAAAAGAAGGGTGGTTGTTCTGAAAATAAGGGAGAGTAAGGGGAGTGGCTGTGGTTTTGCCGAAAGAAAAGAGAAGAGAATAGAAAACAGAAAAGTGATCTCTCTCCATCAAAGAGATCAAGCAAAGTTTAAGGTCTAGAGGAGAAGATCAACAAAAGAAAAGTCTGCAGAAAACAAGAAATGAGAGAATCGGATGCAACAATTCAAGAACAAAATGGAAGGTAAGTTCTAAATTTTGCATTGTTCTATAGTTGCAAGAATTCATCATCAATATAATTGTCTTGTGGGATCAAATGATCTATTGATATATTTGGGATAGATTTCGGAAATAGAAATCATTACAGAACTGAAAATTTACAAAAATTATCTAATGATATATCATATTTTCATCCATATATAAATATATAAATCAAACATATTTTTCTTATTAATTTATCAAGATAAAATTACCCTTTTAACCTTTTATTATAAAAGATTTAGTGTTTATTTGAAAATGTAGTTGTGGTAGTTTTTGAAAGTGTTTTTGTTTAGAAATTTATCAAAATATTTTTTTATTTTTAAATATTATTTTAGACACAATCAAATGAAAATAATCTAAAAACACCAAAAATTTGTAATTTAAAGTATAAAATAAATTATTATTTTTCAAAAGTGTTTTTGAAACATAATGCCAAACATCTTAAAAGTTATATATAGACAGTGAATTTTTAAACAAAAGCTAATAGTCTTCATTCTTTACTGTATATTTATTTACAGAGTATCTCCCTTTAATATTATTGTAGCTTCTCGCAAACAAATCACTAATCTTTTAAACTTCATTATATATAACATAATTTAGGGTAATAATATAATTTCTTTTAGAGTCGAAATACTAATCAATACAAAAATGTAAGCTATATAATGGTTGTAAGAAATACTTTTATTGAGTTTGAGTTAACAAGAATGACTTCCACAAATAATGTTAATTTTAGTTTTATGATAGTAGTTATTTGAGGATTTTCTTAGTGTTTGTTTTTGCATTACAATTTTTTTCTAAAGTGTTTTTAAAATGAATTTTATATAGCTTTTATGATTTTGATGTATTAATATTACATATTAAAAATATTATTTTAATTAAAAAATATTATACACAATGATTTCAACAATGAAAAGAAAAGTAATATAGCGGTTGTATTTGGCGATGGGAATTGCTTTGAGGCAGCTGTAGCCTTTACATGAGCTTGAGGTCCCAATGGTGCCATTTAAATTTTTAAACTCTGAAAAGGGACGTTTCATAAGAACTACGTTTATCATGAAATTAACCCCAACAATCTGGCCTCTTATAACAAAATTTTTATTTTATCTAAAATCAGATCAAATCAAATCTTTGTAGAGGTTCATCTCATCGATCCCACCCCAATCGACACTTCATATAAATTATTTTTTTATTAACATGAATGTCCTAATGAGATTATATATATCTTGATTAACTTCACGGATATTAAAATTAATAATAAATATAAATCTTTAGTGTTCATATTAACAATTATAACTTCAAATAAAACAAATATCTGAGTTTCAAATTTGTAGCACTGGGCCTTTTAAACAAATAAATGATTGTTTCTTTGTTTGTGCACGTTCATGCATGTATATCCAGGTAAAGAATGGTTACATCGCTCTCTCGGTACAAAATGTGATTGTGGTCGAGATTTTGGAAAATGAAAGAACGTATTTGCTGATTTCTATAGCTCATGCATGATTCATTCTACGCTCATCAATGCTATCTCTACTTCAATTTTAAAAAAACATGGGCCAAACGTTCATAAATTGTCCTCGAATTCAATAAATATCCTCTTAGAAATGTTTTCCAATCTTGCCAAAAGTGATTGCTCTTTAATCTAATATATCGTCTAAGGTAAGGCTGATTATTTTCGATTCAGTTCGATTTTTATTTATATTTAACTTTGACTTCACTCTTTTCTTTATATAGGTATTGGATACATTTTAGATTGTACTCATTCTACATTCATTATATACACACACACGTATTTCAAAATTATATTGTTAGTTATTGTATTATATATGCATAGTGTGATTTTTGAATTATTTTACTTTTTTAGTGGAATTTTTAATCCCTTTCTTTTTATTGTTATTATTGTTTTAATCCTAGAACAACACAAATAACTCATTGAAAAGAGTGTTTAAAATATAGAGTTCATAAACCTTATTCTCATGTGTCCGACATTGTTATTGGTGTTAGGGTTAGTAATAACCTAGACAACTATATGCATGTCAAGGACATTAAGGTCCTACCCTTGTGACCTCATAATGTTTTCTCCTGCAAAGAAATTAATCCTTAAAATATTTTCCTAATAGAAGATTATCCCCAACAATTTCCTCCTCTAAATAAAGGATAAGGAAGGTTGTTTTATATATAAAAAAAAATCGAGTTTTTTCAATGCAAGATAAAAAAATTCTTTTGGTTTAAATAATTTAACTTAAAATGAGAAGATATTATATTTTCAATGTGGGGTAGAATAATTTATTAAAATAATCTCTTAAACTTATATATAGCATAATTTAGGATAATAATACAATTTCTTTTAGAGTCGAAATACTAATCAATACAAAAATGTTAATTTTAGTTTTATGATAGTAGTTATTTGAGGATTTTTTAGTGTTTGTTTTTGCATTTATTTATTTTTCTAAAGTGTTTTTAAAATGTTTTTATCCATTAATATTATAGATTAAAAATCTAAAAACATCATTTTAATTAAAAAATATTATACACAGTGATTTCAGACATGAAAAGAAAATTAATACAGCGGTTGTATTTGGCGATGGGAATTGCTTTGAGGCAGCTGTAGCCTTGCATGAGCTTTGCGGTCCCAATGGTGCCATTCAATTTTTAAAATTCTGAAAAGGACGTTTCCAAGAGGGTGGCCATGGGCATAAGAAGTACGTTTATCATGAAATTAACTTTTATAGATTCATCTCATCGGTCCTTTTTTACTACAGTGTGGATTAATATGAATGTATCTCTATTAAACTTCTAGTAATTATTATATCAATAACCATATAACTTAAACTTGAAAATATAAACAAAACAAATCTTTAAATCTCAAACTTGTAGCAATTTACAAACTTTAGGCCACCTTTAAACAAATAAATGATTGTTTTTTTGTTTGTGCACGTTCATGCATGTATATCCAGGTAAAGAATGGTTACATCGCTCTCTCTGTACAAAATGTGATTGTGGTCGAGATTTTGGAAAATGAAAGAACGTATTTGCTGATTTCTATAGCTCATGCATGACTCATTCCACGCTCATAAATGCTATCTCTACTTCAATTTTAAAAAGCATGGGGCAAACGTTCATAGATTGTCCTCGAACTCCATACAATATCCTCTTAGAAATGTTTTCCAATCCTTGCCAAAAGTGATTGCTCTTTAATCTAATCTATCATCCAATCTAAGGGTGGTTATTTTCGATTCAGTTCAATTTTTATCAATAGAACAACCTAATTAAGATCATGATTAAAAAAACAGTTTCAGTTGGTTCGATATTTCATGTAAAAAATTGGGAAAAAAAAATATTGTATTTTAGGCTTCTATTTTTTTTTTCATTTCATCAAAATAGAATCAGACCAAAAAATTTGAATCAAAACAGTTTGGTTATGATTTACCGGTTTTTAAATAAAAAGTTTCATACTATATTTTTTTTAATTTGAACCGGTTTGGTTATGATTTACTGGTTTTCGAATAAAAAGTTTTGTACTATATTTTATTTTAATTTAAACCAGTTTGGTTATGATTTAACTGTTTTTAACCTTAAAAACCTAAACTGAACCGGACAAGAAGTTTTGATGTAATCAGTTTAATCAAATTTTTTAATAGTTTTGTTTATATCAATTATTATTATTTTCTCGGTTTAATTGATTTTTCAATTCTTTTCTCACCCCAAGTACATGTACATTTCGATGTACAAGGGTCTTCATCTCCCTTAAGATGCATAAAAACATAATCAACAGGAAAGCAGAAACCATTTTCTCTAGTTATCATATTTTAAGATAAAATTTCCATTAGGGTTGCTATAATTCTGCATGCGCATCAAGAATTGCTAGATAAAAGATTATCTTTCACGGTTTGCAATGAGAAAGCATGGCTCAGTTATTCTCAATATCCGCCATTAAATCACAGCTTTTGATGCCAAGGGTTTTGCCTGCTTGCTGTTTGCTACTTGCCATACTTTCGAGTGAGCTCTTAGATTCTTACATTTTAAAACTTATCCATCGATGGTGTTTTTAGAGTAAATCGATGACATTGATAGTATAAATATTAATTTAGGAATATTAATTCGTTTTGCTATCTTTCTTTCCCTTTTTCCATCATTTTTTTAAAAAAACAATTCAGCCCATTAATAGAAACTAATTTAAGGAGATAAGTAATAGCATTATAGTTTTTATTATATAATTTTAAAAATAAAAGTATTTTTAAATTAACTTGTATGTTGTCAACTAAAGCTAATAAATCTCTTCTTGGACACTCTTGAAATAAATAATTTATCTTTTTTCGTGGAACATTTGTAAGAATAAATATATGGAATAGTGAGTTGGGTAGCAGCCTCCAAATCGAAAAACCCAAAAAGATTAATTAAGTTTAAAGATAAATTTGAAAGTTCCAAAGCTGCAAATATTACACCAACAGCCGTCAAACTGGCTGGATTTTGGAATAATATTTAAAATATTTGCAATAATTCGACCAATATTGGGATTTGCAGGAATATAAAAATCAACTCAAGTTTGAATTACTAAAGTTCTTCGATAATGCAAATGTTATTATTATTTTATATTATTTACTAATTCTAACATTTAAAAATTGTTTACTCAAGTCTCGAGTCTCAAAGTTATCGTTAACATTATTCCAACTTCCAATGAAGTGTCAAATGATGGTAGAGTGTTTATAACTTATATTTTAAAACTCGAATTCGATTTAAAACATGAATTCGATTTAAAACATGTATCACTTGTTAGAATTTAGGATAGTTAAGGTTTTATTCATACATTTATGCCTGTAAAATACGATTTCTGAAAGATAGAGTTTACTAGTATAAAAAAAATCATTAACGTTATAATTTATGTTATCCTTTGTTTTTTTCCAAAAGTTTGAATATAGCTATTTACTTTAGTATAAACTTATTATGCATTTGTTACATTGAATTCGCTAGCTGTGGCTATATGATTATTTAAGATTGATTCATTATATAATATGAAGTTGGTGCTCACATATTTTATATATAAAAAACATGGTAGCCACATCCAGGTGTTAAAATCACGAGCTTGCAAAGGTATGAAATTAATATAGCTTAGTTTATTTTTTCTAATTTAAAAGAAACACACAGACTTTGGCTTCGTCGATACAAACAAAGTGGGGCACGATTTGAACAAGTTTGAAGCTTATAAAAGGGGATATGCTCCTTAATCATACCAAACCTTCACGAGAGAGAAAAAAAAGGTATTATATATGTTAAAAAAGTTCAAAGATAAATTCTTAGATTTGTATTGTTTTTTTTTAAAATGTAATTGAGATTATTATTTTTAAAAAAATAAAATATATATATATATATATTTTTCAAAAAACAAATTTAAAAACAATACAAATCTAAGAATTTATCATAGAACTTTTTAAACATATATATATATATATATATGTGTGTGTGTGTATGTTTTTAATGTTAGTATTTCAAAATAATTCAAAAATACCAAAAAATAATGTCAAAAACAGTTGATTGAAGTTGTCGTGCTTGTTTAGAAATGTGATTAAAGTTATTTTTTTAAAATATTTTTTATTTAGAAATGTATCAAAATTATATATTTTTTTAAAAAATAAAATTATTTTTTATATCAATAAATAAAATGATCTAAATACATTAAAATTAATTAATTTAAAATAAAAAATAAAAATAAAAATTTTGAAATACGATATGAAACAATATCGTCATCTTTCAATTATAAACCAAAACGTTTGGTTTGAATCGAACTGGAAGCTAGCTAGCTGTTAATAGTGACTAGCTAGTCGGCTGCATGTATATGACAAGACCCCAAATTAAATTAATTTTGACAAGTCCTCCTGTGGCTTGACTTTGAATCTTTCACAAAACTAATTATATATATACTAGAAAATGCCCCGTGCTTGCATACGAGCAGCACAATTTTTTCAATGTAAAAAATATTAATTATGTGTATTATTTTTTTATAATATAAATTTAGCTAAAAAAATAAATCTATGCAGAATTCATGTCAAGTTTAAGTTTTCTATAAAATATATGAATTTAAAATCGATATAAAGTTAAATAAAAAAACATAAATTTATCATCACCATCAAAAAAGCAAGAAAACTCGAATATCTGAATTATTCAATTCATTGTATTAAAATTAGTTCATTTTATAATTCAATTTAAATAAAACAAAAATAAAATTTTAATTGTGAAAATACCCACAATAATAAAATTAAATTTTTTTATTTTTTATTTTTATTTTATATTTTAAATTAAAAAACTGATGTTTTTAGATTATTTTGATTTATTAATGTAAAAAATAATTTTAAAAAATAAAAATAAAAATATCATAAAACTTTTCTAATCAAAAACACTTTAAAAAACAAACTCAACTGTACTAAAACAGAAGATTTATAAAAGAAAGTAATAAAAAACCAATAACTAAAATTATCATTATTATTGTGTAAATAGTAAAATCATTCAATCCAAAGAACAAATAAAAATAAAAGAAAAGAAAAAACAATAAGTAAAGGGAAAAAGGAAGTAGTATTAATTTTAAAATGACTATCAATTTAAATTAAGATTCCAGGATTGAATCGATCAAAAACAAATCCTAATAAAAAAACCTATAAAAAAATAAAAAGTATAGATGTATAAATATAAATAAAAAATATACATAGTCTAAGAATTTTTTTTAAAAACTAAATGAATTAATATAAAAAACCCTAGAAAAATCAAATAAAAAAATAAATAGTTAAATTTCTATCCACAAAAAGATGAATACATAAATTGAAAATATGTCCTTATGTGATTGTTATTATCATTACTATAAAGTTAAAATTATAATCAACATTATTGTCAAAACAATCTCAATAATAAAATGATCTGGAAAAATCATTAAAAAAAACCCACTGAAATTATCATGATCATTGCATAAATAGTCAAATCATAAAAATAATCCAATCCAAAGAAAAAAAAGAAGAAAAAAACAAAACAAATGAACAAAGAGAAAAAATGAGCAATATTAATAAAAAAAAAAGTAATTCAAATAATTAAATTGTCCTGGAAAATTATTACAAAAAAGCAAAATATTTGTATAAAAAACAATAAAAAAATCAATTAATAAAAAATAAAAAATAAACATTAAAAAAAATGAATTAATAGAAAATAAAAAATTAAAAGAATAAGGGCCGAAATGAAAAATAACATATATTAAATTAATTCTAATTGAAAGATAAAATAAATAAATAAAATACTTGGAGGACCAAAAAGAAATAATGCAAACTGTTGCCATTATAAAAAATAAGAGGGATTGAAATCAGACTTTGTATATATTACCAATTGCAATCGGAGGACCAAATCAAAAAAATCAAAACAGTCGTACAGGAATAATTGAAGTAATAAAAAATAAATACAAAATCAAAAGTATAAGGACTGAAATAAAACTTTTTTATATAATCAGTTTTAATTGAAGGGCACAATTGCAAATAATAAAACTTTAATTTGAATAAATGAGTCATAAAAACGAAATCAAAACCTAAGGGACTAAACTGAACTTGACACCAACATTAGGGACTGGATCTGTATTTGGAGGCGGAAGGAGAGAGAAAGGCGACGTCAGAGAGAAAACCGTCCGCCGCGACTTAACCGGACATCGGGTAAGTGAACACGCCGCGACGAAGGATAGAGGACCATCTTCTGTCAAGGCGGAAGTAAATTTTTGACGGCGTAACGCCACCACACGCGCCGAAACGGTGGCGCGTCAGCGTGGAACGCTGCTGGCGTGCCCGTGCTACGCGCCAGCCTACCGCGCGGAAAAAGAATAAAATAATGGCGCAATTACTAAGACGCCCCTTCCCCCACCTATAATTACGAAAATACCTGCGGGGAAAATACGCCCCTGCCCCCGTCTCTTGTTAGCTATTTTGTCGTTTTATGGGCCCTTTTTCGTCTGCGTACTTTGCCAAAAAACATGGAAAACCCGAGAGAGACCCTGATACTCTGTGCACTATTTTGTCTTTTTCGGGGGCTAGAAACGCCAATACACTATTCACAGGAGGAAAAAAAAGTGTACAAACACACGCGAAGCACCGGGACAAATTGCGAGTCCACAGTGCTTTGTGTCATGTGCTACTGATGAACGGGTGCGAGAGGAAACCATGAACACCTTTTATTTTATAGTTA
>CM063604.1:5881875-5950914 GCA_032356905.1 Salix exigua
ATTTTCACACCAAGAACAAAGTTGGCCTCTCTCATGTCTTTCATGTCAAAGTTTGATGATAATCACCTTTTGGTAGTATTAATCATCTTTTTGTTGTTTCCAGCTATTAAAATGTCGTATAAGGATAATATTACAAAACTATTATTAGAACGTTTTAAATATACACAATGATCTTCTTCCATCATTGCAAAATCATCCTTTAGGATAGCTTGATGAAACTTGATATTTCATTGTTTAAAGGCTTGTTTAAGATCATATATAGATCTATTAAACTTGCAAACTTTGCACTCTTGTCCTTTAGTCTCAAATCCTAAAGGTTGATCCATATAGATCTCCTCCTCTAGTTCTCCATTGAGAAACACAGTTCTACCATCCATTTGGTATAACTCTAAGTCCATTTATACGTTTATAGCTAAAATAAGACAAAATGAAGTAATTCTCACAACTGGTGAGAATGTATCTTCATAATCAATTCCTTCTTCTTGAGTATAGCTTTTCGCTACTAGTCGAGCCTTATAGCGTTCTAATGACCCATTCACCTTACGTTAAATTTTAAAAACTCGTTTATTTCTAATGGATCTTGGTCTTGAAGGTAAATAAACCAAGTCCCAAACTTGATTAGTTTCCATCAACTCTATTTCTTCTTCCATAGCTTGAATCCATTATTTGCCTTTGTGACCAGATAAAGCATCGCTTGTTTGTGGCTCTTCATCATCTCATGGAACAATCATGAACGTTTCCCCTTCAATCTCAAATCGACGACCAGGAATTGGTTCACAAATGCTTCTACGAGGTTGAGATTACTCATGATTTTACTTCATGAGAATAAGAATAGACAAAATATCACTCTCACTATTACTATGAGGATTACTAGTTTCATGTAAATCATCTGTTAGATGGCTTGTTGTTCCATAGTCTAGATTTTTCATTTCATATAAATGAAAATCTTTTTTAATCTCACTTGTTTTTGGAAAAACCTCTTCTAAGAATACAACATCACGTGACTCAAACTTTGTCACTCTTCCATCAGCTTTTCACCAATAAATACAAATCCTTTTGAATATTCAGAATAGCTTATAAAAACACACTTCTTCCCTTTAAGACCAAGTTTCTCATATTCATAAAAAGTATTGTGAATATAAGCTGCACACCCCATGGATGGAAATAACCTAGATTTGGTTTGATGTCATTCCATAATTCATAAGGGTGGATGGGACAAATTTATAGGGCACACGATTAATAATGTAAGCAGTAGTTAACAATGCATCTCCCCAAAAGGAAATTGGTAAGTTAGCTTGCGCCATCATTAACCTAACCATGTCAAACAAGGTTTTATTCCTTCTTTCTGCCACACCATTTTGTTATAGAGTATAAGGAGTAGTTAGTTTTCTAGTTATACCTTTTTCATCACAAAAAAAAAATTGAACTATTCAGACAAGTATTCATATCCTTGATCTTATCTTAAAATTTTGATCTTAGTGCTTAGTTTATTCCCCCCACCATATTTGTGTATCAAATGAAGCAATCCAATGCTTCAAACTTAAGGGAGATCAAATAAACATGACCAAACCATGTGAAATCATCTATAAATATGATAAAGTAATTTCCTTCATGTCTTGCCCTCACATTCATTGGGTCACAAATGTCTAAATGAATAAGCTATAATTGACTACTAGCTCTTTTAGCTTTGCCAAATGATAATCTAGTTGCTTTTCTAACAAGACAATACTCACACGGGCATTTCCACTTTGGAAAGTGATCCTAAAAGACCAGCTCGTGCTAATCTATTTAATCGATTTTGTCTGGTGTGTCATAATCTAGCATGTCAAGTTATGATATTACTATCTTTAATAGTGCTGGAATTTTGAACAACATAAATTGTAGCATCATTATTAATAAATATATTAACAGTGTCTAACACCATAAAGTCATTTAATACAAAGTCAAAAGCATAGAAAATATTATCCAAATATATTTTTTACACAACAACCAACAAGTGTAATTTTAAATCCCAATTGGAGTAAAGCAAGAACAAATACAAGATTTCATCAAACTTTTAGAGAGTAGAGTACATTATGAAAATAAAGCGTGGGACCTCCCTGCAAATCCAGTTTGCAGGTACCGATCTCAAGCACTACAATGGAAGCATTATTCCTCATGTACATGTGTCTACTTCCTTGCAGTTTGATCCCTTGCTATGTGGTTGGTTACTCCTGAATCTACAGTCTAAAAAAGAACAGATTCAGCAAATATTAAATAGCTGCTAACATACAAGCTAGAGGGATGATCGTGGTTAAACAATAACTTTGGCTCAATGCAATCACTAGCAAAGTGACCAGGTTTACCACAATTGAAACAATTCATTTTCTTGTCTTTCTTACCGCCATGTTTGCATTTATATCCATTATTACTTGCTTTTTTTTCCTCTCTAGCCATATTTTGGGCCCTTACCCCTCTTATACTTGGAGCCATATGTTTTATGCATTTTTGTCTCAGACATAAAAGCCTCATTTATAGGTTTCTCGGCTTGAAGTTGATCTTCAAGCTCAATATGACGAGCAACATCGTCAAATGTTTTGATGTTATCATTATGGGTAAGGTTAACACGCATGTGTTCCCAATTGCTTGGCAATGAGTGGATAATTACTTGGACTTGTTGTTCATAAGTCATTTCATGTCCAACACCCTATAATTTACTGATCATGTTAGACATGACTGTAAGATGCTGCCTCATCGTCTGATTTTGACGCTTCTTGTAGTCATCGAACTTTAGGGTTAACTAACGAAGTCTAGTAGTGGAGGTTCTCCATACTAATTGTTTACTACATCCCAAACAAATTAAAAATTGATATGGTTTATAATTGTAAGGTGGACATAATTATAGTAATGATTAGAAAACGTACCATATTTAAATTAATTATATTAAGAAATAAACATTAAAAAAAGATTTTCTAGCTTGAGGCTATAAGGACTCCATTATCAATTTTATCTAACCAAAAGCTTTGCTTGGGCTTTTTATATAAAAACCCATTAACTATAATTTATATCATATTTCTTTATAAAAATATAATTTTTTAAATAAAAAAATATGATAAATCTCTTGTTCTATTATTCAAGATTTTTATATGGATAAAGCATTATAAATTGGGTGTACAAATGATCACATATATAAGAAACATCACCTTTCATAAGCAGATTTACATTTTGAAATTAAAAAAAAAAACCAATGTTAATGATAATGGTTAAATAATTGTTTGAAAATGTAATTAAGATTGTTTTTAAAAATATTTTTTATTTAGAATATATTAAAATAATATTTTTTATTTTAAAAAAAATAATTTTGAGATCATCACATGAAAATGATCTAAAAATATCAAATATTATTTTTTAAAAATATTTTTGAAATAAAATGACAAACTGACACGGTAAAGGGGTTATTTAATTATTTTGTAATTAAATAAAGTTATTTATTATTTTTGATAAACTACAGGGACTAAAATATAATTAACTTAACCTAGCATGTCATGTCGTTAAATTTTCTTTTCTGCAGTGATAGAAGCAACAGTGGAGAGATTTTTAGTAATAAAATTTCGGCACACTCTTTACTCACAGAGAGACACAATGGACGGTGACGATGTTGACATGGCCGCTGCAGAGACCACCGTAGCAGTGCCTGTATCTCTCTTTCCTTATTTTCTTCCTTTTTATTTTATTTTTATCTTTTGGATCGGCTGTTATTTTTTACTGGTACTAAGCCCTTAATTGGTTTCTGATTTAGAAGAAAATGAAATGTCTAATGCTGTGTTAGGAATGAATTTTTTAGGAACTTGATGATATGAAGAAAAGATTAAAGGAGATGGAAGATGAAGCTGCTGCTCTTCGCGAGATGCAGGCTAAGGTTGAGAAGGAAATGGGTTCTGTTCAAGGTTGTAACAATATATATGTATGCATATATTTGTGTGTATTTTGGGTAGCTGCAATTATGGTCAAATGGGTTTTTGTTATTTTTTAATGGGTTTATGATTTGTTATTTCTTTTATTTTTTGTCTTTAATTATCACAAAGGGTTTATGATTTATTTTTCCTGCAATTTTCTGTTGGGATTTTTTCTTTTTACTAGTATTGTGATAGGGATGATGGGTTTTTTGGAGATTGGAGAATAACGAGGATTTGTGGTTTTGTGGTTTTGTTTGGACTTGTTGGTGTGAGCTTAGAAGTGACACTTTTGTGTCTTTGTGGTTTTAAGGTGAGGTCCTTTATGCTCGGTAGATGTTTTGTAAGATATGTTGGTTACTTAATGTTGTAATCAGAAGGGTTAGAAATGTGTTGCCTATGTTGATAAGATTGGCTGCATGCATATGTGCTAGTTAAGATGTTAACTGGAGTTGGTTGAAACTTGAAAGTTAGAAATGCAACAAATTTATTGGAAAACTTCCCTTCTTGATATGAGAATGTTTTATAGACTTTTAAGGGAAAGAAATATTTTCATTGTTTTATGTCACTATTTTTGCAGTGATTCTTTAGCAGCTCCACTGAAAACTTAACAAGGGTATTCCACATTGGTGATCTGGATTGAATATTTTCTTTTGATTGAATGGTTCTATTTATTTACCGTTGTCTATTTTTTTCTATTGATAATATTCCAAAGACTTGGCTCTTAAGTTAATAAGAGAGGTGAACTGTGTGATACCGTTCCAAATTCCATTGCTTAAGATATTTATTTAGCCTCCTTTTATTGGTTGAAGGAAGTCAAGTGGGAATAATAACTGCAATAATTGATTTTTATTTCTGCATGTCTTTCTCCTTCTTCCTCTTACTGTTTCTCTGTGTAATTAGATCCTAGTGCTTCTGCTACTGCATCTCAAGCAAATAGAGAGGAAGTAGATTCTCGATCAGTGTTTGTTGGTAATGTGAGGCCTCTTTTCCATACTATCTGATTTACCTTCAAAGAATTGATTATGCTAGCTTCTAATTAATTATGTTTTAATGAACCCAGTTTGCAAATTCTTGAAACAATTAAAGTAGGGCTGAACATTCTTGGTACGGTCTGGTTTTGGACCAAAATAAACAACCAAATCAAAACTATTCCTTTTTAAGCTTTTAAATAGAACCAATCCAAAAACCAGTTTAAACTGACCAGTCTTGGTTCATTTTTTCCCCTTTCCAAACCGGTTCAAACCAAAATTATTTCAATTTTGGTTTTTTATTACTTCTCGATCTCAATTTGTAGGTTCTGCTACAGATCTCAATCTTCTACCTGCACTACTTTGTTGTTTGGTTTGCTGTAAAAATAAAGTAAATGAAATTGTTACAGCTACACCCACATCTTGATTGGATAAGTGCCTATTGGGACTCAACTTGTGCTGCTGGCATACAATAATGGGATAAGGGATTTGTTAGATGTTGATGCAAACTTAGAGTTCTCATGGACATCATTGTGATTAAATACAAGAAGTAACACAGCTTCCTCTGTCTTGCTAACTTAACATGGTTGCAGGTGGACTATTCGTGCACCCCTGAAGAAGTGCAGCAGCATTTTCAGGCATGTGGGACAGTAAATAGGGTCACCATTCGTTCTGACAAGTATGGCCAGCCAAAGGGTTATGCATATGTTGAATTCGTTGAGCCAGAGGCTGTGCAGGAGGCTGTCCTTCTAAATGAATCTGAATTACATGGCCGCCAATTGAAGGTAAAGAAATTATGTGTTTTCCTCCCTATACATCTAATAGCTTCAGTTGCTTAACCTTCATCATCATAGATTCTATTTTTTTTATAAAAAAAAAAAAACAGTATTTCTCAACCTCAAATTGATTTCTTCCTTTCTATTGTTTTGGCTCTGCTTTTGCAGGTAACTGCTAAGCGGACCAATGTACCTGGGATGAAGCCATTTCGTGCCCGTCGACCCAACCCGTACATGGGGTTTCCACCCAGGGGTGCACTTGTGCCTCCTTATCTCTTCTCCCCATATGGATATGGGTAAGCTACCAAAAAAGTGCATTCAAAGTTTTGATATTTGAGGAGCAATGTTGGTCATTTAGCATATTTCCTTTGCACTGCAGGAAGGTACTGAGATATAGAATGCCAATGCGTTACAGCCCCTATGGCTAAAAGTATGATTTCGCTTGAGACAGCATTGCCAGCAGATAGATACACACGACAAAATCTGTGCTCATTTCTTCTCACATATTTTAATGTTTGGGTAGATGAGCAGAAGATTTTCCCCTGCATGGCTTGTAATGGTGTAATCTGAAAATGGAGCTCTATTTTGTTCATGGTAGAAATATTCTATCTTCAAAGCTTCCTCTGGCTTCGATATTGTAGTTTTTGTCAGCTCCATTGCTGCTTCTGTCTTTTCTCTAAATGAACCCTCCTTTTTTTATGATTTTTTTTTCTGTTTCGAGATCTCAACTGCTGGTTCTGTGATTGTGCTCACTGTTTTCTGCACCGCAGTTTAAACCCTGTGAAATATGTTGGTAGACAAAGTATGATTTTAAGTAACTGGTGGGAAATATTTTGAGTTATGTACTGTACAGTACCTATCATTCTACTGATAGAGCAAATATTTGTTGTTTATGCAATGAGTATCTTCCATGCATGCCTGAGATTCTGAGACAAATCCTGGAATAACTGTGCATGGTTATCCGGTTAAAACATTGTCCCAGTTAATAAAACAAAATAAAATAGTGTTTTATCTTCTTCAATTTATATCTTCATGATTTTTCAGTCAAATAGATATTTTTTAATTCTTTAATATTATACATATTTATAAGTTTTTCCAAATTTTATTGTTTTTTAGATCAAATTATACCATTTTAAATAATTTTATTTTTCAACTTCAAAATCAAAACATTTATATTCCAATAAAAAAACAAATCCCCTTCCAACAAAAATAATGTCGACAAATTAACTGTGCTGTGTAGATAGAAACGCAAGTCATGTCAGTGCTGTGACATCTGAAAGTTCTTCAAGTCTCCAATGAGGGAAATCAAAAGTAAGCAACACGGGCGCACAGCTTTCCTCGAACGAACCATTTTATACTTTAAAAAAACAGGAAAAATCCAAAACCAAAAGGGTTTAAAATTCCACCGCTCCTCTCTCTCCTCCCCAACCTCCATGGCCACAAGTATTCAAACTCTGCGAGCCCCATTGACTTCAGCTTTTTATGTCTTTTGTTTCTTATATTTAATCACCAATCGCTTGATCTTATCCTCTCTGATCATAATCCGTGCAAGTGGGGCCCCCACCCGATGATCATCAGACCAGGTATAGTGGTGAAGAGATGAACCTCATCATCATCATTCCCCTGTAAAGCTGCCTTAATGGTCTCCCAGTCCCCCAGGCATCAGCATATTAATCCAGCCACTTTCAAAATTATTCATTTTATATTTCAACTTTCTTTTATTATATTAATTTCTACAATCTTTCAGAAGGAGAATTTACACGTCGCCCTAGAAGGACAAGCGACCACTGACCCCATCACCACCATCAAATGAACAAGGAAAAATAAACCCTATCTCTTCCATTTTTGCGTCAGGTACATATAGATTTCATTCTGCCTTGAAGTTGCCTTGAGACGTGTGATTACCTTGATGGGACACGTCACACAAGTGTCTTGCATGCACTTGATTGTGGATCCCACATGGCAGGCAACATATACTTCCTTCCATTGACGCCATAAGCATTGAAGCTTGCACCCGTGACCTTATCAACCAGGGCCCGGCCAGGATAGCCTGGGTACGACCCGGACCCGAATTTCCCAGTACAAGCCGAAACAGCCTCCAGAGGAGCGGTGGGTGGACCCTGGAAATACCCGCTATTGAACGGGTTGGTGACGGTGTTGGCCAACAAAGTAGCCAAGTTGATGACCATTCCGTCAACCCCTACGTCTCCGTTGGGTGCTATCAAAGGTGGTGTTTGTGGGCCGTAAATTGGCTGGTGAAATGGCCAGGCACACTGACCCGGACATTGAAGGTCAGAGTTACCAACCCAAATGTACGTCCCCCGACCCGAGCCGGACTTTGATGACCCGTGAGTCCCACACTTGCTCATGCAAAACCCATCAACGGCAACATCCTTCGCCGTCAAAACTACGTTGATAGAGTTGACGGCGAAAAGGGCTTTCGAAGCCAAAGCTATTAAATGGTAGGACTTCAGGACTTTGCCGAGCGTGTACTCTTCATGAATGACTTGATGGCCTACGCTAAGCGAGGAAGAGCCACCGCGGTACTTCTCGGTCGTCTTCCACCATGACGAGGTGGAAGGAAGCGGGGTCCTTTCAGAGTTCAAGGAGTTGATGAAGTCAACGATTATGGACCGCTGGATTGGTGTAAACTTGCCATACCAGATCAGATTAACAGTGATGTTTCCTTTCAAGAGGATGCCGTTATGGTATTTCAGCACCAAAGGTTGTTCTTGAACGAGAGCTGCGAATGAGGGGGTGAGGAAGGAGATGAGAAAAGCCAAAGTGACGAGGTTGTAATTAAAAGCCATAAGCAAGGGCAAATACAAGAGAGTGAAGGTTTTCTTTTTCTCCGAGAGATGGATTGAGAAGGAAGAGGGGCTAGTGGGGTATTTATATGAGAGGGAAGAGTAAGGAGACCAGCTGGTGAGAGCACTGTGTAAACTTCGAGGAAGGACACGTGGAAGGATGTGATTAGGAGGTAGGTGTGAAGAGTCCATGCAAGGCTGTAAGGTTCGGTGACGTGGTAAATGGGCTGTAGAGATTGTTTTTGGGTTTGTGGAGATTTCATTTCATTTCATGGGCTGGAAAGAGAGAGGAAGATGAAGATGGGATTTGTCAATGTTTTTTTTTTCTTGGGGTGTGAGTGGATGGATACAGTGTGCAGTGTGGGTACTGATGATTTGACGTGAATTAATTTTCTTTCTGTTCAAACCCCGAGACACTTGTGTGTATTACAAGTCACCCTAGATGATTTAAATTAGATTTTTTTAGATTTTTATTTTCATTATTATAATATTAAAAACATTCAAAGATATATAAGAATTAGTAATCTAATATTTATGAATATAAAAATAAATTAAGACTCAATAAATAAATAAATTTCTTATAAAATAATTATGAGTTTTCAAGTTAACATGGGTGATGAAATCGAGAATTGTTGTGATTAGAATAGAAATGTTTTTAATAAAATGGTTTGAATGTTGAGCTTCCTATTCATTAATATATAAATACATGTTCGGATTTGTTTGAGTTTGTTTTTAAAATTGATTTTAGAATAAAATTATATTAAAATAATATATATTTTATTTTTAAAAAAATATTTTTGATATCAGCACTTGAAAATAATCTACAAACACCAAAATAATTTAATTCAAAGTAAAAAATTAAAATAAAATTCATTTTATTTCAATAATACTTTTAAAATACAGTGTTAAACACTCATATAAAATTAGTTCAGGAATTTGAAATAAGAAAAAGACAAAAGTAATGAAATGAAGAATATTTTCTACAAGGTAGAAGAAAAGAATACGCAATGGATTTTCGAATAGACCGTTGTGATTAAGCTCTTTTGTGTTCGGTTAGCAAAATTTGAAAAAAAAATCATTTTAAATAAATATATTTGAGTATTTTTAGATTATTTTGATGTGTTATATTAATAATGATTTTTAAAAAATAATATATATATATATATAATTTTAACGTATTTTGATACAAAATTTTTTAAAAAAAACTACCGCAACCGCGCTGCCAAACAGTTTACGTAACTTATCAATCAATTATGAGTATATTTAGTAAAACAGAGTGATGTAAGCATATTCATGAATGATAAAAAAAAAAAAAAAGCTTCATTATCAACACAAAGTGAGTATTTTGAAAAGAATAGGGAATTGATTTTCGAATAGACCGTTGTGATTAAGCTCTTTTGTGTTCGGTTATCTAAAATTTGAAGAAAAAAATTATTTTAAATGAATATGTTTTGATATTTTTAGATTATTTTGATGTGATGATGTCAAAAATAATTTTTAAACAATTATAAAAAATATAATGTTAATGTATTTCAGCACGAAAAATATTTTGAAAAACTACCATAAATATAATTCTACACAGTTTAAGTAACTTATCAATCAATCATTGATATATTTAGTAAAACAGAGTGATGTAAGCATATTCATGAATGATAAAAAAAAAAAGCTTCATTATCAGCACAAAGTAAGTATTTTATATTGTTCATGATTAAAATACTTTTTATTTTAATATTTTTTATTTATTTTATTTTAAACATCAGTATATTAAAATAATTAAAAAGACATCTATAAATAAAACATAGTAAAAAATAAAACCATCACATTCCTAATGAGTACTCGTGAAGCAATCAATACAAGGGGGAAATAACGGGAGGCTATTCGAAAAATAGATTGATGTTAACTTTCATAGCCTCGTGACAAAATCAAATAATTCTAGCAGCCAGACAATGAAATCTATTCATACATTCACGAGATAGGATTTACTAGATTACATTACATCATTATGGAACTGTTAAAACAGTATTATCTTTTTAAAGTGATTTTCATGTTAAAATATATTAAAATATATTTTTTATTTTTTAAAAAAATATTTTTGATATCAGCACATCACAATAATATAAAAACACGAAAATATATCAATTAAAAATAAAAAATAAAATAAAAATTAATTTTTTAAAAAAACAATTTTGAAAAAACCTCCCAAACTCCCCCTTATATTAAATCTTCGTTTTTTTAGTCTATTCAACTCAGTATATTACAATGTTGATATTTTAAATATATCATCAAATAATTCTCGTAGCCAGACAATGAAATCTATTCGTACATTCACGAGAGAGGATTTACTAAATTACATTACATCATTATAAAACTGTTTGGGAGGACAGTTACATTATATTTTTAAAGTGATTTTCATGTCAAAATATATTAAAATAATATTTTTTATATTTTTTAAAAATTATTTTTGACATCATCACATCATTAATGATGTAAAAACATCAAAATATATTTATTTAAAATAAAAACAAAATAATTTTAATTTTTTTCAAAAACACATTTGAAAAACCCTCCCAAACTCCCCTGTATATTAAATCTTCGTTTTTTTAGTTTTTTTTATATTAAATTACTGCTTTTAAAAAAGAAAGGCTCTTATACTATGAATCACTAAATTTTGGAACCATGCATTTGGATTTCTTTCTTTTGAGCATTAATTTATTTTTTTATTTTTATATTGTTCAGATACATTGACATTAAAATTATTTTAAAAAATATTATTTCAAATAAAAATATTTAAAAAAAATAGCATGGTGTTATGATAAAATGAACTTACAATCTGCATAATATATAATAAAAGTATTCAAAAAACATTATCATGGTGAAGAACTTAATCTGAACAACAAAATTCAAATCATTATGTTAATATTTTCAAGGTGCATGTTTAAAAAATATTTTAAAAATAAAAACTTTAGATATTTTTAAATCGATATGATATTATCAAAAAAAAACATTACTTTAATATGATTTCAAATAAAAAATACTTTAAAAACAGTGAACAGTCAATTCGTTGAACCACAAAGTACGCACGCTTTATGGGGTAGGATTTAATGGGATCGAAAATAACAATAATAAAAAAAAAAAATCCATCATGACCGTCCCATCAAGTAAAACCTCTGTGAATCCTGCCTGATCCATTGCATCCATCACTTACAGGAACCCACAGTGCAAAGTTGTCCTGTAAATTCTGATAATTGCAGAAAGGGCCCACAATTTCTGAGTATTGACGACATCAAGAATGTCGACACCCCCTACTTTGCTTATCGCAGTTCGATGATAGTTTTTTAAAGGATTTATTTAATTTTAATATTCTGTTGAGTCCAATCCACGCATCGATCAAGCAGGAGCTGTGGCGCTAAAAGCACTGATTTTATAATAAAAGGTATTTGGCATTGTCGTGATTTTTTTAAAAAAATAAAAATTTATTATTATTTATTTTAAATTAATTATTTTCATATTAATAAATTATTTTCATTTCTGATATTAAAAATAATTTATAAAAAATAAAATAAAATATCATTTTCATAAATTTCTGAACGAAAATCAATTTAAAAAACAACCGCAACCATATTTTCAAACAGGTACACTTGGATCATCATCAAATCGTTAACTGACACTGCATTTCAAAATTATTTTTTTAAAAAAATAAATATTTTTATTTTTATTTTATATATTTAAATTATTTCTTGGAGGGAGGTTCTATATTATTTTCATGCACTGATATCAAAAATAATTTTAAAAAAATCATACAAAAAAACATTAAAATGTTTTTGAACGAACTTAAGTTCTTTTTTACCATTTTTTCTACATTATTTAGTTAGGTTTGAAGTAGCAATCACATTATCAAGAGTTTGACAACCAATTTGAGAAAAACAAGTCAATTATGAACCCAATTATGTATGGGTACATAAGACAAGTTTAATTAGATTTATCCATTGAATCAATAATTAATTAATTAATAATAGTGTTGAACATATATGGTTGATTTGATCATGTAGATCAAGAGTTTGTTGTATTCAAAGCATTATTTTAGCTTACTAAAGAGAAGAAGGATGCCATATATTTTCTCTTCATACTCTGTGTCATCTTTAGCATTGTTTTTAGATTATTTTATGTGACAAGATTAGAAATAAGATATTTTGACCTAAGGATACAAAATCATATAAAATTTTATCATTTAATCCCAATCTATTTTTTTCCATCAAGATAAAGGGAAAAATATTTTAATGAATATTTTTTTTATAAAATAAAGAGATGAAAATTTAGTTTCAAAGTTGGCTCATGGGATGACAATAAATAATATCAAGAATTTTACTCATTTGTATTGTCAACCAAAACTCAAGCGACCCAACATCAATAGAATCTTAAAGGACACTCTATGTTAGTTTCTCAATTCCTACCATTACAACCATGAACTATATATATATATATATATATAAAAAAAAAATCAAGCTGATTTTTTCTTAATAATTTTTTAATTCAATAATAGTAATAGTAATAGTAATAATATCTTTTGATTTGTTTTAAAAAGAAATTAGACAATTTTTTTTATTAACATGGATGTCTGAGTCAGTTTGTGTGCATCATATAAGTCTCCAGTGACCATCATATTAGCAACCATAAAAGGAATATAATTTTTAATCTCAAACTCTTACCGGTGGATCACCCTAAATGGTTAAGAAATTGGACAATGTTTTTACTAGTTATAGACCTAAATTTTTATAAAAAAAAAAAAGATTTTTTTATTGAAAGTAACATTACAAATAAAATCTATCTAGAAAGTTTCAGCAAATAAGAAAATAATCTGAAAAAATAATCATGTAAAATAAAAATATAGCTTTACACGTGAGATTATGGCTCAATCTTTTCAATGAAGGATGAAATCTCACTCGAGCTTCCATGGCCATGCAATAATTTTGTGGAGAGAAAAGGCAGCAAAGAAAAAAAACAAAGACGTGGTCTGGTTTGGGTGGAAGGCAAAGGTGGCGGCCGACCCAATACTCCAAATGCTGCCTTTCGGCAAAAGCAATATCGCTATGCCCGAGCCTGCCAAAATGGAGTGCCGGTGCCGACTCTTTCTATTGTCTCACGTGACTTCTACTTTGCACGTGGTTCGGCAATTGCTGGCTTGCATTTCCACACCTTTTCTACTCTCGTGATAATAAAAATGACGTCGTTTGACCTCTTGCAAAGAAATTTTGTAAAAAGCGTTGGGCACATAAGATATCTAAGATCGACCCGTGGCAAAAAAATTTATGATTAGGTGTCCGGTCGATTTACGCACACTCGACTATTTTTCGGTTCAGTTGAACACCCGCAAATCCAAATAAATATGTAAACACCATGGATGATAGAATATCACGCAATGATGGACCCGGAACAAGAAAGGAGGACCCTCCAGCTCCCACTGGATTCAAACCTGGTCCGTGTGAAGGAGGGACGCCTCTACCGCTGGACACATCACTTACCGGTAGAGTATAGCTAATTAACATGATTTTTACTAACTAACATGATTTTTTAATATTTAGAGTATAGCTAATTAACATGATTTTTATTTTTTAACCTAATAAAAAAAATTCAGCTCATCAAAAATTAAATGATATATATATTTTTAATAAACTCGACTATGTAAATCAATCTTAAAACAAGTTTAAAACTAATCTGATATAATCAAATTGACTTGATCAGTTCAAAAATATTTTAAATTGAAAATAATAATAATAATATTGACATAAAATACTTCTTAGATAAAATTAAATAATATAAAAATTATTTTAATGTCATCTAAGTTAACTTATCCGGTTCAAAGATAACCTAGCTACAAAAATATCAAGAGTAAAAGTAAAAAAAAAATCAACTCGATACCTTACTTGACATGTGTTTAAAATGAAATCACATGTGAGGTGCCTCGTAACCCGCTCCACTTACTAACAAACAAACAAACCAACAACTCGAACGATGTCAAAAAAACATGGCAGATGGAATTGATAAAAAAAAGGGGACAAAATTGAAAAGAAGGAAAGTAGCGTCACTGTTTTAGATCATGATCTTAGACACTTTTTTTTTGTCGTCAATCACAACAGGTTGAATATAATTAATAAAGAAAATAATCAAACAAAAATTTATCATTTTCTTGGTGTTAGTTCGAGAGGTTTTTTTTATAACGTGGAACCACATTACTCGGAAAATATATTTTATGGGTCTAAGAAATGCGTAAATCCCTGGCTATCCCAAACTCTTATAGATTTGGGATAGGGCGTTAGGATAAGATAACTCGAACCTCGCTCCCGTGTATAAAAATGAGGTATGTTACCGCCGGCTGTTCCCTTGGGACATTAGTTCGGGAGGTGGTTAGATGTTACTTAATATTATTTTTTAAAAATATTTTTTATATCAGTATTTAAAAATACTAAATGTTTTTTATTTAAAAAAAATAAAATAAAAAATAATTCCAACGTTCTAGACTGGAGTCACTGGAAAAGATGGCAGAAGTTAGGGAGTGAATTTACGTGGGACCAGACTCACCCAGACTGCTTGGTTACCTCTCTACCTCCATTATTCTCAGTGCATGCTTCTGATGATCCTAGGCTTGGTGCAGATTCAAGAAGTCAGTGGTCATCTTCAGAGGGTTAATCCTATATTCTTGATCATTTTTTAATGTGAACTTTTAATTTTTTTTTTCTTATTTTGTTGGTTTTCTAATTAAAAAATTTATTGACATTATTCTTTTATGTGTGAAAATTTCATTCTCGTATATGTATTTTATGAGTTTAGATAAAAGAATAAACTTTTAATTGTTATATATTTTTATAAAGGGTATACATCCATATTAAGAAATCATCTCACTTAAAAATTTAAGTTGTTAAATGAAAGTATTAATATGATTTATATTTTTCTTAATACATACTCTCAAGTAAAAATCTTTTGGATATGAAACTTGTATATATTCACGTTACACTATTCTTGATTTTTTAGAAATAAAATAAGAATGATAAGATTTAAACTCATAACTACTGGATCAATAAAACTTTAATACCACATTAAATAACCATAATTCTTTAATAATCTAAATTTAAATTTATGTGTCGCTATGTAAATCTAAGTTTTTCACAACTGCACTTCAAGACACAACGCCACTTGAAGATGGTGTTGTTACACGTGGACTGAATTTGATGGAGAGGATAAGCATGCCTTCAAAGTTTTTCAAAGTTGTACAAAAAGAATTTTTTTTTTTAAAATATCATGCTTTGATAAACCATCTCTAAAATTATATGTTTTTATTTATGATTTAGAGTTGCGTGTGTCAACTGGTGACTACTTTCAGAGCTTGTAGTCGAAAAAATGTATTAAGGAATTTAAAAAATATATTTTAAATCTCAATAATAAATATATATTATCTTTATCACAACCATGATAAATATAATATTTATTTATTTCTAAAAAACAGTATAGTTTAAATTTTAAAATATTAAATTGTTAGGATTACAATTAAATTTCCATAAAATCATTATGAAAATGTGGAAGAAAACTCAAATTTAATTTTTTTTATTGTTCACTCAATGAACAAGCCGTATATTGGAATTAATTATGAAAATAGGAACACATCAGGACTTCATGGACCAATTGGTAGGGCCCTCTTTATTTATTAGTGACCGAGCAAGATTACTGTTGAATCACAAAAGATTTTAGTAGTCAACCACGCCCGAATACTTTTTGAATTATTTCAATTTAAAAAATCTGAACCACTTAATTAGCTTTTTAGTTTTTTTATATTAACATATTTTGAATTATTATTATTATTATTATTATTATTTTTGCTTTAAAAAGAATGCCATGAAACGACAAAAGTGTGGAGGCAGAAAAGAAGAAATAGAGGTCGTATCATAGGGTCTGGTTTTGTGACATGACGCTTTTGATGCCCATACCTTCTCCCTGTCATTAATGTACTGCTGACTCTTGTTCAGTGCATCCTTACCCCAGCTGCATCTGCAAAACGTTCTTGAAATAAATAAATAAATAAAATTGAATTAATTTTTTATTTGAATTATTTTTTTAATTTATATTATTTTCATGTCTGATTTTAAGATAATTTTAAAAATAAAAAAATATTAATTTATTATATGTTTAAATAAAAAATATGTTTACTGTTGCATTAGAGCAACTCCAATGACAAAGCTATTTTGGAGAGCCAAATCTCTAAAATGTCTCTTTAAATAGTATATATATAGTTTTTTTTATTGATATGTATTTCAATAGTAAAAGTTATTTTGAAGAACTATTTTTTATATTATTTTACATATAATGCAATTATTTCATATGTAGTTTAATTATGCAATTAATTATACAAATAATAGAAATAAGTTATATAATTAAATAATTGCTTTTAAAAAACCCTTCAATAATATAATTATTAATTTTATATATAATTTTTTATTTTCTTGTTGAGATATTTTTAAATAAAAACAAAAATAAATATTTTTAATATAATTATATTATTTTCTAATATATATATATATATAAGTGTCCCAAGGTGAGCCAATATTTTACCTTCTTTGTAGCAGCTCATGCTAAACAATTAATTTTTAATTTTTGCCTCTACATATGCTTTCTCGGTTGTAGTTGCTTTTAGTTACATTTTTCACTTCGGTGTGTTTATTGATCTTCTTAAATGTATTTTTTAAATATATTTAAATGTTGTTTTTAATATTAATATATTAAAATAATTTAAAAATTAACAAAACGATGGCGAACGCTAAAATGGGGCACAATCAAAGTTATATTAAATATTTAGAGTTATATTATTGGTTGGGTAATTTGTTTATTTTAAAATATTATTTATTTAGAAATATTATTTATTTAGAAATAATTTGAAAATATAATTATATATAAACTGAAGATTAGATCGATGAAACGTGGATCTTGTTTGTTGTATTCATGACCTCAATGAATTGACGGGACATAAGATATTTATTGCGAAGCCATGCCCAACTTTCATGGCTTGGAAATTTAGGATGCTGATGATCATGCACGTACGACCGTGACGTGCATTTAACGAATTGGGGTCGTGGCGAAGATTTTTATTTTTTAGCCAAAACATAAATATGTTCGTGGACTCTTTCATAGCATTGATTTTTTTAAAAAAATATTTTTAAAAAATATTTTTTATTTTAAAAATATCAAAACAAGAAAATAGTTTAAAAACACCAAAACACTTTAATTTAAAATAAATAAATAAATATTTTTTTATATTTTAATAATCTTTGATATAACTATTTGTTTTTCTAATTTCAAAAACTGAACTTATTGATAATTCTTTTTCAAAATATTATGAATGAGGCATCCATGACAAATATAAGGTTTTTTTTTTTTTTTGTGCTGGTGTAGAGTCTATCCACAATAATCGAATTTAATATCCAGAATTTAAAGGGTTTTAATTATTTTCTGTGAGTAATTTGGACATGTTCGGGAGACTTTAGTAAACCGACATCGTGTCACAATCACTTCTCAACTTTGAAATATCCCTAGACATTGAATTAAAAAAATAATGAATGGCTCTATATTGTAATTATGGACTTAATATCATAATCGTGTGGTTAAGGTTAGGCCGATCTCAGCCAGCTATGAAAGAAAATACAGTCCAAATTATCCAATTCAAAAAAATTCAGAGTAGGTTGAAGTAGGAATTGGACTTGGCAGATTACCCGTATATATATAAAATACGAGGCTACATGACCCGATCGAGAAAGGGATTGGTAGCTAAGAAACATGATTATTATGGAATCATATTATCATGACATGATAACCACCAAAAAATCATATACCATGATGGATACATACATATATTATACATACATACATACATATATTAAACCCAAATATAATGAGTCTAATTGCTAAACCCGAGAATTTTAGGTTTGATATATCTCAAAAGCCACATGTATCCGAGCTCGCTACATAATTGATTATAATTATGTTGAGTATATTAACTTGTAAGACTCGTATATACTAAAAATATTGGGTTTAACAACTTAGCCGACATACAAGTATTTGAGCTCTATACGTAGTTGAATTTAAGGATGTCGAGTTTAATATCTTGTCAATGCCTAATGTACTTTGACTCAATACACACAGCAATCCAAGAATATCAGATTTGACATCTTGTTAGATCTATATATATTTAAACTTAATGTTTAGCGAAACCTCATTGGCACTATGTATGTATATGATGTCACTATTAATAAAGATGTTGAATTAAAAGATTCATTTGATAACATTATTAGAGGATATTTTTACTACTTTATCAAGAATAGAGTTTTGTTCAACAACTAATATGAGAGACTTTTTATTTTATTTATTGTGTTTCTATTATAATTTGTCAATTTCTTAAAGCTAAATATCATACTAGTTTGTGTTGTTCAAATAAAAAAAACAATGGAGAACCTTTACTATTTTGGAGTACTCAAAAAGCTTAAAAAATAAAATTATAACACATTGGCTACATGAATAATGTCTTCCTTGTTAGGCCAAGATTTATATAAGAGATAGTCAATGATAATGAACACACATAACCAATAAAAGATACCATTCAATTCTTATACACGTGAAATATCAAAGTTAGAAAAAAATATTTGACTTAAGATCATACGGGGGAGCATATTGAGGATACTACAATACAAAAGAAAACAATAGCATAAAAGTTTGGAAACACAAACATGATTTGGGAGAATATAATTGAATTGATGTTGAGCAAAATGATAAAATTACCTTTCGCAATGTTAAAGAAAACCATATTTAGTGATGTTTGAAATGATAACGCCCCAACACTATTGAGGAGGACATTGAGAATAGAGACGGAAAAATGACATAAATAATACATAGAAAAAATATTAGTATTCAACATCAATTATAAGTTTATAGTTAATAGAAATTAGAGTTTACAAGAATTTGGAATCTTGTAATATTAAGTGCATGTTTGAGAATGTGATTGTGGTTATTTTTTAAAGTGTTTTTTTGTTCAAAAATACATCAAAATAATACATATTTTTTATTTTTTAAAAAAAATCATTTTTGATATAGCATATTGAAATGATATAAAAAAAAATTAAATTAAAATATTTTTTTTTCTTTTCAAAAACACTTTCTTAAACATATTCACAAACACCCCTAGGACCACTTATATGTTAGAGTTTTGTTATAGTTAGGAGATAGTTGATTAGTTTTCTTCGTTAGATCGTAGTTAGATAAAAGATATAGGTTTTAGCTTAATATAAGTTGTAAGATTATTTAAAATCGTCTTAAATATTCAGAAATACAGAGAACACATGTTGTTTTTCTTGAAGCATAACTTACAAGGGTTTTGTTTAACAACAAAGAAGTTTCAAATTTGGTATGAATAATTTTTTTTTAAAATTAAATATATTTCTGTAAAAACATCTCCATTGCATCATCAAATACATACCCATTTAACTATCTAATGTGAGTTAATGAAAAACTCTTAGACGATGGAACATATTGGATGCCATATTGAAAGTGTTTGGCACTTGTAATAAACTTATATATATATATATATATATATAATTTTGTGAAAGATTCAAAGTCAAGCCACAGGAGGACTTGTCAAAATTAATTTAATTTTGGGTCTTGTCATATACATGCAGCCGACTAGCTAGTCACTATTAACAGCTAGCTAGCTTCCAATTCGATTCAAACCAAACGTTTTGGTTTATAATTGAAAGATGATGATATTGTTTCATATCGTATTTCAAATTTTTTATTTTTATTTTAAATTAATTATTTTTAATGTATTTAGATCATTTTATGTATTGATATAAAAAATAATTTTTTTTTAAAAAAATATATAGTTTTGATACATTTCTAAATAAAAAATATTTTAAAAAAATAACCTCAATCACATTTCTAAACAGGCACGACAACTTCAATCAACTGTTTTTGACATTATTTTTTGGTATTTTTGAATTATTTTAAAATACTAACATTAAAAAAACAAATATATATATATATATTAAAAATAATCTCAATTACATTTTCAAAAAATCAAATCTAAAAAACAATACAAATCTAAGAATTTATCATAGAACTTTTTTAACATATATAATACCTTTTTTTTTTCCCTCTCGTGAAGGTTTGGTATGATTAAGGAACATATTCCCTTTTATAAGCTTCAAACTTGTTCAAATCGTGCCCCACTTTGTTTGTATCGACGAAGCCAAAGTCTGTGTGTGCTTCTTTTAAATTAGAAAAATTAAACTAAGCTATATTAATTTCATACCTTTGCAAGCTCGTGATTTTAACACCTTAACACCTGTATGTGGCTACCATGTTTTTAATATATAAAATATGTGAGCACCAACTTCATATTATATAATGAATCAATCTTAAATAATCATATAGCCACAGCTAGCGAATTCAACGTAACAAATACATAATAAGTTTATACTAAAGTAAATAGCTATATGCAAACTTTTGAAAAAAAAAAACTAAGGATAACATAATTTATAATGTTAATGATAAAAAAAATTTATGCGGGAATCTCATTTTCTGAAAATTGTATTTTATAAATTTAAATATGTGTTTAAAATCCCTGATTATTCAAAATTTTTATAAAAAAATATATGTTTTGATTCAAATTCAACATAATCGTAAATACGATATTATCATGTGACAATTAAATAAAATAATAATACCATTTACATTATCGAGGAACTTTCGTAATTCAAAACTTAGTTGATTTTTATATTCCTGCAAATCCCAATATTGGTCGAATTGTTGCAAAGATTTGAAATATTATTCCAAAATCCAGCCAGTTTGACGGCTGTTGGTGTAATATTTGCAGCTTTGGAACTTTCAAATTTATCTTTAAACTTAATTAATCTTTTTGGGTTTTTCGATTTGGAGGCTGCTGCCCAACTCACTATTCCATATATTTATTCTTACAACTGTTCCACGAAAAAAGATAAATTATTTATTTCAAGAGTGTCCAAGAAGAGATATATTTGCTTTAGTTGACAACATACAAATATATTTTAAAAACACTTTTATTTTTACAATTCTATAATAAAAACTATAATACTATTACTTATCACCTTAAATTAGCTTCTATTAATGGGCTGAATTGTTTAAAAAAAATGATGGAAAAAGAGAAAGAAAGATAGCAAAACGAATTAATATTCCTAAATTAATATTTATACTATCAATGTCATCGATTTACTCTAAGAACACCATCGATGTAAGAATCTAAGAGCTCACTAGAAACTATGTCAAGTAGCAAACAGCAAGCAGGCAAAAACCTTGGCATCAAAAGCTGTGATTTAATGGCGGATATTGAGAATAACCGAGCCATGCTTTCTCATTGCAAACCGTGAAAGATAATCTTTTATCTAGCAATTCTTGATGCGCATGCAGAATTATAGTTTCCTTGCAATTCCACTAGAGAAAATGGTTTCTGCTTTCCTGTTGATTATGTTTTTATGCATCTTAAGGGAGATGAAGAGCCTTGTACATCGAAATGTACATGTACTTGGGGTGAGAAAAGAATTGAAAAATCAATTAAACCGGGAAAATAAAATAAAAAAACTAATTGATATAAACAAAACTATTAAAAAACTTGATTAAACTGATTACATCAAAACTTCTTGTCCGGTTCAGTTTAGGTTTTTTAAGGTTAAAAACAGTTAAATCATAACCAAACTGGTTTAAATTAAAATAAAATATAGTACGAAACTTTTTATTCGAAAACCAGTAAATAATAACCAAACCGGTTTAAATTAAAAAAAAAATATAGTATGAAACTTTTTATTCGAAAACCGGTAAATCATAACCAAACTGTTTTGGTTCAAATTTTTTGGTCTGATTCTATTTTGATGAAGTGAAAAAAAATGGTTAAAATTAAATAAAATAAAAAAGCCTAAAATACAATATACTTTTTTTTTAATTTTTTACATGAAATATCGAACCAACCGAAATTGTTTTTTTTTAATCATTATCTTAATTAGGTTGTTCTATTGATAAAAACCGAACTGAATCGAAAATAATCACTTAGCTTGGACGATAGATTAGATTAAAGAGCAATCACTTTTGGCAAGGATTGGAAAACATTTCTAAGAGGATATTGTATGGAGTTCGAGGACAATTTATGAACGTTTGCCCCATGCTTTTTAAAATTGAAGTAGAGATAGCATTTATGAGCGTGGAATGAGTCATGCATGAGCTATAGAAATCAGCAAATACGTTCTTTCATTTTCCAAAATCTCGACCACAATCACATTTTGTACCGAGAGAGCGATGTAACCATTCTTTACTTGGATATACATGCATGAACGTGCACAAACAAAAAAACAATCATTTATTTGTTTAAAGGTGGCCTAAAGTTGGTAAATTGCTACAAATTTGAGATTTAAAGATAAGGAAAACAAATTTTTAAATTAATCGAGATTTACATGATTATCAATTTTAGAATCCATTCAATTAGTCAAGGTACATTAGAATTCATTCAATTAGTTAAGATACATTCAAATTAATCCAGACATGAATACTCACGTTAATAAAATTTTAGATAAAAAAAAATTGTTATAAGAGGCCAAATTGTTGGGGTTGATTTCATGATAAACGTACTTCTTATGCCCATGGCCACCATCTTGGAAACGTCCCTTTTAAAAAAATTGAATGGAACCATTGGGACCGCAAGCTCATGTAAGGCTACAGCTGCCTCAAAGCAATTCCCATCGCCAAATACAACCGCTGTATTAATTTTCTTTTCATGTCTGAAATCACTGTGTATAATATTTTTTTTAATTAAAATGATGTTTTTTAGATTTTTTAATCTATAATATTAATGCTTAAAAAACATTTTAAAAACACTTTAGAAAAAATAAATAAATGCAAAAACAAACACTGAAAAAATCCTCAAATAACTACTATCATAAAACTAAAATTAACATTTTTGTATTGATTAGTATTTCGACTCTAAAAGAAATTGTATTATTATCCTAAATTATGTTATATATAAGTTTAAAAGATTATTTTAATAAATTATTCTACCCCACATTGAAAATATACTATCTTCTCATTTTAAGTTAAAATATTTAAACCAAAAGAATTTTTTTTATCTTGCATTGAAAAAACACGACCTTTTTTATTTAATTATTTATAAAACAACCTTTCCCCATCCTTTATTTAGAGGAGGATATTGTTGGGGATAATCTTCTATTAGGAAAATATTTTAAAGATTGATTTCTTTGCAGGAGAAAACATTATAGGATCCTTAATGTCCTTTTTTTTTTTTTTTTTTGTTATGGATCCTTAATGTCCTTGACATGCATATAGTTGTCTAGGTTCTTACTAACCCTAAAACCAATAACAATGTCGGACACATGAGAATAAGGTTTATGAACTCTATATTTTAAACACTCTTTTCAATGAGTTATTTGTGTTGTTCTAAGGATTAAAACAATAATAACAATAAAAAGAAAGGGATTAAAAATTCCACTAAAAAAAGTAAAATAATTCAAAAAATCACACTACGCATATATAATACAATAACTAACAATATAATTTTGAAATTTTGAAATAAGTGTGTGTATATAATGAATGTAGAATGAGTAAAATCTAAAATGTATCCAATACCTATATAAAGAAAAGAGTGAAGTCAAAGTTAACTTAGACGACGATATATTAGATTAAAGAGCAATCACTTTTGGCAAGATTGGAAAACATTTCTAAGAGGATATTTATTGAATTCGAGGACAATTTATGAACGTTTGCCCCATGTTTTTTTTTTAAAAAAAAATTGAAGTAGAGATAGCATTTATGAGCGTAGAATGAATCATACATGAGCTATAGAAATTAGCAAATACGTTCTTTCATTTTCCAAAATCTCGACCACAATCACATTTTGTACAGAGAGAGCGATGTAACCATTCTTTACCTGGATATACATGCATGAACGTGCACAAACAAAGAAACAATCATTTATTTGTTTAAAGGTCCAGTTCTACAAATTTGAAAGTCAGATATTTGTTTTATTTGTGGTTTTAGTTTCAATTCATATGATTGCTAATATGACATTATTTGTGGAAGTCATACTTGTTAACTCAATTTCAATAAAAAATATTTCTTATAAACATTATATAGTTTACATTTTTGTATTGATTAGTATTTCGACTCTAACCGAAAATTTTATTATTACTTTAAAATTACAAAATTTTGGTCTTTCTAGATCATTTTTATTTGCTGACGTTAAAAATATTTTTTTTTTAAAAACCATTTTGATACATTTTTAAACAAAAATCACTTTTAAAAACAATTACAACCACATTCCTAAACAAGTATTAAATCTTTTTACAATAAAAAACATTAAAAGGGTAATTTTACCTTGATAATATTAATAAAAAAATATATTTGATTTATATATGTATATATGAATGAAAAAATGATATATCATTAGAGAATTTTTATATATCTAATGAACTTAGAGAGAGAGAGAGTAAAATCTAAAATGTACCCCATACCAATGTTTTGAAATTTGAATTCATCTTCATCTTCATCTTATTCATCATCATCATATATATATTCTTTTGGATTTTTTTTTTTGAAAAAAATGATCCACATTTCATGTAATTATTCTTTTAGATTTTATTTTATTTTTTGTACTTATCGTTCTGAAATTTTAATTTATATCGGTTAAATTGTATTTATTTTTAAATTTTTTATTATTATTTCCGGTCCCAGAAAACATTGTAGTAATCTACAATGTTTTTCCTGCGCCATGACCATATATATATATATATATACAATGTAGATTGTTACAGTGTTTTCTGGGACCGGAAATAATAATAAAAAATTAAAAATAAATACAATTTAACCGATATAAATTAAAATTTCAGAACGATAAGTACAAAAAATAAAATAAAATAAAATCTAAAAGCATAAATACATAAAATATGGATATTTTTTTCCAAAAAGAAAAAAAATTCCAAAAGAATATATATATATATATATATATATATATATATAAATAAAAAAAAATAAAAGAGTGAAGAGTTTGTGATCACTGCATGTCATGTTTCTACGACCACTTTACTCAAGAATCTTTGGTGACATCACGCAGCTTCCAGCAAGGTGTCCAGCTGGGTGATTAAAACCTTTTCCTATCAGGGAATCGTGTAAGCAACTCACACCCAAGATTTGGTCAAAGAAGAGATCCTACGCAGTTGCAGTCCTTGTTAGATTGAATCGACGACACGTCGAACATTTATAATACAGAGCTCCTCAATTATTTTCTGGGGAAGACGATTTTGGATGATGAAGATGCACGTGTGAGAATGACGTTCATTTAACAATATATCAACTTGATTGGCTGTGGACCACAGGATTCTATTCCATACAAATACAGCTTTGTTTGATGCGCATTTCAGAAATATTTTTAAAAGATAATTTTTTTATTTTAAATATTTTTTCAGGTTTTGTAGATATAAAAATTAATTTTTTTAAATAAAAAATATTATTTTAATATATTTTTTAAAGTGTATGTTTAAGAGTATATTTTCTTAAACATACACTCTAAGAACATACTTTAAGAACACAATTTGCTCTTGAGCTTTTAAGTGTATGTTTAAGAGTGTAGTTGCGTTGCTTATTAAAAATGCATTGAAATTATGATTTTTTATTTTTTAAAAATTAATTTTAATATCAGTATATCAAAATTATCTAAAAACAATATTTTTTAAATTAAAATTAAAATTAAAATAAAAAAATTCATTTTTTAAAAAAAAATACTTTTAAAATACAGTCTCAAATACCTCTATACCCCAACTTGGCTTACGCGTAGATGGAATGATGCATGCAAACCCGATATTCCCTTTCCATAATAGCTGTCACTCGTCGAGCAATATCTACAAATACACCCATCATGTGGTGGGGAAATCTACAAATATAGAATGTTTGCCTACGTGATGCAAATCGAATATGAAAAATATACCTAATCCCTAAAACTCGATCATGTCTATGATTTTTAAAATTATTAAGATGTCAAATAAATAAATTATCCTAGGGCTTGCAATCCTTTGTGTGTAGCTTAATTTGGGCTTTAAATCAAAATTCTGAGTTCCGTTCCGTTCCATTCCGTTTTGTTCTGTTGAAAAAATTAATATGAAACGATATCGTTTTCGTCTCGGTTTTAATTCCGGTCCGTTCTGGAAATTCCGGTCGAAACGTCTTGGTACCGTTCTGGGTGTGCCGTTCCGACCTTAAATTCCTCTTCATTTTGATTAACTTGTGATTTTTTTTTTCTAAATTTGAGATTATATTTGTTTCACTTTGTGTTTATATTGTATAATTTAAATTTAATTTATCTTGAGTTTTAATTATGTTTGCTAAATTAATATTTTATTTATATATAAATAATTAATTAATTATGAACAGTACAACCCCAAAATACTCTGAAATCATAACATTTCATTCTAATAGAAAAACCGAAATGACAACCGGAATGATAGTGACAACTTTGCTTTATACCTCCTTTTCAATATAAATAAATAAATAAATAAATCCTGCCATAAGATTCAGGGCCTTGGGTTTAACTCGTCTCAGAATTAAATGGCAACTAGGATTTACTAAAAACCAAAATATAACTATATATATATATTAGTTGTCCGAAACGTTCACCACAGTTGAGATGGCCGAGTTGGTCTAAGGCGCCAGATTAAGGTTCTGGTCCGAAAGGGCGTGGGTTCAAATCCCACTCTCAACATGTTATGTTTTTTTTTTTTTTTTTTTTCATTTATTCTTATATATATTTGTGAGAATATTCCTTCCAATCAGGATTCCTTCCAAGTATATTAATGTACATGATCTTTAATATTTTTAATGAATTTTCACTAAAATGAAAAAAAAAATCGAAGACACATTAAAAAATTCAGTAGTCGCTGCATAATTGAGAGGTAATTATAATCCAAAAGCCTTTTTTCTTTAATTTTTTTTTATACAATTAAAAAAATAAAAAAAAAGTTTTACATAAAAGCAAATTATGATAGGGGATTTAGTGATTAGGTACATGCATGGTTGTCAAAATCATAATTTTGACACGATACGGAAGAGATTTTGGAAACTCGTATCATAAGATCAAATAGTAAAATCGTCAAATCGTATTTGATTTTTTCCATACAAAAATCGTAAAATCACAGCTAAAATCGTGTAGGTAGAAAAATCATAAAATCGTAAGTAAAATATTTCCAAATACAATATAACATAATTATGACCATAAAACTTCATTAGTTAAGGTTAATATATAATTCAAAATAACTTAAAAATACATTACAAAATAATTATTTACATAGAATTTCATTAGGTAAAAACTAACAAATTTAAAATAAATATTTTGCTGATATGCTATATAAATTAAAATCAGTCTCATGATCGTCATCTTCCTCGTTAGTTTTAATATATTTATCAAAAATATTTATTATTGAAAGGATTATTAGTACTAATACCGATACCAACACCGATATTACTAGTACTAGCTCCAACTCCAACAAATTATTTCGACATTAGGACATGAAAATGATTTAGAAATATCAAAAAATTTTATTCTAAAGTAAAAAATAAAAAAACTTTAAGTATAAATTTTAAAGTTAATATTATTGATTTTCAAGAGTGATTCCATGATATATATATATATATATAATTTTATTTTTTAATATTATATATTTTTTAATACACAATTTATCTAGTGGAAATGCTAGACAAATTGATTTGTCTGATATGGGACAGATAAATAACATTGTCCCACATGTTTCTTCAATATAAATAATCTTCACTTTTCAGCCTCAAATATTTTTTTACTCAATTTATCCCACATCGGATAAATAATTAAGAAGGCAAAAAGTTTTGTGTATAAATATAAAATGCGAATGAATTGGTTAAGCAGGGTCATAAAATTAGACTGATCCGGTTCGATTTTATGATTTTGATTGGTTTTAAGTGAGTTTAACTGAGTTTGGTCAAAATCGATTTTTCTATCCGAGTTGACAAGGCTTGATGAGTTATCTCGTAAAATTATCTGATTTTATAAGTCAACTCGTAATTTTAACAATCATCTATACATATATGGGACAAATGACTGACGGCTTGAAGCAATTCTATTTGCAGGAATACCATTAGTTTCTTATTTATTGTTTTTCTAAAAAGGAAACTTTTATAAATGCGAACCTTTTTATTTTTATTTTCTTAAAGGAAACTTTTATAAATGCGAACCTGCACCAGCTTTGTTTCCAATGCTTCATCTAGCACCTAAGAAAATAGGTAGTAGAAAGTTCGTTTGTGTTACGTGGAAATGACTGAGACTGAGAGTTTGTGATATATATAACTGGTATGGTATCGGGTATGAGTTTAAACATGTATTTTTTTTATAATTATTTATTTATTTGGATTCATAAAATATATTTTCTGAAAATTGTGTTTTCTTTATAAAAAAAATTATAATATATATGGAGTGCTCCTCTCATTATATGGATCAATCAGTACTCTGAGGTTACTGCTTTTCTTTTTTAATTTATTTTTTTTGAGCATTTTTAGGGTTAGTTAAGCTATTGAATATCACACTCCTTTTATTTTTAAATGCATTTTACAATTATTTTAAGCATTCTTTAAAAATTTGCCATTGTTTTTATATGTATTTTCCTTCTCACTTTATGAAATATTAGTTATATGCCTATCATTTTGTGAGCAGGAAATTATTTGATTACTGATTTAATGTATTGCTGAGAATGTTTTTAAGTAGTGTGACGTGATGATAAAAAACTGGAGATCTGGTATGCAGATTTCAGTTTGAATCAGGACATGTACTCCTTGTAAAAGAATAAAATAATTAGAATTTTAATTGTTCCTTTAAACTCACAAAATACATGTTTTCCATAACAGTGAGGTGAACATAAGTTAATTGCAAACTTATTTTTTCCGACAGATATCATAAGATCATATCACATGGAAAACATAGCTGTAAAGTTGCTATCAATTTTATTGTAATTGTAATAATAAAAATAATAATGATGATGATATTTCCACTCGAAAGCCATCATTCCACAGACAAATTTTAAAAAGCTTTCAACGTGAAAGTGTGCTAAATAGGATAGCTGTGAAATGCATTTTTCGCATGCCTAAAGTTATTATGATGCTGTTGTACCACAAGTTAAATAATAAAAAAAATAAATACTAACTGGGTTTATTTTCCAGAATGTTTCAGAAATATATTTAAATAATATATATATTTTTATTTTTTTTAAAATTATTTTTGACATGAGTAGAATAAAATAATTTAAAACTATACAATTAATAAAATAATAAAATATTATTTTTTAATTCTTTTTAAAATTATTTGTTAAATACACTTACAAACAGGCACATCAACCAATAAAACCACTGCAATTTTATTTTGACATATATGATTTATTTTTGAGATGAAATTTTTTAAAGATATTTGATGACTTTTTATCATCATCATAATAATAATGAAAACAGAGCATTGGCTGGCCATGTGAAATAGTCCTCCACCGGCTAAAATCATCATGACTTTGTTTATGAGGAGTGTTCCTTTTTATATATGCATCCCAAATCTTTTTACGTATCCTCGTGACATGATCCAGAAATCTAAAATTAGCATTTTGAAGTATCAATATTAAACAAATTATATCCAATAGATGTGACTTAAACTTCTTATCTGCACAGCAGGTCTCGAATTCGAGTCAGAACGTGTATTTTTTGTAAAAATCTGAGATAACCAAGGTTTTATTCGTCCACAAAATATATTTTCAAAAAATATTTAATTTTGACTTATCCTAAGAAAATATTAGCATTTTTGAATAATGAATCTTATGAAAATTGTTTCGAAAAGATGACGAATTATGAATTTCAATGCAACTAAAAAGCAACTATTACATCTCATATACTTCTGAACTAGCTTGAAGTCCTAGAGAAACATACCGGATTGAAGAGGGATATATATATATATATATATATATATATATATATATATATATATATATATATATATATATATATATATATATATATATATTAGATCGAAAAATTAATGAACAAAAAAAATAAAAAAAATATCATTTTAATACATTTCTAAATAATAATTACTTTAAAAAACTACTACAATCATACTATCAAACAGGCTATACTTCTCATATACTTCTGAAATAGCTTGAAGTCCTTATCTGGTGGAACATACCGGATTGAAGAGGTATATATATATATATATATATATTGGATCAAAAAATTAATGAACAAAAAAAATAAAAAAATTGGATCGAAAAATTAATGAACAAAAAAAAATAAAAAAATCCTTGTGAATGGTGAAGGCTTTGTCCTGAATGTAAAACACAGGATAGAGAGAGAGTTTTACAATTACCCGAAGAATTCTTAACTAAGCCTGACCCGAAAACATGTATTTGGTCTCACGAATTTTCATGTTCATAAATCCTGGCCCTATTGACAAACAGATCACAGTGAATGGATGCTTTATTGGGCCTAGGCCTTCAATTTTCATGTTTATGAATCTGGGCCCTATTGACAAACAGATCACAGTGAATGAATGCTTCATTGGGCCTAGGCCTTCCTGTTGGGTCTCCTCTCTCTCTCTCTCTCTCTCTCTCTCTCTCTCTCTCTCTCTCTCTCTGTGTGTGTGTGTGTGTGTGTGTGAACAAGAAAAGAAGAAACTTGTTGGTGAGTGCAGACAATACTGAGGAAAATTACAGGATTTGTCCGGAGGGGAGGGGAGAAAAGAAAAGGGTGGGACTTCATTTTTATTGTCTTGATTGTATGGTGGTTCGAGATTCAATCAAGATTAAATTTTAATATTTTTCTTTCAGTAATGAGCTCTTCAGCTTAATTAATGTGGAGTATAGTTAAATTTAATTTTAAAAATATTTTTTTTATTTAAAATGCATTAAATGATGTTATTTTATTTTTTAAAAAATAAAAATATTTTTATAATTTGTTTTTGTAAAATGTTTTTAAAATATAATGCCAAACAAGTCCTTAAATAGTGTTGATATTTACTTCTGATTATTTCTTGAGATTTCTCCGTCTTTCCCTTAATTGTTATTGTTGATATTCGTTATTGAGGAGATGTTTTACTTGAAGTTAGGGAATCAATTTTGTAATCTTATTATTTGATGTGATGTAAAGTTTTTAGTAGACTATTATCTTTTTATTTCACAATGTAAAAAATCTTTGTATTTGATTGCCTTTTGTTTTTATTATTGTTAACTTGGTTGATATTTTTTTAAAAAAATTGTGGTTTGTGAATGCAATTTAAACATGTCCTACACATTTTTAAACAACTTTATTTAAATCTCATAATTTGTAAATTAATTTACTTTTTATATTATCATTTTGGATTTCAATTCAAGCTAAGAAAGATATCTTTTGAGTGTGAATTATCACCAAAATGAGTTATATACCTCTTTTTATATAATAGTCATATAATCCACCTTGAAGGTACAATATTCACATATCTTGCCTTGAAGATATAATATTTATAGATATAACCATCATAGAGTTGTAATATTCATTATACCCCGTACTAAAAGCATAGTATTCATACACATAATCTACTCTAAATTTATGATTTTCATATAACTACCTTGAAAACATAATATTTTGTACACATAAAATAACCACCTCGAAGGCGTAATACACATTGTATAACATACATATAATTTTTATTGCATTATAACTTTACAAAAGCAATTTAAATAATTTAAAAGGCAAGGATCCCTTACCTTAAACTTATGTTATAAAAGCTTTTGATAAGTTGGATCCCACTCCAAACATTTCTTTTATATTCCAACAAAACATCCAAAAAAATTAGTCAAACCTTTCTAGTCCATTTACCAAATTTACTAATTCACACAATCATTTTTTTTTTGTAAACAAGTTCATGGATATTGTCGCACGTCCCCGCACGGCGTCCCGGGAGGGATCCTGGCTCTCGCATGTGGAGTTGATGAGGAGTCGCCACCTTGCTGTTGAGGGTCGCTAGGAACACCCGATTTGTACTGGTCTGCTCAGAGATTCAAGGGTAAGAGACTGGTTGCGTATAGGGAAGGTATTAGCACCCCTAATACGCCTTACCTGAGGCAAGCTGCATTGTCTATTTCGATGTGATTTTAAAAGCTTCAATAAGTCATATTTATTCATAAAAATGTTACAATTAAAAAAAATATCGATCACTGCTTAAAAATCCAATAAATTTTATTGATTATTATTATTCCCGCTGAATATTTTAGATAATAACCTTTTGGAATTTATTTATCCAAACACCGAAAGGTAAATAATAGCATACTATTCCCGCCGAATATTTTGGATAAGATTTATTTATCCAAACACCGAACAGTGAATAATAGCATACTATTTCCCCGAATATTTTGGGTATAAACCTTTAAAATTTATTTATCCGAATATTAACAGTGAATAATAAATTCACAAAAAAAAAGATTTTTATCTTTGAAATATTGGTTTCGAATTTTTACAAAGAAAACACATTTTTTTTATTTCACATTCTTTTTCTTAACAAAACAACATAATATGGAATAAATAAAACAACACACACCCACACAATCTTTTTTATTCCTTTTTCATCACCTTTTAAAAATAGAATACAACTCACACACACATTGTCTTTTTTTTATCTTTTTCATTACACTTTCTAACAATAATTAGAAATACAATAAAAATTCAAATAAACACATGAACATAAAAGAAAATTACAAAAAGGGCCTTAGGGAGCCATTTTGGAGCAATGGCCGCAGAAGAAGGACTGGTGGCGCGTCTGCCCACGCGCCACCGTCACTGGCAGCGCCGTCGCCGGAGGAGGTGCAAAACAGGGGGTGGCTAGATCGACTTCTTCTCTTCCTTCTCTCTTGCTGGAGAATGGCCTCCCGGTGACCTGCAAACGAACAGAACAACAAACCAAAACACAAACAACAAAAATAAAAAATCTCTTCACATCGCAGATCTGCCTTTCTTCCTTCTTCGTCTTCTTCTCTGCCTTGCTCTCGCCGGCAAGGGCCTTCAACGGTGGCTTATAAGACCAACAAACACACAGTACAAACACAAAATCCATTCTCTTTTGCAAATCCTAGATCTGCCCTTCTTCTCGGTTTCTTCTTCTTCTTCTCTGCCTTGCTCTCGCCGGCGAGGGTGCTCCAAGGTGACCTGCAAAATGAAAACAAATAAACACAAAACCCAAAAGTCTCACCAACAAAATCCACAAGCATCGGTTATATTTTTCTCCAGTTCTATTCCTCTCGGCTTCCTATTGCCGGCGAGGACCTTTCACGGTGTCCCACGGTGGGGATGCTGTCATGGTGCTGTCCGTCTTCAGTGGAGATGGCTGACGAGTGGAGAAGAGTGTCATGGGGCTGCCGTGAAGAGGGCTGGCGGTGGCTGTTTGGTGAAGGAGACGAAATGGGGAGGGGGCTGTGGTTGGAGGCAGTTGACTGGAGAAGGAGAGGAAAGTGAGGGAGAGGGTGTTCTGGCCGGAAAATAAAAGGGGAATGGCTGGTCGCCGGGAGGGAACCTAGAGATGAAGAAAAAAAGAAAAGGGGCTGCAGCTGCAACCCCACTGCAGCCCCTCTTTTTAGATACAAGGATCCTTTTTTAGGGTTTTTAGGGGGCTGCTGCCGGAGAGAGAGAGGAGAGTGAGGGGAGGAAAATTTAGGGTTTTTTGAGTGTGTCCCTCTTTTTTTTTTTGGTCCTCTATTTTGTGGCTAACACCTCTCTATTTATAGAGGTTTTCAGGGGTAGAATTCTGAAATCACCCCTCAGCTTGTGCTCTTCTTCCAATTTGATCCTTCATTTCTAATTGGCGCGATTTGACCCTTCATTGACTGTAAAATTCTCAATTTATTCAATTTTGCCCCTGTAACAAGATATTTTTGGATTTTTGTCTTTTTTTCTATTTTTTTCTTTTTCTTCCGAAACATAAAAAATAAATTGGTCAAAATTTGGGTAGCAACAGATATAATATGTTTTTGTTTATCACTTGAATTAATTTACATTACCCCATGTCTTTACTATGACAATTAGCATATAAACGTTTCGTTATTCATTTTCATCAATGATTTTTAATGTCCAAAAGGCTTAGTTTTTTGTTAAGGAATTTCTATGTTCAAATGACTTAGTTTTTTGTTAATGTTCAAATGACTTAGTTTTTCATTAATGAGTTTTATCCTCCAACATTTCATCAAACACAAGGTGAACATTAACTTCAAACTATTTTATACTTGGTATTTGAGCATAACCAATCCATCTTGCTATGTTTACCCTCTCATTTCATCCATAAACACATATTTTCTCCCTAATCTCCTCAATTTATTTCCCCCCTCAAGTATGCTAATTTTCATAATACAAATACCAAAACACCACACACAATCCAATTCAACAAGCTCTTATATAATTTAAACAAGTTTATAAATTTCTATGCATGTAATTCATACACCCAAACAAAACTCTGCCTTATTAATCATATCTTAGACTTTCATATTCCTTCTTAAACCGTCAATATCAAAATTTAACAAGCTTTGATTTCCTCTTTTTCATTTATCCAGAACACAAATCCAACATAAAAATCATATATCCTATCAAAACACCATAACACACCAAATCAAAATTTAACAATCATCTATATCATATATTACACTCATTTCATGTAAAACTACATAATTCATAACAATCTTCCTGTTCCTTAATTAGTTTCAAGAACTCTAAATTTAAAGATTCATGACTTTTCATTCTTCCACCATTAAACCCATTAAACAAGACAATAAGTAAGGAAGAAAACCTTACCAACAAATTTAAAATTCAATCTAATAAACTCTTCACCATGTCCAAAGGTTTTGCTCCTCCTCTTCGCAAAACCCAAACTTTCCCTTCATTTTAATCACTTTTCCTATCTAGATTCTTTCTTCCTAACCTATTTTCTATTTTTTTTTTTGCTTAGATGAGTCTACCTAATAAAAATCCTTACAAACTCTGTAATCCATTATTTTGAAAGAATAAGCAAACATCTTCAAGATAAAATGAGAAAAAACATCTTACTCTCCCTTCTTTGAAGATCTCTCAATCATAACAACGGTCAAATTGAGAGTTAGGTTTGATACCATTTAATTGGATAAATACAAAATTTTATACCTATAATCTGAATCTTGTTTACTATTTTACTACTTAAATCATCATGATTTTTAAACTACATCATTAAGAAATCCCATCCATAATCATCGTAAAAGAGCTTTCACCATTTCTAGTTAAAATTATGCGATTGTACGTAGAGCTTATATCAACCATAAAAGTTTTTTACGTGTAAAAGTTATGTATTATTTTATTTAGAATTCTATTGTGTTGTTATTGTTGTTGTTGTTTTTCTTATCAAATCACATTGTTTTTCATTCTTGTTTATCATTTTCAACTAAAAGTTATCTTATTTAACATTGATTTATAGCCGAGGGAATAGACACAAATGATTAAATTATAAATGAATTTAATGAAAGGGTCTAATTAATTAGTTTTTTTTGGATACGAAACTTCACCTCCTGGAAAGTGTATTTTGTGGAGTTAGTTGAGTGAGTAAGAACCTGACTGTTCCAAACTCTTACAAGATGTGCACGTCCTGACTTGAACTCTATACCTGTTGTGCAGATCGCAAGTTCTTTGCTTTCACGCCTGCCCCTAGAGGACTAATTAATAACTAAGTTAGCCAATGTCCCTGCCCTCGTCACGGGCGACGTCATATTTTTTTAAATGCAAAAATATATTAATTGTGTGAGATTTTTTTATAATATAAATTGGGCAAAATAATAAATCTATGCAGAAATCCTTTGAAGTGCAAGTTTTCTATAAAATATATGAATTTTAAATGGATATAAATTTATCTTTTTAGTAGGTTTCAACAAAATAACCAATATAAAATTATTAATATAATTAAAAAATCAAGAAGATTCATATATCTGAATTATTGAATTTACTATATTAAGATAAGTTCATTTTATAATTCAATTTAAATGAAACACAACAAACAATATAAATTATGAAAACACCTGCAATAATCAAATAACAAAAATGAGTAGTTAATTTTCTATCTCCAAAAAGAAGAAAACATAAATTGAAAATTTATCCCTATGTTACTGTCATTATCATTACTATTACAATTAAAATTATAATCAACATTATTGTCCAAATACTTAAAATCATTAAATTGACCCGAAAAATTAAATAAAAAAGCAAAATATTTTATAAAAAATCAATAAAAAAATCACTAAAATTATCATTATCATTGCCCAAACAATAAAATCATAAAATCATCTGATCTGAAAAACAGATAAAAATAACAGAAAATACAAAAAAAAGAAAAAAAGGGGAAAAATAAGCAATATTAATTTTAAAATGATCACCAATATAAATTAAAATTTTAGAACTGAAATGGATAAAAATAAAACCTCAATAAAAAATAATGATAAAAACTAAAAACAAAAACTAAAAGCATAAATGAATAAATACAGACAAAAAATAAACACTGTCCAAGAAGGACCGAAAAACCAAAGGAATCAATACTGAATAAAAAATTAAGTGCAAAAATGAAAAACAATATATAATTAATTCCAATTGAAGGATAAAAATGTAACAAAGCAAAACTTTGGGACCAAAAATAATAAAGGGATTTAAAAAAAAACAATACAATGCAATTGTTGAAAAAATTAAAAGAATAAGATCAAAATGAAATGTAGCATATATGATCAATTTCAATTGGAGGACAAAATTAGAACAAATTAAAACTTGCATACCAAAATTATTAAAGGAACCAAAAACAAACCAAAAATCAAAAGAGTAAGGACTGAAATGAAACATACTATATATAATCAATTTCAATTGAAGGACATACTTGAAACTAATCAAAATTTTTGTTTAAGAAATTAATAAGAAAAACAAAATCAAAAGAGGGACTGAAATAAAACACCCACAAATATCAAGGACCAAACTAGCAGGAGAGAGAAATGGGCAGGGGGGGAAGAAAACCGTCCATCGGCGATTACACGACCTAATTAACTTGACACGCACCACGCCGAGAGTCAGAGGACATGGAGGCAAACCAGGTGACACGACGGAAGACCAGCTTCCAACACCTGAAGACCACGCACGGGCGGAACACTGACGACGTGTCCGTACAACACGTCTATAGTGTTATGAAAAAAGAAATAATAAAAAATTGATCAATCACCCATATAACTCTGAACCTAGTGATATCTATGAAAAAACTGAGGGGTGAAAATTCTGAAATACCCCCGATTCCAGGCGTTAGTTTTTGTCATTTTCGGGGGCTATTTTCATACTTTTTTTATCCAAAAAATTCAGAAATACCATCCATGTCTCCCTGGATTTTTCATGAATACCCCCCGGTACTGTGTGTTAAAATTTTTGGGGTCTGAGGATAAAATAATTATTTTACTGTAACAATTTACAATGAAATATATTCAGATGAATAATAATAAAATTACAGGAAAAGGAAGACGTGTTTTATATTCTAGTTAATAGTTATAGTTATTTGGAAACAACCTGAGAAGCCAAAATACATGCGGCAGCATGCGGCCGTCTTTAAATATAAAAAAAGCCAAGGAATCTAACGTACTCGCTTACGTTAAAAAGCCACGTAAATTAATGAATACAACCTTTCATTTCATCCTTTATTTTCAAAATCTTATATCCCAGTCCCTATCCTCTTAGCATTTATCTTATAAAATGTTTCTCAGTGTTTATCTGGGGTCCCTTTATAATCTTTGTCTTCAAGAATTTAATTTTGAAGTGGTACAAAGAGTAAAAACAAAAAGCAGGGATTAAATTATAAAATGATTTAAAAATCAGTGACTAAAAAATAATTTACTCTGAACTGAAGAAGACACCTTATTCTTCCTGCTTACGTGTAGACAAGAGGAGAAGCAAAGCTAAAACACTTCCTACATGGCAGCCAGTTCAACCAGGCAGACAAGTTTCTTTTGGAGTGCAAATATTATTACTTTATTAACCACTAAATAATAATAGTGAAGGATTGATCAATTTATTTCAAGAACAATAATTGGAGAAAGGTAGAGAGTAAGAAAGATGGGTTGGAGAGGGATTTTGGGTTTTGAATATGGGATTGTACAAGCGCCATTAGGACCTGATATTTCAGGTCCAGAGCTTGTTGCTGCTGTTGCCAATGCTGGAGGGCTTGGTTTGCTTAGAGCTCCTGATTGGGTATGTTTCTTCTTTTGTTTTATAATCAATGTGTTCTATGATCGATCATTGGTGAATGGTGTTGTTCTTTAATTTTTGTTTCTTCTGATATTTGTTGATCATTTCCTGAACTATGTTTTGAAATTTGTCTTTAAAGCTATGAAAGTACAAAATTAGAAAGTATAAGGCTGTGTTTTCATGGGATAGAGAGTGAACAGACACTAACACTTAGCCTGGCAATGGACAATGGTTGGTTACCTAGGTTGACTCATCCTGGCTTTGAACAGTGGTTGGTTACCTGGGTTGATTCATCCTGAAATCGGAATTCACTCCGGGTCTAAAATTATGAACTTTGATGAATACTTGTATAGAGGGGTTATCAATTAAAAAAAGAGGAATGGGTGGAAAGATACCATATTTGTATACATCTAATGGCCTTAAGTTTTTCGTGCTGAAGAACAACTTCATGACTATTTCATAGTTTCATACAAATAGGACAATTATCAATCATGAAGAAAGGAAGATTGTGGTTTGATTTCAGGAAATGATTGTAGGGTTATTAACTTTTAGATGGCTAAACTGCTGATCAAATGTAAAAAGTTGAACTATTACGGTTGTCTCTACCCTTACAACAATTTGGAAGAGTTTATAGTGGCTATGCATTGAATATCTAGAAGACTGTTCTAGCATACATCCTATTTTTCTAAATTTCCATACACTACAAATAACAGCACTGCAGATGAATGTAATCTGTATCTCATTTGCCGCGGTCTCTTTTCATAACGAGGGAAGGAGATAAGTTCCAGCTACAAATTGTCTTGTGTATTTTGAAAAAAAGTTGAGTTCTTAGCGTTAAGCGCAGAATAGATGTTTGGATATTGCAGATTACTTGCTATGTATTCTATTTTTGACACAGTCTGAATCACCGAAAAGAAAAAAAATCGAATCACAGTAAATGATAGTCTCAAATTGCTTTGTATCAGGAATCACCTGATTACTTACGAGAACTGATAAGGAAAACACGAAGCTTAACTGACAAACCATTTGGGGTTGGTCTTGTTCTTGCATTTCCACATGAGGAGAATCTAAAGGTTATATTGGATGAGAAGGTAGCTGTTTTGCAAGTTTATTGGGGTGAATGTTCACAAGAGCTTGTGCTTGAGGCTCATCGCGCTGGAGTCAAGGTTGTTCCACAAGTAAGTTTGACATGTATATGTGCTAATTGGTTCTTTTTGACCAGCATGGATACGATCTCTGTATCCTACAAATTTTGATTGGTTATATATCAAGGAGGCACTTACACAACCACAGTCATGTCTAGTTTAATCATTATATATCTTAATTTTAGACACTCTTGTATTCATAACCAGCACAATAATCATGCTGTTTTAGATTGTTGATGGTGAATCATGAACCAGGCTACTAAGATATAGCGTAAAAGGAGATAATATTCCCAACATGCTACAAAATATGATTTGCTTGTAATATGGTTTATAGAATTCAGAGGAACAGAGTTTTATATTACGTGCATTGCTTTCCTTGATTTGACTTTAAGCTAGTTTATATTGGATATCGTCTTACATTGCCCTCTGTTTTCTTGTTGATGTCTAACAAATCATGTGTAAATCATTGGAGGTTGGGAGCTTTGAAGATGCAAGAAAAGCAATTGATGCTGGTGCTGATGGAATTATTGTCCAAGGACGTGAAGCTGGAGGGCATGTAATTGGTCAGGTATGAGAGTTTCTGCTGCTTGTGATTTAATTAATATATTTATTCATGAGATTGTATGGTAATTGCCTGCCATTGTTTGGGGAGTGATGATAGTGGGGCAGAGATGATCAAGAAGTAAAAGTAAGGGCTGAGAAAATAAGATGATCAAGAAGTAAAAGTAAGGGCTGAGAAAATAACTTACTCCTTTCTATAATTCTCTTCCATCAAAATGCATTCTGGTCAAATGAACTGTTTTGATGAGAAGATGATTAAAGTGTGACCAGACTTGGCCCGTTTCACAAAATCGGCAACTTCATTACTCATAATTTAAAACATAGTGATATATTGGAGATCTTTTTGGGCACAACGTATGTAGCTATTGATATGATGCACTAAGATAGATTTCCATAACCTTCTACCTTATACGTTCTCTAGCATGTGTGTGATGTTTATAGAGTCAATCTGTATATAATTCTGTTTTTCTCCTTGTTTATTATTTTTCATACTGCGTCCTTGGTCTTAAATTGCTGAATGCCTTTTTACGCTTGACTGTTCAGGAATGCTGAATCTCTTTGAATTTGTTGTCGATATACTTTTAGGAAGGTTTGATTTCAATATTGCCAAGGGTAGTAGACCTTGTTGGCGAACGCGATATACCTGTAATTGCTGCTGGAGGTATTGTCAATGAACGTGGCTATGTTGCTGCTTTGGCGCTTGGAGCTAAAGGGGTCTGTCTAGGCACGAGGTATGAAGCACACCATCCCCTCACATATTTAAGGAACCCATTTGAACAATTTCCAACAAATAAAGTTGATTTGCTGTTGATTTAAGTGGAATTCGCATTTTATTTTTAAAACAAAATTCATATCAACAGGTTTGTTGCAACTGAGGAAAGCAATGCTCATCCAACATACAAGAGGAAGTTAGTTGAGCTTGATAGGACTGAATATACAAATATATTTGGCCGGGCAAGGTGGCCGAATGCGCCGCAGCGTGCTCTGGTTACTCCTTTCTTCAATGATTGGAAGTCCCTTCCACCTCATGAAAATGAGAGCAACCAACCAGTCATTGGTCGTTCAATGATCAACGGAGAGGTGAGTCTTTCTGATCCTTTCTCCTGTGCTTTGAGGTTTTAATCCAAAACACTCACCATTGCTTTCAAGGCCAACATAAATCCCTCTTGTTAATATCTTATCTTCACAAATAGGAAAAAGAGATTCGGCGTTTCGGAGGTCCTGTTCCTAATATGAGCACCACAGGTGACATTGAGAGCATGGCAATGTATGCAGGTCAAGGAGTAGGCCTTATCAAGGAAATTTTGCCTGCATCTGAAGTGATTAAAAGGCTAGTTGAAGGAGCTCAACAACTGATCCGTGGAGAACTTGCTTCCCTGTAATTCAACCAAGTTACAAAGCCCAGGTTAACTTTCAATTATTGGTCTATCTGGTTTCTTACACTGATGGATTAATCACTCAAGCTTGTAAGGATTTTAAAATGTTTACCATTTTGAAATAATGCACGAAAACGTTGGCAATCTGCTGATATGTAACAACCCTTTTCAAAAAAAAGAGGCAGTAATTTTATGAATTCCTTCCGAGCTTGTATGTTTTTCAGAAAGGCCATTTGTTCACCAGAATACTCTGTAATAAGGTCGGAAAATTCATCCAATGGTGGAATCACATGTTCATAATCAAACAAGTGCTCTCCATAGACACTTTTTTTTCTTTCTAACATCAGTTTCTTGACCAAATGTTTTGCAGGAAGACGAGGCTGTAGTGGATGGAGCTAACATTGGTTTATATTCCTTCAATAAAACATTTTCTCTTCACCATGTAATAATGAGTTCATTTGGGCAATTAACATACATTCCTTCCTTTGTCTTTCACTGGATTTCATCACATACCAATACATCCCTCAACTATTTTGAATATTATACATATAGAATTTTACATATTAAAAATAAACTAAAAATCATATCAAAATTACAATAATGAGTTTCGTTATAAGAAAAAGTGAAAACTCTATTTAGGTGTTCTTTGTATGTATAAATTCTTTGATCAATGGTCAAATCTGGATCTTGCATTAAATGAAAATATATACACACAAGTTTGAAACCTTTAACCATGTGAGATCTTAACTTGATTTAATTTGATGAAGATAATAAAATATTTATAAGAGCTCAAAAGCTTTAACCGTGAGAGATTTTAACTTGCTTTGATATTATGAAGAAAAAACTTTGACCCTTTGTTTTCTTGATTTGATATGATAAACAATATAACTTTGATCCCTTTATTTCTTGATTTTTTTAAAGAGAACTTTCAAGTGTATGCTTATCTTTAATCTCTATTGTTCTTCTCTTTTATCTTTTGTTTTTATCTTTCTATTCTTGTCTTCTATGCTCGTGTCCTTCTCGATTTGGTTTATTGCGTATTTATTGACAATCTAGGAGCAATTTACCTTAAATATCCTTTATCTAAAGGGTATTGTATAAAAATTAATATGGAAATTACTTAAAATACTTTTATTTATAAGAACATTAAATTAAAAACTATGAAAAGTAGTTGGGCTCAGTTTTTAGTTTAATTTGAGATCAAATTTAATAAATTTAATTTAGGCCCAAACTTCAATAAGTTCAATTTGTTTTTTTTCGTGCCATTCATAATTTAAATTATTGAGGGTCAAATTATTCTTTAAAGGTTCATAAGGTTGGTATTGTAACACCTTGTGATTTCATATGCAAATGAGACAATAATTCCATCTAATATTAATGAAAAATGGGTCATTTTATTTGGCAATCCTATTTACACCAACATGTCTTAACATATCACATAAATGAACCTTTCATTTCCAAATGATAACTCCAATATTTATCTTTTTTTTTCTCCTTACAAGTCATTCTTTCTTTTCATATTTATATGACTTATTTTTCAACACTTTAAGATCTACTCTATATTGATTGTGAAATAGCTTAATAATTATATACTATTTTCATTGTGAATAATTCATTACAATACAAATCTCGGTTGTATTCGCAACATCACCGAATTTTATTCAATAATTTTGTTTTTCTTAGGCAACATCCATTACATATTTCTGCTTATTTAAAGTTTTTCCACCAAGCAAAGCTTTCTCTAATATTTTAAATAAACTTCTACCTTTTTATCAGTAAAATTCACTAAATTATTTATATTCCACAAAATTCCTCAACAGTCTTTCAAAAAATTAATCTAAGAAACTAATTATGTCCCATCATCGGGAAATTAATTCCTTCTCCAATTACTAGGTATTAGGCCAATAACTAGAACACTAATTCCTTTAAAATAAGCTACAATTTGAGTATGGAATATCAGAGCAATATTTCCAACACAATATAATGATAACTCATAAAGAAAATGACAAGTTTTACTACACCTACTTGTTATTTGAGCTCAAATAGTATCTCTCTATTGTTGCACAACTTTAATGGTCTCTTTTGTATCAATAGGTATATCATATTATTCTTTCATTGTAGATTCATTTTACATAATATTAATTTAAGTTTACTTTCATCAATTTAGCTCTCGTTTTGAATTAAATTATCACTTCACCCATATTTTCAACTTGTATTTTTCATTCAATTTCACATTTTCGTATATTATTTTGCATTAAATATTTATTTCTCAAACACATGGTATGCATTAAATCCAAATTACTTTCTTGTCAATAATTTCAATATCTAACTTTTCATCAATAATGTTTTATGTCTAATATTTTATCAACAATGTTTTATGTCTATGTTTTTATTAAATACTTATCACTAATTCAATTAATCAATATCATAGAAGTTTGCATTCACCTCTTCCCATACACAATAATAAGAATTCATAAATTAATATTCAACTTAAATTGTCATAATCCAACCTAATCACATGAATCAAAATCATATTATACACAGTTAACACTCTAGCACACCATACAATACCAAAACATATCCAAATTCCAAAACTTCCCCAATTACATTAGCAAGTCCACCATGGTTTAAGAATTCATGGTTGACCTTAAATTCATCTATTAAACTACTAATAATACCACTTCTATTATAAACTCTCTAAGAATTTTAATCAATCTAACAATTTACACTATTTATTTTTAAACAATATAATCTCATATTTTCGTATTCACCCAAAACATTTCAACAATTCTCATACATAAAACACCCAATTTACTTTAATCATAATCAAATAACTCACACATCAATTCATAACACAACCATTAACAGAATTTTAGCAAATGCACCATGATCTCCTATTGGCCGACCACTGAACCTTTAAAACCACTAGGATTTCATCATCATTTCTCACCTGTTAAACACCTACCTATACCTAATATAACCAATTTGATCAATTCACAGTCAATTTAGATTTTCCCTAGAATCACAACATGGACCATAATATTAATTTCATGATTGTTATCTCAATTGTCATTCATTGTTATATTAAATTTATAAATCCTTACCAAACATTAATCTAGTCTTCGAATCTCAACTAATTAATAAATTTCAATTCCCTCCCTTAAAACCCCTTGCTGCCATAATTATGCATTGATTTCTCATTGGTTTTCTTCACTTTTCTATCTTGTTTAGGTACTTGAAGATGTGGTGGTGGGTGTTTCGCTCAATCCCCATTTAATTCCCTAATTTTTTTTCTCTCTATGAATTTTGAAGAAAAAAAATTAATATCCCCCCTCTTGTTCTAGCTACTACCATCTCGAAAAGAGAAAGATGGTTTTTATATGTATTTTAAATTTACTTTTTAATCCATCTTTTATACATAACTCTGATTTGTGATAAAGTTTCTAATTTATTTTCTCCCTTTACTTAATTTCACAGCACCCCTATTTTTTATTATCATTGACATTATTTTTAAATTTCCTTAATTTATTTTAGCTATCCCATTCTGTTTAGATAGAAACTCAAAACAGAATGCTGTTACTATTGTGTGTATATATACTGAACAGAAATGAATACAAAGGTAGATTGGAATTTGACAATCTCATATGGTATTAGAGCTCTAAATCGATCATTTGTTTTTCACCCAAACACTAAAACCCATGGCATCCGACTCTCACTCTGCAACTATTTTACACTCCAATGACTCACAACCATCACTCATCAACATCAATGTTGCTGCACAAGCCCCTCTTAAACTTACCTCCACAAATTATATCTCTTGGAAAATCCAATTCCAAACATTGTTCATTGGTTATGATCTTGCTGGGTATATTGATGGTTCAAAACCATGTCCATCAACCACTCAAGAAAATACCACCACACCCAATCCTAACTACAACCTATGGATTCGACAGGATCAATTGATCCTCAATGCTATCATAGGATCCATCTCACCAACAATCATCCCATTCATAGCTCAAGCCACCTCCTCTAGACAAGCCTGGATGATTCTGGCAAACACATATGCCAAACCATCTCGTGGACGCATCAAACAACTCAAAAATTAGCTCAAAAACATCACAATAGGCTCTCTTGGTATATCTGAATTTATGCAGATTATCAAAACACGTTCAGATGATCTGGCTCTTCTTGGAGCACCCATGGATGAAGAAGAAATCACTGATAAGATACTTGATGGACTTGGCGATGAATACAGAGAACTAGTTCGTGCTGTTCAAGCACGAGACTCTTCTATTTCCTTTGAAGAGCTTCATGAAAAACTACTTAATTTTGAGGCATCCCTGCAAACTCTTTCCTCTGCCTCTCAATACTTCCCAGCCACTGCAAATCCAACCCATAACACCAATCCTAGAAATTGGAGCCCACCTTCTCCTCGATCCAGTAACACAAATCAATGGCGTCCATCCTATTACCCTTCCAATCGCTCATCAACAATACACACACACAGACCCATTTCGTCCCCATCCACCAGACCTCCTCCCCGACCTTATCTTGGTCATTGCCAAATTTGCAGACTTCAGGGGCACACAGCCAACAGGTGCCCGTCGTTTTGTTTTGTCCCAATTCATTCCGCACCCAGCTCACCCGGGACACCATGGCAGCCACAAGCAAACCTTGCCACCCAATCCAGTAATACACCATCTTGGCTCTTGGACAGTGGGGCCTCTCATCATGTGACCACAGACCTCAACAATCTTTCACTACATGCTCCATACGGTGGCTCAGATGACATCATGATGGGAGATGGTACCACTCTCCCCATCACTCACACTGGTTCCACTATTCTTAAAACTCCCATTCATACTTTTGCTTTAGATGATGTGCTCTGCGTCCCATCCATGGAAAAGAATCTCATCTCTATTTCTAAATTCTGCATCTACAACAATATTTCCATAGAATTCTTACCATTTTATTTTTCTTGTTAAGGATCTTCTCACAGGAACAATCCTCCTTCGGGGATAGACTAGAGATGGAGTCTATGAATTGCCCTCTTCCTCTCCGAAACTGGCCCTTTCCACCATCAAACCCACAACATTCGAGTGGCACCATCGCCTAGGTCATCCTGCTTTTCCAATTCTAAAATACACTGTGTCCAGCTATCAGCTCAATGTATCTTCACCTTTTTCTTCAAATCACTCATGTAACGCGTGTCACTGCACTCGAAATTATTTTCTCAGATGTGTGGACCTCCCCAATTATCTCATATAATGGTTTTAAATACTATGTCATATTTGTTGACCATTTTACAAAATACATTTGGTTCTATCTCATCAAAAATAAATCTGATGTCAAAGAAATTTTTCCTCGTTTCAAAGCCATTGTGGAAAAATATTTTAATGTTTCAATTAACACTTTTTATACTAACAATGGAGGTGAATACATTTCTTTAGCAGGTTTTCTTTCCACAGATGGCATTTCACCCCTACCCACACACCTGAACACAATGGCTACTCTGAAAGATGACATCGACATATTGTCGAAACTGGTCTAGCCCTACTAACTCATGCGTCATTACCATTGTCCTACTGGAACCATGCTTTTGCCACTGCAGTATACCTCATAGATCACCTGCCTACACCCACATTAAATTTCTCATCACACTACCAAAAAATATTTTCCAAAATCCCAAATTATTCCAAGCTCCGTATTTTCGGATGTTTATGCTACCCGTGGCTCCGACCCTATAACACACAAACTTGATTCACGGTCCAAACCGTGTGTCTTCCTTGGGTACTCTCTCACCCAAAGTGGCTACTACTGCTTAGATCCATCCAATTCCAGAATTTATGTCTCTCGACATGTCAGATTCGTTGAATCGCAATTCCCATTTTCTTCCCTGACGACTTGTTCTCCACCTCATCACAACCCAATTACATTGCCACCTGGACACCCACACATCACACTCCCGCACCTACCCCACTAGCAGCTATTAGCACTCAGTCGAATCAACCACAACCACGTCACTTCCTTCCACAATCACCCACCATCCTCGTCAACCCATTGTCACTAATACCAGTCCAAATACAAAACCCAACTGCTCTGCCACATAACCCATCTTCATCCTCATTCACCATTCCTATCGATCCTTTACCCATTACCAACAACCCAGAACCCCACCCATCACCAGAAAACCCACCTCCTCCCACACATCCCATGACAACCAGAGCCAAGAACAACATTCACAAACCCATTAACAAGCTCAATCTTCACACCCGACTGCACACACCCACTGATCTAGAACCAACAACAGTGACTAAAGCTCTACAGGATCCACGATGGCGTAAAGCCATGTCTGAGGAGTTTGATGCTTTAGTCAGAAATGGAACGTGGGAGCTTGTTCCACCTGACTTTACACAGAACATCGTTGGGTGTAAATGGATCTTTCGGGTAAAACATAACATTGATGGGTCCATTAACAAGTTCAAGGCGCGCCTTGTAGCAAAGGGCTTCCATCAACGCCCTAGAGTTGATTATCTTGATACCTTTAGCCCGGTAGTGAAGCCAACAACAATTTGGGTGGTGCTCAGCCTAGCAGTATCTCAAGGGTGGTCCCTGCATCAACTCGATATCAACAATGCCTTCCTTCAAGGCCATCTCACGGAGACTGTCCATATACAACAACCATAAGGTTTCATTGACCAAGATCATCCATCATATGTGTGTAAGCTGCGCAAGGCTATTTATGGCCTTAAACAGGCACCCCGGGCATGGTATCATGAACTTCGGTCCTTCTTGCTCAACATTGGATTCAAGAATTCACATGTAGACACCTCACTATTTGTTCTTCACACTGCCAAACACAAATTGTTCATTCTAGTGTATGTGGATGACCTAATAATCACTGGTTACAATAGTAATATGATTGATGCGTTTGTGACTGTTTTTGCCAACAGGTTCTCCCTCAAAGATCTTGGACCCCTTTCCTACTTCTTGGGGGTGGAAGTTGTTCCCAATTAACAGGACATTCATCTCTCTCAAAGGCATTATATTCAGGACATTCTTGCAAGGCACAAGATGGCAGAAGCCAAGCCTGTTTCCACACCACTTCCAATAAGTCCTTCGCTGATAAAAACAGGAACAACCTTGACAGATCCTACTCAATACAGAACTATAGTGGGCAGCCTGCAATATCTGTTAATCACAAGACCAGACTTAGCTTTCGCAGTTAACAAGCTTTCATAATACATGCACATGCCCACCATTGATCACTGGAATTGTGTAAAATGTCTCCTATGTTACCTATGTGGCACAATGTATGATGGTCTCCAAATTCATCGTTGATCACCATTGACTCTCCATGCCTATTCAGATGTAGATTGGGCAGGTGACAAAGATGAATTTTCTTTAACAAGTGCGTATATAATTTATCTTGGCCGCAACCCCATTTCATGGAGTTCTAAGAAGCAGAAAACAATTGCACGATCATCCACTGAAGCCGAATACAGATCAGTCGCAAATGCTACAGCCGAACTTAATTGGCTCTGTTTTCTCCTCACTGATCTAGGAATGCCACTAAAATCCAGTCCTGTTCTATACTGTGACAACGTAGGAGCCACCCAATTGTGCTCAAATCCAGTATTCCACTCAAGAATGAAACATGTGGCCATTGATTACCACTTCATCAGGGATCAAGTCCAAAATGGTGTTCTGCGAGTAGCTCATGTCTCATCAGTAGACCAACTTGCGGATGCACTAACCAAGCCTCTACAACGGGTACGATTTCTGGACCTCAAATCCAAGATTGGACTCACAACACGAGCTCCATCTTGAAGGGGCATATAAGCCTGTAATGGCACCATGAGGAACATGCAGGGCACTATGAAGAACATGCAGGATTGTGGCAATAACAGATTGCAACAAACCTGATCTGCAACAACTTTTGGATTTATATTTAAAAGAATATTGTACTACTGCAACAAGATAGAAACTCAAAACAGAATGCTGTTACTATTGTGTGTATATATACTGAGCAGAAATGAATACAAAGGTAGATTGGAATTTGACAATCTCATAACTTGAAGATATGGTGGTGGGTGTTTCGCTCAATCCCCATTTAATTCCTTAATTTTTTTTCTCTCTATGAATTTTGAAGAAAAAAAATTAATATCCCCCCTCTTGTTCTAGCTACTACCATCTCGAAAAGAGAAAGATGGTTTTCATATGTATTTTTAATTTACTTTTTAATCCATCTTTTATACATAATTCTGATTTGTGATAAAGTTTCTAATTTATTTTCTCCATTTACTTAATTTCACAACACCCCTATTTTTTATTATCATTGACATTATTTTTAAATTTCCTTAATTTATTTTAGCTATCCCATTTTATCTCTAGATTAAATATTAATATTTCAAGAGAAAGATTAGTTGGGAGTTTACAAAAGGCTTTTTGCACTATTGTTCAATCATGTGCCTTTTTATTTTGTTGCTTTTCAAGATCATCTTGGCTTTCTAAAGGAGATAAACATGATTCCTAAATAAATCTCTCATCTTTAGATGCTTTCAGCAAATGAATAATTGCTTTTCTAGTTGGTCTATCAGCACGGCAATCTAAATATCATCTCAAAAGACATTTTTTTTCTTCTCTTTTACAAAATCTTCTTAATGCATTAACCAACTTGGACTTTTTACATATTAAATTTCAGTATGAAGAATAAATTACAATAATAAATTTGATTACAAGAAAAAAAGATAAAAACTCTATTGATAAGCCTGGAAGCTTTAATTGTGCGAGATGTTAACTTGGTTTGATTTGATAAAGATGAAAAATATTTACATGAACCTAAAGCTTTAATTGTTTGAAATCGTAACTTGATTTGATTTGATTTGATGAAGGAAAGAACTTATTAGATCACCTTCTTCTTTGATTTGATTCGATGAAAGAAATGATTTTGATCCTTGTTTTTTTATTTGATTTTAATTTCTTTGAGATAACTTCGAATTATTTGTGCTTGATTCTTTGGGAAAGCTATGGCACTTGTAATTTCAGTGTATACAAATATATCACCGCTTGCCAACATGATAAGAAAGTTTAACTGCCATCTCTTAGTGGGAGTTTCACTAGTAACCCTTTTCATAACTTAGGCTTCCTAACTTAGTTATGCCTTCAATTTGAACCACCAACTATGGATGGATTGCTAAAACTGATCATCTACTTCCACTTGGTTTCCGTTCTCTTTAGTTAGAAACATATAGTCATGATGAAAGACTTCTCGTAGTGGATAGGCTTCTTCTTGAAAGCAGATTCTGTTTGAATTAAGCCGTAACGTAACATCAATATTCTCTTCATAAGAAGCACTGTCAAGGAACTTCATTTTCGCGTCCACATGCCGATAGCTTGCAAGTTTGGCAGGACCTCCACAAGGTCAGAACAATCCAGCTTGCAAGCTTAGAAGAGGGATGCAATGAAAAGAATATAGACAGTGAAAGTATTAAGAGTATAAATTCGTATATTTCAGAGTGTATTCTTCTCTTACAATTGAGAATGAACTTATAAAGTAATTACAAGACAAATTTAGCTAAAAATAAAAACTACTTTATCCCTACTTTACATAATTTCTATATTTGGAAATTAACGACCATATTTTAACAGAAAGTGATGTATTTCAATTAAATATAACTGATAAACCTCGAGCTATTTTCATTCCATTTCGCCTGACTCTTACAAGTTGAGCACGCTCTAACTCGAAACCGAGACTTACAAGATAGATCTCGAGCTATTTATCACCACACCGCGCACCTTGGGGATTGACAAATTATTTTGAAATCACTGAAGACATCCCTTCTGTTGCTGATCACTCTACTTCAAAAGGTAGCCAGACAAATATTATGAAAATAATGTTAACATATCTCAATCATAAATATAGCATAATCCCAGCATCACAATCATCATAACTTCTATATTTAGAGATGCTACTGTTACAACAATTAAAGCCATCACACATTCTGTATTTAGATTAGTTTACCATTACAATTATACTTGTATAAATTGAACACCGTGATAATATTACAAGTGTGGGAAAACACTTATTCATCACCCTCAGTGTCATTAGTTTTTTTATGGTATCAGAGCAAGAAATCTCCACCGAAAAACACAATCCTAAACACAGACATGGCCACTGTTAGTTCCCAACCCCAAAACAATCAGCCAACATCACCCATAGAATATGATGGTTTTGATGGTTTTGATGAAGTTGTGGCCACTGCTAATTTCACTTCCTTTGCACACGGTTCAGACCCCAAATGGCTCATGGATTCTGCTGCCTCCTATAACATCACAGGAGATCTCATTAACCTCACAATTCATTCAGAATATGATGGTTTTGATGAAGTTGTGCTTGGTGATGGTTCAGGTTTGCCTGTCTCACACATAGGATCTCTTATCCTAAAGTCAAATAAAAAAATATTTTTTCTTAAAAATACTATTTGTGTGCCTAATATTTCAAAAAAATCTTATATCCGTACATCATTTTACATTTCAAAATAATGTCTTTATTGAATTTTACCCTTATTATTTCCTTGTGAAGGACAGGTACTCGAGGGTAATTCTGGCATAGGGTTCGTGTGAAGCTGGTGTTTACATTTTTCCAGATAAACTGATGGCTCCCTCATATTCGATGGTTGCAAATGTGCATGAGCGTATTTCACTTGATGGTTGGCATAAAAGACTCAGTCACCCATCTCTAAAAAATGTTCAACAAATTTCAATGGGTTTTTGCTTCTAGTTATTCTCAATAATTTTTTTTATGTTCATCATGTTCCATCAATAAATATCATAAACAACCTTTTCAATCCACCAGTTTATCTAGCACTGCACCACCTGACCTTATATACATCGATGTGTGGGGCCCAACTCACTCTACCGATTTTAATGGCTCCCGGTACTATGTTATTTTTGTTGACCATTATACTAAATATATATGGTTCTATGCTTTGAAAACAAAATTTGATGTTCAAACTATTTTCCCCCAATTTAAAACGTTTGTTGAAAATTATTTTCAAAGTAAAATTAAAACCTTATACTGAGATAATGGGGTGTGGGCCCCGGTCCTCATTAGCACCCATCATTCCTAATGTCGTTCTGCCATCAGTTCCTCCGGGCAATGCTTCACCGTCGATCACCAACCCTTTAGGTATGTAAAAACCCAACAACATACACATTGAACCCATAAATTTCAGCACATAATCCTTCAATACAATTCCAACAAAATCACACATTGAAACCATGAATTTTCAACAAATAATCCATCAACAAAAATCTCAACAAAACACACATTAAAAACATAAATTTCAGCACATATCCTTCAATAAAATCCCAACAATATACACATTGAACCCATAAATTTCAGCACATAATCCTTCAATACAATTCCAACAAAATCACACATTGAAACCATGAATTTCAACATATAATCCATCAACAAAAATCTCAACAAAACACACATTAAAAACATAAATTTCAGCACATATCCTTCAATAAAATCCCAACAACATATACATTGAACCCATAAATTTCAGCACATAATCCTTCAATACAATTCTAACAAAATCACACATTGAAACCATGAATTTTCAACATATAATCCATCAACAAAAATCTGAACAAAACACACATATACCAAATACTCTCCCTTAATTTAGCCTAAGCTTCAGCTATGAGGAGTGGGAAGGGGGATGGCTCGGCTGGGTAGAGATGGGAAGAGAAAGGGATTCGGTTGGGAAGAGATGGGAAGAGAAGGGATTTGGTTGGAAAGAGATGGGAAGAGAAGGGGATTCAGTGGAAGAGAAGAGATGGGAATTTGGTTGGGAAAAGAGAAAAGAGGGTTTGATTGGTTGGGAAGAAGAGAGGAGATGGAGATGATGAAAAATAAGGAAAAATTCCCACTCCCTCTCTCCTCTTTGCATTTATATTCATGAACCGGTTTTGTTCTTTTTTTTTTCAGGGTGTTTACAAGGTATGTCTTCTCTCCCTTCTTCTTCTTTACATTATATTTCTGTCATATCATTGCCCACAAATGCATCAATTCCTGTTCTGAAAACAAACCCCACCATCACTGATTCCTCGTTCTTAGGACCCATCCTTGAACCCAGACCGATTCAATTACACAATCCACACCTAGTCATCACCAATAACTCATCTTCACCATTATTATCCTGATCCCATCCCATGATTACATGATCTCAAAACAACATTTTTAAACCCAAACAGTTAAACACCATCACCAAACACCCAGCCGCCTTCATTGAACCCACTTGTGTAAGTCAAGATTTATTTGAACCCCATTGGAGTGATGCAATGTCACAAGAAATCACAACCCTTATGAGTCATGGAACTTGGGATTTAGTCCCTTCTTCCACCTCTTGGAACCCTGTTGGATGTCACTGGATTTTTCGTGTAAAATGAAAACCCGATGGGTCAATTGCCTGATTTAAGGCCAGGCTTGTAGCCAAAGGCTTTCACCAACGGCAAGGGGTGGACTACACAGAGACCTTTAGTCCTGTGCTTAAACTGACCATTATTTGGACAGTGTTGTCCATTACCGTGATGAATGGGTGGGGGGTGAGACAAATGGACATTAATAATGCATTCTTACATGGTAAACTAGATGAAATTGTATAAATGTAGCAACCTCTCGGATTCAAAGATGACCGTAAACCTAATCATGTTTGTCGTTTAAGAAAAGCAATTTATGGCCTTAAACAGGCTCCTAGAGCATGGTATTTAGCTCCGAAAATGCTTTGCTTAAAACTGGATTTTTGAATTCATTAGCAGATTCTTCTTTATTGATCTATATTCATGGCTCAATAAAATGTTATTTGCTTGTCTATGTTGATGATTTAGTGCTTACTGGAAATGATATGAACTTTGTGAATTATATTGTTAATTATCTTGGTTGTCAATTTTCCCTCAAAGACATGGGACAATTATATTTTTTCCTGGGAGTGGAAGTGATACCCACTAAACATGGCATATTTCTATCTCAACACCAATATATCAATGATCTTTTAACTACTACTAATATGCCTGGGGCCAAACCTGTTTCAACCCCACTATCTACTAGTACTCCTCTCAAACTCATGGATGGCACAACCTCATTTGATAGCACCACATATCATCAAGTACTTGGCAGCCTCCAGTATTTGTCACTCACTTGACCTAACATTTCTTTAGCTATGAACAAGCTTTCCCAGTTCATGCACTCTCACTACTTTTTATGATGCTGATTGGGTAGGTAATCTTGATGATCACACATCTACTTCTGCCTATATTAGTTTCCTTGGATCAAATCCAATTTCGTGGAGTTCCAAGAAACAACGCGCTGTTGCAAGATCCTCCACAGAAGCAAAATACAGGGCCCTCGCTAATACTGCATCCGAAACCATGTGGATATCCTCACTTCTGCAAGAACTTGGGTTTTAGCTTTCAGCGTCTCCGTCCCTATGATGTGACAATCTTGGGGCCACTCACTTAAGTCACAATCCAGTTTATCACTCTAGAATGAAGCACATTCAGATTGACTTGCAATTTGTCCGAGACTTGGTCAACAAAGGCATTCTTTGTGTGAGTCATGTTCATACAAATGATCAACTTGCCGATCTTCTCACTAAACCTTTATCTCGGCAACGCACTAACCTCCTCATGAGCAAAATCTCACTGGCCGACGACAGTTCAATTTTGAGGGGGTGTATCAAGGCAGATCATAACAACATCAAATCAGCACAACCAGATGAAGATCAAGACAAATATTCTGCAAATAATGTTAACATATCTCAATCATAAATATAGCATAATCCCAGCATCACAATCATCATACCTTTTGTATTTAGAAATGCTACCGTTACAACAATTAAAGCCATCACACATTCTGTATTTAGATTAGTTTACCATTACAATTATACTTGTATAAATTGAATACTGTGATAATATTACAAGTGTGGGAAAACACTTATTCATCACCCTTTGTGTCATTAGTTTCTTTAATAATAATAATAGTAATAGTAGTAGTAGTAGTAGTAATAATAATAATAATAATAATAATAATAATAATAATAATAATAATAATAATAATAATAATAATAATAATAATAATAATAATTGTTGTAACCCAATTTTGGGTCATGTCCCCCCCCCCCAAAAAAAAAAACTATCAGAAAATAACAAAAACAAAATAAAAGGGAGTTGGTGTTGGTAAAAAAATCAAGTTAAAATTTTAGATATTTCGATTGTATCCTTTTTGTGTCCGGAAATGAAAAAAACGTAGATCCAAAACTAAAGTAATTTATTATCATATAAATCCGTGTATAAACTAAGTCATAAAATATAATTATATTTTTATGGACCAATTTGATATAGTTGTCGGTTAATATAAAAGCGTAATTATGTTCAGGAATTAATTTAGGTCCAATTGAAGGGTTTAATTAAGCTTGATGACTTAATTATACTTTAAATTGATCAAATTATTTTTTATTAAAGGCTTAGTCAATAAGAAATCAAGTTCTTAAATTTAATTCAGGCTCAATTGGTGATATTTGAATTTTTGGAAACCAATTTGAATTTTTTCCAAGCCAATTATGCGAAATCGGGGACCAAATTGAACAAATTGGGAGTTTAATGTTTGATTTGGGTCTATATCGCACAAATAAAGTCGAGGACCAAATTAAAAGGCACGCAAAGTCGAGGCTAGTTTTGAAATTATGAAGGAGGGTATAATTAAACAAAATCATAAATTTAAGTTCAATGGAGGGTGCAATTAAAAGAGTAACAAATTGAGGGACCAAAATTGCACTTTGTACCCAAAAGTCACAAGTATTAAGCCACCCCCCATTTCGTAGACAAATTCCCCCACCACCTGCATGAATTCGTGGAGACGAAAGCAGGTTACCGTTGCTATATAAACTGAAGACCATGGGAAACAGAGGGGGCAAAAAAAGAAGCAAAAAAAAAAACTCAGAAGCAGGGAAGGTTTTACGTGAAAAATTTGAAATTTTTCATTTTGATTTTCCCCACTCCTCTGGCATTCGGTTTCCATTTTTTTTCCTTTACTTGTTTTTCTTCTTCTCCCCTGTGCTCCGCTTACTCTCTTTCCATTAAAACCAGTTCATTTTGGTTCCTATCCTTCTGTCTCTCGGTTGAAGAACAAAGCTTACTATCGACCACCCTTCGTCTCGCCTGCAACACCACCTCAGAACCACCATCGCCTCTCTCTCGGCCTCTGCATCTCCTTTACGAAAACAGCCCCCCGACGTCTTTCTCTCTCTCCTAAAACCAGACCCCTGTTTCTTCTTGCTCACTCTCGGCCAACCAAGCATCACCACCATCAACCACCATTATCCCTCCTCATCACCAAAAGCCTCTTATCAACCCTAGCAATCCTTCCAACATCTCAGGTGAAGGGAGAGGCGACGACAGCCGCAATAACAACATCCCCTGCAACGTGAACGAGAATTTTCCGACGGCCATTCCCGCGAGCTCAGACCACCATTTCCGACGCCACAACGACCAGAAGAACCACCACTACCTCCTCTACACCAAGATACTAACCGTTTCTCCTTTCGTCATGTTGCAAAATTTACTGTTCCTTTATCGTCCCCATTTTGCTGCATGGGGACGCAATTTGCATCCCACTGTTCATGCAGGTCGTGGAAGGTGGGCCGGTATGTGGTCCTGTCCCACAATCAATCAAATGGGCTGGACTAAAATTAGTCCAAGCCCGAGAAGAGGCCCCAAAGGGCCAAAGCCCATTTCTTCCTCTCGGCATGCAGCCCAGCCCGAGACAGGCTGGGTCGGCAGCCCATGTCCCTCTTTTCTCTACGCTGACAGCCCAGCCCGAGACAGGCTGGGCTAGCAACCTAGATTATAAAATGGGTGGGCTGGCAGCCCAGTCCTCCCATAAATAAATAATAAAATAATAATAAAAAAATAAAAAAAATAAAAAACATATATAAATATATATTTTTTATATAAAAAAATCTAAAAAAATATGTTATTCTTCTTGCATAAGGCCAATACACTAGTATATTTTAAATTGTTTTCTTTGAAAAATATATAATGTCTTGGGTTTTGAAGAAAAATGAGTTTTAGCATGGATTTCGCAAAGAAAAATCATTTCTTGCATTTTTGAGATTTTACAACAGGTTTGTAAAATCCAAAGGGTATTGGCCAATATGTCAAAAATTTTAAAATCTTATTTTTTGTTTTTTTTTTGGGGTTTATTATTCACCGTCTGTATCTGAATAAATAAATCCTAAGAGGTTATTACCCAAAATATTCGGTGGGAATAATAAGCTATTATTCACTGTCGGTATTTGGATAAATAAATCTTAAGTGGTTAATATCCAAAAATATTCAGTGGGAATGATATGCTTTTGTTCACTGTTGGTATTTGGGTAAATAAATCCTATGGGGTTATTACCCAAAATATTCGATGGGAATAATAAGCTATTATTCACCGTTGGTATTTGGATAAATAAATCCTAAGGGGTTAATATCCAAAATATTCGGTGGGAATAATATGCTTTTGTTCACTGTTGGTATTTGGGTAAATAAATCCTAAGGGGTTATTACCCAAAATATTCGACGGGAATAATAAGCTATTATTCACCATCGGTATTTGGATAAATAAATCATAAAGGGTTAAAATATATATAAAAAAAACATTTAGCGGAATAATATCCCATTTTTTATTTGATTAACACATGTTTTGAAAGTTCAAGCCCATAGCAAATCATAAGCGATTAAAACGTCAAGCAACTTACCTTAGGTAGGGCATACTAGGGGTGCCAAAACCTTCCCTTTACGCAACCAGTCCCTTACCCTAGAATTCTCTGAAAGACTAGTCTTAGGTTTTCTAGTAACCATAGTACTAGGTGGCGACTCCCTTTTTATGAAAATAGATAATCCCCTCGACATTTAATATCCCCGCTCACGGGGAGGGTCGTCAGGATGCCGCGCCACTCTCACCATTTTTGAGGTTTGACAATAATGATCGGATTAGAAAATCTAAATGAAGTTAACATAGAATTGTTAAATAAAAAAATATTCAAAATCTCATTTACAGTAAAGCATCGAAAGGGAAACTTACTACGCAAACTGTTTACTTATTTCGCATGCCACTATGTCAAATTAATTCAATTCTATAAATTAGTTTTGGACGACTAGTTTATATTCAGGTTGAGTTACGATATAATACTTAACTACGAATACTTATAAGAAAGATCCACATAAACAGAAGAGATGAATATATGAAAAGAATTCTCAGTACTTTAAAAGTTTACATCTATATATTTATATATTTTTCTTTTCTCCTTGTATCTATATATTTTTAAATATTATAAGAATTAATAATTATGAATTATCATTTTCAGATGAAAAACAAGATGGCTGTCATTGTGATGGATTGTTGTACAACTACGTGCACTCACGAGCTCCTAAACTACAAAACTACAAAGTAAGCTAACCAGTTGTCATCCCTAGTTTTGTTGTCATCACTGACAACAGCAGACTAGTTTTGACGAGAAGTTTCTGCTGTTTAAGTTTTGACATATTCTTACATAGAAAATTGTCTATTGATTGTTAAGTATTCAAACAAGAAAAAGCAAGTTTTGAATCCTAATTTAACCATTATCGTCAAAGTCAAAACGTAGAAGATCCTTCATTTCTCATCATCGTTCGAAGACCGTGCCAAAATTATCTTGGACCACTTACTAGATTTCTACCATTATACCTCTGAAATCATTCTTTTCCGCAAAAATACCATTATTGAAACGAGACTTGTAGTGTCTCTCAAGTTCATGTTCCTTAGTAATTTATTCTTTTATTTTCTTGACATTTTGTTACAGAAATTTGTTTGTATATATAATAGACTTTAGCATTATGACAGAAAGAAAACAAAATAAAAATACCTCCTAATGTTATGTATACATATTCAACATTTACTTGGACATTTTCATACATCGAAAAAAATTCAATCCACACGTTTTGTTTCTAATACTAGTCGCCCTTGTTATATGCACGTATTCACAGTTTTATGGACCCAGAAATGGATTGCATGTTAGAGTAGTCGAGCAAAATTTATGAAAGTTCTTGATATTATTTTCCAATTTCGAATCTGATATAAGTATTCAATGGTCCAACTATATTGGAGTGTCTATGTGCCTGTTTGGGAGGACGGTTGCGGTCGCTTTTTAAAAGTATTTTTTTTTGTTTAAAAACACATCAAAATGATATATTTTTTTATTTTTTAAAATTATTTTTGACATCAGCACATCAAAATGATCTAAAAACACAAATTTTTTTTTATTTAAAATATATATAAAAAAGTCAAACCACGGTACAACTGCACGGTACGACTACGTTGCCAAACGGATGTGATGTTTTGAATTGCAAATAGCCGTCTCGAAACATATTTCAAAGAAGTTAATAATTTTTGTCCTTTCATCCTTTCTTCCCTAAGTCAAAGAAAACCTATCCTGACTCCAATACCGGGCAGAGGAAAAAAATTGGATAATAATACAAAAATATCCAATAAAAATAATTGAATTAATTGTTAAGAGAAACTAAATCACATGAGAAAGTACTCTAGCATTCAATAATAAATATTTTTTTTTTATAAACTAAACAATTCAAAGAGTCACTCACCTTGATATTAGAGGGTGTTATGTTCACTCACCTTGATATATTTCATACTACAATTAAATTATGCCAAATAATATCTTAAAACCCGTCAACCTATCTCTAGATATCATGTGACACTTCAAAACGTCATTACAAATTAAGAAACAAAGATAGTTTCCAAATACTAAATAATATTGCTATTTTCTAATTATACACTATTTCTATTTTAATTATTTACTTTTGAAAAATTGAACTATCATGTAAAATGATTTAATTAGATTAGTGTCCAATTAAAAATAAAAAGAAAATGTTTCGGGGTTAAAGAAAGCACGTGAAATAGAGATTGATTATAAGATTATATCTTTAAGGAACTGATTGCTATAATATCACATAAATTAACTGTCAAATAGGGATGGTGACAGTGCTTAAAAAAGAAAATTCTAAAATATTTGTATAGAGATAGGTCATAAAACCTAGCTCCAATTTCACTCATGAGTATAAAGATGACTCTAAGTCATATTATCTTATATAGTTCTCAAAGGAATTTAGGGTAGTCTACTCACTCATGTGTAAGTATCTGAATGTATATTGTAATATAAAACATACCTTAGAGAACCCTAACAATAACAAAGTTGTACTTAGAATTGAATATAGAGAGAGGTGATGTGACATCTTGCCCATGTTATTCGTCAACACTATCTACATATCCTATTCACTTAATGCCTGTTTGGGAGTGCGATTACAGTAGCTTTTCAAAGTACTTTTCGTGCTGAAATATATCAAAATAATGTTTTTTTATTTTTTAAAAATCATTTTTGACATCAGCACATCAAAATGATCTAACACACTAATTTTTTTAAATTTAAAATGCAATTTTGTTTTTTGAAATTTAGCAAAACACCAGTTGCACCACTCATCCAAACAGGCACTTAATAGGGCATCGAGGTGACAAAATATTTATGGAAATGGATTTGAATTTTTATCACTTGTGACAAATATACTCCAATGAAGAATTTAGTAGATTTGAATAATTAGTTATGGATTTAACATTAATGAATAATGAAGCAAACTTAATAGACTCATTTATGAACTAGTGGGACAAAGTTAAATCTAAGACCAATCTTGTTTATGATAAATCAATAGCCTAACAAGACAGCTCATATATTTTGATTTTGTCACTAAATTAGGCTTAAATATTTCCATTAAATTCTCAAACCCTATTTCTGTAGAGAGCTAATTGTTAGTATCAAATTGAGCTCTGAAAGACACTCAAATTAAGTTTGGAAGATATTAAATAGTTTAGCAACCCTACCTAAACTAGGAAGCAAAAAATAAAATAAAATCAAAGACTTACGAGTAAGGAAGCATAAAATCCAAAAATATCATGAAATCCAAAATTAATAATAAAATCATAAACATTGCCAAAATTGGGAGTTCGGGGCAAGATTTTGAAAATCTAATAGTTTGATGGTTGGATACCTATTGTAGTTGGACTTCTTAATTCAGCCGAATTAAACTTAAGAATTTGATTTTTCATCGATTAAGCCTTTGATAAAATTAATTTGACCAATTTAAAGTATAACTAAGTCCTAAATTTTTTAATTGAATCCTAAATTAATTCCCAAATATAATAATATTTTAAATTAGGCCATGATGAAATCAAATTGGCCTATTCAAAATATAATTATGTTTTTTGACTTAATTTTTACCTCGAATTTGTATTTTCTCTCATTTTTGGGCACAAAAGAGATACGATTTGACTCTGAAGTTATTGTGATTTTTTTACCTACACCAACCCCTTTTATTTTATTTTATTTACTTTTATTTTATTTTATTTTATTTGGGGAGTAACCAAAAATTGGGTTACGACAACTATCAAAATTTCTTATGTTTGATATATTTTTATTAGTATTTCCTTGTTAATTTCAGTGCTCTAATTGCATTTATTACTAAGTGCTTAAAACAATGTATATTATATCAAACAAATAAAGTAAAACTTAATTTTAAATTAGTGAGTTAGAAGATAAATGAGGCTTCTACACTGTCACTTTATGATTGTAAGAAATAATAATTAAGGTGAAGTATGATGCATCAAGCTTAGATGTTAGAGGTGTCCTTGGTCAAAATATGAGGTCTATAGCATTTTCCAGTGATAAGCTAAGAAGAAAGACATATCATAGATTATATGATTTAATGGTGATGTCATTTGGTTTTGAGGCCTTTCTTTGACAAGTTTGTAATGTTATTATGTTTATTAATTTATATTTTTTAATACGGGTGTCGAAAATGATTGGTTCATATATTTTTATTGAAACATGCCATTACACTCATTATAAGTTCTTATTTAAAATATGATGTTTCTGAGAATACTTTTTTGTTAGAATAAAAAAGGAGATACAGGAATAAGGAATAATGGTTTTGATTGAAAATAGATATTTTCCTCTTTATTTCAAATATTTATGAGTATTTTTAACAGTTATTAATTTTTTAATAATGTTTTAAGGTTTTTGTAGTCATAGAAAAAAATATATTTTTCATTCTATATACGTTAAACATGAGTTTGAGATCTTACATATTTTATTATTGTATATGATTTTTACTATATTTTATTACATGCAGGCATGAACTTTTTGATTTACAATTATATTTTAATAACACCTACACATTGATTCATTTACATTAGAGAAATTAAATATTTGATTTGCTCCTAAGCGAGTGGAATAAATATGTATTTATTTATTTATTTATTAATACAAATGGTTCTCAATTTATTAACTTAAATCAAAGCATAAACTTTATTTTAATTTTAAGTTTAAATTAGTATTTTTGGTGTAATGAAAAAGCTTAAATATTTATTTATTTTTGCAATTTTTTTTCAACCCGTAAAAACCACGGTTAAAATAACCTCCTAAAAATGCACTTTGTGCACTTAGATGAGCAAGTAAAATTCTGGTTGTCCTATCCTCTAAAAAGGGATGCATATCCTGTCTTGAACTCAAGACTTGCTGTGCAAATCACAATATCTCTACCATTACATCATGTCTTTTGGGACGATTATTTCTTAAATAAATCAATATGCATGAGTTTTTTTTAATCAACACACTTGAGTTATAAAAATGATTAATTGGTTTGAAATTATATGGCAGTGAATTATTTATCATACATGTTTATTCAAGTAATTAGGTGTTGATGTAGATGTCATGGACGTGTTTTGAATGATAACTAATATCAACTACTTTTTTTCTCTCTTTATTTTCAGGTATATATATATATATATATATAAAAGAAGAAATTCAGCAAATAAATACCTTACTTTATTTCAAAAGAAAAATAATTTTATTTTATAATGATATCTACTACTCTTTGAAAGTATATATATTTATTTATTTTTGCAAAATTGTGTTTTCAACCCGTAAAAAGCACGGTTAAAGTATCTATAATAATATAAAAGAATTATATTATAAAGTAAATAAAACATAGTTGAGTCGACATAACATTTATTGATTTTTGTTTTTACTTGCTAATAATATTTCCAGAAAGGAGGGAGGTGGACCTTCATTTTGTTTGTGGAATCGTAGAGATGGTGTCCATATATAGTCTTAGCTAGGCCGTAGTACAGGGGTGATAAAACCTTTTTTTTACGCAACTTACAAAATCTAGATGTTTTAGTGATCATAATTATAATTATTTTCATTAAAGTTCTTGTTTTTTTTTCCGTCTATAAGAAGGGAGAGGTCTTTCTCTCATCCCCAAGCATCCACTCTTTTTGTTTGTGTAATCGACGAGATGGTGTCCTCCATAGTCTTGGCAACTAAACCCCATGCCGTGTGTGTCCCTTTTCCAGCCCAGGGTCACATAAACCCAATGCTGAAACTAGCAAAACTACTCCACTTCAAAGGTTTTCACATAACCTTTGTTAATACAGAGTATAACCACAGACGCTTACTCAAGTCTCGAGGCAGCAGCTCTCTTGATGGCTTGCCAGACTTCCAGTTTAAGACAATTCCTGATGGTCTTCCACCTTCAGATATGGCTGATGCCACTCAAGACATCCCATCTCTTTGTGAATGCACCACCACGACCTGCTTACCCCCATTTCGTGATCTTCTTGCCCGACTCAACTCCTCCGGTACTGTGCCGCAGGTGACATGTGTTGTCTCCGATGCTTGCATGAGCTTCACTCTTGATGCAGCTGAAGAATTTGGAATTCCTGAAGCGCTGTTTTGGACGCCGAGCGCCTGTGGTGTTTTGGGCTACGCACACTATCGTTCTCTTATCGAAAGAGGCTTGATCCCTCTGAAAGGTACACAACTTTTTGAAAATATGGGTGCCTGAATTTATGATAGTTTTCCTTTTCATTTTAGTTCATTAGAATTTATCATTTTACCACGACCCAGTATGAAAATTAATCTTAGATACATGTTTGTTTTTTTGAAGACGCCAGCGATCTAACAAATGGGTTCTTGGAAACATCCATAGATTGGATTCCAGGAATGGAAAATATCACTTTGAAGGATCTTCCAAGTTTTGTCAGAACTACTGACATAAACGACTTCATGATCCACTTCGTGATAAAAGAAATAGACAGAACTTCAAGAGCTTCTGCTGTCATTTTTAACACCTTCGACTCCTTCGAACAAGATGTTTTGGATGCTTTATCTCCATTGCTTCCTCCAATTTACACTGTTGGTCCTCTCCAATTGCTTGTTGATCAGATTCCAAAAGGGAATCTGAAAAGTATTGGCTCAAATCTTTGGAAAGAACATCCTGAGTGCATTGAATGGCTTGATTCAAAAGAACCAAACTCTGTGGTGTATATAAATTTTGGTAGCATCACTGTAATAACCCCACAGCAAATGATTGAATTTGCTTGGGGGCTAGCCAACAGCAACAATCCTTTCTTATGGATAATAAGGCCAGATCTTATTGTAGGTGAAGCCGCGATGTTGCCACCTGAATTTTTATCTGTAACAAAGGATCGAAGCCTGCTAATAAGCTGGTGTCCTCAAGAACAGGTCCTGAAGCATCCTTCCATTGGAGGGTTTTTAAGTCACATGGGGTGGAATTCGACATTGGAAAGTATCTGTGGCGGGGTCCCGATGGTTTGTTGGCCATTTTTTTGCGATCAACAGACCAACTGTTGGTTTGCTTGTACCAAGTGGGGTATCGGAATGGAGATAGAAAACAACGTAAAAAGAGCTGAAGTGGAAAAGCTTGTGAGGGAGTTAATGGAGGGAGAGAAAGGAAAAGATATGAAAAGGAAGGCGATGGAATGGAAAACCAAGGCAGAGGAGGCAGCTTGGACAGGTGATGCTTCTCTTCGAAATCTTGATCGATTGGTAAAAGTTCTTGCACGCGAGCAAATAATCAGTTAGAGAAGCGAGCAAATTACTTCAACTATGGAGTATATTCTACGTGCTGTATTAATTTTAGAGAGAAATATAATCCAAGAAAAAAAAACCTTGGTATAATAAATTAATAAATCTATTATTGGCTACATTTTCTTAATTTAATTTGCTTCTATTCATCATAAAATATTCAGCATGATTTTCACTAAAATCTCATAAAAATAATTCAACATAATTTGCTTCTAATCATCAGAAAATATTCAACATGATTTTGGATAAGATTTTTGCAAGAAAACTTGTTTGATCCTACATCGTTTCAGGATAACATCCGTTGATAACAATTGTATCTTAATAAACATGAGAGCATGAAGTGGATGGTATATAAAATTATAAGAAGTCTAAAATAAACTTTGTTGGTTTTTCACTATAGTCCATCCATAATAAATTGTTGAATTACCTTTTAAACTTTTTACTTTGATTTTTAAAGTTATGCTAGAGGTAGGAATACCTTAATATTTTTCAAATTTAATTTTGATATAAAGGTTTAGTCTTGTTATTTTTTAATCCTTGATTGAGAAATGACAGAGATAGAGAGGTCATAGATTTAGTTATCATAGAGATAAATATATTGTTGACATTAGAAAATCAAATTAAATTTGTTCCATTTGATGGAAAGAATTTATATTAAGTGGTTTTTACCTCTTTTTTCATTTCAGGTTGATTTTATTTTTAGATCAATTTTTGGATTTAATCTTTTTTTCTTCTCAAACTAATGCCTCTTTTATATTTTAATTTTTTATATATGAAAATTATTTAAATTGATACCCCTTATCTGTTTTATTTTATTTAGGAGCCTCTTTTGCAATATGATGATCTTTTGGTTAGATATTTAATTCTTAAAGAGGTTTCTCTTATTCATCTGTAAAATTTTCTTCTTTTGTATAGATAAACTGTATTTTTAGAAATAGAAAATATATATTTTTATTTAATGTTTCTAATATGTGTAGCCATGCATAATAGTTTATTTGTCTTTCTATCTTATTCAATCAATTGAATGTATTTGTCTATTTCTATTATTATTTGATTGAATAAAAGAAAAATAATAAAAGAATGTAGCAAATTGCCTATGATATAAACTGGAATCTTTTAGTGTAGATCATCATACTTTCCACCTTACAATTTACTGAGGACTATAATGATGTTTTTTAAGAAATTTTTATTTTAGTTCTCAAGCTTTTTCTTTGCACAATTTAGGTTTTTCAAGCACCATATTTCATGTTTTTCAAAGGAATAGTTGAATTGACAAACAAATAACTAAAGTGAGAAACTCGGGTGACATAAGTAGGGGTGAGCATTTTCGGTTCGGTTCGGTTTTATCAAAAAAGTAACCAAACCGAAAATTTTTAATTGGTTTTTAAAATAACCGAATCGAACCTAGTAAAAACCGACCACTTTCAATTCGGTTCGGTTTGTATGATTAAAAATTGGAAAAACCAAATTTGTTTTTGGGCCTTCGATGGGCTAGGCTTTTACGATGGGTTTTTCAACTAAGTAATTAGTTGTATTAAACTATCGAGTATTCATATTGGTTTTTATTATGAATTTTTTACCTTTGTAATAGTATTCTTTCATTTTGTTTAATTGGACACGAGTCACAATAATTAAAATTATATACGTTAACAATTTAAAATTTAAATTACAAAATGTTCAAGGCGGCTTATCACTCTACTTTAAGCTTGGTGCTTGACCACCGAAGTTTATCAACGTGCTTTTTCCACTCCTCCATTCTTTCCTTCCATGCAACCTTTCCATACCCATACCCTGCCTGATCAATGAACAAAATAATAATTTCAATATTATTGCCCAGGAATTAAAAGATACAAAAACTAAAATAGAAAAAATCACTATCAACTAGTTTCGAGAAAAATTAACGCAAGGAATGCATTGTTTCATACAATAGTGTGATAAGAGGGATACTAGACAAACATCCGAAACATCGGATATGGGTTAATAAACCTATAACATGGAGCTTTATCCTCCAAGAACATCCACGAACATGAGTCTATGTAATTGTAAGCGATACACTGGAGCTCTATATGTGACCTGTAATCATTTATCTCACTAGCCGAGTTAAAGGTATAAAGTGAAAAGGCAAAAACATCATATTGTTATTGGCTTATTGTCTGGATTGACCAAGCAAGTAGAATGATTTTACCGGAATATACACTCAATTATCCTTGAGAACCCTACAATTTGTTATCAACTGCTTCAATATATCGTGAACATATCAAGCAAGAAAAAAAGTAAAAATCAAGGAACATTTGAGCATTGTTGTTGACAGCTTATCACTCTACCTCTAAACTTCCTTGAGCATCTTGGGAGCATTATTTCGTGAATCATTCCCACACTACAAAAAAATCAATTATTGTATATCTATTAGGGATACAAATCGCAAATTCTAATTAAGTATAAAAAATCAGCAAACTTAATGAATACCAAAGACAACAACATCTAGCTTCACACTTACTAGGATTAGAGTCTAGAGATTCATACCCATACACACCAGGCTAAGATTAGGCAAAATCAAACAACCAACCATTTAACTCATAATGTAATTCAAAAAAGTTGTAAATCTTCAATTTAATGATTATATGACATGGAAGAATCAAGAAATGGCATTGGGTGAACCTGTTTTCCACAAAATGGGGGGGGGGGGTATAATAAGAGCATGCTTATCTTATCAGAAAAGATTCCAACATCCTACACCAAAAACCCAGTCTCGCCATGAAAACACCAAATAAGTTAGGATTACAGTTTTAACATGCAGAAGATACAAATTGAATAGTGAAATCAGAACAATCAAATTTACCTCTTCATCATAGGTTAGGAGAGGAATTTGAGAACAATAGAAGCGAGTCGAACTCAAATGGTGTGGCAACCCCAAAAACATTGGATTGAGAAGACAAGTTAAGAGAAGAAAAAACTTAAAAAAACAAGAAAAAACACTAAAAAGAGAAGCTGGTGAATTGTAAAGGAGGGGATGACTGACGAGTAGAAATAAGAGAGGCAAGTGGATTGTAGAGGTAAGGGATGA
>CM063604.1:5951414-5974405 GCA_032356905.1 Salix exigua
ACTAGTTGTTGTTAGAGAAGGTGTTGCTACCCAAATTTTGACCAATTTATTTTTTATGTTTCAGAAGAAAAAGAGAAAAATAGAAAAAATAGGAAAAAAGACAAAAATCCAAAAAAATATCTTGTTACAAGGGTAAAAAGAACAAAGTGAGAATCTAACAGTCAATGCAGGGTGAAATTCGCATAAATTGGAAATGAAGGACCGAATTGAAACAAGCATGGAAGCTAAAGGCTGATTTTGAATTTTGTCCATGGAAACCTCTATAAATAGAGTGCATGGCCACAAGAATAGAAAAAAAAAGAAAAAAAGGGACACACTCAAAAAACCCTAAATTTTCCTCCCCTCACTCTCTCCGGCAGCAGCCCACTAAAAACCCTAAAAAAGGATCCTTGTATCTAAAAAGAGGGGTTGCGTAGCCTGACCCTCATGGGAGTGCAGTTGCAGCCTCTTTTCTTTTTCTTCATCTCTAGGTCCCCCCCCGGCGACCAGCCATTCCCCTTTTATTTTCCGGCCAGAACCCCCTCTCCCTCACTTTCCTCTCCTTCTCCGAGTCAATCGCCTCCAACCACGACCCCTCCCCATTTTGACTCCGTCACCACACAGCCACCGCCCGCCCTCTCCACAGCCGCCCCATGACCCGCTTCGCCACTCGTCAGCCATCTCCACTGAAGACGGACAGCACCATGACAATGACCCACCGTGGGACACCGTGAAAGGTCCTCGCCGGCAATAGGAAGCCGAGAGGAATAGAACTGGAGAAAAATATAACCGATGCTTGTGGATTTTGTTGGTGAGACTTTTGGGTTTTGTGTTTATTTGTTTTCATTTTGCAGGTCACCTTGGAGCACCCTCGCCGGCGAGAGCAAGGCAGAGAAGAAGAAGAAATCGAGAAGAAGGGCAGATCTATGATTTGCAAAAGAGAAAGGATTTTGTGTTTGTACTGTGTGTTTGTTGGTCTTATAAGCCACCGTTGAAGGCCCTCGCCGGCGAGAGCAAGGCAGAGAAGAAGACGAAGACGAAGAAGGAAGAAAGGCAGATCTGCGATGTGAAGAGATTTTTTATTTTTGTTGTTTGTGTTTTGGTTTGTTGTTCTGTCTGGCGAGAGAGAAGGAAGAGAAGAAGTCGATCTAGCCACCCCCTGTTTTGCACCTCCTCCAGCGACGGCGCCGCCAGTGACGGTGGCGCGTGGGCAGACCGCCACCAGTCCTTCTCCTGCAACCATTGCTCCAAAAATGCTCCCTAAGGCCCTTTTTTGTAATTTTCTTTTATGTTCATGTGTTTATTTGAAGTTTTATTGTATTTCTAATTATTGTTAGAAAGTGTAATGAAAAAGATAAAAAAAGACAATGTGTGTGTGAGTTGTATTCTATATTTAAAAGGTGATGAAAAAGGAATAAAAAAGATTGTGTGGGTGTGTGTTGTTTATTTATTCCATATTATGTTGTTTTGTTAAGAAAAAGAATATGAAATAAAAAAATGTGTTTTCTTTGTAAAAATTCGAAACCAATATTTCAAAGATAAAAATCTTTTTTTTTGTGAATTTATTATTCACTGTTAATATTCGGATAAATAAATCTTAAAGGTTTATACCCAAAATATTCGGGGAAATAGTATGCTATTATTCACTGTTCGGTGTTTGGATAAATAAATCTTATCCAAAATATTCGGCGGGAATAATATGCTATTATTTACCTTTCGGTGTTTGGATAAATAAATTCCAAAAGGTTATTATCTAAAATATTCAGCGGGAATAATAATAATCAATAAAATTTATTGGATTTTTAAGCAGTGATCGATTTCTTTTTTAATTGTAACATTTTTTTATGAATAAATGACTTATTGAAGCTTTTAAAATCACATCGAAATAGACAATGCAACTTGCCTCAGGTAAGGCGTATTAGGGGTGCTAATACCTTCCCTATACACAACCAGTCCCTTACCTTTGAATCTCTCAGCAGACCAGTACAAATCGGGTGTTCCTAGCGTCTCTCAACAGCAAGGTGGCGACTCCTCATCAACTCCACATGCGAGAGTCAGGATCCCTCCCGGGACGCCGCGCGGGTACGTGCGACAGAAGGTATTAACATTTTTAGTGTATTTATCTAAGATAAGATGATATATCATGTAATTTAATATGGTTTAAGGGTTTTGATAGACAATATTTATTTGTGTTAATAAATCTAGTTTTTTGAATGTTATTATGGGTTCATGTGCCCAATTTAATTCTAAAGGGAAAATTACATGTAGATACTCTAATAGGGTTCATCTATCATTGAAAGCAACTTAATTTAATTTAATTTGAAATATATCTTTATTTTTAATTTATTTTTTATATTATTGAAATTGTTTTCCAATTTATTATTTCAAAAAATTATAATAGCAGTGACTGAATTATGGACGAAACTTTCTTATCACTTATTTTTAGGTAGGATGGTTTCTTAATAAGTTTTACATACCAACATTATGTCACAGAATTGTCAATACAATTAAATCAACATTGTTGACCAAAACTTTCTTATCACTTATTTAGGAAGTTAAGGATATGGAAAGAAAAATCTAAGAAATAAAATGAGGGGGAAAATGGTCTAAGTGAAATGAAATCACTTTTTCTCTTTTCAGGAAAAAAAATAATTTTAATGCATATATTTTTTTATGAATAAGGAAAAAGTACATTAAACATAAGAAAAAAATTAAGTTGTCGATATAAATATTAAAGTTGAGAAATCCATATAGAGAATAAACTAATTATCATATTTTTCAGAAAAGAAGAGAGTAGAGCTCCTATTTCTCTCCATGGAAGAGAGAGTTGTCTAGGTGTAATGATTAAAAAAAGTTGGCGTGGCGTGGCGTGATGGCAGAGACCTTGTCATGTGCATCACAAGTCTTGAGTTTTAGTGAAATCATATATCTCTTGAAAAAACATGGGATAATCAGGGTTATAATCACTTACATTGGTCCACAAAATATATTTTTCAAAATATAAGGTTTACTCGCATCTAAAATCAAATTTTAAAAGAAGTCGAAGATAAAAATAGTGGTTAAAGTTATTCTTGAAGGAAAAGTAATAACTCGAAGGGATAATTAATTAGTGGTTGATTAAAAGTAATAATGCATTTATTAATTGGATGAGGGCTTGCACCTTTCGCAGCTACCATTTATTTGAGAATCATGTACGAAAATCATTTCCCCTTATTTTACTGGTCCCCTTCGAAAGAATATTGGTTAGGTTATCATAAATATGGGACCTTGCCACAGGAAATTTGCCTTAATTTATTTTTCATAATTGACTAGTAGATTACCTTTGTTTTACTCTCTTAAAACTTCTTACATTCTCTGAAGAATATGGGACCTAATTTGTATTGTAGATGACTGATGTATTTTTCTTGTAAAACACAACCGAACCACGCATAGAACAAGTTGCTTGGACATGGTAATTTCAATCACATGAGTACAACAATTTAGTGTGTGTGTGTGAGAGAGAGATGGAGATAGATGGAGAGAGGTGTGCATGATAACATTTTTATTTTTATATTATTATATTATAATTTACCTTATATGACTTGGCTAACTTGAAATGTTAGAAAAATAATTGAATGGCCAATAAAAATGTAATTTGGCTCAAAACAAATCACTATAATTTTTTTTAAATATCGCAGTAAAAATATATTAGATCGACTTGGATTAATTCTGGTTAACCTGACAAATCTGATACCCAAATTATGAAACTATGATAACCTTATAAAACAAATAGTTTTTATTTTTAAACTCAATTCTCAATAAGTTCAATGCTAAATGATATTATTACAAATAAATAAGTAAATTACAAAAAAAGACATAAAAAACAACTCGAGTCAACTGACCGTGATAATCTCTTAGAATACAAACTAAAATAAATTATGAAACCTAATTTTCAATAAATTCATTATTAAAAATAAAATAAAAATAAAATCAACTAAAACAGTTATACAAAAACAAGTCAATCGGCCTTCACCTCCGTTGCAGGTCATAAGGTTGTTATAACCATATAATAAAAGAATTATAGATCTCAATTTTCAATCGACCTAATCTTGAAGGATTAAACTGAATAAATAAATAGATTACTTTGGTCAAACCTCACTAGAAAAAATTCATAGAAAGCGATACAAAATTATAAAGTTTGATTCAACTTAGGATAAAACTAAAAACAAATAATCAAGAAATGAAAAAAAAAAACATGAAGGGATATTCATTTATGCTTTGAGATAACTATCTTTACCTTGTATACCATAATTGGACCTACTGGGTAGAATAATTTATAAGAAATGATTTCGTTGCTTTTTGCCAAAGTAAGATATGGGTCTTGCTTTTTGAGGAATTGAAATGCCATGTAGAGAATATTAATTAAAGGAGTAGAAAACATATAATATTCGATCCATAATTCATTTCGACATCTTACATCATATGGTGAAGCAAGAGGATAAGGTGTTAGCTAGCTTGCTTCCATCAATGTGGTCCTACGTGTTAGGATATGCAGAAGATTTTCTTGTTGGAGACCATAACTTATTTATGACTCTCTCATAATAATGATAATTACTGCGGCACCGTTTTAGAAGAAGTTAAACTTCGTTTTAATTGATTTTGAGGCCATGGATTTATTACTTTTGAGCATGCTTGTCAATTCCGTTTAGTTACGTATCAGTTGGAACGGCCAAAGCGTTCGATGCCGTTACAAAACCGAGATGAAATGGTATCGTTTTCGTTTCGGTTTTAATTCGACGGAACATTTCGGGTGTGCCGTTCTGGCCTTAAAATGTTTTTTTATTTTGATTAACTTGTGATTTTTTTTCTAATTTTGAGATTATGTTTGTTTGACTTGTGTTTATATTGTATAATTTAAAGTTAATTTATCTTGAATTTTAATTACGCTTATTAAATTAATATTTTAATTTTTTTGTTATATATATAATTAATTATATATGAACAGTACAACCCCGAAACGGCACGCTGAAACGCTCCGAAACCAGAACGTTCCGTTCCAATAGAAAAATCGGAACGCCGACCGGAACATTATTGGCAACCTTTCTTTTGAGAAGGGGTGCAGAAATGACTTATTAATTATTTGTTAAAAATTGGAGATTGAGATTTCAAGGATTGTTCATATTGTATAAGCATCATACCATAACCAGCACATACAATTTATCCTGAATGATATAAATTTGTTGCAGAAAAGGTGAATTAAATTTAAGTTTTTTTTAAAATAATTGATATCTAAAATAAATATTTTAAACAAAGAATATAGTTCTAAGTTTTTCAATAAAAAAACAGGCAATTGATATGTGAAATGTGGCATTAAAAAACATGTTTGATTAATGTTTGTTTGAGAGTGTGATTGAGGTTGCTTTTAAAAATATTTTTTATTCAAAAATATATCAAAATGATATTTTTTTTTATTTATTGCAAATCATTTTGACATCAACATGTAAAAATTATCAAAAAATTAACTTAAAGTAAGAAAATAAAAATAAAAAACTTTTAATTTTTCTTAAAAACACTTTTAAAACACAATGTCAAACAGGTTTTAGGGCTCAACTGGACATTGTGGTTTAACGATCGAGACTTGTTACTTATTTGAGCCTTTAACTTAATATAAATACAATGCTTATCTTTAATATGATTGATTATTAATCCATGCTTGATTGAATTGGTTTGGTATCAAATCTTTGTAAAATTAAATTCCTATTTAATTCCTAGATAGTTATGGTCTACTTACGAATTAAGTCTTAGATACAAATTTATCCATTTTTTTCCATTGAGAGAAATATAGGGTACGACCCCCTCACTGTCTTTTTAAGAGATTGTGTGAGGGTTACGGCTTCCTAACCCTAAGTCGTTGCACCACCTACACCTTTCTAATATCCAGCAGCAGCAGCAGCAGCAGCAGAAATCTGTGTTGCACAAAGCTTTCACAAATAAAATAGTTTATAAGATCGATGATGAATAAATGAACACGAAATATATAGTTTTACAAGCCAAAACTCGCAATCATCAGCATAATAATTAATACACACGATAAGGCTACAATAGACCGTATAATTAATTATGTGTATCTATAGATGCTGGAACGAGGTGGGTGGTGCCAATTCTAATTAATTAAATAGGCTTCAAGACAATTTACTCATGGACTCGTAATATATTTGTACTTAAAAACCAGGTTTTCGTGATTAAAAAGGAAAAAAAATGAAGAAAAAGGGAGTTTCAGTTTCACCTTGGTGAAAATTATTTTTTTGTTAAATGAGAAAGGCAACCAAAATGAATAAAAAAAATAAAAAAAATGAATTCCATATCCAAAGCTACCACATCCTTTTTGCTTACCTTATGAGCAAATAAGTGAATCAAATTACGAACCAGGGCATTCGATGGATTGGCAAATAGGGCTTATTTTATTTTAAAGTGCTAGCAAGGAAACGTGGATCATGTCGTCTACCATGCAGTGACCCTTCACAATGCACATCAGTAGGAATGACTTGTCAATGCAATGTTTAACACGTCTAACGTTAATAATGGCTGGCATGGAAAAGTGAAATGTCCTCCACGATCATGATGAAGAACTTGATTTTATAGCTCATCCTGATACATGTAAAGGCGAATTTATCATGTGTTTTTGTCGCCAATTTTTTTATATTTTCTTGACGTGGTCCCTAACTCTTTCTTTTTCCTCATCGGTCCCTTCACTTGAGAGAATTTCTTGGTAGGGTCTCTCTACTCAATTTCCATGCAACTCCCCATGCTGGATAGAAAAACGTTCCGGGGCATAGGGACAAGCTAAATAAAAAATATAATATATAGGTCTTCTTACGAAAATATCAAAATCAAGGTACGGTAAATATTAGTTGGGAAAGGTGCATAATATGAGTGTATGTGCCAAATCATATACTAAAGAAGAGAGAAACAAAATAGAAAAAGGAAGAAAGTCACGTCGGCATGGAGGAGTACTCACGGTGACCAAAGCGATAATGACTTCGATGACTCGATAGTTTTTTTTGGCAACCAGTGCTTTCATATGTACATCTTCTATGTGTTAGAGAATAATATAAATCATATTATGAGAACTTATTTATAAGCTTAAACTTTTAGGTGAGATGGTTTCTTAACTTGGTATCAGAGTCTTGTTAAGCCAACGGTCACGAGTTCAAATCTCACCACCCCCATTCTATTTGATAAAAAAAAACCAAGCACAAGATGATATGGATCTGTGCAAGTTTAAAGCCCAAAGGTATTTCACTTGAGGGGGATGTTAGAGAATAATATAAATCATATTATGGGACCTCACTTATAAGTTTAAGTTTTTAGGTGAGATGGTTCCTTAACTCTGTAGTGTTTAGTGATAAATCTGAGAATCTCAATGGATTTCGATTTAAGAGGTTCATTGTAGAAAATGCTTGTTATTTTCTTATCTTATAAGAAAAATAACCAAATATGTTAGAAAAAGAATATGATCTCATCGTTGTAGTAGTTGTGGATGCATAGAATCACAGTGATTTCATGTGGAATAATTACATTTTGAATGAATTTGACAATACATTATATAATTTAAATGCATCATAATATATTTTGGACAAAGAGTATAAGGATGAAAAGGTTGGTATGAAAAAGAAATTCATGGTTGATAAATTTCAGAATTTTAAAATGATCGACTCAAGAACCATGATAAGTCAAGTTTAAGAAATTTAACTCATGTCGTATGGTATTCATGTTAAAGGTATGACTCTAAGTGAACTCTTACATGTGGCTACACTTCTTTGAAAATTCCTATCATCATAAAAAGACTTTAAGAACAACCTTAAGTGTGGAAAGTCACTATAAAATGTGTTTTGAGCAAAAGTACAAGGATGATATGAAAACAAATCATAGATGGTAAATTTTTAATTTTAAATTGGTTAACTCAAGGACCATTGTTGCGATGTAGTGCTCACACAAATTAATTACCATTCCTAAGAAAAATAGTAAAGAGCAAGCAAGGGGATGATCCTACAAAAAAATCTAGTCTAGGTCTTTATACAAAATGATGCATGATTAGAGGTAGAGGAGGTTTGAGATTACTTAAGCAAGTTGTCGCACGTCCGCAGCGGCGTCCGGGAGGGATCCTGGCTCGCAATGCGGAGTTTTGATGAGGAGTCGCCACCTTGCTGTTGAGGGTCGCTAGGAACACCCGATTTGTACTTGGTCCGCTTCGGAGATTCAAAGGCAAGGGACTAGGTTGCGTAAAGGGAAGGTATTAGCACCCTAATACGCCTTACCTGAGGTAAGCTGCATTGCCTATTTAGATGTGATTTAAAATGTTTCAATAAGTCAGTATTTATTCATAAAAAATGTTACAATTAAAAAAGAAATCAATCAGCTTAAAAAAATTCAATAAATTTTATTGATTATTATTACTCCCACTGAATATTTTAGACAATAACCTTTTAAAATTTATTTATCCAAACACCGAAAAGTAAATAATAGGATACTATTCCCGTCGAATATTTTGGATAAGATTTATTTATCCAAACACCGAAAAGTGAATAATAACATACCATTTCTCCGAATATTTTGGGTTTAAAACTTTAAGATTTATTTATCCGAATATTAGCCGTGAATAATAAATTCCCAAAAAAGATTTTATACTTTTGAAATATTGGTTTTGGATTTTTACAAAGAAAACACATTCTTTATTTTATTTTCTTTTTTTCCTTAACAAAACAACATAATATGGAACACATAAAACAACACACACCCACACAATCTTTTTTATTCCTTTTTCATCATATTTAAAAATAGAATACAACTCACACACACATTGTCTTTTTTTTTCATTCTTTTCTCATTACATTTCACAAATAATAATTAAAATACAATAAGTTCCAATAAAACACATAAACATAAATTAAATTACAAACAAGGGCTCATGAACAGTGACGGGGTGGTGGTGGCAGCAGCTGGAGGCCTGGTGACGCGTCTGCCAACGCCACCAGTCAGCTGGCGAGCGTTGAGCCACGCGCCACGGAGAAAGTGCAAAACAGGGGTGGCTAGATCGGCTCTTTCTCTTCCTTTCCCTCGCCGGTGGTGGCCTCCGACGCGACACTGCAAAGCACTGAAAACACAAGCAAACCCAGTTGGGTTGTTCTCCGATCTCCGGATCGGAGATCCGTTCTTCTCCGATCTGTTCTCTTCTTTCATCTTCTTCTTACGCTTATGCTCTAGCCGGAAAGGGTGCTCGCCGATGACTCGCAAAGCAGAAGAGACACAAAATACACAAAATCAAAACCCATCTCTTCTTTAAATCTCGGATCTGTTTGTCGGTTTCGTCTTCTCGGATCTGTTCTTGGATGGTTGGCGGGTGGCTCACGGTTGGGGCTTACGTCTTGTGGTGGCCGTTGAGGTGCAGTTGGCCGGAGAAGGAAAGTGAAGGGGACAAGCAAAAAAGAAAAAAGTGGGGAAATAAGGCTGCAGTTGTGGGGAAGAAGAGGAGATGGTCGGTGACTCGTCTGAGAGAAAGGAGAAAGAGGTCCTGAGGTCATGTAGCACTGGGTCGATTCCGTGAAGGGGGCTGGAAAGTAGGCCGTGAGGGTGGGCTATTATGGTGGTCGACAGGGAGAGTGCGAGAGCGAGGAAGGAGTCGCTGGTCGAGCTGTGGCTTCAATCAAGTGGGATGGTGGTGGCCGGAGTCGGTGTAAGCGAGGAAGAAAATGAGAGTCCGGCCGGAGAGAGGAGAGTGAGGTTGAAAGAAATGGGGAGGAGATGAGAGCAAGGAGGAGGTCGTGTTGGTTCCATTGGGAGAAGGGAACAGTGAAGCTGAGGGAGAGATGCTCACGGAGGAGAAGGGAAGTAAGGAAAGGGAAAAATAGAGGTCGCATCCACCGAAGAGGTCGTAGCTGCGACTCTGAGAGGAAAAATCTTTTCTCTTTAGGGTTTTTGGGTTTTGGGGTATTTTTGAATGTGTAAAATTTTTTGGTCCTCTATTCTTGTAGTCATGCCTTCTATTTATAGAAGTTTTAAAACACAAAAATTCCAAGTCAGCCCTTAGCTTGTGCGCTTCTTTCAATTTGATCCTTCATTTCTAATTGACGCGATTTTGACCTGCATTGACTGTTAAATTCTCAATTTATTCAAATTTTGCCCCTGTAACAAGATTTTTTGGGATTTTTGTATTTTTTGTATTTTTTCTATTTTTTCCTTTTTCTTCCGAAACATAAAAAATAAATTGGTCAAAATTTGGGTAGCAACAGATGCCCCCTCTTTACAAGGCTTACGACTAAAGCCTTGTAAAAGGCTTTAAATAGTAGCGTTGTAAAGAAAAATAAAGAAAATAAAATAAAATAGAATGGTGGAGATAAAAGAAATTAGATAAAAGGGTATCGATAGTGACGGATGACTTACCAGATCCGATTATGACGGGTGACTCGCCTGGATGAAAGAGTCTCGATAGTGACGGATGACTTACCGGTCCGATTATGACGGGTGACTCGCCCAAGTAGAAAGAGTCTCGATAGTGACGGATGACTTACCGGTCCGATTATGACGGGTGACTCGCCTGTAGAAAGAGTCTCGATAGTGACGGATGACTTACCGGTCCGATTATGAAGGGTGACTGCCTCGATGAAAGAGTCTCGATAGTGACGGATGACTTACCGAGTCCGATTATGACGGGTGACTCGCCTCGATGAAAGAGTCTCGATAGTGACGGATGACTTACCGAGTCCGATTATGACGGGTGACTCGCCCAAGTAGAAAGAGTCTCGATAGTGACGGATGACTTACCGAGTCCGATTATGACGGGTGACTGCCTCGATGAAAGAGTCTCGATAGTGACGGATGACTTACCGGTCCGATTATGACGGGTGACTCGCCTGAGTTAGGAGAGTCTCGATAGTGACGGATGACTTACCGAGTCCGATTATGACGGGTGACTCGCCTGAGTTAGAAGTTAGAAGGGTCTCATTTTTACGGGTGACCTACCAGGTTAGAAGTTAGAAGGGTCTCATTTTTCGGGTGACCTACCCGTGTTAGAAGTTAGAAGGGTCTCATTTTTCGGGTGACCTACCAGAGTTAGAATGTTAGAAGGGTCTCATTTTTACGGGTGACCTACCCGGATGGAAGATGGAAGGGTCTCATTTTTACGGGTGACCTACCATATTGGAAGATGGAAGGGTCTCATTTTTACGGGTGACCTACCCGGATGGAAGATGGAAGGGTCTCATTTTTACGGGTGACCTACCCTATTGGAAGATGGAAGGGTCTCATTTTTACGGGTGACCTACCGTTTGGAAGATGGAGGGGTCTCATTTTATAGGTGACCTACCGGATGGAAGATTGGGTCTCATTTTTATGGGTGACCTACCCGGATGGAAGATGGAGGGTCTCATTTTTCAGGTGACCTACCCGACCAGGACGATGGAAGGGTCTCATTTTTACGGGTGACCTACCCGGATGGAAGATGGAAGGGTCTCATTTTTACGGGTGACCTACCCGGCTGGAAGATGGAGGGTCTCATTTTTCTGGGTGACCTACCCGGATGGAGGATTGGGTCTCATTTTTATGGGTGACCTACCCGGCTAGCGTGGTCTCATTTTTACGGGTGACCTACCCGTATGGAGGATTGGGTCTCATTTTTATGGGTGACCTACCGGCTAGCGTGGTCTCATTTTTCGGGTGACCTACCCGTATGGAGGATTGGGTCTCATTTTTATGGGTGACCTACCGGCTAGCGTGGTCTCATTTTTACGGGTGACCTACCCGGCTAGCATGGTCTCATTGTTCGGGTGACCTACCGGCTAACTTGGTCTCATTTTTCTGGGTGACCTACCCGAATGGATGATGATGAAAAATAGGGTCTCATTATTATGGGTGACCTACCCGGATGGAAGATGGAAGATGGGGATGCAATGCATGATGATGCATGGATACTTACCTAGGAAATATAGGTCCTCTTTTTTTCTAATGCAATGCATGGTAATGCATGTATACTTACCTAAGAAATATAATGCAATGCATGGTGATGCATGTATACTTACCTAAGAAATATAGGTCCCCTTTTTCTGATGCTCCATTGTCGTAGAATGTTTTTGCCCAGCCTCCAAAGCTTTGTTGTCATTCATTCATCATGTCTTAAGCGCATTACTTCTTCTGGCGTATCTGCGATGATCTCTGCTCTCAGTGCTTATCAAGTTTAACATTGCCCCCAGGTGTGGTATTGTTTGATTCACCGTGAAGGAGTGTAACCAATCATCAATTTTCTTGAATTCTCTCAATAATAACTCTCTGGCTTGTGTATGTTTGCTAACAATCATTGCAAAGCTTGCTAATGTCGACCTCATCTTCGGTTCTCGATCAGTTAATCAATTTTCTTCATCAATTGAATCATGTTTCTATAGTAGTATGTCATCATCAACCTTCATGGAATTTTCAAGTCATTCATAAATGCATCCAAAACTCATCGGCGCATGCTCCATGCTATCATCAATAAATTTCTCTTAGCTTGTGAGAGGAGATGTAATGCTACTATCACCCACATTCATGCGATCAATCTCGCCTTGAGTCGATGCAACTGTTCGACCATGCAATTTGAAACTCTTCATCCTAGACTCAATTTCTTCTAAACAAATCCATTTTGTTTGCAAAGAAATATGATATTGTCATTAACGAGGTTTTTTCTGTCTCCAATATTCATGCAGTGAACTGAACCTTGAGTCGACTAGCTTCACAACAATTATCTCATGATCAACCTTTACGACATGTATACTTTTCAACATTTATCAAAATGCAACCATGCAACAAATCTTTGGAGACAAACAAATCTGCGAGCAAGATAATATTTCTGAAATCTGAAGTTGCCCTTCCAATGCAATCTTATTCTCAATCACTGTTGGAGCTTATCAAACCATCACTCTCTATTAAGCCATGCTGCCCTGAGTTGAATCCGTTGGTGCTCATTGATGAATTTCACTAAATCAATCATTTGCTTATGCTTCTCGCCTCTAGTGATGAGAAATTATTTGCATTCCAATCAAGATCCACATTCTGGCCTCTAATTGCTGAGCATTCCGATCATAACCGAGAATTGTCAATGTCAAAGACTCTTAAAACCCGATCAACATTTTCTCTAAATCTTTCTTGTTCTAGAATTAAGTCACTGATTTCAAAGATCATATGCCTCCAAAGTCTAATCATTGCTATAAAATCAAAGAGATGTCATTTGTTGAAAATCAAATTCATTTGGTCAAATACCCAACACACGATATTCAATAAATGCAGACCTGAAAATATTTCGTATTTTGCAAACAGTAATTGACTCATTGTGAGATTGAAATTGTCTTTTTATGGTTTTTGGGTTTCAATTCTAATCTCAGATTTTGGGGTATGTCCTTTGATGGTACATGATGAAGTGATGATTTGTGGTTTTCAAACATTTAGAGCTGAGTAAAAACTTGAAGTTCAGTTGAAAAATTTGTCTCATCTTTCAGTACTTACCTTATCAATATGCATAACAACTTGCAACTTTTTCATGAAATTATAACCCTTATGGAAAAACTCTAACAAATTTTGAGAGCGCCACTTATCAGTTAAAATTGCTCGCTTGATCAAGAAGGACTTTTACAAGCATGTAATGAGGCTATGGTTCATGGCTATAAAAGAAAGGGATATTCATAGGCCCAAAAAGTGTTTGAGGGTTTCGAAGACCTAGGATCACCATCATCTAGTCATTAACTCCTTTACTCTTGTTGTCATAGTAGAAGAGAGCACATCAAAATACGTTAATTATCTCAACATGATTCTTTAACAATCAAACAATGCTCGAAGAATCTCTACAACCATGTCATTCCTTTCATTGACAATTTCAAACTTAAAAGTAGGTTCTAAAACTCGAACCATCATTTGTCATCTAATGTTATTTCATCTCTTGTTGTACTCAACATAGTATAACAAAACAATTCTATACAATCTTCATTTGATGGACAACTTATCTTGAAGACTCAAAAAATCTTATTAACATTTCTTCCCACATGAGGTTTCACCACAGATACTCAAGGACATGCCATAGTTCAATATTCTCTTTTTTTCCTTTTTTTCCTTTTTCTCTTTTTTTTTCTCTTTTTTTTTTTTTTTTTTTTTTGAACTTGTCCTTACCATTGACTCTTGGTTTTTGCCATGTCCTATCTCAATTTGATTGTTCCCAATGTTGGGTTTTCATCGTTAAACATCCTCCATTCTATTGATTCTCATGTTGCCACTGCATCCTCAAACTACAAATCTCATATTATCCCCTACTGTATTTGCCCCCCAATGTATTTGCCCCCAGTGTGAGGGTGTGATCCATGTCAGGTGTTTTTTTTCAAAAAAAATATAATATCAGGTTCAAATTGGGATTAACAAGGGATACATATTTCAAGAATAGTGAAGGAAATAAACAAAAATGGCCTTTTGTCATTTCAAGCAATATTGGTTTTTACTGATAAATTTTGTCCTAGTACAATGTAATGATTTGGACATGCAAGAGTCATGATTCACGGGTCCATAAATACCAAATCCATTACATGTCAATATGCATACTAATAAAGCTTAGTACTATGATGAGGTTCAAAAACTCGGTGTATAGGCTCAAAAATTGTTCGGTCATCCGGTATTGGTCATCATGTCTTTTAACAACGATTGGGTCAATTTTGCAATCAAAACTTTCAAAAATGAGAACTTAAAATTTTGAATGTTGGAGTTTGATCAAAATATTTTGCCCAAAATAAGATTGTCAAACATCTCTTGATTTCAAAACAACAAAAAAACAATGAAAACACATGCTTCAATGAAATGATGACTTAACCCCAAAACAAAGTGATAACAGATGAAATCCCATGAGAAAGTTAATGACGATGAGACACCTTTACGAGGTCTGTCCAACCCAACATTTTTGTACTGCCTCTGCTCATTGATCTCGCTTATGCTCGCGATGATTTATTGCTGACACTACAGACGATAACATTCCCTACAAAACTTGACTTGCCTTTTGCTGATTAATCTCTACACTTGATTACTGAAATTCTTGTGACTGTTCATATCTCTCATCTGGATTATGTCATCGATTTTTACGCGCTCCTCATTGGTCATAAAAAATGATTCAAGCTCGGAAGCACTCTTGTCAAAACACCACACACCACAATGCATAAATCATAAAAATTATCATACGACAAAAGACTCTTACGGTAGAAAATTCGCTTCTTGAGCAATGTAAACTTGCAGTGCACATACTTACTTCTCAGACACCGGATCAAATTCAACAGTATCATGTTATGTCTTCTCTCTGAAGATATTCATCTTTGCTTTAACAGACAAAATTGTGCTCAAAATGGCATGGTCTTTTGTGCATGGCGGCATAAAACTTTCTGATTTGACAGTGCCGCAATAACTCCATCTAATCCGGAGAGAAATCAATTCGATACTTTAAACGAGCGGATCAATCTGTTTTCACCGATGCTTGCTTCGAAAATGGACTACTCGCACTCCTTCAAAAGAAAACCTGAATTTCCCATAATCCCCTTTGATGATTGCACTAACACTCTCCAAATAATATCTGGGCATATGTCCCACTTGATTTCACTAGAGAGCAGAGAACTTTGTTGTGGGCTTGCGAAGAAACATGAATGATGACTTTGTATCGGAACCGGTTCTTCTCAAGCAATATCAAATGTCCAATGACTCTTGACTCTTCGGAGGATGACAAATTGAGGACCCCTATTTCAAAACTATAGAAATGCGTGTTGAAATGCATATGCATGTTTTTTTGACAATCTTGCCCTTTAAAGAGCGACACGTGATTGTAACGACTGTATGCTAAACAAAAACTGTGAGAATACATGTTGAAATGTACACGCATGAAATTTATTTATTTTTTTTACCAACTTACTCTTTAAAGATCGACACGTGGTTGTAATGACTGCATGCTAAACAAAAATATGAGAATGCATGTTGAGATGTATATGCATGATTTTTTTTTTGGGCTCGACCCTCGAGGAAGGACGCGCGATCGTAATAATTACATGATAAGCAAAAATAATGGGAATGTGTGCAGAAATATATATGCATGCTGACCATTTTTTTTTTTTTTTACTCCTTCGAGGAATGACAACGTGATCATAAAAATTATATGTTAAACAAAAACAATGGGAAGGCGTGCAGAGATGTATATGCATGCTGACTTTTTCTTTTTCTTTTTTTTTTTTTACTTCTTAGAGGAATGACATGTGATCATAAAAATTACATGATAAACAAAAACTTGTGAGAATGCATCTTGAAAAGAATATGAATTTTTTTTTTTTTTTTTTGCTCACCCGTTTAAGAGTGAAACTTGATTGTAACAATTACATGATACACAAAACTATGGGAATGCATGCTAAAATGCATATGCAAATTTTTTTTGTTTGTTTTTTTTTTTTTTTTTTTTACAAACTCGTCTTTTGACACATGCTTGTAACAAATGTATGATACACAAAAACTATGGGAATGCATATAAAAATGCATATGCAATTTTTTTTTTTTTTGACGAACTCGCCCTTCGGGGAGTGACTCATGCTTGTGACAACTGTACGATACACAAAAACCTTAGGAATGCATGTAAAATGCATATGCAATTTTTGTTTTTTTTTTTTTTTTTTTGTGAACTTCGCCTTCTAGGGGTGACACATGCTTTTAACAATTGTATGATACACAAAAGCGTATTTACCTTAAACCCAACAAGGCAAATTTCCTAAGCAATGATTACTGTGTCACTTATTGAATTTAAATTGCCTCGGGAAGAGTTTGCCTTAATGCAAAACAGAATGAAGGTAGCACACACTCTAATGATTGGTTCTAATCTTTACACAACAAATGATGAGTTTGCTACATTGGACTCTAAACAAGGTCTCTTGCTGCCCAGTGATCACCTTCGTAAAGGCAATATAGGGTCTTGGCAGATAATGAGATGGTACGTATACCAATCACTACCGGCTAAGCTCTCAGCGAAGAGTTGAGGTTTACACAACAAATGATGAGTTTGCTACTTTTAGCTCTAACAGGGTCTCTTGCTGTCCCAGTGATCACCTTCGTAAAGGCAATATAAGGTCTTAGCAGATAATGGGATGGTACGTATACCAATCACTACCATCTAAGCTCTCAGCAAGAGTTTGCTACTTTTGGCTCTAAACAGGGTCTCTTGCTGTCCCAGTGATCACCTTCGTAAAGGCAATATGGGGTCTTAGCAGATAATGGGATGGTACGTATACCAACCACTACCATCTAAGCTCTCAGCGAAGAGTTGGGGTTTACACAAACTTAAACCTTGACTCAAGTCATAGGTAAGCTGCTAGTCCCCCACGTAACTTAAAGTTGCAAACTACAATGATATAATTGAAATAAATTAACGCATGAACATATATACATATGCACGAATTAAAAATACAAAAGACTTGCTAAAAGTAAACACACAAAAAATTCAAACAGATTGAAACAAATAAATCACATCAAAATATTCAAAGCTTAGTCCAATATTTTTCAGAAAAAATACCTTCCCCAGTGGAGTCGCCATTCTGTCGCACGTCCCCGCGCGGCGTCCCGGGAGGGATCCTGGCTCTCGCATGTGTGGAGTTTTGATGAGGAGTCGCCACCTTGCTGTTGAGGGTCGCTAGGAACACCCGATTTGTACTTGGTACCTTTCGGAGATTCAAAGGCAAGGGACTGGTTGCGTAAAGAAAAGGTATTAGCACCCCTAATACGCCTTACCTGAGGTAAGCTGCATTGCCTATTTAGATGTGATTTAAAATGTTTCAATAAGTCAGTATTTATTCATAAAAAATGTTACAATTAAAAAAGAAATCAATCAGCTTAAAAAATCCAATAAATTTTATTGATTATTATTATTCCCACTCGAATATTTTAGACAATAACCTTTTAAAATTTATTTATCCAAACACGAAAAGTAAATAATAGGATACTATTCCCGTCGAATATTTTGGATAAGATTTATTTATCCAAACACCGAAAAGCGAATAGTAACATACCATTTCTCCGAATATTTTGGGTTTAAAACTTTAAGCTTTATTTATCCGAATATTATCTGTGAATAATAAATTACCAAAAAAAGATTTTTATACTTTTGAAATATTGGTTGTGGATTTTTACAAAGAAAACACATTTTTTATTTTATTTTCATTTTTCCTTAACAAAACAACATAATATGAAACACATAAAACAACACACACCCACACAATCTTTTTTTATTTCTTTTTCATCATATTTAAAAATAGAATACAACTCACACACACATTGTCTTTTTTCATTCTTTTCTCATTACATTTCACAAATAATAATTAAACTACAATAAGTTTAAATAAAACACATAAACATAAATTAAATTACAAACAAGGGCTCATGAGCAGTGGTGGGGTGGTGGTGGCAGCAGTGGAGGCCTGGTGACGCGTCCATGCTAGCGCTACCGTCGTTGGCGGCAGCGTTGAGCCACGCGCCGCCGGAGAAAGTGCAAAGCAGGGGTGGCTAGATCGGCTCTTTCTCTTCCTTTCCCTCGCCGGTGGTGGCCTCCGACGCGACACGCAAAGCACATGAAAACACAAGCAAACCCAGTTGGGTTGTTCTCCGATCTCGGATCGGAGATCCGTTCTTCTCCGATCTGTTCTCTTCTTTCATCTTCTTCTTACGCTTATGCTCTAGCCGGAAAGGGTGCTCGCCGATGACCTGCAAACAGAAGAGACACAAAAAGCACAAAATCAAAACCCATCTCTTCTTTAAATCTCGGGTCTGTTTGTCGGTTTCTGTCTTCTCGGATCTGTTCTTCAGATGGCTTGTAGGTGGCTCACGGTTGGGGATTTTGTCTTGTGGTGGCCGTTGGGGTGCAGCTGGCCGGAGAAGGAAAGTGAAGGGGACAAGCAAAAAAAGAAAAAAGTGGGGAAATAAGGCTGCAACTGTGGGGAAGAAGAGGAGATGGCTGGTGACTCGTCTGAGAGAAAGGAGAAAGAGGTCCTGAGGTCATGCGTGCTGGGTCGATTACGTGAAGGGGGCTGGAAAGTAGGCCGTGAGGGTGGGCTATTATGGTGGTCGACAGGGAGAGTGCGAGAGCGAGGAAGGGGTCGCTGGTCGGAGCTGTGGCTTCAATCAAGTGGGATGGTGGTGGTCGTGGCTGGTGTAGGCGAGGAAGAAATTGAGAGTCTGGCCGGAGAGAGGAGAGTGAGGTTGAAAGAAATGGGGAGGAGATGAGAGCAAGGAGGAGGCTGTGTTGGTTCCGTTGGGAGAAGGAGCAGTGAACTGAGGGAGAGATGCTCGCTGGAGGAGAAGGGAAGTAAGGAAAGGGAAAAATAGAGGCTGCATCCACCGAGAAGTGTGGCATGCTGACCCTGAGAGGAAAAATCTTTTCTCTTTAGGGTTTTTGGGTTTTGGGGTATTTTTGAATGAATAAAATTTTTTGGTCCTTTATTCTTGTAGTCATGCCTTCTATTTATAGAAGTTTTAAAAGACAAAAATTCCAAGTCAGCCCTTAGCTTGTGCGTTTCTTCCAATTTGATCCTTCATTTCTAATTGACGCGATTTTAACTCTGCATTGATCGTTAAATTCTCAATTTATTCAAATTTTGCCCCTGTAACAAGATTTTTTGGGATTTTTGTATTTTTTGTATTTTTTCTATTTTTTCCTTTTTCTTCCGAAACATAAAAAATAAATTGGTCAAAATTTGGGTAGCAACACAAGTTATGGAAAATAAAATAAGTTAAAAATTCTTGAAACTTAGGAAGAGAAAAATCTTGGTCTTCGATAAATATCCACCAATATAATCGAAGCTGATTGTTGAAACAATATAATAATTTATATTACGAATATCTATCTTTCCATAATATTAGTCAGTTAATCGATCTGCAATATAAATATCCTTAACCATTAGACAACTATATTTTGTGCTAATAATTTGATATGATGATAGTCTTAAGAACTAGATAGGTTGATAAATTTAGACAACATTGATCTATTTGAATATTTTTCTTAAGATTTACAACGTGGATCCACCATAATTATTAAACCTAGTCTCTTCACAAGTTCAATATCACACCTGTAGTTTTGATGACAAACTTACCAATAGATTGATTAGAATAATATTAAAGTGTCACTCTCATAACCAAACTAAACAATCATAAGAAATAAATATAGAAAAACATTCATATTCATTATATATACTGAAAAAGAAAAGATAGGATGAATCTCATAGTTCTTCAAATTCAAAGACTTCTATATCATTTCAACCAAGAAATTAATGAAATAGACAATAACTAAAACATTAGGAAGGAAGGAGACTAGAGAAAGATGAAAATCTAATGTGCCTCTCCCATTTACATGTTTTTCTCTTTCTATTTTGTAAACCTATAGAATATATAAAAGTTCTTCTAAAATAAAAAAAAGTATTATCTTCTAAAAATATGAATATTCAATAAAATTACTTAATAATAAAATAAAATCCTAATATAACAAGGAAAATAATGTCTTCAATTGCAACTCATACTCCCAAGCTAGAAAGTTTCAAAATTAGATCATATCACATGTAGTTTCAAAATTAGATCATATCACATGTTAAAAACAATTCAGTACAAGTGTAACAACTTTTAAGAGCAATTATAACCTTAATGTATTCAATATCTCATTTTATCACATCTATTACATTTAAATTATTTGTTTACAAGGCTATTCCAATTTCATGATTAAATAGAAAGTTTATAGGTTAATTTAGTTTATTAAATTTTGTTTTTTGCATTATATATATATATATATATATTAATTTCATCCTTTAATATTTGGTTGATTTCCTCTTCTTCGCTCAATTTCCTTATCTTCTCTCACTAAATTCTACTTTCTCTAAATTTTCTCTCCTAATCACATGTTTAAATGGTCAAGCTTTAAAATCCACAACCCCTTTTGTGTTTTCCTATTATCTAGCTAAGAAAAAAAGAAGAATTTGCACTCCTAACTCCCCCTCTAAGTTTCATCCAACATAGTATATTTATGGGCAAAAGTTTTTAAAAATCCCTCATTATCCTTAACTTGAAACCTTTTAGCTTTCAAATCAAATTCACATTTCATTAAATTAAATGTTACCATATTTTTTTTTGTTTTCTTCTTCTTTCATCTGGTTTTTATTCTCCTTTCAATCTTTTTAATTTTTTGACTGTTTGTTTATATGGGCCTCGTTGTAACCCAATTTTGGGTCATGCCCCAAAACTATCAGAAAATAACAATAAATAAATAAATAAATAAAAGGGGGCTGGTGTCGATAGAAAAATCAAGTTAAAATTTTGGGATATTTTTGAAAGTTTGATTGTACCCTTTTTGTGCCCGAAAATGAAAAAACGCAGATCCAAAACTAAAGTAATTTATTATCAGATAAATCCACGTATAAACTAAGTCATAAAATATTATTATATTTTTATGGACCAATTTGATATAGTCGTTGGTTATTATAAAAGCGTAATTATATTCAGGAATTAATTTAGGTCCAAATGAAGGGTTTAATTAAGCTTGATGACTTAATTATACTTTAAATTGATCAAATTAATTTTTATTAAAGGCTTAGTTAATAAGAAATCGAGTTCTTAAATTTAATCCGGGTTGAATTGGTGATATTTGAATTTTCAGAGACCAATTTGAATTTTTTTCAAGCCAATTATGCGAAATCGGGGACCAAATTGAACAAATTGAGAGTTTAATGGTTGATTGGGGACTACATCGCACAGATAAAAAAATCGAGGACCAAAATAAAAAGACACGCAAAATCAAGGCTAGTTTTGAAATTAGGAAGGAGGATATAATTGTATAAAATCATAAATTTAAGTTCAATTGAGGGTGCAATTAAAGGAGGTATAAATTGAGGGACCAAATCGCATTTTTACACTCAAAAGCAACAAGACTTGCACCACCCACGAGACACCCATTTGCCGCAGACCAACCGCCTCGCCACCTACCAGGAATTAAGGAATGCTCACCGCTCGAAATCAAGGAAGTCATCTGCAGGTCATCTTTGTGCAACGGTAACCTGCAGATGACTATTTAAAACCGCTGAACCGAGGCAGAAGAGTGAGGGGGGCAGAGCGAAGTTGACGCAGAAAAATAGAAACAGAAGGGACAGAGAAGCAGAGAACACAAGAAAAGAGAGACAAAAAAGAGAACGAAGAAAAGAGGCAGAGGAGGAAAAAAAGAACGAAAAGAAAGAGAGAAAGATTTTACGAGGGAGGAGGGAAAGAACATAGAGGCAAAAGGGACGAAGGTGTAGAGCCAAGGTTGAGAAAAAGAAACAGAGAAGAGGAGTTTGAAAATTTGTGGAAGACGAACACACAACGAAATTCACGGACCAAAATCATCCACACGCAGCTCTCCTTCGTCTCTCTCGCTCGGCTCGGTTTGCTCTCTCTCTCACTAAAACCAGTAACCTTTCTCTATCGGTAAGCTCTCTCTCTCCCGCTCGGCCAGCCATGCGACCACCCTCCATCCCACCTCGGACCACCTTAGGCCACCGCCAACGAACCTCCACTCCACGCCAGACGTTCCCCCAGCATCTCAGGCGAAGCAAAGGCAGAGCATCCCCGCACAGACGCCACCAGCCCATCACTTCCATCCCCATTTCCGGCGACCTCAGGCCACCATCTTTGACGCCACTACGACCAAAAGAACGACCTCGACGTCCTCTACACAAAGGTATTAATAGAATTGCCATTTGTCATACTTGAAAAATCACTCAATCACTTTTCATCTTCTTCATTTGCATTAAAATTATCCCACTTATTGTTATGAACAGTACCGTGTCTCGATTCGGGTCGGGTTTTTACCCGGCCTGACACACAAATGGGGTTAGGCTTACATCCCGTCTGATACCGCGTTATCTGGGCCCACGGTTCAGACCCAGAATGTATGGGTCATGGGCCTATGTTCCTACGGGCCGAGGCCCAGTTTCGGATTCCTC
>CM063604.1:5974905-5997907 GCA_032356905.1 Salix exigua
CATATTTTTATTATTTTATTATTATTATTTTATTATTTTATTATTATTATATATTATTATTTTTCTGGTGGGTTGGGCTTCACTACCCTTGTTTATCTGGCACTGCCGATCCAGCGATCTCGAGCTGGGTGGCCGACTCAACCTTTCAGGCAGGTCGTGGCCCGGTGACGTCTCGAGTCTGAGTCGTGGCCTGTACTAATCTCGGTGTGGTAGGGCACAAGCGAGCCTGAGCCGATTACTTCAACGATAGCTAGGGTTATATTTTGCTGAAACGAACAAGATGATGCACGAGTAAATATGGATTTTTCAAGTACAACGAATAGAGATTCTATTAATACCTTCGTGTAGAGGGCGTCGAGGGGTTCTTCCGATCGAGGTGGTATCGGAAATGATCACTGTGGTGGCCGGAAAACGAGTTGGAAGTTACGGTCTGGTGCCTTTGTGATCGGGGTGTTCTTCACCTGGGAAGAACCGATGATCGACGGAGTATGAGAAGCTTATGGGGGTGATGAAATGGTGCTTTGTGAGCGGAGTGGCTGTCGGCGTTGTTGAACCGAAGAGGAGAGAGAGAGACTGGTTTTAGTGAGAGGAAAGGGGTAGACTGCTCGGGAGAGACAGTGAGGGAACAGGCAGAGCTCGAGAGAGATGATGGTGGTTCCAAGCTGTCGCTGCAGGCGAGAGGAAGGTGGTCGACGGTGGTTTAGCTCTTCTTCCCGAGAGAGAGGCAGACTACTGAGAGAGAGAGAGCTCCGTGGTTTCGATCCGAGAGGAGATGACCGAGTGGAAGATGAAGAGAAAAATCGAGAACGTGTCGAAGACCCCAACCACGAATTCCAAGCCTTTTACGTGAAATCCTTCCTAGTTTCCTCGGTTTTTGTTGTTTTTGCTTATTTCCTTCCCTCTATTTTTCGTCCCTGTTCTTCCGGTTTTTGAAGATGGCTCCAGCAGAGCCGAGCCCTCAAGAATCAAGGCGGGGTCCTCCGAAAAAAGAAAAATATCGGAGTTTTACGTGAAGTTCCCCCGAGTCTCCTTTCTCCCCTTCTTTTTTGGTTTCTTTTTCTTTATATGGCGATGGGTTCCAAAACAAGACCAGGGTGTCTGGCTCAAGGTATTTTCGAAACATGAGTTTCGGGTGGCTCCATGAAAATGAGGATGGGTAGCTCAATGTACATGCTTTGTCTGAACAAAGTGGGGGTTTCGGGTGGCTCAAGGTTTTTTTATTTTTTATTTTTATTTTATTTTTATTTTTTATATAAAATACAGTTTGGTCCCTCTATTTGTTACTCTTCTAATTGCAACCTTAATTGAACTTAAATTTATGATCTTGTGCAACTATGTCCTTGTGGAAAATTCAAGGTTAACTTTAAAATTTACGCACTTTTTACTTTGGTCCTTATGTGCAATAGTTCCCCACTCAACCATAAAACTCTTAATTTGTTCAATTAGGTCCCGATTTCGCCTAATTATCTTGAAAAAATTCAAATTGATCCCGAAAATGCAAATATCACCAACTGAGCCGAATTAACTTTAAAAACTTGATTTACACTGACTAGGCCCTTAATAGAAACTAATTTGATCAATTTATAGTATAATTAAGTCGTCAAACTTAATTAAAACTCTCCAATTGGACCTAAATTAATTCATGAATATAATTACGCTTCTATATCAAACCAACGACTATATCAAATTGGTCCATAAAAATATAATTATATTTTAATGACTTAGTTTATGCGCGGATTTATCTTATAATAAATTACTTTAGCTTTGGATCCGCGTTTCTTTATTTTTGGGCACAAAAAGGGTACAATCAAACTTTCAACGATGTCCAAAATTTTAACTTGATTTTCTTCCCGACACCACCCCCATTTATTTATTTTTATTTTCCGATAGTTTTGGGAATGACCCAAAATTGGGTTACAATGATTGCCCCTTCTTTACAATGCTTACGACTAAAGTTTTTATAAAAGACTTCAACTTAGTAAGTGTTGTAAAGAAAGAAAAAATGGAGTCTTGTCTCATTGTGACACATGGCTTACTAGTTAGGAGAGTCTCGATAGTGACGGATGACTTACTCGAGTCCGATTATGACGGGTGACTCGCCTGAGTTAGAAGAGTCTCGATAGTGACGGATGACTTACCCGGGTCTGATTATGACGGGTGACCTGCCAGAGTTAGAAGAGTCTCGATAGTGACGGATGACTTACCGGATCCGATTATGACGGGTGACTCTGCCAGAGTTAGAAGAGTCTCAATAGTAACGGATGACTTACGGGTCCGATTATGACGAGTGACTTGCCAGAGTTAGTAAAGTCTCGAATGTGACGGATGACTTACCGAGTCCGATTATGACGGGTGACTGCTGCAGTGAAAGAGTCTTGATAGTGACAGATGACTTACCCGGGTCTGATTATGATGGGTGAGCTGCCCGAGTTAGTAAAGTCTTGATAGTGACAGATGACTTACCCGGGTCTGATTATGATGGGTGACCTGCTCGAGTTAGTAAAGTCTTGATAGTGACGGATGACTTACCCGGGTCTGATTATGACGGGTGATCTGTCCGAGTTAGTAAAGTCTTGATAGTGACGGATGACTTACCGGGTCTCATTATGATGGGTGGCGTGCTTTCGAATGAAAGAGTCTCGATAGTGACGGATGACTTACCAGGTCCGATTATGACGGGTGACCTGCCGGATGAAAGAGTCTCGATAGTGACGGATGACTTACCGAGTCCGATTATGACGGGTGACTCGCCGGAGTTAGTAAAGTCTCGATAGTGACGGATGACTTATCCAGGTCTCATTATGACGGGTGACTGCCGGAATGAAAGAGTCTCGATAGTGACGGATGACTTACCCGGTCCGATTATGACGGGTGACTCTGCCGGATGAAAGAGTCTCGATAGTGACGGATGACTTACCCGGTCTGATTATGACGGGTGACTCGCTCGAGTTAGAGGAGTCTCGATAGTGACGGATGACTTACCCGGGTCTGATTATGATGGGTGACCTGCCCGAGTTAGAGGAGTCTCGTTTTACGGGTGACCGACTCGTTTATCATGGTCTCATTTTTATGGATGACCGAGCCGGCTATCATGGTCTCATTTTTATGGGTGACCGAGCCGACTCGAGAACGAAACAACATCGATTCTCAATTCATCTACCACGGTTTGTCGACTCGAGATTTTGTTTCTTCATATCTTTCATGACTCGAAATTGCATCGGCTTTCACCATACCTTTCTGTCAGGTTAGTGTTATGACAATAATATGCATGCTTTGTTACCTCTTTTGGAAACATAGGTCCCCCTTCTTTGTGGTAGTCTTTCTTCATAGGATGTGTTCCCCATGCCATATCTTGGCGATGAGACTTTTGCTCCATATAGGACCCTTTCTAGCTCCATTGTAGTTAAAAGCGATATATACTTGAAAGAATTTCAAAACATGGTTTTATTTTCAAAATGATACTGTTAAAACAAATCGCTATTTTATAATCTTGCCCCCAGTGTGGGGCACAAAAATAGATCAAAAATACAAATTGACACTATTTTATAATTTTGCCCCCAACGTGGTGCACAAAACAGATCAAAAATAAATAATAGAACGTAAATAAATATTATAAGATCATGTGCTTTGGAAAAGATTTCTTGCAACAAGAATTCATGGCCGAATTTCATCTATTGAGGAAGGTTACAACATATTAGGCATAATATTTTTCTACGAGTCGAATTCACAGGCCTAGCTAAATCTTCTCCATCCATCCTAGATAATAGCAAAGCTCCTCTTGAGAATGACTTCTTCACCACATATGGGCCTTCATAATTTGGGGCCCATTTACTCTGATCTTGTCCTGGTACAAACAATGTCTTCTTTAACACCAAGTCGCCTTCTTGGAATTTTCTAGGTCGGACTTTCTTATCATATGCTTTGGCCATCCTTCTTTGGTATAATTGATGATGACAGATTACGGCTAACCTCTTTTCATCGATCAAATTCAATTGCTCATATCGACCTTTGCCCATATTGCTTCATCTAGTTCGAGTCCATCAATACTCTTAGTGATGGGATTTCTACCTCTAAAGGAATTACCTCCTCCATCCCATATACCAACATGTACAGAGTGGCTCTGTTGAGGTCCGAATCATGCGATGCGGTATGTATGAAGAGCAAATGGCAACATTTCATGCCAATCCTTATAGGTGACTACCATCTTCCGAACAATCTTCTTGGCGTTCTTGTTAGCGACTTCTACAGACACCATTCATCTTGGGCCTATAAGGAGAGGAATTTGAATGTTTGATCTTCCATTTAGCACAAAGTTCATTATCAACTTCCCATTGAAGTTTTGGGCATTATCGGTTATAATCTTTTCTGGTGGCCCATACCGACATATCAGATCCTTCTCAATGAACTTCTTTACCACCTTTTGTGTTACATGAGCAAATGACCCGGCCTCTACCCATTTTGTGAAGTAGTCAATTGCCACGAGAATGAACCTGTGACCATTGCTGGCTTTTGGGTTGATAGGTCCAATCACATCGATCCCCCACATCGCAAAAGGCCATGGAGATAACAAATTAAATAGAGGTATCGGAGGGGCATTCATTTTGTCCCCGTAGATCTGACACTTGTGACATTTGCGGACATAGTCAATGCAATCCTTCTCTAATGTCATCCAAAAGTAACCAGCTCTTTGTATTTTCCTTGCCATCATATGTCCACTAGCATGGGTCGAGCAGATCCCTTCATGAACTTCTCGCAATGCGTTTCTAGCTTCAACCCCATTTAGGCATCTCAACAAAGTCCCATCAGATGACCTCTTATACAAAACCTCTCCATCAAGGTAAAAATCCATTGCCAGCCTTCTCAAGGTCTTCTTTTCGATGTTGGATGCCCCCATGGGATAAGTCTGATTTTGGATGAAGTTCTTGATATCGTAGTACCAAGGGTTTCCATCTATTTCTCCTTCAACTGAGCAACAATGAGACGGGTTATTTCTGATGTCGATGTGTATCGGCTGTAAGCTTTGCCCAAAGTCTATTCTAGCCATAGAAGCTAGTGTAGCCAAGGCATCTGCAAACTGATTTCCTTCCCTTCCTAGATGTGTGAACTCTATTTCCTCAAACTCCTTAGCCAGTTTAGATAGGTACTCTTGGTAGGGTATTAGCTTTTCTTCTTTGGTTTGCCATTCCCCTTTTACCTGACAAATAATTAGCATCGAATCTCCATATACATCTATCTTCTTTACGTTCAACTCCAATGCAGTCTCTAAACCAAGAATACAGGCCTCATACTCGGCTGTGTTATTAGTGCACCAATTGCAATTTAGTTGAAGCCGGATATTGTTTCTTGTCGAGCGATATTATCACTGCCCCGGCTCTGTTACCACATATGTTCACAGCACCATCAAAGTACATAGTCCACCATCCGGGTTTTCTTTCCTCTACTGAAAACACATCCTCATCAGGAAAATCAAAGTCTAACGGCTCATAATCCTCCATAGCATGGTCTGCGAGGTGATCAGCAATGACACTCCCTTTCACCGCTTTCCTTGTCATATACACTATATCATACTAGGATAGCAGAACTTGCCACCTAGCGATTCGGCTGGATAAGTAGGGCTTTTCACAAATGTACTTCAACGGGTCTAATTTAGAAATTAGCCATGTGGTATGATACAACATATACTATCGCAACCTTTTTGCAGCCCATGCTAATGCACAACACAACTTCTCAATCATAGTATACCTAGATTCACACTCCATGAATTTCTTGCTTAAATAATAAATAGCCTTTTCCTTCCTTCCTGATTCATCCTGTTGCCCAAGCACACATCCCATCGCCGTTTCAGTCACTGTTAAGTATAAAATTAGTGGCTTTTTTGGTACAGGGGAACCAATAGAGGTGGTTTCAGCAAGTCTCGCTTGATTTTCTCAAAAGCTTCTTCACATTCTGCGTTCCAAATGCTAGGATTCTTCTTTCTTAACAAGCGGAAAATAGGATTGCAGGTTGTGGTTAATTGGGATATGAATCGAGCAATGTAATTTAACCTTCCCAAAAATCCCTTACTTCCTTCTCAGTCTTGGAGCGGGCATATCTTAAATAGCCTTTACTTTTTCAGGATCTACTTCTATTCCTTTGTCACTCACCACAAACCCTAGCAACTTCCCGGACTTCACCCCAAATGAACACTTTGCGGGGTTAAGCCTCAATTTATATTTCCTCAACCTTTCAAATAATTTCTTCAATATTTGGACATGGTTCTCTCCTTTTCCGATTTAGCAATCATGTCATTCACGTATACTTCAATCTCTTTGTGCATCATGTCATGAAATAAAGTCACCATAGCCCTTTGGTAAGTGACACCGACATTCTTTAACCTAAATGACATGACTTTGTAGCAGAAGGTTCCTCATGGTGTCACAAATGTTGTCTTCTCCTTATCTTATTGTGCCATTTTTACTTGATTATAACTCGAGAAACCATCCATAAAGGAATACAAGGAGCTACGGGCTGCATTATCAACTAACATGTCTATATGTGGTAAAGGAAAATTATCTTTAGGGCTAGCTCGATTTAAATCCCTAAAGTCCACACAGACTCGAATCTTGCCCTCCTTTTTGGGTACCACTACTATGTTGGACACCTATTGTGGATATTTGACCACCTCTAAGAAAGCAACATTCCATTGTTTTTCAATCTCCGCCTTTACTTTGATCAAAACTTCTGGGTGCGTTCTTCTTAGCTTTTGCTTAATCGGTCTGCATCCCTCCTCCAATGGTAACCTATGGACTACGATATTTGTATCTAGACCGGGCATATCCTCATAAGACCAAGCAAAAACATCTGTATAATCTCGAAGCAGTGCAATCAAGTCTTCTCTTTCCTTTTGCGTGATCAAAGTTCCTACCTTAAGCTCTTTTTGGCTTTCTTCAGTGCCCACATTTATAATTTCAAGTTCCTCCTTAGCGGGTTTCCAAACTTGTTCGTGTTGTTCTAACAATTTTGCGAACTCTTTAATGCTATTTTCATCCCCGTCTTCCTCTTCTACAACTATTATGTGTTCCTTATAATTCGGCCATTCATTCTCAATGTAAAGTGCAAGTGGTGTTGTGGAAGTTCTGCTTTCAGGGTTCCTGAAAGCGGAAAATGGGTGTAAATGCACAAAATAAAAAATAAGCAGAGAGATGAACAAAAATGCATGATAAAAATTCAGTTTACAACAAACCAAGATAAAATCCGATTGGCCTGTTAGGCCTTAAAAACAAACCAACAAAAAACAAATGTAGAAAACATTGTTCATTACATTTTGAAAACCAATGGAGCTTCTTGGATCTCCCAATTCTGGAATTTCTCTCCCTTGGCTAACTTCCAAATGCATGCATGGGCAGTGACTTCCTCTACGACATAGATGGTCAACTGTGGTAACTCTTCATCCCTTTTCCCTGACCGAGTCTTCTTAACGATGCTCTGAACTTTCTCCTTTTCCATAATATTTATGCTCATAGATGACATCTTCTGCAGAAAGCTCTCATGTCCTGGATCAGGTTGTATGACATATGCTGCCTTTAGGAATGAGACTCTGATCGGAGGAATGACTAAATTCTCTTCTTTAGGCTTCCTTCCCTCGATCCTCGCCATTCTTTTCTCTCTTCTTGCCATGGCGGCTCGCTGGTAATCCTTTTTTTTTTAGGTTTATATCCCAGACCAAACCTTTGTTCTGCAGCCTTCAGCTTCGTTACCTCAATCCATTCAAATTTCTTTTTTGTTGCTCTCAAAGCCTCCATTGCTGCTACCTCTCCACTACTTTCCATATTCTCTATCCTCAGCTCCTCCAAAGTCAACATTCTTACGACCTTTTGATGGAAATCGGTACACTCATCTATGTGATGCCCTTGTTCATTATGAAATGGGCAAAAGTCACTTTCGCCAATGTCATGCTTAGTTGATCCCATCAAATGTCCAGATTGCACCAACATGTCGTATAATCTGGCCATGCTCACTTTTAGAGCCATTTCCTTGATATCTACTTCCACTGCATTTACCCCACTACTTCCTGCTGCATGCTTGGGCAAGGGGTTCAGACTTACGTTGGGTGGATCCTCAATTGTGATCCATCCGATCTTGATTAATTGCAATACCTTCCTCTTAAAAGCTACGCAGGTCTCGATGTTATGGCCGACGTTACCGGCATGGTACTCGTAAGTCAAATTTGGGTTGTACCGAGCGAGGAAAGGTGGGCGTCTTGAGTGGTACTTGGTAGGGAGCAATATGTCCAATGTTTAGTAATTGGGCATATAATTCTTTTAGGGTCATGGGCAAAGGTGGTAGTTGTTCTTCGACTTGTGGATAGTCTCTTCTTTGGTAGTTATTTTGATTATGTGCGAGGAATTTTGGGTAAAAGGTTGGTTTGGAGTGATGGGTTTGGAAAAGTTGATGTTGGTGGTTTGGGGGTAGGTGTTTGGCGACTCTTGTAATTCTTCTCTTTCCCTTGTACCTTTCCTCCACATTATTCACCTCAACTTCTTTTCTCTTCCCAATGAAACCTCTCTTCTTTACGGGTTCCACAATTCTTCCACTCGGATTCCTCGCTCAATCCTTTCAGCAATCCGTACCGCATCAAAAAAGTGTTGGGCGGAACTTCCCATCGGGTGCTCATAGTATGGAGCCTTAAACGTGTTGGCAAACAGGGTCACCATTTCAGACTCTATCAATAGAGGTTGCACATTTACAACCTGGTCCCTCCATCTCTGAGCATAAGTCCTTACAGATTCTTGAGCTCCTTTCTCCATTGTCATCAAGCTGGTCCTATCAGGAGCAATCTCGAGGTTAAACTTATACTGCTTTTAAAAAAGCATCTGCCAAATTAGCCCACTTTCGAATCCTCATATTATCCAACTTCATGTACCAGCTAAGCGTAGAACCCGTCAGACTATCCTGGAAGAAATATATTAGCAATTTGTCATCATGTATAACCTCTGCCATCTTGTTATAGTAAGAACGAAGATGAGTTTTTGGGCATTCTATTCCAGTATACTTTATAAACTCGGGTACCCTAAACTTCCGTGGTATCACAATGTTTGGTACCAAGCACGCTTCATCTGCTGTGATTGGGTCGGATAGATCGTTCCCTTCAATTGCTCTTAATCTTTCCTCTAATGCGGACCATTTGTCATATCCAGTGTGCTCGGGAACTCCGGCCTTTTGTGGGTCCTCGTCTGTTAAATCTCATGTAATAGGAATTGGGATGGGCCGAGTGGATTCAGCTGCCCGAGGTACCCAGGGCTTTAAAGCTGCTTGAGGTGCTTCATCGGTTTGAGCGGATGTGCCCTCTCCATCTCTTGCTCTTAAGGTCTTCTCTAGCAAACTAGTCAAACGTGCTACGTCATTTCGCATAGCTTCAAGATCCCTTTGGTACTGGGATTCTAGTTCTGCCTTGTCGTTTTCCATTCTTCTTCTCAGTCGGGTGTTGTGGACTTTAACAGGGGGACCTATGTTTCGTGGTAGAGTTGTTACATGAATGCATAAGAGAATGTAAAGTGTATGTGGTATGATGAATATGCTCATGTGAAATAGATTACGGAGCATACACCCTAACGATAGGTTCTAGTTCTTTTATGTGAGACATGGGGTAGGCTTACTATTTGGGCTCTAAAGAGGGTCTCTCGCTGTCCCAGTGATCACCCTCGTGAAGGCAATATGGGGTCTTAGCAGATAATGGGATGGTACGTATACCAATCACTATCATCTAAGCTCTTAGCAAAGAGTTGGGGTTTACACAAACTTCAACCTTGACTCAAGTCATAGGTAAGCTGTTAGTCCCCCACGTAACTTAAGGTTTAGTGTGTGCTCTCCAAATAATAAAAAGTGATGCATGACGAGGCATATTATGATGACAGGATGAAAAGATGCATGCTAAAGCTTTTAAATAAATAAATAATTCATGGCAACGTAAGAATAAATGGATAAATAAACACACAAATAATTAGCATATCATAAACAAACAAAATTATCAAGCTTAGTCCAAAGGTCCCCAATGGAGTCGCCATTCTGTCGCACCCCAAAAATGGTTAGAGAGCGGCGCCGATGGCAACTAGTCCCCACGAGCAGGGAGATTAAATGTCGGGGGGGGTTATTTATTTTTTGTAACAAAGGGAGTCGCCACCTAGTATTATGGTTACTAGGAAACCTATGACTGATCTTTCAGAGATTCGAGAGATTCTTAGCACCCCTAGTACGCCCTACCTAAGGTAAGCTGCTTGATGTTTTTGTTTGTCTTATGATTGCTAAGATATTAAAAAAAATATTTACATGTTGACGATATATCATTCACATCGAATATTTTGGATAGAATTTATCCAAGCTCCGAAAAATAAATAATATGAATCACCGAAAAGTTTTTTTTTATTTTTTTGAATATTGGCCAATACCCTTTGGATTTTACAAACATGTTGTAAAATTTCAAAATGCAAGAAATGATTTTTCCCTTTGCAAAATCCATGCTAAAACTCATTTTTCTTCAAAACCCAAGATAATATATATATATATATTTTTTAAAGAAAACAATTTTAAAATATTCTAGTGTATTGGCCTTATGCAAGAAAAATAACACATTTTTTAGATTTTTTGTATAAATAAAAACATATTTTTATTATTTTATTATTATTATATATTATTATTTTTCAGGTGAGTGGGCTTCCACCACCTGTTTAATCTGAGTCGCCGACCAATGATCTCAGTCGGTGACGACCCGACCTTTCAGCAGTGCAGGCCGTGGCCCGATTAAATCTCGAGTCCGGGCCGTGGCCCGTATGTCTCAGTGCAGGCTGTGGCGCGAGACAATCTCGGTGTGGTCGGGCACAAGCCGACCCGACCCGATTACTTCAACGATAACGGGTTATATTTTGCGAAACGAAGAAGATGATGCACAACAAATATGGATTTTTCAAGTACAACGAATGGAGATTCTATTAATACCTTCGTGTAGAGGGCGTCAAGGGGTTCTTCCGATCGAGGTGGTATCGGAAATGATCACTGTGGTGGCGGGAAAGCGAGTTGGAAGTTACTGGTCGGTGCATCTGTGGTCGGGGTGTTCTTCACCTGAGGAAGAAGCCGATGATCGACAGAGTATGAGAAGCTTATGGGGGTGATGAAATGGTGCTTTGTGAGCGGAGTGGCTGTCGGCGTTGTTGAACCAAAGAGGAGAGAGAGAGGCTGGTTTTAGTGAGAGAAAGAGGCGATCGCTCGGGAGAGACAGTGAGGGAACAGGCAGAGCTCGAGAGAGATGATGGTGGTTCCAAGCTGTCGCTGCAGGCGAGAGGAAGGTGGTCGACGGTGGTTTAGCTCTTCTTCCCGAGAGAGAGGGAGACAACTTACCGAGAGAGAGAGAGAGAGCTTCCTGGTTTCAATCCGAGAGGGAGACGACCGAGTGGAAGACGAAGAGAAAAAATCGAGAACGTGTAGAAGACCCCAAACCACAGAATTCCAAGCCTTTTTTACGTGAAATCCCTTCCTGGTTTCCTCGGTTTTTTGTTGTTTTTGCTTATTTCCTCCCTCTATTTTTCGTCCCCTGTTCTTCTGGATTTTTTCGAAGATGGCTCCAACAGAGCCGAGCCCTCAACCATCAAGGCAAGGTCCTCCAGAAGAAGAAAAATATCGAGTTTTTACGTGAAGTTCCCCTGAGTCTCCTTTCTCCCCCTTCCCTTTTTTGGTTTCTTTTTCTTTATATGGCGACAGGTTCCAAAACAAGACCGGGGTGTCTGGCTCAAGGTATTTTCGAAACATGAGTTTCGGGTGGCTCCATGAAAATGAGGATGGGTAGCTCAATGTACATGCTTTGTCTGAAAAAAAGTGGGGGTTTCGGGTGGCTCAAGGTTTTTTTTATTTTTATTTTATTTTTATTTTATTATTTTTTATTATTATTTTTTTATTTTTTATTTTTATAAAATACAGTTTGGTCCCACCATTTGTTACTCCTCTAATTTCATCCTTAATTGAACTTAAATTTATGATCTTGTGCAATTATGTCCTTGTGAAAAATTCAAAGTTAACTTTAAATTTTGCGCACTTTTTACTTTGGTCCTTATGTGCAATAGTTCCCCACTCAACCATAAAACTCTTAATTTGTTCAATTAGGTCCCGATTTAGCCTAATTATCTTGAAAAAATTCAAATTGATCCCGAAAATGCAAATATCACCAATCGAGCCGAATTAACTTTAAAAACTTGATTTCTCACTGACTAGGCCCTTAATAGAAACTAATTTGATCAATTTAAAGTATAATTAAGTCAGTCCAACTTAATTAAAACTCTCCAATTGGACCTAAATTAATTCCTCGAATATAATTACGCTTCTATATCAAACCAACGATCTGTATCAAATTGGTCCATAAAAATATAATTATATTTTAATGACTTAGTTTATGCTGCCGATTTATCTTATAATAAATTACTTTAGCTTTGGATCCGCGTTTTTATTTTTTGCATAAAAGGGTACAATCAAACTTTCAAAGATGTCCAAAATTTTAACTTGACTTTCTTACCGACACCAACCCCCTTTTTTATTTTTCGATAGTTTTGGGCATGACCCAAAATTGGGTTACAATACAAACAAAGAAAAACAATCATATATTGAATCCTAATTTAATCATTATCATCAAAGTCATAAGAATTAAGTCCTTGAAATAGCAGACCCTACATGTCCTAAACGTTCGAAAACCTTATACCTCTACATTCATTCTTTTCCTTACATATACCATTATTGAAATGAGAAGTTTCTCGTGTTACAGAATAATATAAATCATATTATGAGACCTCAAGCTTCAGCTTTTAGGTGAGATAGTTAATTAACATGGTATCAGAGCCTTGTTGACCCAACAGTCACGAGTTCGAATCTCACCACCTCCATTTTATTTGATAAAAACCAAACATAAAGTGATATGAGACTATGCAAGTTTCAAGCCCAAAGGGCTTTCACTTAAAAGGGTGTGTTGGAGAATAATATAAATCATATTATAGTATCTCACTTACAAATTTAAGTTTTTAGGTGAGATGTTTTCTTAACAATCTGAAACATTTTTGGAATGGATCCAGTGGCTATAAAATTCAATGGCGGGTAAATGGCGAGGTTATAGAGTGTCGGGATGATCGCAACAAGCCGTGCAATGAATGGATCCAGCGGCTATAAAATTCAATGGCAGGTAATAGAGTGTCAGGATGACTGCAACAAGCCGTGCAATGGTGAACTTGTAGCAATCATGTATTAGCACGAAGAAGAAGTTAAGAGAAGGCATAAGGAGAGAGGGGAAAGAAGCTTATGGTCTTTAGCAATTTATTCTTTTATTTTCTTGACATTTTTTACAAAAAGTTGTCTGTATATATAATAGTTTTAGCATTCTAGAATGATAGAAAGAAAACAAAATAAAAATATCTCCTAATGTTATGTATAGATATTCAACATTTACATGTAAATTTTCATACATAGAAAAAAATCAATCCACATTTTGTTACTACTAGTACTAGTCGCCCTTCTTCTATGCATGTATTCGGAGTTTTATGGACCCAGAAATGGATTGCATGTGAGAGTAGTCAAGCAAAATTTATGAAAGTTCTTGATATTATTTTCCAATAAGAAATCTGATATAAGTGCTCAACCATCCACTTGCGTTGGACTGTCAAAGAAGTGGGACGTTTTGTGTCATAATCCAATTTTGGGTTATTCCTCTAAACCTATCCAAAATAAAACAAAAATAAAATAAATAAAATAAAAGGGGGTGGAAATTTTGGACGCTTTTGAGGGCTCGATCGTAGCTCTTTTGCCCTGAAATGATGGAAAATACAAACTCAATGCTAAAATAATTTATTATTCGATAAATTTGTTTCAAACTTAAGTCGAAAGATATAATTATATTTTTATGAGCCAATTTGATTTAATCGTTGGCCAATTTAAAGTGTAATTATATTTAAGGATTAATTGAGAGCCCAATTGAAGGATTTAATTAAGCGCAAGGGCTTAATTATACTTTAAATGTGTCAAATTAATTTTTTTGAAGGCTTAATTGGTAAGAAATTAAGTTTGGAAGACTGGTTTGGGTTAAATTAAGAAGATCAGAATTTTCGAAGACAAGACCTTTTTGGGTGAAATCGGAAGCCAAAATTAAAGATAAAAACATCGTTATTCCCGTTGAAAAAAATCCAAATCCAAAATTAAAGATGAAAATATCATTCTCGTTGAAAAAACTCTATTTGTAACAACCCATTTTGTCTTTTATTTTATATTATTAAAAAAATAATGAACTACACAGAGGCGTTGTTGGCAGCCATACTTGTGACATGTCGGCAACCATGCCCTGCAACCTACCACTGAGCACACCATGTTCTGGACATCAATCCCATACCTTCAAGTTGCAAGATGAGCCTATAAATAGGAGGAAAATTACAGGAGAAGGGAGGAAGGAAAATAAACAAACAGGGAAAAGGCTAGGGCTGGGAAAATAACGAGTAAATTGGGGAAGACAGTAGCACAATGAAATTATAGTGCACCATCGGAAACCTCCACTTTTGTTCCTCCTGGTCGCTAGTGAGTCCACTATCTCCCTCATAGCCCATTGCAGTGCTATCTCTCTCCCCGACGGTGCATCTCTCTCTAAAAATGGACATGAAACAGCTCCTCCTCTCCTCCGAGAGCATCCAACCACCCACCTATCACCACCATCCTCTCCACCAACAGCTCCTCCACCACATAAGTCACTCAGACATAGCCTTCAACAAAGCGAGAAATAGCGACAATAGTTGCAGCAATGTGAAACAACCAACTCCCGACATCTCCTTCGGCTACCATTTTTGGCGCCGCCATCGCAGGAGAATCACCTCGGCCTCCTCTACTGACGGCGGTGGCAAGTGATCCTTTCGTCATGGTTGGTGACTACCTTGTTATTGTTCACGTGCATGAATTAATTTTGTAGCATGTATATATATATATATATATATATATTCTTTTTGGGTGGGCTGGCCTACTTTTGGCCTAGCCAAAGTCCAGCAGAGTTGGGCTTTTAGCCCACCTCGGTTGGGTCTACCCATTTGGTTGGACCTGGCCAGACCTGAATTTTTTAATTAAAAAAATATTATATTTATAAAAATAAAAAAAATGTTTTGTTTTTGTGAATACGACCGAATTTCAAGGTTTTCACAAGAATATAGTTATAGTAAAAATCAAATATAGCATATTTCTCATATTTTGAATGAAAATTGGATATTGTAACCAATTTATGATTATCCATTGGAATTTAGATAAAATATAAATATAAATATAAATTATTTGTTTTAGCTATCTCGGTGTAAAATTATATTATAAAGTACACTTGCAGATATTAAAAAAGGGTTTTCTTTTACTGTGGTGTAAAATTACATTGTAAAGTACATTCGCAGGCAATTTTTTTTGAAAATGCAATGTAAAACAAAATTAAATTTAGAAAAAAATCAAACAACAATGCAGCTTACCTTAGGTATATATATGCGTCTTCCCCTTGTACAAGTGCCCTTACCAAAGACTCTTGCATACCAATAGGTTTTTAATGACCTTAATACTAGGTGGAAACTCCTAATAATTAAAGTTATAATTTTTACAACTATAAAACACAAACCCATTTCACCGCGCACCATTATCTCCCCAATCCCGAAGATGGTGGGGGCGCGAAGTGCAAAAAAATAGTTGTCCCGATATATATATATATATATTAGATCAAATATCTCAAAAAAGTTAATATTTTTTGTTCCTTTTCATCTTTTCTTCCCTAAGTGAAAGACCTATCCTGACTCCAATAACATAAGCAAGGGAAAAAAATTGAACAATAATAGAAAACAAATTCAGAACCAATATTGTAGCAATCAATAATGTATAGTTTTTCTAAATTTCATAGTTCAAGAGCCACATAACTTGATATTAGAGGGTGTTATGTGAAAGATTTAGAGAGGAAAAATATTGTAGCAATTGCTGTCAGTGCATTGACCTGCATATCATTCTTTATTTTATAGACAGTATACAAGAAGAGTCTATACAAGGCAATTGATCTAATTAAGGTTGTAACCTTCTACATTTACATTCGGTATTATGTGCATTCATAGCTGCGATCTTCAGCATTCTTGTTAAGGAACAATAACGCAAGGTGAGCATTATTGCCAAATCTGTCTCTGTAACGGCTAGCTAAGATTCAGTTCTCTGTGATTATTTCCTTGCTTAACATCCCCCTGCAAACGAATGGGGAGATCACAAAACATGAGTTTGTCTTTCAACAATTGAAACCAAGATGCTCCCATCGCCTTTTGTTTGATTTTATAAACCCATTTGGTTCGAATCACATGTTGGTGCGGACTCAGTGGAACAAGATCCCAAGTGTTATTAACCAGGAAGGCGTCATATTCCACTGCATAGCTTGTTGCCATTCCTGTGACAAGATAGCTTGAGAGAAATTTTGTGGTTCCACACATGTTAGAATACCGGTGAAAGCACGTAATGGGTGTTTGGTGGCATAGAAAAGTTTGAAATCTAGAAATTCTTTAGGCTTGAGTGCACCAGTCCGTGATCGTGTTACCATTTGATGCACGGATGAGATATTTCGGTGGTGGAAGATGAAATTGGTGGGTGATCAGGTGGTTGAGTAGGACTGATTGTTGACAAATCGTTGGGATTCAGAGGTGATTCTCGTGAGGGATTTTGCGAGATTGAAGGCAAATCACTATGGGAATTTTGAGGGCTTTGTAAGGTTAGGGGCCACGAATGTGGAGAGGTTTGAGCTGAGCTCGATGGATATGAATCTGTGATGCTTGGCGGTTGGTATTAAATCAAATGAGAGTTGTGAGAATAATTGAGACAAATCAAGTGACATACTGTTTTAGGGAGGCTCATTGCAACGAGGAGGTGTGGAGGTGGACCATTCCTTTGCTGGAAATTTGAGTTCATCAAAAGCAACATTACGAGAGATATAAATTTTGTTAGATGCTAGATCTAAGCAGTGATATCCATGATGTTGGGACGAATATCCAATAAAAGACATTTTTCCTACAAAATTGCAGTTTGTGCTTTACATAAGGTCTTAAAAGTGGATAGCATGCGCAACCAAAGGATCGTAAAAAACTATAATCTGGGTTTTGAGAAAACAATTTGAAGTATGGAGACTCATAACCTAGAATGGAAGAAGGAGTTCGATTAATGAGATAGATGGCAGTCATAAATGCGTCAACCCAAAATTTTGTAGGTAAATGAGATTGAGCCAATAATGAAAGTCCAACCTCCATGATATGCCTATGTTTGCGTTCAGCTAATCCATTTCTTTGAGAGGTATATGGACAAGAGAGACGTTGATGAATCCCAGTTTGTGTAATAAATTTTTGAATTGTTGAGAGAGATATTCCCTCCATTATCACATTGAAATTCCTTGATAGATGTAGAGAAGCGATTTTACGCCATGGATTTAAAATGTATAAAATAGGAGGGACGTCGATTTATTATGAATAGGGTAAACCCATGTAAACCGAGAGTAATCATCAATAAATAAGACATAATATTTATACCCGCATTTGACTGAGCTGGAGAGACCCAAACATCCGAATGAATTAGTTTTAAAGGGGACAAAAGCGACACGCATGGAATCATTGAGCGACAATTGTTTGGCTTTTCCCATTAAACAAAACTGACACACTCGACTATATTTAAACAGGACCCGAAATAGGCAATTTAAATGACTTAAGGACATGATTGGTGATGTGTGAAGAAGTGTGACCCAATCTGGCATGCCACAAGGAAGAAGATGTGCGGATGCCCAAAAATGCAATTTTATGGGAAGACTGTTAACGGCTTGTTGATTAATTGGAATGGGGTACAGTCCACCTTCACTCCTGCCTATTAGCGTCGCGACCAGTGAGGTTGTCCTTCACAAAAAAATTGGATCCATTGAGTATAAAATAACATCCATTGTCTATGCAAAAACGATTAATTGACAAAAGGTTTACTGCTGCCTTTGGGCAATGAAGAATGTGTTTCAACTTTAGAGTGGAGTCATGTGTTTTTAGCATGCGTGTACCAGTATGCTTAATTTGTAGACCATTACCGTTACCCACAGCTACAGTGTCATCTCCTGTATAAGGTTCAGCTATTTGAAGGTTGGCAATGTCAGCAGTAATATGTTGATTAGCACCACTGTCAGCATACCATGTATTATCATCATGCATGGTATTTGATTGAGCTACCATTGCTGCAAGTTGTTGGGGTGGATGACGCCCTTGATAGTTATAGTCATACATGTGGAAACAATCGAGTGTCGAATGGTTTCTTTTGCCACAAATTTGGCAGACGTAAGGATCAAAGGTTGGATCACTTGCCCATCGTTGGAACACGTTCGGTGTTGTTGAAGGATTGATCATTGTTTGAGGAGCTGAAATTCCCATTTCTAATCCCTGTATTGTATTTTGGATTTGGTGGGGAATTAAAACACTGCTGTGGAGAAAATTACCGCTACTTCCAATTAGTGGGCGCATGACCGGTGGTGGGAGAAAATCCATTACCACTCGTTATTCGATGGAGCGAATATGTGATTTGCGGGAGAGGAGGTTTCATGTTGAGGTTGCCGGTTCTTATTCTTCCTTTGATTCCTTGCACCTCCTCCCGGTTTATGAGCCATCATCGCAAACTTGTTGTGATCAATTTGCATTCTTCGTTCTTGATTGTCAAGAAGTGCTTCAAAGGCAAACAGTTCGATTGAAAATCAAATAGAGATAAAGGTTTCTCACGTTGGGCAAAGTAACAATTGGACACAAAGGTGTGTAGGCTATGTTGAGTCCTCCCAAGACAAGGGAAATCAAGTCCGCTTCATCTACGACTTTCCCAATTGTTGCTAATTGATCGGCAAGGGCTTTGGCATGTTCAACAAAATCTGAGCAATTCATGCCTCCTTGTTGCAATCCTTGCGATTGGCGTTTCAATTGATTTACATTGGAAATGGAAGGAGAGGTAAAGCGTTGTGCTAGAGCAACCCACGCTTGTCGAGGCGGTTTAAAACCCTAGACCATCGACGATACCTTCTCGGAAATTGTGGATTTCATCCACACCGAGTACAAACCTGTTTTTGCGATTCCATAGGGTGAAATTGAGGTTGGTTACATTGGTTCTACGTTCGATGATCGGTAAGAACTTCGTTTGGACATGATTCGGTCCCATCCACAAGACACAAGAGGTCATGGATACTTAACGCATCATCAATTTGAGATGACCAGTTCAAGTACGAAGAGGGTCCCTCTAGTTTCACTGAAATGAATTGTAACAGATTGTTTGGTGGAGCGTAAGTGGTAGCGAAAGAAGACATGATGAAAGGATTTGGTGTGAGCCTTAATTATGCTCTAATACCATGAAAGATTTAGAGAGGAAAAATATTGTAGCAATTCTTTGTCGAGTGCATTGGCCTCGCATATCATTCTTTATTTTATAGACGAGTATACAAGAAGAGTCTATACAAGGCAATTGATCTAATTAAGGTTGTAACCTTGTACATTTACATTCGATATTATGTGCATTCATAGTTGCGATCTTCGACATTCTTGTTAAGGAACAATAACGCAAGGTGAGCATTATTGCCAAATCTGTCTCTATGAATCGGCTAGCTAAGATTCGAGTTTTACGTGATTATTTCCTTGCTTAACATTATGTTCACTTACCTTGATATATTTTTCATTATACGATAATTAAATTATGTCAAATAATATTTTAAAACCCATCAACCTACCTTTGGATATCATTTGATACTTCAAAATATTATTACAAACTAATGAGAAACAAATATAGTTTCCAAATGCTAAATAATATTTCTATTTGCTAATTATATACTTTTATTTCTATTTTCATTATTTACTTTTGTAAAATTGAACTATCATTTACAATGATTTAATTAGATTAGTTTTCAATTAAAAATAAAAAGGAAAATGTTTCAGGGTTAAGAGATTATAAGATTATGTCTTTAAGGTAATAATTGCTATAATTTTCCTAAAATAATTGTCAAATAGGGATGGTTACAGTTCATGAAAAAGAAAATTCTGAAACATTTGTAAAATAATAGGTTATAAAATCAAGATCCAATTTCACTCACGAATACAAACATGACTCATATTAATATTATCTTATATATCTCTTAAAGGCATTTAGGGTAGACTACTCATTCTTGTCTAAGTATCTGGAATGTATATTGTACTTGTAAAACATACCTTATAGAAACCCTAACAATAAAAAGTTGTACTTATAACCAAATATATATAGAGGTGATATGACCTCTTGCCTTTTAGTACATGTTCTATTCACTTAGTAGGGGATAAGATATACTCCAACAATGACATATGTAGATTTAAGAATCTAGTAGATTTGATAGTTAGTAATGGATTTAACATTAGTGCATCATGAAGCAATCCTAATAGACTCATTTATGAACTAGTGGGATAAAGTTAAATCTAAAAATAAGCTTGTTTATGCTATATAAATAGCCAGATAAGAAATCACATAATATTTGATTTGATCGGTAGATTAGCTTAAATATTTCTATATGATTCTAGAACCCTATTTCTATAGAAATCTAATTGTTTGTATCAAGTTGAGCTCTAAAAGACCCTCAAATTAAGTTTGGAAGATATTGTTGAGTCAAGTTCATTATTTTTCCTTTTTATCTTTAGGTTTTTAGCTTAAATTTGGATTTTATGTTGTCTTTTATTTTTGACTTTGATTTTCCACATTATAAATCTTAGAAAATGTAGTATATTTAAAGAATTTTAAACCTCATAAAGTGGGATATTTTATTAGAGAAAACATTAAAAAATAAAGTATTAATTAGGACTATTATGGTGATAACCTTTTTTAAAATATTTTTATATTTCTTTTCTTTTTGTCTTCTAGTATATTGTTATATCTATGTTAATTGGTATTAGAGTCTCACAAGTTTTAGTTATTGCTGAGTTATAATGAGTTTTTAAGTACCATTGCTAGAAGAGGTCATTAAATATAATGCGCTCTGGTAGGAAAGGATAAGGAGTTTTTCTCTTAAGAAATAGACATGTAATAACTGCTAAGTTAACAAGGTGATAACAAGGTGATAACTTTAGAGGACTCCCAATTGATGAAATTAACTTGACTATAAACAATCTTTTGAATCTATTTCAAAGGAAAAATTTGAGGAGACAACCTCTTGATTAGGATTATTGTCATGAAGACTTAATGTTTTAGATAAAACCATATAAGTTCAAACGAAACTTGAAACTATAGGAATTTATTTGTGAGTTATATGAAGTAGATATGAGTTTTTAGTATAATAAAGTCCATAATAAATGAGGGTGAAACTAATTTCCATAAAGCTTAAAGAATAAGTTTTTTCGTAGCGGGAATAAAAAAAAAACCAAAATAAGTAAGGAGATTAAAGATTCAATCATTGGTAGAAAATGAAAAAATTACTTTCTATTTTAAAATACACTAAAACTATTTAATATAAGAATTTACAAAAACCAAAGATTTATAAGAAAGGAAACATAAAATCTAAAAAAAAGCATGAAATCCAAAACTAATAAAGAAAAATCATAAAAATTGCCAAAATTTGAAGTCCGGGGCAAGATTCCAAAAATCTAAAAATTTGATGGTTGGGTACTCTAACAAAAACAACCTCTAACAACTACAAGAAAAATTTGAGCGTGGTCCAATAGTTAGATCAAAAGTTAAATAGTTAGATCAAAAGTTACAATGCTTTTGAGTTGTCACTCGAGTTTGGAATGACTAAATCGCTTCCTCGGCCAAGACCTATGTATCTGCTACGCCATCCATGTAATTTCCTAAAAAACATCCTCATCAATTTGGGGTAGATCCACACTAGATTGTTCAGAACCATCCAATATGGCAAGGTCAACAAAAGGTATATTCGAGAAAACTTAGGTTCTTATAAAATTCTAGTATTGTTGGTTATGAAAAAAGATAATTCATAATATATATATATATATATATAATAATCAACCAAATCATAATGAAATACAAGTATTATATACCATGATTCGATGTCATGTTAGATTTACTAGTTAGCTCTAGGTGGTCTAAAAAAATTACCTCAACAACAACGTCCACTAAATGCGGAGAGGATTAAACACGGAGAAGAGTGGAAAACAATCTTTAAGATATATCATAAATTATATGATTTGATGGTGATTTCATTTGGTTTTAAGGCCTTGCTTTAACAAGTTTGTAGTAGTATACTTTAATCATATATCAAAAATTCTTATGATTGATATATTTTTATCCGTATTTCATTTTTAATTCAATACTCTAATTGCATTTATTACTAAGAGTTTAAAACAATGTATATTATAATAAACAAATAAAGTACAAGCTAATTTTAAATTACCAAGTTAGAAAATAAATGAGTCTTCTACATTGTCACTTTATGATTTAGAAAAAATAATTAAGATAAACTATAATGTGTATACCGTTAGCCTAAACTACCAAATCAAGTATTAGGCTTTGTAAGGAAAGGTGTTTTTTTTTGTCAACAATGCATTGGTTTCTCAACTAATATTTGGTTGTATAGTCTATTGCTTTTTTAAGATGCTTCTTGGTTGGGTGTAATTATGGATTTTTTATAGTTTTATCTCATACCCAATAAGCCTTGAATCCAATGTGTATAATAATGGACAAGTTTTTAAAAATATTCTATTTTATTGCTTGTAGAAAGATCATGGATGCTATTTGAATTGACGTTCAAGAGAATTATTTAAAGAATTTAGGGATAAAGCTTGGCACCAAAAAACATTTTAGTTGTGATTATCACCCAAGGATAGATGGTATAGTTGTCAATTCTGTTCCGTTGAAAAAACCGAGATGAAACAGCGTCGTTTTTGTCTCGGTTTTAATTCGATCCGATTACTGCAAATTCAGGCCAAATTCAGACCGAGCGTCTCGAGTACCGTTCGGGTGTGCCGTTTCGGCTTTAAAATCCTCTTTA
>CM063604.1:5998407-6017159 GCA_032356905.1 Salix exigua
TTAAAATCAATTACTTTAAAGTAAAGAGATAAAAGAGAGAAATTGCTAACTCGGTTTTTAACGTGGTTCAGCAATCCTACATCCACGACTCAAGTACCAACCCGCACTTGAATATTGTATTCTCTTACTAGTCCAAGTAACAAGATTACAAATCCCGCTTGATGAATCCACACCAAGACTTTTACACCACTTGAAGATATGCCCTCTTCAAGATTTCCTTTTCCCACTTGAAGATGTACCCTCTTCAAGATTTTTCCTTGGTGATGTTCCTCACCAATACCAAGGGTTTTATACTCAACTCTCAAGAGTTTCACAATGGTTGTTTTTGTAAAACAACAATACACTCTTAATAGTGTGGATATTACAAATGAAGATCTATGATCTCTTTATCTCACTTAATAGCACTTAGAATATTTGAAGGTGTTTAAGTGTAGTGAGAATGAGAAATACTCTTTGTGTTAGGATATGAAAGTTTAAACACAAATATGAGTATTAATGAGGATTGATGATATGAAGATGTTTTTTCACTAGTAATTGCCTCACTATATGATATGAAAGTTGTGTCAATTTCGTTTTGCAATTAAGAGGCCTATTTATAAGTTTCAAAGAGAAACTAGCCGCTTATAGCCAGTTAGAAACTAGCCGCTTATAGCCGCTTATAGCCGTTAGAAACTAACCGATTATAGCCGATTAGAAACTAGCCGCTTAATCATCAAATCCTTTGCATGCAATGTGAAGTGTGTGAGTTCATTTTAATTTGTGCTTTCAAGATAGAAATAGAGATTTACATAAAGCACTAAAATGAACACTTATTCTAAGTCTTCACTTGCTTGCATCTTGGACTTCCTGGAGTGATTTCTTCGTGTACTCCATTATGCTTGTTGATGTATTCTTTGTATAATACCTGTTTATAGCTTAATCTCATCCAAACATATTAATAGTCCATTTTCTTTTATTGTTATCATCAAAATATATAAAGCATACAAAGTATGATATTACATGTCAACATATAAACACAAAGTCAAACAAACATAATCTCAAAATTAAAAAAAATTACAAGTTAATCAAAATAAAGAGGATTTTAAGGCCGGAACTACACACCCGGAACGGTACCGAGACATTCCGGATGGAATTTGGCCGAAATTTGCAGAACGGACCAGAATTAAAACTGAGACAAAAATGACGCTGTTTCATCTTGGTTTTTTCAACAGAATGGAATTGACAACTATACCTTCTAATCTAAGGTGATAATCACAACTAAAATGTTTTTTTGGTGCCATGATTTATCCCTAAATTCTTTAAATAATTCTCTTGAACGTCAATTCAAATAGCATCCATGATCTTTTTAAAAGCAATAAAATAGAACATTTTTAAGAACTTGTCCATTATTATACACATTGGTTTCAAGGCTTATTGGGTATGAGATAAAACTATAAAAAATCCATAATTACACCCAACCAAGAAGCATCTTAAAAAAGCAATAGACTATACAACCAAATATTAGTTGAGAAACCAATGCATTGTTGACAAAAAAAAACACCTTTCCTTACAAAGCCTAATACTTGATTTGGTAGTTTAGGCTAACGGTATACACATTATAGTTTATCTTAATTATTTTTTCTAAATCATAAAGCGACAATGTAGAAGACTCATTTATTTTCTAACTTGGTAATTTAAAATTAGCTTGTACTTTATGTGTTTATTATAATATACATTGTTTTAAACACTTAGTTATAAATGCAATTAGAGTATTGAATTAACAATGAAATACTGATAAAAATATATCAATCATAAGAATTTTTGATATATGATTAAAGTATACTACTACAAACTTGTTAAAGCAAGGCCTTAAAACCAAATGAAATCACCATCAAATCATATAATTTATGATATATCTTAAAGATTGTTTTCCACTCTTCTCCGTGTTTAATCCTATCCTCATTTAGTGGAAGTTGTTGTTGAGGTAATTTTTTTAGACCACCTAGAGCTAACTAGTAAATCTAACATGTCATCGAATCATGGTATATAATACTTGTATTTCATTATGATTTGGTTGATTATTATAAAGATATATATATTATGAATTATCTTTTTTTCATAACCAACAAAACTAGAATTTTATAAGAACCTAAGTTTTCTCGAATATACATGTTGTTGAGCTTGCCATATTGGATGGTTCTGAACAATCTAGTGTGGATCTACCCCAAATTGATGAGGATGTTTTTTAGGAAATTACATGGATGGCGTAGCAGATACATAGGTCTTGGCCGAGGAAGCGATTTAGTCATTCCAAACTCGAGTGACAACTCAAAAGCATTGTAACTTTTGATCTAACTATTGGACCACGCTCAAATTTTTCTTGTAGTTGTTAGAGATTGTTTTTGTTAGAGTACCCAACCATCAAATTTTTAGATTTTTAGAATCTTGCCCTGGACTTCAAATTTTGGCAATTTTTATGATTTTTCTTTATTAGTTTTGGATTTCATGCTTTTTTTTTAGATTTTATGTTTCCTTTCTTATAAATCTTTGGTTTTTGTATAATTCTTATATTAAATAGTTTTAGTGTATTTTAAAATAGAAAGTAATTTTTTCATTTTCTACCATTGATTGAATCTTTAATCTCCTTACTTATCATTTTTTTTTTTTTTTATTCCCGCTAGGAAAAAACTTATTCTTTAAGCTTTATGGAAATTAGTTTCACCCTCATTTATTATGGACTTTATTATACTAAAAACTCATATCTACTTCATATAACTCACAAATAAATTCCTATAGTTTCAAGTTTCGTTTGAACTTATATGGTTTTATCTAAAACATTAAGTCTTCATGACAATAATCCTAATCAAGAGGTTGTCTCCTCAAATTTTTCCTTTGAAATAGATTCAAAAGATTGTTTATAGTCAAGTTAATTTCATCAATTGGGAGTCCTCTAAAGTTATCACCTTGTTAACTTAGCAGTTATTACATGTCTATTTCTTAAGAGAAAAACTCCTTATACTTTCCTACTAGAGCGCATTATATTTAATGACCTCTTTTAGCAATGGTACTTAAAAACTCATTATAACTCAGTAATAACTAAAACTTATGAGACTTTAATACCAGTTAACATAGATATAACAATATACTAGAAGACAAAAAGAAAAGAAATATAAAAATATTTTTAAAAAAGGTTATCACCATAATAGTCCTAATTAATACTTTATTTTTTAATGTTTTCTCTAATAAAATATCCCACTTCATGAGGTTTAAAATTCTTTAAATATACTACATTTTCTAAGATTTATAATGTGGAAAATCAGAGTAAAAAAGAAAAGACAACATAAAATCCAAATTTAAGCTAAAAACCTAAAGATAAAAAGGAAAAATAATGAACTTGACTTAACAATATCTTCCAAACTTAATTTGAGGGTCTTTTATCAACTTGATACAAACGATTAGATCTCTATAGAAATAGGGTTCTAGAATCATCTAGAAATATTTAAGCTAATCTACCGATCAAATCAAATATTATGTGATTTCTTATTTGGCTATTTATATAGCATAAACAAGCTTATTTTTAGATTTAACTTTATCCCACTAGTTCATAAATGAGTCTATTAGGATTGCTTCATGATGCACTAATGTTAAATCCATAACTAACTATCAAATCTACTAGATTCTTAAATCTACATATGTCATTGTTGGAGTATATCTTATCCCCTACTAAGTGAATAGAATATGTACAAAAGGCAAGAGGTCATATCACCTCTTTATATATATTTGGTTATAAGTACAACTTTTATTGTTAGGGTTTCTATAAGGTATGTTTTACAAGTACAATATACATTCCAGATACTTAGACAAGAATGAGTAGTCTACCCTAAATGCCTTTAAGAGCTATATAAGATAATATTACTATGAGTCATGTTTGTATTCGTGAGTGAAATTGGATCTTGATTTTATGACCTATCATTTTACAAATGTTTCAGAATTTTCTTTTTCATGAACTGTAACCATCCCTATTTTACAATTATTTTAGGGAAATTATAGCAATTATTACCTTAAAGACATAATCTTATAATCAATCTTATAATCTTTTAACCCTCAAACATTTTCCTTTTATTTTTAATTGAAAACTAATCTAATTAAATCATTGTAAATGATAGTTCAATTTTACAAAAGTAAATAATGAAAATAGAAATAAAAGTATATAATTAGCAAATAGAAATATTATTTAGCATTTGGAAACTATATTTGTTTCTCATTAGTTTGTAATAATATTTTGAAGTATCAAATGATATACAAAGGTATGTTGATGGGTTTTAAAATATTATTTGACATAATTTAATTATCGTATAATTAAAAATATATCAAGGTAAGTGAACATAATGTTAAGCAAGGAAATAATCACGTAAAACCGAATCTTAGCTAGCCGTTACAGAGACAGATTTGGCAATAATGCTCACCTTGCGTTATTGTTCCTTAACAAGAATGTCTGAAGATCGCAGCTATGAATGCACATAATATCGAATGTAAATGTACAAGGTTACAACCTTAATTAGATCAATTGCCTTGTATAGACTCTTCTTGTATACCTGTCTATAAAATAAAGAATGATATGCAGGCCAATGCACCGACAAGAATTGCTACAATATTTTTCCTCTCTAAATCTTTCATGGTATTAGAGCATAATTAAGGCTCACACCAAATCCTTTCATCATGTCTTCTTCCGCTACCACTTACGCTCCACCAAACAATCTGTTACAATTCATTTCAGTGAAACTAGAGGGACCCTCTTCGTACTTGAACCGGTCATCTCAAATTGATGATGCGTTAAGTATCCATGACCTCTTGTGTCTTGTGGATGGGACTGAATCATGTCCAAACGAGTTCTTACCGATCATCGAACGTAGAACCAATGTAACCAACCTCGATTTCACCCTATGGAATCGCAAAAACAGGTTTGTACTCGGTGTGGATGAAATCCACAATTTCGAGAAGGTACTGTCGATGGTCTAGGTTTTTAAACCGCTCGACAAGCGTGGGTTGCTCTAGCACAACGCTTTACCTCTCCTTCCATTTCCAATGTAAATCAATTGAAACGCCAACCGCAAGGATTGCAACAAGGAGGCATGAATTGCTCAGATTTTGTTGAACATGCCAAAGCCCTTGCCGATCAATTAGCAACAATTGGGAAACTCGTAGATGAAGCGGACTTGATTTCCCTTGTCTTGGGAGGACTCAACATAGCCTACACACCTTTGTGTCCAATTGTTACTTTGCCCAACGTGAGAAACCTTTATCTCTATTTGATTTTCAATCTGAACTGCTTGCCTTTGAAGCACTTCTTGACGATCAAGAACGAAGAATGCAAATTGATCACAACAAGTTTGCGATGATGGCTCATAAACCGGGAGGAGGTGCAAGGAATCAAAGGAAGAATAAGAACTGGCAGCCTCAACATGAAACCTCCTCTCCTGCAAATCACATATTCGTTCCATCGAATAACAAGTGGTAATGGATTTTCTCCCACCACCGGTCATGCGCCCACTAATTGGAAGTAGCAGTAATTTTCTCCACAGCAGTTGTTTTAATTCCCCACCAAATCCAAAATACAATACGAGGATTAGAAATGGGAATTTCAGCTCCTCAAACAATGATCAATCCTTCAACAACACCGAACGTGTTCCAAAGATGGGCAAATAACCCAACATTTAATCCTTATGTATGCCAAATCGTGGCAAGAGAAACCACATGGCTCTCGATTGTTTTCACGGTATGATTACAACTACCAAGGACGCCACCCACCATAACAATTAGCAGAAATGGTAGCTCAATCAAATACCATGCACGATGATAATACATGGTATGCTGACAGTGGTGCTAATCAACATATTACTACTCGACATTGATAATCTTCATTTGGTAGAGCCATACACAAGCGAAGACAAGGTTGCAGTGGGTAATGGTAATGGTTTACATATTAAGCATACCGGTGCAAGCATATTCCACACACACCGATTCCACCTTAAAATTAAACAACATTCTTCATTGCCCAAAGGCAGCAGTAAACCTTTTGTCAATTAATCGTTTTTGCATAGACAATGGATGTTATTTTATACTTACAGGATCTGAATTCTTTGTGAAGGAGAACATCTCGGGACGCACGTTGCTAACAGGCAGGAGTGAAGGCGGACTGTACCCCATTCCAATTAATCAACAAGCCGTTAACAGTCTTCCCATAAAATTGCATTTTTGGGCATCCGTACATCTTCTTCCTTGTGGCATGCCAGATTGGGTCACACTTCTTCACACATCACCAATCATGTCCTTAAGTCATTTAAATTGCCTATTTCGGGTCCTGTTGAAATATAGTCAGTGTGTCAATTTTGCTTAATGGGAAAAGCCAAACAATTGTCGCTCAATGATTCCATGCGTGTCGCTTTGTCCCCTTTAAAACTAATTCATTCGGATGTTTGGGTCTCTCCGGTTCAGTCAAATGAGGGGTATAAATATTATGTCTTATTTATTGATGATTACTCTCGGTTTACATGGGTTTACCCTATTCATAATAAATCCGATGTTCTTTCCTGTTTTATACAATTTAAATCCTTGGCTGAAAATCGCTTCTCTACATCTATCAAGGAATTTCAATGTGATAATGGAGGGAATATCTCTCTCAACAATTCAAAAATTTATTACACAAATCTGGATTCATCAAAGTCTCTCTTGTCCCTATACCTCCCAGCAAATGGCCTAGCTGAACGCAAACATAGGCATATCATGGAGTTTGGATTTTCATTATTGGCTCAATCACATTTACCTACAAAATTTTGGGTTGAAGCATTTATGACCTCTATCTATCTCATTAATCAAACTCCTTCTTCCATTCTAGGTTATGAGTCTCCATACTTCAAATTGTTTTCTCAAAACCCAGATTATTGTTTTGTATGATCTTTTGGTTGCGCATGCTATCCACTTTTAAGACCTTATGTAAAGCACAAACTGCAATTTTGTAGGAAAAATGTCTTTTTATTGGATATTCGTCCCAACATCATGGATATCATTGTTTAGATCTAGCATCTAACAAAATTTATATTTCTCAAATGTTGTCTTTGATGAACTCAATTTTCCAAGCAAAGGAATGGTCCACCTCCACACCTCCTGCTGCAGCGAGCCTCCCTAAAACAGGTATGTCACTTGATTTGTCTCAATTATTCTCACAACCCTCATTTGATTTAATACCAACCGCCAAGCATCACGATTCATATCCATCGAGCTCAGCTTCAAACCTCTCCACATTCGTGGCCCCCAACCTTACAAAGCCCTCAAAATTCCCATAGTGATTTGCCTTCAATCTCGCAAAATCCCTCACGAGAATCACCTCCGGATCCCAACGATTTGTCAGCAATCAGTCCTCCTCAACCACTGATCACCCACCAATTTCATCTTCCACCACTGAAATATCTCATCCCGTGCATCAAATGGCAACACGATCACGGACTGGTGCACTCAAGCCTAAAGAATTTCCAGGTTTCAAATTATTTTATGCCTCTAAACATCCATTGCATGCATTCACCGGTATTCTAACATGTGTGGAACCACAAAATTTCTCTCAAGCTATCTTGTCACAGGAATGGCAGCAAGCTATGCAGGTGGAATATGACGCCTTCCGGTTAATAACACTTGGGATCTTGTTCCACTGAGTCCGGACCAACATGTGATTCGAACCAAATGGGTTTATAAAATCAAACAAAAGCGCGATGGGAGCATTGATCGCTACAAGGCAAGATTAGTGGCACTTGGGTTTCAGCAGTAAGTGGGGTGGATTTTACCGAGACATTTAGTCCCGTAATTAAACCTGCAATCGTGAGAGTGGTGTTAGCTTTATCTGTGTTTTTGACTAGCCAAGATTACAAGTATGATGTATCAAATGCCTTCCTACATGGGACACTTGAGGAAGAGGTTTACATTGAACAACCCCGAGGTTTCATTGACCCTGTAAACCCGATCATGTGTGTCGTCTTAAGAAAGCTCTCTATGGTCTTAAACAGGCACCACGCGCATGGTTTCTACGACTCTCAACCTCTTTACTTGATTTGGGATTTGTGGGTTCATCGGTTGACACTTCACTATTTACCTTTCACTGTGACAAAATTCACATCTTTGTTCTCATATATGTGGATGATCTACTTATCACAGGGTCTTGTCCGAAATTTATTGCCACCCTTACTGCACAACTCAAGAAGGAATTTGCTCTCAAGGATCTTGGTACTCTCGGGTATTTTCTGGGCATTGAAGCATCCAGAGATGCTAATGGCTTACACCTTAGACAAAGCAAGTACATCCTTGACATTCTTCATCGAGCACGCATGGTGGGTGCTAAACCATATTCTGCACCTTGTGTTTCCGGCAGTAAGAGGAGTGCAGGGGTTGATGAACCCATCCATGACATTACAGCCTATAGACAAATTGTTGGGTCTCTCCAGATCTGTACCCTAACAAGACCCGAAATTTCTTACTCAGCTTTATCAACTCTGTCAACATCTCCACTCCCCACTTCGCACACTCGGAAAGATGCAAAACGTGTCTTACGGTATCTTAAGGGCACGGTGGATCATGGATTGTATTTCACCAAAGGCTCTCTCGCCTCCATGCTTATCGCGACTCGATTGGGCGGGGATGTTACTGATCGACGATCCACTACAGGGTATGGTGTTTTCCTAGGTCCATGCTTGGTCTCTTGGTGTGCAAAGAAACACAAGGTTGTCTCACGATCAAGCACGGAGGCGAGTACACGGCATTAGCCATGGTTGTTGCTGAATTGTATTGGATTCGAATGTTACTAAAGGAGCTTCATATATCCCTTCATATTCCTCCCACAGTCTGGTGCGATAATCAGAGTGCAATTGCCATTGCAAACAATCCAGTTTACCACACTCGCACCAAACACATTGAGATAGATTTCCACTTTATTCGTGAGAAAATACAGAACAAAGATGTTCAAGTGCAAGTACATCTCCACGTTTCATCAAGTAGGTGACATCTTCACCAAAGGATTAACATCCTCTTGGTTTCAATTGTTGAAAGACAAACTCATGGTTTGTGATCTCCCCATTCGCTTATGGGGGATGTTAAGCAAGGAAATAATCATAGAGAACCGAATCTTAGCTAGCCGTTATAGAGACAGATTTGGCAATAATGCTCACCTTATGCTATTGTTCCTTAACAAGAATGTCGAAGATCGCAGCTATGAATGCACATAATACCGAATGTAAATGTAGATGGTTACAACCTTAATTAGATCAATTGCCTTGTATAGACTCTTCTTGTATACTTGCCTATAAAATAAAGAATGATATGCGAGTCAAGGCACTCGACAACAATTGCTACAATATTTTTCCTCTCTAAATCTTTCACATAACACCCTCTAATATCAAGTTATGTGGCTCTTGAACCGTGAAATTTAGAAAAACTATACATTATTGATTGCTACAATATTGGTTCTGAATTTTTTTTGTATTATTGTTCAATTGTTTTTGTATTATTGTTCAATTTTTTTCCCCTGCTCATGTTATTGGAGTCATGATAGGTCTTTCACTTAGGGAAGAAAAGATGAAAAGGAACAAAAAATATTAACTTTTTTGAGATATTTGATCTAATATATATATATATATATCGGGACAACTATTTTTTTGCACTTCGCGCCCCCACCATCTTCGGGATTGGGGAGATAATGGCATGCAGTGAAATGGGGTTTGTGTTTTATGGTTGAAAAAATTATAACTTTAATTATTAGGAGTTTTCACCTAGTATTAAGGTCATTAGAAACTTATTGGTTTGCAAGGGTTTTTGGTAAGGGGACTTGTGCAAGGAGAAGAAGCATATATATACCAAAGGTGTTGCATTGTTGTTTGATTTTTTTCTAAGTTTAATTTTGTTTTACATTGCATTTTCAAAAAAAACTTTATCTGCGAATGTACTTTACAATGTAATTTTACACTGCAGTAAAAGAAAACCATTTTTTAGTATCTGCAAGTGTACTTTATAATATAATTTTACACCGAGATAGCTAAAACAAATAATTTATATTTATATTTATATTTTGTCTAAATTCCAATGGATAATCATAAATTGGTTACAATATCCAATTTTCATTCAAAATATGAGAAATATGTTATATTTGATTTTTACTAAAACTATATTCTTGTGAAAACCTTGAAATTCGGTCGTATTCACAAAAACAAAACATTTTTTTTATTTTTATAAATATAATATTTTGTAATTAAAAAATTCAGGCCTGACTTGGTCCAACCAAATGGGTCGACCCAACCAAGATGGGCTAAAAGCCCAACTCTGCTGGACTCTGGCTAGGCCAAAAGTAGTCCAACCCACCCAAAAAGAATATATATATATATATACATGCTACAAAATTAATTCATGCACATGAACAATAACAAAGTAGTTGGCCAACCATGACAAGAGGCTCACTTGCCACTGCCATCAGGTAGAGGAGGCCGAGGTGATTCTCCCTGCGGTGGCGGCGTCCAAAATGGTAGCCGAAGGAGATGTCGGGAGTCAGCTGCTTCACATTGCTGTAACTATTACCGCTATTGTTGCCTTGCTGAAGGCCATGTCTGAGTGACGTATGTGGTGGAGGAGTTGTTGGTGGAGAGGATGGTGGTGATAGGTGGGTGGTTGGATGCTCTCGGAGGAGAGGAAGAGCTATTTCATGTCCATTTTTAGAGAGAGATGCACTGTCGGGGAGAGAGATAGCACTGCAATGGGCTATGAGGGAGATAGTACTACCAAAGTGGACTCATTAGCAACCAGGAGGAACGAAAGTGGAGGTTTCTGGTGATGCACTATAATTTCATTGTGCTATTGTCTTCCCCAATTTACTCGTTATTTTCCTAGCCCTAGCCTTTTCCCGTTTGTTTATTTTCCTTCCTCCCTTCTCCTGTAATTTTCCTCCTATTTATAGGCTCATCTTGCAAGTTGAAGGTATGGGATTGATGTCCAGAACATGGTATGCTCAGTGGTAGGTTGCAGGGCATGGTTGCTGACATGTCACAAGTATGGCTGCCAACAACGCCTCTGTGTAGTTCATTATTTTTTTAATAATATAAAATAAAAGACAAAATGGGTTGTTACAAATAGAGTTTTTTCAACGAGAATGATATTTTCATCTTTAATTTTGGCTTCGGATTTTTTCAATGGAAATAATGATGTTTTTATCTTTAATTTTGGCTTCCGATTTCACCCAAAAAGGTCTTGTCTTCGAAAATTCTGATCTTCTTAATTTAACCCAGACCAGTCTTCCAAATTTAATTTCTTACCAATTAAGCCCTTAAAAATTAATTTGACACATTTAAAGTATAATTAAGCCCTTGCACTTAATTAAATCCTTCAATTGGGCTCTCAATTAATCCTTAAATATAATTACACTTTAAATTGACCAACGATTAAATCAAATTGGCCCATAAAAATATAATTACATCTTTCGACTTAAGTTTGAAACAAATTTATCGAATAATAAATTATTTTAGTATTGAATTTGTATTTTCCATCATTTCAGGGCAAAAGAGCTATGATCGAGCCCTCGAAAGCGTCTAAAATTTCCACCCCTTTTATTTTATTTATTTTATTTTTGTTTTATTTTGGATAGTTTTTGAGGAATAACCCAAAATTGCGTTATGACACCAAAAGTCACACGCCTTAAACACTCCAACGCAATTGGATCGTTGAGCACTTATATCGATTTCTTATTGGAAAATAATATCAAGAACTTTCATAAATTTTGCTTGACTACTCTCACATGCAATCCATTTCAGTGGTCGATAAAACTCCGAATACATGCATAGAAGAAGGGCGACTAGTACTAGTAGTAACAAAATGTGGATTGATTTTTTTCTATGTATGAAAATTTACAAGTAAATGTTGAATATCTATACATAACATTAGGAGATATTTTTATTTTGTTTTCTTTCTATCATTCTAGAATGCTAAAACTATTATATATACAGACAACTTTTTGTAAGAAATGTCAAGAAAATAAAAGAATAAATTGCTAAAGACCATAAGCTTCTTTCCCCTTTCTCCTTGTGCCTTCTCTGAACTTCTTCTTCGTGCTAACACATGATTGCTACAAGTTCACCATTGCACAGCTTGTTGCAGTCATCCTGACACTCTATTACCCGCCATTTACCTCGCCATTGAATTTTATAGTCTGCTGGATCCATTCATTGCACGACTTGTTGCAGTCATCCCGACACTCTATAACCTCGCCATTTACCCGCCATTGAATTTTATAGCCACTGGATCCATTCCAAAAATGTTTCAGATTGTTAAGAAATCATTTCACCTAAAAACTTAATCTTGTAAGTGAGGTCATATAATATGATTTATATTATTTTATAACACACACCCCTCAAGTGAAAGCCCTTTGGATTTGAAACTTGCACATGCCCACATTACTTTGTGCTTGGATTTTTTTTATCAAATAAAATGAGGATGGTGAGATTCGAACTCGTGATCGCGGGGTCAACAAGACTCTGATACCATGTTAAGCGAATCATCTCATCTAAAAATTTAAGTTTATAAATGAGATCCTTTAATATGATTTATATTATTCTTTACTACAGATATTGAGAGAAACTACAAGTCTCGTTTCAATAATGGTATATGTGCGGAAAAGAATGAATGCAGAGGTATAAGGTCTTCGAACGTTTAGGGCATGTAGGGCTGCTATTTCAAGGACTTAATTCTTATGACTCTGATGATAATGATTAAATTAGGATTCAATATATACTTGCTTTTCTTTGTTTGTGTTGTAACCCAATTTTGAGTCATGCCCAAAACTATCGAAAAAAAAAAATGGGGGTTGGTGTCGGTAAGAAAGTCAAGTTAAAATTTTGGACATCTTTGAAAGTTTGATTGTACCCTTTTATGCCCAAAAATAAAAACGCGGATCCAAAGCTAAAGTAATTTATTATAAGATAAATTGACGCATAAACTAATGTTGAAATTCACGGATTAAAGCAACTATGCACCTAAAGGCGGAATTGATGCAAATACAATAAATAATACAATCTTAAAATTAATTACTTGAAAGTAAAGAGATAAGGGAAAGAGATTGCTAACTCGGATTTTAACGTGGTTCGGCAAGCCTACGTCCACGACTCAAGTACCAACCCGTACTTGAGTATTGTACTCTTTTACTAATCCAAGTAACAAGATTACAATTTCCACTTGATGAATCCACACCAAGACTTTACACCACTTGAAGATGTCCCCTCTTCAAGATTTTTCCTTGGTGATGTTCCCTCACCAATACCAAGAGTTTTATACTCAACTCTCAAGAGTTTCACAATGGTTGTTTTAGTAAAACAACAATACACTCTTAATAGTGTGGATATTACAAATGAAGATCTAAAATCTCTTTCTCTCACTTAATAGCACTTAGGATATTTGAAGGTGTTTAAGTGTAGTGAGAATGAGAAATACTCTTTGTGTTAGGATATGAAGATTTAAACACAAATATGAGTATTAATGAGGATTGATGATATGAAGATGTTTATGCACTTCTAATTGCCTCAATATAAGATATGAAAGTTATGTGTTTTTAGTTTTGCAATTAAGAGGCCTATTTATAAGTTTCTAAAAGAAACTAGCCGTTTCTAGCCGTTTTAGTGCAACTGCCATATCAAGCGGTCGACCGGTTCACAACGGACAAAACCAAGCGGTCGACCGGTTCACAACGGATAAAATAATTTGTCTTCCAAGCGGTCGACCGGTTCACAAAGGATACCTCAGCGGTCGACCGGTTCATGCAGAAATCTATTTTGACAAATTATCTTTTCTGAATTTCTTGAACCGATTGATTATGACTTAAACCTTTTAATCATCAAATCCTTTTAATGCATGCACTGTGATGTGTGTGAGTTCATTTTAATTTGTGCTATCAAGATAGAAATTGAGATTTACACAAAGCACTAAAATGAACACTTATTCTAAGTCTTCACTTGCTTGCATCTTGGACTTCTTGGAGTGATTTCTTCTTGAACTCCATTATGCTTGTTGATGAATTCTTTGAATAAAACCTGTTTATAGCTTAATCTCATCCAAGCATATTATTAGCCCATTTTCTTTTTATTGTTATCATCAAAATATATAAAGCATACAAAGTATGACATTATATGTCAACAACTAAGTCATTAAAATATAATTATATTTTTATGGACCAGTTTGATATAGTCGTTGGTTTGATATAGAAGCGTAATTATATTCAGTGAATTAATTTAGGTCCAAATGTAGAGTTTTAATTAAGTTGGACGACTTAATTATACTTTAAATTGATCAAATTAGTTTCTATTAAGGGCCTAGTCAGTGAGAAATCAAGTTTTTAAAGTTAATTCGGGCTCGAGTTGGTGATATTTGCATTTTCGAGGATCAATTTGAATTTTTTCAAGATAATTAGGCGAAATCGGGACCTAATTGAACAAATTAAGAGTTTTATGGTTGAGTGGGAACTATTGCACATAAGGACCAAAGTAAAAAGTGCGTAAATTTTAAAGTTAACCTTGAATTTTCCACAAGGACATAGTTGCACAAGATCATAAATTTAAGTTCAATTAAGGATGCAATTAGAGGAGTAACAAATGGAGGGACCAAACTGTATTTTATATAAAAAATAAAAATAAAAATAAATAAAAATAAAAAAACCTTGAGCCACACTGAAACCCCCACTTTTTTCGGACAAACCATGTACATTGAGCTACCCATCCTCATTTTCATGGAGCCACCCGAAACTCATGTTTCGAAAATACCTTGAGCCAGACACCCCGGTCTTGTTTTGGAACCTGTCGCCATATAAAGAAAAAGAAACCAAAAAAGAAGGGGAGAAAGGAGACTCGAGGGGAACTTCACGTAAAAACTCGATATTTTTCTTTTTCTGGAGGACCCCGCCTTGATTCTTGAGGGCTCGGCTCTGCTTGAGCCATCTTCGAAAAACCGAAGAACAGGGACTAAAAATAGAGGGAAGGAAATAAACAAAAACAACAAAAACCGAGGAAACTAGGAAGGGATTTCACGTAAAAGGCTTGGAATTTTGTGGTTGGGGTCTTCGACACGTTCTCGATTTTTCTCTTCATCTTCCACTCGGTCATCTCCCTCTCGGACTGAAACCACGAAGCTCTCTCTCTCGGTAAGTTGTCTCCCTCTCTCTCGGGAAGAAGAGCTAAACCACCGTCGACCACCTTCCTCTCGCCTGCAGCGACAGCTTGGAACCACCATCATCTCTCTCGAGCTCTGCCTGTTCCCTCACTGTCTCTCCCGAGCAGTCTACCCCTTTCCTCTCACTAAAACCAGTCTCTCTCTCTCCTCTTCGGTTCAACAACGCCGACAGCCACTCCGTTCATAAAGCACCATTTCGTCACCCCCACAAGCTTCTCATACTCCGGCGACCATCAGCTCTTCCCCAGGTGAAGAACACCCCCGTCACAGTGCACCAGACCGTAACTTCCAACTCGTTTTCCGGCCACCACAGTGATCATTTCCGATACCAGCTCGACTAGAAGAACCCCTCGACGCCCTCTACACGAAGGTATTAATAGAATCTCTATTCGTTGTACTTGAAAAATCCATATTTATCGTGCATCATCTTCTTCGTTTACGCAAAATATAACCTGATTCATCGTTGAAGTAACCGGTCGAGCTTGTGCCCGACCCACACGGAGATTATACCGGCCACAGCCAGACTCGAGACGTCTGGGCCACTGCCCGGATCTGCTGAAAGGTCGAGTTGTCACCTGACCGGATCATTGAAAGGATTGAGCAGGGAATCCGGAGTGGAAGAATTGTGGAACCAGTAAAGAAGAGAGGTCTCATTGGGAAGAGAAAAGAAATTGAGGTGAATAATGTGGAGGAAAGGTACAAGGGAAAGAGAAGAATTACAAGAGCTGCCAAACACCTACCCCCAAACCACCAACATCAACTTTTCCAAACCCATCACTCCAAACCAACCTTTTACCCAAAATTCCTCGCACATAATCAAAATAACTACCAAAGAAGAGACTATCCACAAGTCGAAGAACAACTACCACCTTTGCCCATGACCCTAAAAGAATTATATGCCCAATTACTAAACATTGGACATATTGCTCCCTACCAAGATACCACAAGACGCCCACCTTTCCTCGCCTGGTACAACCCAAATTTGACTTGCGAGTACCATGCCGGTAATGCCGGCCATAGCATCGAGACTGCGTAGCTTTTAAGAGGAAGGTATTGCAATTGATCAAGATCGGATGGATCACAATTGAGGATCCACCCAACGTAAGTCTAAACCCCTTACCCAAGCATGCAGCAGAAGTAGTGGGGTAAATGCGAGTGGAAGTGGATATCAAGGAAATGGCTTTAAAAGTGACCATGACTAGATTATACGACATGTTGGTGCAATCTGGACGCTTGATGGGATCAACTAAGCACCGACATTGGCGAAAATGACTTTTGCCCATTTCATAATGAACAAGGGCATCACAAAGATGAGTGTACCGATTTCCATCAAAAGGTCATAAGGATGTTGACTTTGGGGAGCCGAGGATAGAGAATATGGAAAGTAGTGGAGAGGTAGCAGGAATGGAGACTTTGAGAGCAACAAAAAGAAATTTGAATGGATTAGGGTAACAAAGTCGAAGGTTATAGAACAAAGGTTTGGGTTGGGATATAAACCTAAAAGACGGATTACCAGTGGGTTGCCATGGCAAGAAGAGAGAAAAGAATGGCGAGGATCGAGGGAAGGAAGCTTGAAGAAGAGAATTTAGTCATTCCTCCGATCAAAGTCTCATTCCCAAAGGCGGTGTATGTCATACAACCTAATCCAGGACACAGAGCTTTCTTCGAAGATGTCATCTATGAGCATAAATGTTGTGGAAAATGAGGAAGTTCCGAGCATCGTTAAGAAGACTCGATCGAGGAAAAGGGATGAAGAGCTACCACAGTTGACCATCTATGCTGTAGAGGAAGTCGCTGCCCAGACATGCATTCGGAAGTTAGCTAAAGGAGAGAAGTTCCAGAATTGGGAAACCCAAGAAGCTCCATTGGTTTTCAAAATGTAATGAACAATATTTTCTACATTTGTTTTTTTTGGTTTGTTTTAAGGCCTAACAGACCAATCGGATTTTATCTTGGTTTGTTGTGAACTGAATTTTTTATCATGCATTTTTATTCATCTCTCTGCTTATTTTTTTATTTGGTGCATTTACACCCATTTTCCGCTTTCAGGAACTATGAAAGCGGAACTTCCACAACACCACTTGCACTTTACACTGAGAATGAATGGCCGAATTATAAGGAACACATAATAGCTGTAGAAGAGGAAGACGGGGTGAAAATAGCATTAAAGAGTTCGCAAAATTGTTAGAACAACACGAACAAGTTTGGAAACCCGCTAAGGAGGAACTTGAAACCATAAATGTGGGCACTCGAAGAAAGCCAAAAGAGCTCAAGGTAGGAACTTTGATCACGCAAAGGAAAGAGAAGACTTGATTGCACTTGCTTGAGATTAAATAAAAAAAAAAAAAACCTTGAGCCACTCGAAACCCCCACTTTTTTCGAGACAAAGCATGTACATTGAGCTACCCATCCTCATTTTCATGGAGCCACCCGAAACCCATGTTTCGAAAATACCTTGAGCCAGACACCCCGGTCTTGTTTTGGAACCTGTCGCCATATAAAGAAAAAGAAACCAAAAAAGGGAAGGGGGAGGGAACTTCACGTAAAAAAAACCCTGGTATTTTTCTTTCTTCTTCTGGAGGACCTTGCCTTGATTTCTTGAAGGCTCGACTCTGTTAGAGCTATCTTCGAAAGACTAGAAGAACAGGGGACGAAAAATAGAGGGAAGAAAATAAGCAAAAACAACAAAAAACCGAGGAAACCAGGAAGGGATTTCACGTAAAAAGACTTGGAATTCTGTGGTTTGGGGTCTTCGACACGTTCTCGATTTTCCTCTTCATCTTCCACTCGGTCGTCTCCCTCTCGGACTGAAACCACGAAGTTCTCTCTCTCTCGGTAAGCTGTCTCCATCTCTCTCGGGAAGAAGAGCTAAACCACCGTCGACCACCTTCCTCTCGCCTGCAGCGCCAGCTTGGAACCACCATCATCTCTCTCGAGCTCTGCCTGTTGACTGTCTCTCCCGAGCAGTCTGCCCTTGTCCTCTCACTAAAACCACTCTCTCTCTCCTCTTCGGTTCAACAACGCCGACAGCCACTCCGTTCATAAAGCACCATTTCGTCACCCCATAAGCTTCTCATACTCAGTCGATCATCGGTTCTTCCCTGGTGAAGAACACCCGATCCACAATGCACCAGCCCGTAACTTCCAACTCGTTTTCCGACCACCACAGGTGATCCTTTCCGATACCACCAAGACTGGAAGAACCCCCTTGACGTCCTCTACACGAAGGTATTAATATAATCTCCATTCGTTGCACTTGAAAAATCCATATTTCTGTGCATCATCTTCAATCCGTTTAGCAAAATATAACCGATTCATCGTTGAAGTAGCCGGGTCGAGCTAGTGCCCAGCCCACACTGGAGATTATGCAGGCCTACGGCCAGTCTCGAGACGCACTGGGCCAGCTCGGCCTGCAGTACTTGTCATTGACCAGAATCATTAGAGTCGGCGCACCAGTTAAACAAGGGTGAGTTGGAACTCACTCCACTTCGGAAAAATAATAATATATAATAATAATAAAATAATAATAATAAAATATA
>CM063604.1:6017659-6135474 GCA_032356905.1 Salix exigua
CTTTACAGAGTGCGAGAGGAAAGGAGGGGGACGACTAGGTTTAGGAAATAATTTGAAAGTTAGAAACTTTTCTATTTATAGTATAGTGCTTAATTGTGAACCGGTTCGGTTTGGTTTGTTTTATCCGTTTTTCTTTGCAAAACCGGAACCGAACCGAACCGGATATGTTTTAGATTTTTAATCGGTTTAATCAGTTTTTATCGGTTTGGTTTTCTCGGTTGACCGGTTTTTGCTCACCCCTAGACACAAGTGACTTTTTAGAAATATTAAAAAGTAAATTTTACTTACTAATTTTTTTAATTTATTAGTTAAGCAATCCCTTTAATTTTAGAAAAATAATCTTGATACAAAATTTTATTTTTATTATTTTTGAATCCTTTTCGGGTGTAAGGAAAGAGAGAGGCTTGTTAAATTCAGGAATGCAAAGACGAATTTGTCGTTACAACGATTTTAGCTTCCAAAACAAATAATTTTACAAGGAGAGAAGTCCAAATTATCTCAGGAACACTTCTTTTCTCTATTTGAGTTTTGCATGGCTAGATTATGATATTTTAGATGCCTTGGAAGACGAAGGCAGGTGACTCGTTGTCTAACCCCCCCCCGCGTGACCTCATTATTTTCTCCTTATTTATATATTTTATTGTAAACTACTAATATATATATATATTACACTGATCTCATAAGAAAATAAAACTTGGTCAATAAAATTAAAACCTAATCATTTTTTTTTCTCAAAAAAGGCTAAATAAGCCAAAACTATTACAGATAAGAGGTATTAACTAAAACATAAATGAAAAACATTATATTTTATTGCAATAGTTTTAATATGTGTAACCTAAACATAATATTTTTCTTGTTATGTGAGTGTTGATTTCTATATAAGTTGGTTTTATAAATAAATTCAATACATATATCTATCTCTCATATTTTCCAGTTTTTTTTTGTTATTGTTAACAACTTTTGTATTTATATATTATTATCGGTTTATTTAATTATATGCTTGCATGAAACTTTTAATTTTTTAGAAAAAATAGCTTCAAAAATTTGACTGGAAATAGCAAGGGAGTTTGGACTTTAGATACTTTACTGTGGTTGCCATGAATGGGAGTTAATTATAATTCAATCTTTATAGTTTAATAAAAATAATTAATTAATCCTTTTCAAAAACTATAAAGATAGTTTATAAATTGATATTTTTAAATTTATTCCTTATTTATTTGAAATAAAAACAAGAAGATAGAACATAGATCTTGTGCTACATGCCTCATAACATTGAAGGAGTTTGGAAAACAATGTGGAGGATTTAAAAGTATTTTTTTGCGGATGCTTATTTTATGACTATATATATTGACATAAAATTAAATGTATCACGAAGCATCGAAAGGGAAAATTACTATTCAAATTGTTTAGTTATTTCGCATGCCACTATGTCAAATTAATTAATTTCTATAAATTAGTTTATTTTTAGGTTGAATTACGATATAATACATAAAGAGAAGAGATGAATATAAGAAAAGAAGGGTGTTGCCATTGTGATGGATTGTTGTGCAACTACAGGCACTCACGAGCTCCTAAACTACAAATTAATCTCACCACATTACTTGGAACTTCCAGCTAACCAGTTCTCATCACTCGTTTTGTTGTCATCACTAACAACGGCAGACTAGTTTTGTCAGCTTTTCACTGGCGAGAAGTTTCTGCAGTTTAAGTTTGACAATTTCTTACATAGAAAATTCACTATTGATTGTTGAATCCTAATTTATTCAATGGTAGGTTCTAGAGTGTTTAGGATTAACAAGGACTCGATCCCGCGGCTATAAAATTCAATGGTAGGTAATAGAGTGTCAGGACGATTGCAACAAGCAGCGCAATGGTGGACTTGTAGCAATCATGTAATAGCAGGAAGAAGTTAAGAGAAGGCAAAATTTATGAAAGTTCATTGGAGTGTCTAAGATGTGTTGTTTTGAATTGGAAATAGCCGTCTCGAAACATATTTCAAAAAAGTTAATAATTTCTGTTCCTTTTCATCCTTTCTTTCCCTAAGGCAATGAAAACCTATCCTGACTCCAATACCATGAGCAGGGGAAGAAAATTGAATAATAATACAAAAATAGAATTCAAAACCTTCGAAGAGTTTTTCTAAATTTTACACTTCGAAGAGTTGCTTACCTTGATATTAGAGGTGTTATGTTTACTTACCATGATATATTTGTCATCAACCTACCTCTAGATATCATCTGATACTTCAAAACGTTATTACAAACTGCTAAGAAACAAAGATAGTTTCCAAATGCTAAAAAATACTGTTATTTGCTAATTATACACCTCTATTTCTATTTTCATTATTTACTTTTGAATTCAAATTGAACTGTCATGTAAAATGATTTAATTAGATTAGTTTTCAATTAAAAATAAAAGAAAAATGTTTCGGGGTTAAAAACAGCATGTGAAATGCAGATTGATTATAAGATTATGTCTTTAAGGAATTTAAGGAACTGATTGCTATAAGAGCAACTCCAATAGGAGAGCTTAAAGAAAAGCCAAGGGAAAAATACAAAAAATTATAGCTTTTATTATTCCTTTTCATAGCTTCAAGGAGAGAGCTATATTGAAGAGCTAAAATAACATTTCTAAGTTGAAGAATTGTTTATACATGTTGGATCAAAAGAGTAAAAGACTGTTTAATATATTTCTATGTAAAAAAATGGTTTTAATTTTATATCAATACTATATATATTAAAATAGAATTAGCTTCTCTAAATAGTTTTTTTCCATTGGAGTGCAAATATAAAAAATGCTATATTTATACTATTCAAAAAATCAAATTATTAATTTGACTTATCTAAATAGTTTTTTTTCCTTGGAGATTCTCTAATATCTTATAAAATAACTGTCAAATAGGGATGGTGACGATGCATGAAAAAGAAAATTCTACAACATTTGTATAAAGATAGGTCATAAAATCAAGCTCCAATTTCACTCATGAATATAAAGATAACTCTAAGTCATATTATCTTATATAGTTCTCAAAGGCATTTAGGGTAGCCTACTCACTCATGTGTAAGCATCTAGAATGTATATTGTAATATAAAACATACCTTATAGAAACCCTAACAATAAAAAGTTGTACTTATAATTGAATATAGAGAGAGGTGATGATAGATTATATGATTTAATGGTCATGTCATTTGGTTTTCAGGTCTTTCTTTGACAAGTTTGTAGTAATATACTTTGATGATATTTTACTCTATAAGCCCGCATCGAATTCAAACTTGGAACTCCTACGAGGTATTTTGTTCCTGACAAATTGAAGCATAAGTAGTTGTAAATCAATTTTATATATTGTATTCTTCATTGACATTATGACTTTTATAGGTTTTGTTATATTTGATGATAATGTGTAGGCTGGTTATTATAAAGTGACAAAAATAATGAAATATTTTACTTTAAAAGTATTTATACTATCAGAAGTTCTTATTTTTATCATATTTCCTTGTTAATTTTAGTACTCTAATTGCATTTATTACTAAGAGCATCTTTAATGGTAAAATTCATTTTGGAGAGCTAAATTGATAAAATAGTTTTCTGAATAGTGTAAGTATAATTTTTTTGTTAATGTATATTGCAATGGTAAAAGCTATCTAGAAGAGCTATTTTTTATATATCATTTTAGATATAGTATAATTATTTTGTATATAATATAATTATGCAAATAATTATACAATTAATATAAGTAAGTAATATAATTTAATAATTGCTTTCAAAAAACCCTCAAACATTATAATTATTAAATTTTTATTTATATTTAAATTAAAAAAGTACCATAAACATTGCCGCACCCCAAAAAAATGAGCGCGGCGTCTCGGCGACCCTCCCCGTGTGCGGGGGAAATATCGTGTGTCGGGGGGAATTATCTTTATTTTTGTGGAAAAGGGAGTCGCCACCTAGCATTATGGTTACAAGGAAACCTAAACTGGTCTTTCAGAGGTTCTAGGGTAAGGGACTGGTTGCATAAAAGAAAGGTTTTAGCACCCCTAGTACGCCATACCTAAGGTAAGCTGTTTGATGTTTTTTTTTGTTATGATTCGTTATCATTTTATTCTTTCAAAGAATATGTTGATTAAATGATGAATGAGATGTTACTCCGCTGAATATTTATATATACATATATGAATATGTATATATGGGAAATGAAGACAAATTACGTTTTAAATAAAAGATGGAAGAGCAAAAACAAAACCTGTTTTAGATAGTGTAAAACAAGGGCTAGGACACAATAAACCCAAGACCCAAACAACCCCTCATTTTTATGAGTATAAATACAAAGAGAAGGGTTTTTTTGGCTCCCTTTCGATCACCCTCCATTTTCTTCCTCACAGCTAGAACATCCATCTCTTTCTCTCCTCACAACCGAACACCCATCTCTTCTCTTGACCACACAACCGAATGTTTCCTTTTCTCCTCACACCGAACCTCCTCTCTTCTCTTGACAGTAGAGCCCTCTCTCCTACTCTTACTCTTTCCGACCAAAAACTAAGCAAACATTAAGGGAGAGGATGATGGGAAATATGAGTAGAAGTTGAGATTTTGAAGGAATAGGAGTCATTGCTTGAGAGGAAGAGGAAAGGGAGGAAGAAGTGAAAAAGAAAAAGAAGAAAAAGAAGAGTTTCAAACTTTCAAAAATAAAATAAAATTGTGAGATACAAGAGGCGGTGCGGTCGAGATTGAACCATCGATCAGACAGAACAACCCGAGTAGAGCGGTAGGGGATTCACACCTCTCTTTTCATATGACGTGTAATAAGTATTTTAAATGAAAATAATATATGAATACAATGGGGTTTATATTAGATTGTCGAAAGCTGTAATGTGAATAACGCTTGATTAGCTTCGGCTAATGGCATCCGAAAGGATGGCCGGGATAAAGTATTGATTAGCTTCGGCTAATGGCATCCGAAAGGATGGCCGGGATGAACGATTGATTAGCTCGGCTAATGGCATCCGAAAGGATGGCGGGATAAAGTATTGATTAGCTCGGCTAATGGCATCCGAAAGGATGGCCGGATAAAGTATTGATTAGCTCGGCTAATGGCATCCGACAGGATGGCCGGGATGAACGATTGATTAGCTTGGCTAATGGCATCCGAAAGGATGGCGGGATGAACGATTGATTAGCTCGGCTAATGGCATCCGAAAGGATGGCCGGATAAAGTATTGATTAGCTTGGTAATGGCAACCGATGGGATGGCCGGAACGAAGAGTATTAGTTTTGTTTAAGGACGACAAGAAAGAAGGACCAGGAGGTGCAGAATAGTGGGTCTCAGATATGAATACGCGAAAAAGAAAAATGGAGTTTCTATATTCCTACAATCGAATTGTTTTATGTATATGCAAAAATTTTTGCTTGCCAATATTTCTTTTTAACCGATAGGTTATTTGGTCAAAATTATTAAATACTATCATTAAGAAATTGCATTTCATTAAATACTTGTACTGCTGCAGGAACGTCGCAACCACGAGAGGTCTAAGGATCTTAATACAAGGGATCCTACTTTTGCAAAGAACCATGTAGATTGCGTTTTAAGTTAAGATGTGTTAGGTTGAAACAATGTATTAAATACTTATTTGTTATCCGCCCTTTTGTGAAAATTTGTAAATACCAATAGTACCTTAAGAACGTGAACTCATGACCATGTATGTATATTCTCCAGTTTAACCTTTTGTTGTGAAAACTATAGTATGGTATGCCTATGCGAACTTTAGTTTCTTAAATGGAACATTTATTTGTTTGAATAATATTTTACCGATGAGAATGGATATGGAATGTGGTGTTTCGGAAGAAAAAAAAAACCGGGTTGTTATAGTTTCCGGGTTGTTATAATATTAATCTCTTAGGATTTATTTATCCAAACACCAACGAGTGAATAATAACATATTATTCCGTCGAATATTTTGAATGTTAACCCCTTAGGATTTATTTATCCAAATACCAACAATAAATAATAGCGTATCATTCCACTGAATATTTTGGATATTAACCCTTTTGGATTTACTTATCCAGATATCGATGGTGAATAATAAATTCCCAAAATAAGATTTTATATTTTTTGGAATATTGGCCAATTCCCTTTGGATTTTACAAACATGTTGTAAAATCTCAAAATGCAAGAAATGATTTTTTCTTTGCAAAATCAATGCTAAAACTCATTTTTCTCTTCAAACCCAAGATAATATATATTTTTTTTTCAAAAAAAAATTATTTTTAAAAAATATGTTAGTGTATTGGCCGTATGCAAGAAAATAACACATTTTTGTTTCGGGTTGTTATAGTTGGTATCAGAGCGTCAGGTCTTGATCCTGGGAATTCATGATGATTACTTTGCTCTGCTGAATTTCAGGATGGTACGCACCCGACAAGGAACACGAACTGAGCCGCCCTCTTTCAAAAGGAGAGGCGGGAACCAAGGGAATCAAGGTTGGCAAAACGAAGATCCTTTGGATGATACGGCATCTCATGCTCCAATAATATTACACGAAATTTTGCGAGGGGGCAAGGACTACGAGAGGAAGACGAGCGACCTAATGAGACCAGGGAAGTACCTCCCGCTACAACAGAGCAGACAAGAAAGATCGAAACACAACCATCGGCTATTCCAACTAGTGTGCCCCCACAATGCGTAGACCCTAGACTTGCACAAATAGTTAAGGCGGTGATGGAAGGCATGGCAGGTGCAACAACACGAACAACTCCCACCACGTAGATTCCACAAGTAGCCCATATGCCTAGCACTACCACGGATAACGTGGTGCCCTTGGTACGCCTAGTCAAAAGTGTGAGGGACATGGGTTGTGAACCGCTTTTGGGGAGCATGATGCAGAAATAGCCGGAAGATGGATCGAAAGGTAGAGAAGACCACGACTCAAATAAGCATACCGAGGGTTTCAAGGTAAAGCTGTGCAACGCAACTATTGTCCGATAGGGCCATGACATGGTGGGAAGCGGTTCGGATGAGGCGTGCGGCCGAGACACTAGTATGGAGTGACTTCAAGACGAGTTTGAAAATCAATTCTACTCCAGATATCATCGTAAGGTGAAAGAACAAGAGTTCTTGGTTTTAAAGCAGGGGGATATGTCGGTATTGGAGTATGAGCGGAGATTTCATGACCTATCATTGTTTGCCCCACATTATGTGCCGACAGAGGAGCATATGATTGAAAAGTTGAGAGATGGGTTGCGTCAGGATTTGAGACAAGGATTAATTGCATTGCGGTTTAAGACAGTTAGAGGATTAATCGAAGCTGCTCAAGCTTTAGAGGCTTGCATTGGAGAGAGACATGGGGACATCGAGTATAGGCAAAAGAGAGATGGGGATTTTTACAGCAGCAGACCACCATTTCCGAAAAGGGAAAGCGGGGAGCGAGGATCAGATCTGAGGAAAAAGGGGGGTTTGATGTTTTCGTCACACCAACAGTCAAGTGGGAGGGTGATGATCGGACAGTCACACTCAAAAGAAAACATGTCAACAGGAACGGGTGACCGCAAGGGTGTGGATTACCCTTTTTGTGTAAAATGTGGACAAAAACATCCTGGGGACTGCTCAGTTTCCCCTGGGCGATGCTTTGTGTGCAGAGGAGAAGGACATAGGTGGAGGAATTGTCAGTATTTGAGTCAAGGGTGTCATTACTATGGTGTGAGAGGACATTTCAAGAGGGACTGCCCGAAAAAGAACACCGAACAAGTACAAAGCTATGGACAGCCTGGTCAGAGCTCCCAACAGTCATTCACTGTGAATAGGCAGATCTGATCTTCTCAATCGAGAGCAAACCCGGTCGAGGAAGGCTGCGAGCACAAAATGATAGGACCTCGGGAGGTTCTTTCATCTTACACAAGAGGAGGTCAAAGTCGCAACGGATGTGGTAGCGGTACTCTACGATTGAATGATTTTAATGTGCATGTGTTGTTTGATCCTGGTGCCACACACTCTTTCATTAATGAAAAGATTGTCACTAAATTGGGAAAGAGGGTAGAAATGGTAGAGAGGGGATTTTTAATTAGAACTCCAACGGGAAGCATGGTGGAAACTAATATCGTGTATTTAAATGTGGAGATTAGCTTGTCTGGGTGCGAAACAGAAGTAGACTTGATTCCTTTGGGGTTACATGAGTTTGACTTAATTTTAGGCATGAATTGGTTGAATAAATACAAGGCTCTAATAGATTGTTACGCCAAAACTGTTACCTTCCAAACCTCAAAAGGAGAGAGAAAGATTTTTGAAGGAGAGAGAATGTTCAAACCAACTGCCTTAATATCGGTGTTAACAGCCCAGAAACTTTTAAGAAAAGGGTGTGTGGGATACCTCGCATACATCTTAAACTCCAATGATGAAGGTCCACGATTGAAGGATATTGCTGTGGTAAGAGAATTCCCGGATGTGTTTCCCGAGGAATTACCAGGATTACCCCCAGAGCGGGAGGTAGAGGTGTCCATAGACACTTTTCCTGGGGTCCCACCTATATCACAACAACCTTACCGGATGGCCCCAACAGAACTAAACGAGTTAAAGACCCAACTACAAGAATTGTTAGACAAAGGGTTCATAAGGCCCAGTAATTCTCCTTGGGGAGCGTCGGTCCTATTTGTGAGAAAGAAAGATGGAACCCATCGACTCTGTATTGATTATCGTCAGTTGAACAAAATAACAATGAAGAACAAGTATCCGTTACCTCGGATAGATGATTTGTTTGATCAATTAAAAGGAGCCAAGGTATTTTCAAAAATCGATCTGAGATCAGGATATTATCAGATGAAGATAAAAGGAGCAGATGTGGCAAAGACTGCATTTAGAACCCGTTATGGACACTATGAGTTTTTGGTGTTACTGTTTGGGTTAACGAATGCTCCAGCTCTCTTCATGGACTTGATGAATCGGGTTTTCCAACCCTGCCTTCACAAGTTTGTGGTAGTATTCATTGATGATATATTGGTGTACTCGAAGTCTTTTGAGGAACACGAAGTACACTTGAGGCGATTTTGCAAACCTTGAGAGAGCACCAGTTATATGCAAAGCCGAGTAAATGTGAGTTTTGGTTGAAGAGAGTGGCGTTTCTAGGACATGTCATTTCAGCAGAAGGTGTTTTTGTAGATCCCCAAAAGTTGAAGCGAGTATTGAAATGGGAGAGGCCGACTTGATCACCGAAATACGTAGCTTCTTGGGACTTGCGGGATACTACAGGAGGTTTATTGAAGGTTTTTCCTTGATTGCAACACCTTTGACTCAATTGACTCGAAAGAATAAGAAATGGGTGTGGTCAGAGGAGTGTGAAAGGAGTTTCCAAGAATTGAAAAGAAGACTCACCACCGCTCCAGTGTTAACCCTTCCCTCAGGGACAGAGGGGTTTGTGGTTTATAGTGATGCTTCGGGAAAGGTTTGGGGTGTGTCCTAATGCGAGCATGGGAAAGTGATCGCCTATGCATCAAGGCAGTTAAAGACTCATGAGGTAAATTACCGGTGCATGACACGGAGTTGGCTGCTTGTAGTGTTTGCTTTAAGAATATGGAGACACTATTTATATGGGTCTTGAACCCAAATTTTACCGATCATAAGAGCACTGAAATACCGATGTCGCAAAAGAGTTGAACATGCGACAAAGAAGGTGGGTAGAGCTCATTAAGGATTATGATCGCACCATAGAATATCATCCGGAAAGGCAAATGTGGTGGCAGATGCCCTTAGCCGGAAAAATAAAGCCACCCGAGAAGGGTTAACAACAGGAAAGGAGCGGCAATTGGCGGAATTGAAAAAGATGGGTGCAAATTTGGATGATGATGGTGGAGGTGGGTTGATAGCCCAACTTTTGGTGCGACCAACGTATCGGAAAAAATACTACAAGCTTAGTTCCGGGACGAGGTTGGATCCAAGATTAAAAGGAATGTGGTGGTGGTGTAGAAATGAAATTCGAGGTTAGCGGATGATGGATCACGATGATGGGGAAAAGGTTATATGTACCTAATGACGAAGCAATCAAGCGGATGATTCTACAAGAAGCACATGAGTCCAGGTTCTCCATACATCCTGGCAGCACTAAAATGTATCGAGACCTGAAACTCCTCTATTGGTGGCCAAGCATGAAAAGAGAAATATCTGAGTATATGTCAAAGTGTGGAATATGTCAACAAGTTAAGGTTGAACATCAAAGGCCTGCGGGACCATTACAACCATTACAAATTCCAGAGTGGAAATGGGAGATGATAACGATGGATTTTGTGTCGGGATTTCCTAAAGGGAGGAAGGGAAATGACGCAATATGGGTCGTCAGTAGATCGGTTGACTAAATCCGCATTATTCTTGCCTATAAAGATGACCGAGCTCGGTGGACAAGCTTGCCAAGATCTACATAAATGAAGTAGTACGACTCCATGGGATTCGGTGTCCATTGTATCGGATCGAGACCCTAGATTCACCTCTCGACTTTGGCCTAGTATACAACAAGCCTTGGGGACCAGATTGGATATGAGCACTCGCGTTTCACCCTCAAACAGATGGCCAATCAGAAAGGGTCATCCAAGTCTTAGAAGACTCTATCGCGGTCCTGTGTGCTAGAATTTGGGGAAACCGGGAGGAACATCTGGCCTTGGTAGAATTCACATATAACAATAGTTACCAAGCCACAATAGGGATGGCTCCATATGAAGCTTTGTACGGTAGAAGGTGTAGAACCCCCTTGTGTTGGGAAGAAGTAGGAGATCGGAAGTTATATGGTGCAGAATTGGTCCACGTAACAACAGAAAAAGTAAGGATTATCCGGGATCGCATTAAAGTTGCACAGGATAGGCAGAAGAAGTATGCCGATGAGAGGAGGAGACCCCTTGAGTTCAGTATAGAGGACCAAGTGTACTTAAAGGTAGCCCCATGGAAAAACATATTGCGGTTTGGATTGAAAGGAAAATTAACCCCTCGGTACATCGGACCTTTCAAAATCCTACAGCGGGTGGGACCAGTAGCCTACAAAGTGGACTTGCCCCCACAATTAGCAAAGGTCCATGATGTGTTCCATGTCTCCTTATTAAGGAAGGCTGAAGTGGACCCTGCCAGAATTCTACCCCAGATCCCAGTTGACGTCAAGGCAGACTTAACACTGGAAATGAGGCCCGCAAGGATACTAGATAAGGGTGAAAAGGAGTTGCGAAGCAAAAAGATCCCCATCCTCAAAATCTTATGGCGAAATGCTCAAATAGAAGAGGAAACTTGGGAGAGGGAGGATGAGATGAGGAAAAAGTATCCAGAATTATTCACAATACCAGGTATGGAATGTTAAACCCCTTAAATTTCGAGGACGAAATTCATGTTGTAGAGGGGAAGAATGTAAACACCAAAGAAAAATATATATATATACATATATGAATATGTATATATGGGAAATGAAGACAAATTCTGTTTTAAATAAAAGATGGAAGAGCAAAAAACAAAACCTGTTTTAGATAGTGTAAAACAAGGGCTAGGACACAATAAACCCAAGACCCAAACAACCCCTCATTTTTATGAGTATAAATACAAAGAGAAGGGTTTTTTTTCTGCTCCCTTTCGGTCACCCTCCATTTTCTTCCTCACAGCCGAACATCCATCTCTTTCTCTCCTCACAACCGAACACCCATCTCTTCTCTTGACCACACAACCGAATGTTTCCTTTTCTCCTCACACCCGAACCTCCTCTCTTCTCTTGACAGCCGAGCCCTCTCTCCTACTCTTACTCTTTCCAGCCAAAAACTAAGCAAACATTAAGGGAGAGGATGATGGGAAATATGAGTAGAAGTTGAGATTTTGAAGGAATAGGAGTCATTGCTGAGAGGAAGAGGAAAGGGAGGAAGAAGTGAAAAAGAAAAAGAAGAAAAAGAAGAGTTTCAAACTTTCAAAAATAAAATAAAATTGTGAGATACAAGAGGCGGTGCGGTCAGGATTGAACCATCGATCGACAGAACAACCCGTAAGTAGAGCGGTAGGGATTCACGACTCTCTTTTCATATGACGTGTAATAAGTATTTTAAATGAAAATAATATATGAATACAATGGGGTTTATATTAGATTGTCGAAAGTCGTAATGTGAATAACGCTTGATTAGCTTGGCTAATGGCATCCGAAAGGATGGCCGGGATAAAGTATTGATTAGCTCGGCTAATGGCATCCGAAAGGATGGCCGGATGAACGATTGATTAGCTTGGCTAATGGCATCCGAAAGGATGGCCGGGATAAAGTATTGATTAGCCTGGCTAATGGCATCCGAAAGGATGGCCGGGATAAAGTATTGATTAGCTTCGGCTAATGGCATCCGGCAGGATGGCCGGATGAACGATTGATTAGCTCGGCTAATGGCATCCGAAAGGATGGCTGGGATGAACGATTGATTAGCTCGGCTAATGGCATCCGAAAGGATGGCCGGGATAAAGTATTGATTAGCTTCGGTAATGGCAACCGATGGGATGGACCGAACGAAAGAGTATTAGTTTTGTTTAAGGACGACAAGAAAGAAGGACCAGGGAGTGCAGAATAGTGGGTCTCGGATATGAATACGCGAAAAGAAAAATGGAGTTTCTATATTCCTACAATCAAATTGTTTTATGTATATGCAGAAATTTTTGCTTGCCAATATTTCTTTTTAACCGATAGGTTATTTGGTCAAAATTATTAAATACTATCATTAAGAAATTGCATTTCATTAAATACTTGTCATCGTTGCGAGAACGTCGCAACCACGAGAGGTCTAAGGATCTTAATACAAGGGATCCTACTTTTGCAAAGAACCATGTAGATTGCGTTTTAAGTTAAGATGTGTTAGGTTGAAACAATGTATTAAATACTTATTTGTTATCCGCCCTTTTGTGAAAATTTGTAAATACCAATAGTACCTTAAGAACGTGAACTCATGACCATGTATGTATATTCTCCAGTTTAACCTTTTGTTGTGAAAACTATAGTATGGTATGCCTATGCGAACTTTAGTTTCTTAAATGGAACATTTATTTGTTTGAATAATATTTTACCGATGAGAATGGATATGGAATGTGGTGTTTCGGAAGAAAAAAAAACCGGGTTGTTATAGTTTCCGGGTTGTTATAATATTAATCTCTTAGGATTTATTTATCCAAACACCAACAATGAATAATAACATATTATTCCCGTCGAATATTTTGAATGTTAACCCTTTAGGATTTATTTATCCAAATACCAATAGTGAATAATAACATATCATTCCCGCCGAATATTTTGGATATTAACCCCTTAAGATTTATTTATCCAAATACCAACAGTAAATAATAGCGTATCATTCCCGCCGAATATTTTGGATATTAACCCCTTTTGGATTTACTTATCCAGATATCGATGGTGAATAATAAATTCCCAAAATAAGATTTTATATTTTTTGGAATATTGGCCAATTCCCTTTGGATTTTACAAACATGTTGTAAAATCTCAAAATGCAAGAAATGATTTTTTCTTTGCAAAATCAATGCTAAAACTCATTTTTCTCTTCAAACCCAAGATAATATATATTTTTTTTTCAAAAAAAAATTATTTTTTAAAAATATGTTAGTGTATTGGCCGTATGCAAGAAAATAACACATTTTTTGTTCCAAATATTTTCCTAAAAAATATATATATATTTTTATATTATTTCATTTATTATTTTTTTTTATTTATTTCCTGGACTGCCAGCCCACCAGTTTGGGGTCTAGGCTGTCAGCCCAGCCTGGTCTCTCTCGGGATGCGCTACCAGCCTGCACAGGAGCTGGGCTCTCAGCCAGGCTTTGCTTCCTGGGCTCGAGGTCCAGATTAACTAGGCTAGGCTCGCGAGCCAAAAAGGCCCGAGGCTCGCCTATCTTCTAGGCCGGGCTTCCGGCATCAACGGGCCAAAGCTCATACTCTTTAATGGTCGGGCTTCTGGCCAAAGCCTAGACCCTTCAACGATCGGGCCGGGCACCAAACCAGGCCCGACCCGACCCGACCCGGTAGGGAGTGAATCAGTTCACTCCCCGCATGCAAAAACAGAGAAGATGAACAGTGATGCACCAAATTTTTGAGTGTGATGAAAGGCTTACCTGTTAACACCTTTGGGTAGAGGACCCCGAGGTGGTTTTTTTGGTCGTGGTGTCGTCAGCGATGGTGGCCTGTGGTGGTCGGAATGGGTGTCGGAAGTGATGGGTCTATATGGCTGTTGTTGAGGCTGCTCTGTTTTCTTCAACGGAGAAGGTGGCTGAGCTACTAGGGTTGATAAAGGAGACAAAAGGGGTGTCTAGGTGGTGCTTGGGCTGGTCGACGGTGATGGTGGTTGGCTGGCCGAGAGGGAGAGAGAGAGAGTGCTTGGGGTCTGTGTATTTTAGAAAGAGAGAAAAGGAAAAAAAACGAAAGCAGAGAGGGAGAGTGAAGGAGAGCAGACGCGAGGGAAAAGAAGAATGCAATAATTCATGTGAGATTTTCCTTCTTTTCTCCTTTTTTTCTTCTGTTTTTTTTCTCCTCCTTTTTTCACCATGAAGACTACTATTTATAGCAGAGAAGAACCGAGATGAGGAAGGTAATTAGAGGAGAATCAGGGAGAAAAGGGAGGAGAATCAGGAAGAAGATCACAATTGATTTAGGAAAAAAATAACATTATGATCTGTTTTGCCGTGATCTTGCGCCTGAAAATTCAATGCAAATGCATGCCGGAACAATGCATGTTTGCAGGTTTTTTTTTAAAAAAGGTAAAAGTATTGATTTGGTCCTTCAATTTATAATTACTTTAATTTCACCCAATTGGATTTAAACTTGTGATTTTATGTAATTATACCCATCAAAAATTTCAATCTCAACCTTACCTTTGCGTGACTTTCTATTCTGGTCGTTGATTTCTGGTTTTCGCGATTTAAACCCTCCATTGACCATTAAACTCTCAATTTGTTCAATTTTGCCCTTGTACCAACATCTATTTTTTATATATACATATTTTTTTCCAACAAAATAATGAGTCAAAAATTGGGTAGCAACAAACATTTTATTGGTTAATTTTATATGATATGAAAAATCCAAAAAGCCTGATTATAATTATGTTGAATCAGGAGCTTTTCCATTTCATGGGTTCCAAATAACTTCCTTTTTCTCCCAAATTTACTAGTGCCATAAATTTACAAAGAAAAATAAGAGAGAGAGTGATGCAAATCAAGAGGAAGATGCAAATCAAAGAGGGATTTCAATCAATGCAAATCAAGTAACCGTTGCAGATCAGGAGGGAATCAGCAGGGATGTTATGGATAATGCAATAGAGCCAAATTTGGAAGGGAACCCGTAAATCAATACAGCCTCGGAAATCTGGGAGATTCATCAAGTCTTGAATTCTAAATTACTCAAATCCCCTTGATTGTTCAGACCCGTTACTCCCATCATTTAATTGTTTAATTTCCTATTTTATTGCTTTCCTAATTAAGATTGGAGACATGTAAGAAATGAGACTATTTAAGAAGAAGATTGTAAGGAGACAGGGGACAATTTCGAATGGAAGAAATTCTTTTTTTTCTTAACTTATTTCTGGTGTGATTCCAGTAATTGCAAAGTGATTTTGCAGCGCTAGAACTTGGCTTCGGTGAGACATTGAAGTTCCATAGTTTTGGCACCAATTTGGTGTCAGAGCTTCAATTTACCTATGCCTGTAACTCGTAGTGGCACTTCTTATGCCATGGCAAGCACCAAAAATATGAACAACCCACACCCAACCACCCACAACCCAGGCAACCCGCAACCAACCACACAAAACCAAAACAGCCCAGGACCTACCAGTTACAACCTGAACAACCCGAAACCAAACATCCCAAACCCAAACCACACAAACCAATCCAGCTTTAGCCATCAAAACACAAATATTCATCAACCAAATACCCGAGATACAGAACAACCACAACTGCATCTTCAGGTTGATCAGATCGCCATAGTCATTGCGCAAATTATGCGTCGATTGGACGTCTTGGAAGAACACGGGATTAGAGAGGGATATTGCCCTTCTATTTAGCCAAGGCGCAGAGCAACTTATACGGGAAGGCTGCAGGATGATGAAGATGAGGTTGTTTACCAGGAAATCAGGAGTTTGAGGGACATGAACTTCGAAATAGGCCTCACAGACATAACACAAACATGAGATGTGACAATCATGGTGCAGATTACCAACCTCTCGACGAATTAACCAAAAGAATGAAGGTTGACATACCAGATTTTTTTGGAAAGCTAGAGCCTAATGCCTTTGAGGACTGGTTGACAACCATTGAAGATTATTTTGACTGGTTCTCTGTTTAAGAAGACAGGAAGGTGCGCTATGTGCGGATGAAGTTGAAGGGGCATGCACGAGCATGGTGGGGGAGTGTCGAAGAACAATTACGACGCATAGAAGTCCAACAGTCATGAATTGGGAAGGAATGAAAGAACGACTAAAAGAAAAGTATTTGCCCATTGACTATGAGCAAATGATGTTTGAATCAGTTCACATATCGGTTTCATGAGCTGACTGTCTGCAGCAAGATCATGGAGATTAAACAACAGACTTTAGCCCGTTATCGTACTAGATTAAGGGATGATTTACGCAGAGAAATATGGACTGCTTGATTGATCAATGTAGAGGAGGCATACCAATTGGCCCTCCGCCTTGAAAGACAGACAATGCATTCTGCCAGGAGAAGAATTACAGTAACAGATTCAAAACATGAGTATACGGCTGCAAATCAATTTCAAAGAGCTTCAGTTCCACGGGAGCAATTTAGGAGCCTAAACAATGGTAACTCAAGAGGGACAAGACCTGCCAATGAGGTTCCCCAATGTTACAAGTGTAAAGGATTTGGCCACTATGTTATGGTATGTCCGACGAAGGATAAGAAGCTAGCATTTATTTGCGAGAAGGAACTAACTACAACAGAAAGGGAGGAGGACATAGAAATAGAGGAACCATGTGATGATTTTGACTATGAAGGTGAACATCTGGGTGCCTCAAATCTGCCCAGCTGCGTCATCAACAAAGTGCTAACGGGTTCAAGGAAAGAATTGTAAGCCAATCCCGAGTGGTTGTGCACTAATATTTTCCACACCCGAATGGAGCACAATGGTCGAGCAATGAATGTTATTATCGACAATGGAAGTGGCATGAATGTGATCTCAGAAATAGCCATCGAGCGCTTGGGATTGAAGACGGAGAAACATCCCAGCCCATACAAAATTAATTGGGTGAATGACGCCAATTCAATCCTTGTGAAGCGGCGTTGCTTTATTACATTTTCATTAGGGAAAACTTATGTGGATGAAGCTTGGTGCGATGTGATTCCCATGACCATATGCCACATGTTATTGGGACGACCTTGGCTTTACGATCGAAGGGTGATCTATGATGGATATGCTAACACATATTCCTTCACTTTTAAGGGAAAGAAGTTTGTTCTAGATCCCTTACATATCATCGATTTTGAGACTAAACAGGAGGTTGCGCTAGTATTGACAACGCATCAATTTACCCAAAGCTATACAAGAAGATAAGATGGTGCTCATGTTAATCACATGAGAGACAAAGCAGGGTGATAGCAACTCACCAATGGAACTATGACATTTATTGAACAAATTTTAGGACATCATGCCAGCCGAGATACCCAATCATCTCCCCCCAATGAGAGAAATTCAACATGCTATCGATTTAATTCTGGGGTCTACTTTACCAATTGTTCCACACTACCGAATGAGTCCCATAGAAAATGAGGAGCTCAGTCGACAGATTCAGGAGTTACTGGACAAAGGGCTCATCCGAGAAAGTTTCAGCCCTTGAACTGTCCTTGTTTTGCTGACGCCAAAAAAAGATGGCAGCTGGAGAATGTGTATTGACAGTCGCGCAATCAACAAATTCACAGTGAAATACCGATTCCCCATACCTTGTCTTGATAACATGTTGGATCTGCTAAATGGCTCCTCCATTTTTACTAAGATCCACCTCCGGAGTGGATATCACCAAGTTCAAATTCGGTTGGGCAATGAGTGGAAAACCGCGTTCAAATCAAAAGATGGTTTGTTTGAATGGTTAGTCATGCCTTTCAGACTAACTAATGCACCTAGCACCTTCATGCGTGTTGTTGCTACCCAAATTTTGACCCACTTATTTTCATGTTTCGGAAAATAATAAAAAAATAAAAAAAATACAAAATTCCCAAAAAATCTTGTTACAGGGGAAAAATTGAATAAATTGAGAATTTAACCGTCAATGCAGGTCAAAATCGCGTCAATTAGAAATGAAGGATCAAATTGAAAGAAGTGCACAAGCTAAGGACTGACTTGGAATTTTTGTGTTTTAAAACTTCTATAAATAGAAAGCATGACTACAAGAATATAGGACCAAAAAAATACATTCCTTCAACAAAACCCTAAAATTCAAAAAAACCCCTAAACCCTAAGAAGAAAAAAAACCATCTTCTTCTTCTTCAAAGGGCTTCAGCCGCCAGCCTCTTGTGGCAGCTGCAGCCCCCGTTGCTTCTCCCTGCTCCCTTCAACTCTTCTTGCCTCCACCGATTTCCTCTCATCTCAGCACAACCATCCCCTCCCCATATCTCTTTCTTTCCCTTCCATTTCTTATTTTTTTCTTTCCAGACCACGACTCAGTAGCCCACAACCGGATTCCACTTCCAACGTCCCCTTCTCCTGGCAATCGGTCGACCAGCCCCGCTCCACTTCACCATTTTCATCTCTTCCCTCTCACTTTCTCCACCGATCGTCTCCTCTTCTCTGTTTAAGCCCTCACTCGCAGCCTTCCTCTCCACTTCGCAGACCGAAGCTATCCTCCCCACACAGCTGCAGCACCTCAGCCTTCCTTTTCATCTCCGTTCAGCCGTCCCCTTCTTCACAACACAGCCCCGTTGCTCCTCCCTGCTCTCATCTCTTCTCCACACCAGCCACGACCCCCAGCTCCTCTTGATCGGAAATACAATCACAACGATGAACCCGCTCGAGCCTCGCCTCCTCTATAACTCCCATGCACCACCGAGGCGAAAAAGTGGATACCCAAAACAAGAAAAACGGCAGATCTAAAGAAAGGAGATGATGAGATGAAACATTGTGATGTTTCGGTTTGAGCCCAAAAATCGCAGATTTAAAAGGAGGGAAGAGGGAGCAAAAACATTGATTCGGTCTGATTTTGTGTCTTTGTGTTTTGTTTGCTTTCATTCTTGCAGATCGCCGGAACTCCCCTCTCACCGATGAAGAAGAAGGTAAACGGGTTCAGAGGAGAGGATCCTCGCTGCTGTTGCGTTTGTTTGTTTTGCGAGTCCCGAGACGACCTTTGCCGCGAGAAGAAAGCAGAGGAAGAGGAAGAAGAAGAAGAAGGGCAGATCTGAAGAGACTTTTGATTTATTTTTTTGTGGGTCTTGTTTGCTGGTCGTTGTAGTTTTGCAGGTCGCCGGAAAGCCACCACCGGCGAGGGGTTGAAGAGAAGAGTCTGATCCATTTGCACCTTGTCCAGCCCACCATTGATGGTGGCGCGTGGCCGCACGCGCCGCCAGTGATGGTGGCGCGTGGGCAGACGCGCCACAATCCTCCTCCTGCGGCCATTGCTCCAGAAATGCTCCCTAAGGCCCTTTTTGTATTTTTCTTTATGTTGATGTATTTTATTTGAATTTATTGTATTTTAATTGTTATTTGTGAAATGTAATGAAAAAGACAATGTGTGTGTGAGTTGTATCCTATTTTTAAATAGGATGAAAAAGGAAAATAAAAAAAAAGATTGTGTGGGTGTGTGTTGTTTTATGTGTTCCATATTATGTTGTTTTGTTAAGGAAAAAAGAAAATAAAATAAAGAATGTGTTTTCTTTGTAAAAATCCAAAATCAATATTCCAAAAGTATAAAATCTTTTTTGGGAATTTATTATTCACGGCTAATATTCGGATAAATATATCTTAAAGTTTTAAACCCAAAATATTCGGAGAAATGGTATGTTATTATTCACTTTTAGGTGTTTGGATAAATAAATCTTATCCAAAATATTTGACGGGAATAGTATCCTATTATTTACTTTTCGGTGTTTGGATAAATAAATTTTAAAAGGTTATTGTCTAAAATATTCAGCGGGAATAATAATAATCAATAAAATTTATTGGATTTTTTAAGCTGATTGATTTATTTTTTAATTGTAACATTTTTTATGAATAAATACTGACTTATTGAAACATTTTAAATCACATCTAAATAGGCAATGTAGCTTACCTCAGGTAAGGCGTATTAGGGGTGCTAATACCTTCCCTCTACGCAACTGAGTCCCTTACCTTTGAATCTCCGAGCGGACCAAGTACAAATCGGGTGTTCCTAGCGACCCTTAACGACAAGGTGGCGACTCCTCATCAAAACTCCACACTCGCGAGAGCCGAGGATCCATCCCGGACGCCGCGCGGACGCGTGCGACAGAATGGCGACTCCACTGGGGAAGGTATTTTTTCTGAAAAAATATTGGACTAAGCTTTGAATATTTTGATGTGATTTATTTGTTTCAATCTGTTTGAATTTTTTTTGTGTGTTTACTTTTAGCAAGTCTTTTGTATTTTTAATTCGTGCATATGTATATATGTTCATGCGTTAATTTATTTCAATTATATCATTGTAGTTTGCAACTTTAAGTTACGTTGTGGACTAGCAGCTTACCAATGACTTGAGTGAAGGGTTAATTTTGTGTAAACCCCAACTCTTCATGAGAGCTTAGATGGTAGTGGTTGGTATACGTACCATCCCATTATCTGCTAAGACCCCATATTGCCTTTACGAAGGTGATCACTGGGACAGCAAGAGACCCTGTTTAGAGCCAAAAGTAGCAAACTCTTGGTGAGAGCTTAGATGGTAGTGATTGGTATACGTACCATCCCATTATCTGCTAAGACCTTATATTGCCTTTACGAAGGTGATCACTGGGACAGCAAGAGACCCTGTTAGAGCTAAAAGTAGCAAACTCATCATTTGTTGTGTAAACCTCAACTCTTCGCTGAGAGTTTAGCCGGTAGTGATTGGTATACGTACCATCCCATTATCTGCCAAGACCCTATATTGCCTTTACGAAGGTGATCACTGGGCAGCAAGAGACCTTGTTTAGAGTCCAATATAGCAAACTCATCCTTTGTTGTGTAAAGATTAGAACCAATAATTAGGGTGTGTGTTACCTTCATTCTGTTTTGCATTAAGGCAAACTCTTCCCGAGGCAATTTAAATTCAATAAGTGACACAGTAATCATCGCTTAGAAAATTTGCATTGTTGGGTTTAAGCAGAAATATAGTTTTTGTGTATCATACAGTTGTTAAAAGCATGTGTCACTTCTCAAAGGACGAGTTTGTCAAAAAAAAAAAATAATAATAAAAAAATTGCATATGCATTTTTATATGCATTCCCATAGTTTTGTGTATCATACAATTGTTAAACGCATGTGTCACTTCTCAAAGGACGAGTTTGTCAAAAAAAATAAAAAAATAAATTGCATATGCATTTTTACATGCATTCCTAAGGTTTTTGGTGTATCGTACAGTTGTTACAAGCATGTGTCACTCTTTGAAAGACGATTTCGTCAAAAAAATAATAATAATAATAATAATAAAAAAATAAAAAAAAAAATCATTTTTATATGCATTTTTATATGTATTCCCATAGTTTTTGTGTATCATGTAATTGTTACAATCAAGTTTCACTCCTAAACGGGTGAGCAAAAAAAAAAAAAAAATTCATATGCTTTTCAAGATGCATTCTCACAAGTTTTTGTTTATCATGTAATTGTTACAATCAAGTTTCACTCTTAAACGGGTGAGCAAAAAACAAAAAAAACAAAAATTCATATGCTTTTCAAGATGCATTCTCACAAGTTTTTGTTTATCATGTAATTTTTATGATCACATGTCATTCCTCTAAGAAGTAAAAAAAAAAGAAAAAAAAAGAAAAAAAAGTCAGCATGCATATACATTTCTGCACGCCTTCCCATTGTTTTTGTTTAACATGTAATTTTTATGATCACGTTGTCATTCCTCGAAGGAGTAAAAAAAAAAGTCAGCATGCATATATATTTCTGCACACATTCCCATTATTTTTGCTTATCATGTAATTATTACGATCGCGCGTCCTTCCTCGAGGGTCGAGCCCAAAAAAAAAATCATGCATATACATCTCAACATGCATTCTCATATTTTTGTTTAGCATGCAGTCATTACAACCACGTGTCGATCTTTAAAGAGTAAGTTGGTAAAAAAAATAAATAAATTTCATGCGTGTACATTTCAACATGTATTCTCACAGTTTTTGTTTAGCATACAGTCGTTACAATCACGTGTCGCTCTTTAAAGGGTAAGATTGTCAAAAAAAAACATGCATATGCATTTCAACACGCATTTCTATAGTTTTGAAATAGGGGTCCCTCAATTTGTCATCCTCCGAAGAGTCATTGGACATTTGATATTGCTGAGAAGAACTGGCTCCGATACAAAGTCATCATTCATGTTTCTTCTGCAAACCCACAACAAAGTTCTCTGCTCTCTAGTGAAATCAAGTGGGACATATGCCCAAATATTATTTGGAGAGTGTTAGTGCAATCATCAATGGGGATTATGGGAAATTCAGGTTTTCTTTTGAGGGAGTGCGAGTAATCCATTTTCGGAAGCAAGAATCAGTGAAAGAAGTTGTCTGCCTGTTTAAAGTATCAAATTGATTTCTCTCCAGATCAGATGGAGTTATTGCGGCACTGTCAAATCAGAAAGTTTTATGCCGCCATGCACAGAAGACCATGTCATTTTGACCACAATTTTGTCTGTTAAAGCGAAGATGAATATCTTGAGTGAGAGGGCATAGTAGGATACTGTTGAATTGGTTCCGGTGTCTGAGAAGTCAAAGTATGTGCACTGCAAGATTACATTGCTCGAAGAAGCGAATTTTCTGCCAGAAGAGTCGTTTTGTCGTATGATAATTTTTATGATTTATGCACTTTGGTGTATTGACAAGAGTGCTTCCGAGCTTGATTCACTTTTTATGTCCAATGAGGAGTGCGGTGGAGTGAAAAAAATATTGTCTTCTTTTTGCGACATAATCCAGATGAGAGATATGAACAGTCGCAAGAATATCAGTGATCAAGTGTGAAAGTTAACCAACAAAAGGCAAGTCAAGTTTTGGGAAGAATGTTATCGTCAGCAGTGTCAGCAATAAATCATCGCGAGCATGAGCGAGATCAATGAGCAGTGGCAATGTAGAAATGTTTGTTTGGAAAGCCTCAGAAAGGTGTCTCATCGTCAGTAACTTTCTCATGGAATTTCATCGGCTATCACTTTGTTTTGGGGGAAGTCGTCATTTCATTGAAGCATGTGTTTTCATTGTTTTTTTGTTGTTTTGAAATCAAGAGATGTTTGACATTCTTATTTTGGGCAAAATATTTTGATCAAACTCCAACATGCAAAATTTGAAGTTCTCATTTTTGAAAGTATTTTGATTGCAAAATTGACCCAACTGTTGTTAAAAGACATGAGACCAATACCAGATGACCGAACAATTTTTGAGCCTATACATCGAGTTTTTGAACCTCATCATAATACTAAGCTTTATTAGTATGCATATTGACATGTAATGGATTTGGTATTTATGGACCCGTGAATTATGACTCTTGCATGTCCAAATCATTACATTGGACGAGGTCAAAATTTATCAGTTAAAACCAATTTTGCTTGAAATGACAAAAGGCCATCTTTGTTTATTTCCTTCACTATTCTTGAAATATGTATCCCTTGTTAATCCCAATTTGAGCTTGATATTATATTTTTTGAAAAAAAACCCGACATGGATCACACCCTCACACTGGGGGCAAATACACTGGGGGCAAATATAGTAGGGGTCAATAAGAGATTTGTAGTTTGAGGATGCAGTGGCAACATGGGAATCAATAGAAGGGAGGATGTTTAACGATGAAAACCCAACATTGGGAACAATCAAATTGAGATAGGACATGACAAAAACCAAGAGTCAATGGCAAGGACAAGTTCAAAAAAAAAAAAAAGAAAAAAAAGAAAAAAGAAAAAAAAAAAGAATATTGAACTATGCCATGGCCGTTAGTATTTGTGGTCAAACCTCATGTGGGAAGAAATGTTAATAAGATTTTTTGAGTCTTCAAGATAAGTTGTCCATCAAATGAAGATTGTGCAGAATTGTTTTGTTATACTATGTTGAATACAACAAGAGATGAAATAACATTAGATGACAAGTGATGGTTCGAGTTTTAGAATCCCCCTTCTAAGTTTGAAATTGTCAATGAAAGGAATGACATGGTTGTAGAGATTCCTAGAGCATTGGTTGATTGTTAAAGAATCATGTTGAGATAATTAACGTATTTTGATGTGCTCTCTTCTACTAAGACAACAAGAGCAAAGGAGTTAATGACTAGATGATGGTGATCCTAGGTCTTTGAAACCCTTAAACACTTTTTGAGCCTATGAATATCCTTTTCTTTTATAGCCATGAACCATAGCCTCATTACATGCTTGTAAAAGTCCTTCTTGATCAAGCGAGCAATTTTAACTGATAAGTGGCGCTCTCAAAATTTGTTAGAGTTTTTCAATAAGGGTTATAATTTCATGAAAAAGTTGCAAGTTGTTATGCATATTGATAAGGTAAGTACTGAAAGATGAGACAAAATTTTCAACTGAACTTCAAGTTTTTACTCAGCTCTAAATGTTTGAAAACCACAAATCATCACTTCATCATGTACCATCAAAGGACATGCCCCAAAATCTGAGATTAGAATTGAAACCCAAAAACCATAAAAAGACAATTTCAATCTCACAATGAGTCAATTACTGTTTGCAAAATACGAAATATTTTCAGGTCTGCATTTATTGAATATCGTGTGTTGGGTATTTGACCAAATGAATTTGATTTTCAACAAATGATATCTCTTTGATTTTATAGCAATGATTAGACTTGGGAGGCACATGATCTTTGAAATCAGTGACTTAATTCTAGAACAAGAAAGATATGGAGAAAATATTGACCGGATTTGAAGAATCTTTGACATTGACAATTCTCGGTTATGATCGGAATGCTCAGCAGTTAGAGGCCAGAATACGGATCTTGATAGGAATGCAAATAATTTCACATCAGCTTGGGGGCAAAGAAGCATAAGCAAATTATTGATTTAGTGAAATTCATAAATGAGCACCAATGGATTCAACTCAGGGCAACATGGCTTAATAGAGAGTGAGGGTGTGGTAAGCTTCAGTGAGTGATTGAGAATAAGATTGCATTGGAAGGGCAACTTGATTTCGAAATATTATCTTACTCGCAGATTTGTTTGTCTCCAAAGATTTGTTGCATGGTTGCATTTTGATAAATGTTGAAAAGTATACATGTCGTAAAGGTTGATCATGAGATAATTGTTGTGAAGCTAGTCGACTCAAGGTTCAGTTCACCGCATGAATATGAGAGACAGAAAAAACCTCGTTAATGACAATATCATATTTCTTTGCAAACAAAAAGGATTTGTTTAGAAGAAATTGAGTCTATGACGAAGAGTTTAAGATTGCATGGCTGGAACATTTGCATCGGCTCAGGGCGAGATTGATCACAAGTTAAGAGAAATTTATTGATGATAGCATGGAGCATGCACCGATGAGTTTTTGATGCATTTATGGATGACTTGAAAATTCCATGAAGGTTGATGATGACATACTGCAAGAGAAACATGACTCGATTGATTAATTAACTGATCGACAACCGAAGATAAGGTCGGCACTAGCAAGCTTTGCAATGATTGTTAGCAGACACACGCAAACCCAGGAGTTGTTATTGAGAGATTCCAAGAAAATTGATGGTTGGTTACACTCCTTCACGGTGAATCAAACAATACCACACCTGGGGGCAATGTTAAACTTGATAAGCACTGAGAGCAGAGATCATCGAAGATACGCTAGAAGAAGTAATGCACTTGAGACTTGATGAATGAATGACAACAAAGCTTTGGAGGCTGGGCAAAAACATTCTACGACAATGGAGCATCAGAAAAAGGGGACCTATATTTCTTAGGTAAGTATACATGCATCACCATGCATTGCATTATATTTCTTAGGTAAGTATACATGCATTACCATGCATTGCATTAGAAAAAGAGGACCTATATTTCCTAGGTAAGTATCCATGCATCATCATGCATTGCATCCCCATCTTCATCAGCTTTCATCTGGGTAGGTCACCCATAATAATGAGACTCCATTTTTCATCATCATCCATCCGGGTAGGTCACCCGTAAAAATGAGACCCTTCCATCGTCCAGCCGGGTAGGTCACCCAGAAAAATGAGACCATGCTAGCCGGGTAGGTCACCCAGAAAATGAGACCCTTCCATCTTCCATCCGGGTAGGTCACCCATAAAAATGAGACCCCTCCATCTTCCATCCGGGTAGGTCACCCATAAAAATGAGACCCAATCCTCCATACGGGTAGGTCACCCAGAAAAATGAGACCCTCCATCTTCCAGCCGGGTAGGTCACCCGTAAAAATGAGACCCTTCCATCTTCCATCCGGGTAGGTCACCCGTAAAAATGAGACCCTTCCATCGTCCAGCCGGGTAGGTCACCCAGAAAAATGAGACCCTCCATCTTCCATCCGGGTAGGTCACCCATAAAAATGAGACCCAATCTTCCATCCAGGTAGGTCACCTATAAAATGAGACCCCTCCATCTTCCAGCTGGGTAGGTCACCCGTAAAAATGAGACCCTTCCATCTTCCAAATGGTAGGTCACCCGTAAAAATGAGACCTTTCCATCTTCCAATAGGCGAGTCACCCGTAAAAATGAGACCCTTCCATCTTCCATCCTGGTAGGTCACCCGTAAAAATGAGACCTTTCCATCTTCCATTCGGGTAGGTCACCCAGAAAAATGAGACCCTTCTAACATTCTAACTCGGGTAGGTCACCCAGAAAAATGAGACCCTTCTAACATTCTAACTCGGGTAGGTCACCTAGAAAAATGAGACCCTTCTAACTTCTAACACGGGTAGGTCACCCGTAAAAATGAGACCCTTCTAACTTCTAACCGGTAGGTCACCCGTAAAAATGAGACCCTTCTAACTTCTAACTCGGGCGAGTCACCCGTCATAATCAGACCCGGGTAAGTCATCCGTCACTATCGAGACTCTCCTAACTCGGGCAGGTCACCCGTCATAATCAGACCCGGGTAAGTCATCCGTCACTATCGAGACTCTTCTAACTTGGGTAGGTCACCCGTCATAATCAGACCCGGGTAAGTCATCCGTCACTATCGAGACTCTTTCATCAGGGCAGGTCACCCGTCATAATCAGACCCGGGTAAGTCATCCGTCACTATCGAGACTCTTCTAACTTGGGTAGGTCACCCGTCATAATCAGACCCGGGTAAGTCATCCGTCACTATCGAGACTCTTTCATCGAGGCGAGTCACCCGTCATAATCGGATCCGGTAAGTCATCCGTCACTATCGAGACTCTTTCTACTTGGGCGAGTCACCCGTCATAATCGGACCGGTAAGTCATCCGTCACTATCGAGACTCTTTCATCGAGGCGAGTCACCCGTCATAATCAGACCCGGGTAAGTCATCCGTCACTATCGAGACTTTTTCATCATGGCCGGTCACCCGACATAATCAGACCCGGGTAAGTCATCCGTCACTATCGAGACTCTTTCATCAGGGCAGGTCACCCGTCATAATCGGACCGGGTAAGTCATCCGTCACTATCGAGACTCTTTCTACTTGGGCGAGTCACCCGTCATAATCGGACCGGGTAAGTCATCCGTCACTATCGAGACTCTTTCTACTTGGGCGAGTCACCCGTCATAATCGGACCGGGTAAGTCATCCGTCACTATCGAGACTCTTTCTACTTGGGCGAGTCACCCGTCATAATCGGATCTGGTAAGTCATCCGTCACTATCGAGACTCTTTCATCAGGGCAGGTCACCCGTCATAATCAGACCCGGGTAAGTCATCCGTCACTATCGAGACTCTTCTATCTAATTTCTTTTATTTGTGCAGGTCACCCATCATAATGAGATCATCTCCACCATCTTAATTTAATTTGTTTTATTTTCTTTATTTTTCTTTACAACGCTTACTATTTAAAGTCTTTTGCAAGACTTCAGTCGTAAGCATTGTAAAGAGGGGGCAACTGTTGCTACCCAAATTTTGACCCACTTATTTTCATGTTTCGGACAATAATAAAAAAATACAAAATTCCCAAAAAATCTTGTTACAGGGGAAAAATTGAATAAATTGAGAATTTAACCGTCAATGCAGGTCAAAATCGCGTCAATTAGAAATGAAGGATCAAATTGAAAGAAGTGCACAAGCTAAGGACTGACTTGGAATTTTTGTGTTTTAAAACTTCTATAAATAGAAAGCATGACTACAAGAATATAGGACCAAAAAAATACATTCCTTCAACAAAACCCTAAAATTAAAAAAAACCCCTAAACCCTAAGAAGAAAAAAAACCATCGTCTTCTTCTTCAAAGAGTCTGCAGCCATGACCTCTTGTGTGCACTGCAGCCTCAGTTGCTTCTCCTCGCTCCCTTCAACTCTTCTTGCCTCCACCGATTTCCTCTCATCTCAAGCACAACCATCCCCTCCCCATATCTCTTTCTTTCCCTTCCATTTCTTATTTTTTTTCTTTCCGACCACAACCCCGTAGCCCACAACCGATTCCACTTCCAACGTCCCTTCTCCTCGGCAATCGGTCGACCAGACCCGCTCCACTTCACCATTTTCATCTCTTCCCTCTCACTTTCTCCACCGATCGTCTCCTCTTCTCTGTTTAAGCCCTCACTGCAGACCTTCCTCTCCACTTCGCAGACCGAAGCTATCCTCCCCACACAGTGCAGACACCTCGGCCTTCCTTTTCATCTCCGTTCAGCTGTCCCCTTCTTCACAACACAGCCCGTTGCTCCTCCTCGCTCTCATCTCTTCTCCACACCAGCCACGACCCCAGCTCCTCTTGATCGGAAATACAATCACAGCGATGAACCCGCTCGAGCCTCGCCTCCTCTATAACTCCCGCACCACCAAGCGAAAAAGTGGATTCCCAAAACAAGAAAACGGCAGATCTAAAGAAAGGAGATGATGAGATGAAACATTGTGATGTTTCGGTTTGAGCCCAAAATCGCAGATTTAAAATGAGGGAAGAGGGAGCAAAAACATTGATTCGGTCTGATTTTGTGTCTTTGTGTTTTGTTTGCTTTCATTCTTGCAGATCGCCGGAACTCCCCTCTCACCGATGAAGAAGAAGGTAAACGGGTTCAGAGGAGAGGATCCCTGCTGCCTGTTGCGTTTGTTTGTTTTGCAGGTCCCCGAGACAGCCTTGCCGGCGAGAAGAAAGCAGAGGAAGAGGAAGAAGAAGAAGAAGGGCAGATCTGAAGAGACTTTTGATTTATTTTTTTGTGGGTCTTGTTTGCTGGTCGTTGTAGTTTTGCAGGTCGCCGGAAAGCCACCACCGGCGAGGGGTTGAAGAGAAGAGTCTGATCCGTTTGCACCTTGTCCAGCCCACCATTGATGGTGGCGCGTGGTCGCACGCGCCGCCGGTGATGGTGGCGCTGTGGTCGCACGCGCCGCCAGTGATGGTGGCGCGTGGGCAGACGCGCCACAATCCTCCTCCTGCGGCCATTGCTCCAGAAATGCTCCCTAAGGCCCTTTTTGTATTTTTCTTTATGTTGATGTATTTTATTTGAATTTATTGTATTTTAATTGTTATTTGTGAAATGTAATGAAAAAGACAATGTGTGTGTGAGTTGTATCCTATTTTTAAATAGGATGAAAAAGGAAAATAAAAAAAAAGATTGTGTGGGTGTGTGTTGTTTTATGTGTTCCATATTATGTTGTTTTGTTAAGGAAAAAAGAAAATAAAATAAAGAATGTGTTTTCTTTGTAAAAATCCAAAATCAATATTTCAAAAGTATAAAATCTTTTTTTGGGAATTTATTATTCACGGCTAATATTCGGATAAATAAATCTTAAAGTTTTAAACCCAAAATATTCGGAATAATGGTATGTTATTATTCACTTTCCGGTGTTTGGATAAATAAATTTTATCCAAAATATTCGACGGGAATAGTATCCTATTATTTACTTTTCGGTGTTTGGATAAATAAATTTTAAAAGGTTATTGTCTAAAATATTCAGTGAGAATAATAATAATCAATAAAATTTATTGGATTTTTTAAGCTGATTGATTTATTTTTTAATTGTAACATTTTTTATGAATAAATACTGACTTATTGAAACATTTTAAATCACATCTAAATAGGCAATGCAGCTTACCTCAGGTAAGGCGTATTAGGGGTGCTAATACCTTCCCTCTACGCAACCAGTCCCTTACCTTTGAATCTCTGAGCAGACCAGTACAAATCGGGTGTTCCTAGCGACCCTTAACAGCAAGGTGGCGACTCCTCATCAAAACTCCACACTGCGAGAGCCAGGATCCATCCCGGGACGCCGCGCGGGGACGTGCGACACGTGTTATGACCCAAGTGCTCAAACCATTCTTGGGAAAATTCATCGTCGTCTACTTTGACAATATCTTAATTTTCAGTCATAGCATGCAGGACAATCTTCATCACGTTGAGCAGGTCCTGACAGTATTGCGCATAGAGAAGCTTTTTATGAATAGGGAAAAGTGTTCATTCATGAAGGAAAGTGTCAATTTTCTGGGGTTTATTATTTCCAGCCAAGGGGTCAAGGCTGACCCTTCCAAAAATTCAGGTTGTCTAGTCGTGGCTTACACCTCAAAATTTTTCAGAAGTCAGGAGCTTTAATGGCTTGGCCACTTTCTATTTACGGTTCATTCGTAATTTCAGCACTATCATGGCCCCAATCACTGAGTGGCTCAAAAAAAAATTGTGGAGTGCCGCAGCTGACAAGGCTTTCCGGGAGGTCAAGAAGAGGATGGGACAGACGCCAATACTCAGACTACTAGACTTTTCTAAAGTCTTCGAAGTAGCATGTGACGCGTCCCATGTAGGGATTGGAGGTGTTTTGAGCCAAAAAGGTCATCCCATTGCTTTTTTCAATGAGAAACTTAATGAAACCTGCAGACGATATTCAGCTTACGATATGGAGTTTTACGCTCTAATACAAACGTTGAAGCATTGGAGGCCCTACTTGATCCATAGGGAATTTATCCTTTATACTGACCATGACTCTTTGAAACACTTGAATTCACAGAACAAGATGAATGCACGTCATGCTCGTTGGATGGATTATGTCCAACAATTTAACTGTCATTAAACACAAAGCAGGAGTGGAGAACAAGGTAGTTGACGCACTAAGCAGGAGACCTCACGTGCTACATCTAAGATCGGTGAAAGTAACTGAATTTGAATGTTTGAAAAATGAGTATGCTACAGATAAGGATTTTGGTGAAATCTGGAATAGCCTATCAGCACAGGAACGACAACCTCAAGGAAATTATATGTTGCGTGAAGGGTTCTTATTTTTCAAATCACGCTTATGTGTTCCGCACAGATCTTTCCATGAGTTTTTAATTTCAGAACTCCATGGTGGTGGCTTAGCTGGTCATTTCGGCTATGACAAGACCTATGCTATTGTGGCTGATCGGTTCTATTGGCCAAAACTACGGAGAGATGTGCACACCGTGGTGGATAGGTGTAGGAATTGCCAAATAAATAAAGGCACAAAACATCAAGCAGGACTCTATACTCCACTACGCATTCCAGACAAGCCATGGTAGCATGTGAGCATGGACTTTGTCCTAGGACTACCAAGAACCCAGAGGCAACACGATTCCATCATGGTAGTGGTGGATCGATCTTCAAAAATGGCTCATTTCATTCCCTGTCACAAGACTTTTGATGCATCTAAGGTGGCAGCCTTGTTCATTCAGGAAGTTGTCCGCTTGCACGGCATCCCAACTTCCATAGTCTTGGATAGAGATGTGAAATTCATAAGCTATTTCTGGAAGACACTTTGGGCGAAGATGGGAACAAAACTGATGTTCTCTAGTGCCTTTCACCCCCAGACAGATGGCCAAACTGAAGTGATGAACCGGAGTCTCGGCAATTTACTACGTTGCCTTGTGGAGGATCACGCTACAAGTTGGGATATGGTAATTCCTCATGCTAAATTTTCTTTTAATAATTCTATGAACATGTCAACAAGTTGCACTCCCTTTGAAATTGTCTACGGCTCTCCCCAAACACTCCCGTAGACATCAACTCACTACCATTGCCAACACGACCAAGTGAAGCTGCACTAGATTTCTCCAGTTATATGCAACAAATCCATGAAGAATGCAAAAAATGATTGACAATCACCGCCAACTCCTACGCAGTAGTAGCCAATTCTCATCGGAGGGATCACCAATTCAACGAAGGGGATATGGTTCTGGTTACATTCCCGTCGAGCAGGTCCCTTTAAGGTTATTAAGAAGATGGGTAATAATGCATATGTCATTGAGTTACCGCCTGATTTTATGATCAATCCTGTGTTCAACATTGAAGACCTCACTACTTTCAAAGGTGAATTCCCGATCCCCATAAATCCAAAAGCACCACCAGTCTTGTACTTGCAAGAACAAACAGCACTACGTGATGAAATTGCTTCAATTATTGATCATCAATTTGTTTCAACTCGACGAGGGGGATATTACAAGTTCTTAGTCCAATGGAAAAATCGTCCGAATTCAGAATCTGTTTGGTTACAAGCATCAGAGCTGGACCGCCTACATCCACAGCTCTTCACTGCCTATCTCAGCATAACTTGTCGGAGTCAAGTTCTTCAGGAGGGGCGGCAATTGATGCAAATTAGGAGGTAAATGCAAATCAAAGGGGGATTTCAATGAATGCAAATCAAGTAACCGTTGCAGATCAGGAGGGAATCAACAGGGATGTTGTGGATAATGCATTAGAGCCAAATTTGGAAGGGAACCATAAATCAACACAATCTCGGAAATCTGGGAGATTCATCAAATCTAGAATTCTGAATTACTGAAATCCCCTTGATTGTTCAGACCTGTTACTCCCATTATTTAATTGTTTAATTTCCTATTTTATTGCTTTCCTAATTAAGATTGGAGACATTTAAGAAATGAGACTATTTAAGAAGAAGATTGTAAGGAGACAGGGGACAATTTCGAATGGGATAAATTCTGTTTTTTCTTAACTTATTTCTGGTGTGATTCCAGTAATTGCAAAGTGATTTTGCAGCGCTAGAACTTGGCTTCGGTGAGACATTGAAGTTCCATAGTTTTGGCACCAGAGAGAGAGACTCAATCCAAACAGATGATTTTATTTTCACCTCCTTCGACACTGCAGTTAGTTGCACCAAGCGAACCAGTCGCTGCCATCCGAGTTTCTCTCTTTCTCCAACAAAGAAACAAAATCCAAGATAACGAGAACCAAAAACGTAGTAGAGAAGCAGAGAGATTGATATATTTGTGGAGATTGGTGAATGGAGGAAAGAAATGCAAGCGAAAGTTTTAAAACAGTAAATTTGTTTTTTTTGGTATAAACCACGCGGTGTCCCAGACGCTGGCCTAGACTAATCCATGTTCGCATCGGGTGGGCCATGAAGGGGTGAAAGTGTTCCTTAAATAGCTGACTCCATGCAAGAGGAGGGGTCGAACCCCTGACCTCTTTTAAAGGACGAGAGTGCTCTCACCAATTACACCAGACCCCTTGGGTAACAGTAAATTTGTTGAAAATCATTTCAATGTTCGAAAGTATATCATGAAAAAGAGTATAAAGCTTGACAACGAACGAAGGAGAAGAAGATCGATGAAGAGTCTTAATTAGTTTGAACAGTATTCCAACAATGTATCTACATTATATTATTTTTTAGTTATTTAGTTCAAACATGTAAAAATAGCTCTTGCCGATGAAAATAGCTTTGTAACCTTGGCTTCTTTGATGGCTCATACGTTGGAGATGCTCTAAGTGCTTAAAACAATGTATATTATAGCGAGCAAATAAAGTAAAACCTCATTGTTACTTTATGATTTAATAATAATAATAATAATAATAATAATAATAATAATTAAGGTTAAGAATGACGCATCAGGTTTAGATATTAGAGATGTCCTTGGTCAAAATAGGTTGTCAAAAATGATTATAAGTTTTATTTAAAATATGATGTTTATGAGAATATTTTTTTGTTAGAATAAAAAAGGAGATACATGAATAAGGAATAATAGTTTTGATTGAAAAGAGATATTTTGCTCTTTATATCATATTTTTATGAGTATTTTTAATAGTTTTAATTTTTGTAATAATGTTTTAAGGTTTTTGTTGTTATATAAAAAAATATTATTTTCATTCTATATACATTAAACATGAGTTTGAGAACTTATTTATTTTTATTTTTGTATATGATTTTTACCATATTTTATTATATGCAGGCATGGAATTTTGATTTACAATTATATTTTAATAACACCTACACATCGATTCATTTGCATTAGAGAAATTAAATATTCGATTTGCTCCTAAACGAGTAAAATAAATATGTATATTGTTTTTTTATTAATACATATCAAGATTATCAATATAAAATAAATATGTATATTGTTTTTTTATTAATACATATCAAGATTATCAATATAAAATAAATATGTATATTGTTTTTTTATTAATACATATCAAGATTATCAATACCGTTTCGGTTGCCGTTTCGGTTTTTCTATTGGTACGAAACGTTTCGGTTTCGGAGCGTTTCGGTGTGCCGTTTCGGGGTTATACTGTTCATAATTAATTAATTAATTATGTGAAAAAACAAAAATATATATTTTTTATTTTTTATAAAATCAAAGTTGACACAATTTGATTTTTTTATAATATATATTTTTTAGTTTTTTTTTTACATATTCAACACATCTTATAAACAATAGTATATATATATATAATACTATATATATATATATATATAATATGTTAGTGGGCGGGAGAACTATAGTAAACTGGGAATTGCTTTTATCCCTCAGCCGAAACAGAACACCGGAGCAATTCCTGGGTGTTTCGGCCGGTATTTGAGCGGTATTTCTGGTATCGGCCGATATTTAAAATGAGACTAAAATGACATCGTTTTGTCTCATTTTTTCACCTGGTATGAAACGTTTCGACCGAAATGAAACAGTATCAATAACTTTGATACAGATGGTTCTCGAGCTACTTAGTTAAATGAAAGAATAAACTTTTTTTAATTTTAAATTAGGATTTTTGCTGTAATGAAAACACACTTAAAAAGCTTAAATATTTTTTTTCCAAACTGTATTTTTCAACCCATAAAACGCACGGTTAAAATCAAAGTTGTCAATTATGTTTTGGTTGTTGCTTCGTTATTTCAATTAGAACAGAAAGTTTCGATTTTAGAGCGTTTCGACACATTTTCAGAGTTTTACTGTTTATGTATATATATATATATATATAATTAAATATATTAATTCAATTTTTTTAGTTCAAATCCAAAATTAATTTTTTTTTAAAATTATGCAATTTAATATAAAAAAAAACACAATAAAATGATATTTCTGAACAAAATTATGAACAAATATAATATTATAAGAATGTCATCATCAATCTCACAAGGTCATTACATTATTTGATTGCTCTGAAATTTTGACATAATACATATATAAATATGTCAAGAGAGTCCTCATAATATTTTATCTCAATCTTTGGATTAACATATGCAATTGATATTGTAAAATTATTTATTATTTAAAAAAAAATATTTAGTGAAACGGAACGAGCTAAATGAAACCAAAATATTCCAACCAAAATTTGAGCGGAATTTTCAAAATGGGCTAAAAATTTAAGCGAGGTAAAAACTATCCCATTTTATCTTTTTTTTTAACTGGTATAAAACGTTTCAGCTGTTTTGACTAAAACAAAAAGAAATTAACAACATTGATTAAAACATTATAATAATCTAAAAAAATTATATTATAAAGTAAATAAAATATAGTAGTGTCGGCATAACATTTACTATTGTTTTTTATTGCTAATAATATCTCCTGAAAAGGGGAGGGGGGGGACATACTTTTTTTTTGTCTATAAGAAGGGAGAGATCTTTCTCTCATCCCCAAGCATTCACTCTTTTTGTTTGTTTAATCGAAGAGATGGTGTCCTCCATAGTCTTGGCAACTAAACCCCATGCCGTGTGTGTCCCTTTTCCAGCCCAGGGTCACATAAACCCAATGCTGAAACTAGCAAAACTACTCCACTTCAAAGGTTTTCACATAACCTTTGTTAATACAGAATATAACCACAGACGCTTACTCAAGTCTCGAGGCAGCAGCTCTCTTGATGGCTTGCCAGACTTCCAGTTTAAGACAATTCCTGATGGTCTTCCACCTTCAGATATGGCTGATGCCACTCAAGACATCCCATCTCTTTGTGAATGCACCTCCTCGACCTGCTTAGCCCCATTTCGTGATCTTATTGCCAGACTCAACTCCTCCGGTACTGTGCCGCAGGTGACATGTGTTGTCTCCGATGCTTGCATGAGCTTCACTCTTGATGCAGCTGAAGAATTTGGAATTCCAGAAGCGCTGTTTTGGACCCCAAGCGCCTGTGGTGTCTTGGGCTACGCGCACTATCGTTCACTTATCGAAAGAGGCTTGACCCCTCTGAAAGGTACACAACTTTTTAAAATCGAATAGTGTTAAAAAATAATATAAATCGTATTATAGGTCTTATTTACAAGCTTAACCTTTTAGGTGAGATAGTTCTTTAATTTAATAACAGAGTCTTGTTGACCCAGCGGTCACGAGTTCGAATCTCACCACTCTCATTCTATTTGATAAAAACTAAGTATAAGGTGATGTCGGTCTGTGCAAGTTTCAAGTCTGTGCAAGTTTCAAGTTCAAAGTGCTTTTACTTAAGGAGGTGTATTAGAGAATAATTTAAATCATATTATAGGACCTCACTTACAAGCTTAAGATTTTAGGTGAGATGGTTTCTTAATATGGTATCAAATTCTTGTTAGCCCAGCAGTCACGAGTTCGAATCTCAATAAAAAACCAAATATAAAATGATATAGGTGCCTGATTTCATGATAAAGTTTTCTTTTCGTTTTGGTTCAGTAAAAGTTATCATTTTACCAAATATGAAAATTAATCTAATATACATGTTTTTTTTTTTTGAAGACGCGAGCGATCTAACAAATGGGTACTTAGAAACATCCATAGATTGGATTCCAGGAATGGAAAATATCAGTTTGAAGGATCTTCCAAGTTTTGTCAGAACCACGGACAAAAACGACTTCGTGATAAGAGATATAGACAGAACTTCAAGAGCTTCTGCTGTCATTATTAACACCTTCGACTCCTTCGAACAAGATGTTTTGGATGCTTTATCTCCAATGCTTCCTCCAATATACACTGTTGGTCCTCTCCAATTGCTTGTTGATCAGATTCCAGATCGTAATCTGAAAAATATTGGCTCAAATCTTTGGAAAGAACATCCCGAGTGCATTGAATGGCTTGATTCAAAAGAACCAAACTCTGTGGTGTATATAAATTTCGGTAGTATCACTGTAATAACCCCACAGCGAATGATTGAATTTGCTTGGGGACTAGCCAACAGCAACAAACCTTTCTTATGGATAATAAGGCCAGATCTTATTGTAGGTGAAGCCGCGATGTTGCCACCTGAATTTTTATCTGTAACAAAGGATCGAAGCCTGCTAATAAGCTGGTGTCCTCAAGAACAGGTCCTGAAGCATCCTTCCATTGGAGGGTTTTTAAGTCACATGGGGTGGAATTCGACATTGGAAAGTATCTGTGGCGGTGTCCCGATGGTTTGTTGGCCGTTTTTCTGCGATCAACAGACCAACTGCTGGTTTGCTTGTACTAAGTGGGGTATCGGAATGGAGATAGAAAACAACGTGAAAAGAGATGAAGTGGAAAAGCTTGTTAGGGAGTTAATGGAGGGAGAGAAAGGAAAAGATATGAAAAGGAAGGCGATGGAATGGAAAACCAAGGCAGAGGAGGCAGCTTGGACAGGTGACGCTTCTCATCGGAATCTGGATCGATTGGTAAAAGTTCTTGCACGCGAGCAAATAATTAGTTAGAAGCCTGAATGGCAAATCACTTCAATCATTGGTATATTCTACTGTATTAATTTTAGAGAGAAATATAATCCAAGAAAAAAACACCTTGGTATTACATTCAGCATAATTTTCTATAAGATTTGCTTCTATTCGTCCAAAAATATTCGACAAGATTTTGGATAAGATTTTTGCAATAAAACTTGTGCGACACTACAGCGTTTTGGGATTTGATTTGTTAATAACAATTGTAACTGAATAGACATGAGAATATGAAGTGATGGTATCTTAAATTGTAAGAAGTCTAAATTAAAAAGTCATTTGTACGTTTATCATTTTTTTTAAAGCCTTGTTAAATGGGTTAAGTCTAACAGCGTCTAATTTTTTTTTCTTCAACTATTACTTCTTTTATATTTTTATTTTTTATATATGACAAAGTATTTAAATTGATACCCCTTCTCTCTTTTTATTTAGGGAGCATCTTTTGAATGAAGATGATTTTTTGGTTGTGTGTTATTTTTAAAGAGATTTTTCTTATTCATTTGTAATTTTTCCTCTTTTGTATATATAAACTATATTTCTTGAAATAGAAAATATTTATTTTTATATAATGTCTCTAATATGTGTAGTCATGCATAATAGTTTAATTGTCTTTTATCTTATTCAATCAATTGAATTTATTTGTCTATTTATATTATTATTTAATTGAGTAAAAGAAAAATTAAAAAGAATTTAGGAAATTGTCTATAATATAAAAGTGAATCTTTTATTGTAGATCATCATACTTTCCACCCTTCTTACAATTAACTACGGACTGTAATGATGTTTTTTTATTAAATTTTTATTCTAGTTTTTAAGCTTTTTCTTTGAACAATTTAGGTTTCTCAAGCACCATATTCCTTGTTTTTTTCAAAGAAATGGTTGAATTGAAAGACAAATAACTAAAGTGAGAAACTTGGGTGACACAGGTGATTTTTGAGAAACATTGAAAAAATATATATTAGTCCCTAATCTTTTTAATCTATTAGTTATGCAGTCCCTGTGTTTTTTCAATAAGATTGATTTTTCTTCTTAGGAGAGAGAGAGAGAGAGAGAGATTCAAAAAGAAAAGGTGACAAAGACCTTTGTTTCGACAAATGATACAGTAAATTATAGACTTTATCTATATGAACCAAAATAATATGATGGACAGCACAAGAAATGATGTAATGGAACCTATGTTTAGTTTGATGTACAATTCATGGAATGATGCTTCTGACCTGCCGCAATACAACCAATCAAGAATCAATTTCTCTCCATAAATTCTTTGATATTTCAAGTATGCAACTGCTAGCTCCAGTGATACTTCAACATGGAACTGTGACATGATGATTTCATTAAATAAATTAGAAAGGAATGGGATTTTTTTATAGTTAGATGAAAATGGAAAATTTGATTGGAAGTGGAAAACAATTTCTTACATAGAAAATTGTTTATTGATTATTTAGTATTCAAACCGTCGCACCCCAAAAATGGTTAGAGAGCGGCGCCGATGGCAACTGGTCCCCATGAGCGGGGGAGATTAAATAATGTCGGGGGGAATTATTTATTTTTTTGTAACAAAGGGAGTCGCCACCTAGTATTATGATTACTAGGAAACCTATGACTGGTCTTTCAGAGATTCTAGGGCAACGGACTGGTTGCGTAAAGGGAAGGTTTTAGCACCCCTAGTACGCCCTACCTAAGGTAAGCTGCTTGATGTTTTTGTTTGTCTTATGATTGCTAAGGTATTAAAAAAAAAAAATTTTACATGTTGACGATATATCATTCCTCACTGAATATTTTGGATAGAATTTATCCAAACTCCGAAAAAATAATATGAATCACCGAAAAGTTTTTTTATATTTTTTTGAATATTGGCCAATACCCTTTGAATTTTACAAACATGTTGTAAAATCTCAAAATGCAAGAAATGAATTTTCCCTTTGCAAAATCCATGCTAAAACTCATTTTTTCTTCAAAACCCAAGATAATATATATATATATATATATTTTAAAAGAAACAATTTTAAAATATGCTAGTGTATTGGCCTTATGCATGAAAAATAACACATTTTTAGATTTTTGTATAAATAAAAACATATTTTTATTATTTTATTATTATTATTTTATTATTTTATTATTATTATATATTATTATTTTTCTGGTGAGTTGGGCTTCCAATTCACCCTTGTTTATCTGGCTCGCCAACTCAATGATCTCGGTCAGGTGACAACTCACCTTCAGAAGTCAGGCCGTGGCCCAGATGCGTCTGGTCTGGGCGTGGCCCGGATAATCTCGGTGTGGGCGGGCACAAGCTTGACTCGACCTGATTACTTCAACAAGAATCGGGTTATATTTTGCGTAAACGAACAAGATGATGCACAGAAATATGGATTTTTCAAGTACAACGAATAGAGATTCTATTAATACCTTCGTGTAGAGGACGCCGAGGGGTTCTTCCAATCGAGGTGGTATCGGAAATGATCACCTGTGGTGGCCGGAAAACGAGTTGGAAGTTACGGCTGGTGCATCTGTGATCGGGGTGTTCTTCACCTGGGAAGAACCGATGATCGACTGAGTATGAGAAGCTTATGGGGGTGATGAAATGGTGCTTTGTGAACGGAGTGGATGTCGGCGTTGTTGAACCGAAGAGGAGCGAGAGAGACTGGTTTTAGTGAGAGAAAAGGGCGATCGCTCGGGAGAGACAAGTGAGGGAACAGCAGAGCTCGAGAGAGATGATGGTGGTTCCAAGCCGGTGTCTGCAAAGTAGAGGAGGGTGGTCGACGGTGGTTTAGCTCTTCTTCCCGAGAGAGGGAGACAACTTACCGAGAGAGAGAGCTTCGTGGTTTCGATCCGAGAGGGAGATGACCGAGTGGAAGATGAAGAGAAAAATCGAGAACGTGTCGAAGACCCCAACCACGTAATTCCAAGCCTTTTACGTGAAATCCCTTCCTAGTTTCCTCGGTTTTTGTTGTTTTTGCTTATTTCCTTCCCTCTATTTTTCGTCCCTGTTCTTCGGTTTTTCGAAGATGGCTCCAACAGAGCCGAGCCCTCAAGAATCAAGGCGAGGTCCTCCGTAAAAAGAAAAATATCAGGTTTTACGTGAAGTTCCCCTCGAGTCTCCTTTCTCCCCTTCTTTTTTGGTTTCTTTTTCTTTATATGGCGACAGTGTTCCAAAACAAGACCGGGTGTATGGCTCAAGGTATTTTCAAACATGGGTTTCGGGTGGCTCCATGAAAATGAGGATGGGTAGCTCAATGTACATGCTTTGTCTGAAAAAAAGTGAGGGTTTCGGGTGGCTCAAGGTTTTTTTTTATTATTATTATTTTTTTATTTTTTATATAAAATACAGTTTGGTCCCTCCATTTGTTACTCCTCTAATTGCATCCTTAATTGAACTTAAATTTATGATCTTGTGCAACTATGTCCTTGTGGAAAATTCAAGGTTAACTTTAAAATTTGCGCACTTTTTACTTTGGTCCTTATGTGCAATATAGTTCCCCACTCAACCATAAAACTCTTGATTTGTTCAATTAGGTCCCCGATTTCGCCTAATTATCTTGAAAAAAAAATTCAAATTGATCCCCGAAAATTCAAATATCACCAATCGAGTCCGAATTAACTTTAAAAACTTGATTTCAGACTCGACTAGGCCCTTAATAGAAACTAATTTGATCAATTTAAAGTATAATTAAGTCGTCCAACTTAATTAAAACTCTCCAATTGGACCTAAATTAATTCCTCGAATATAATTACGCTTCTATATCAAACCAACGACTATATCAAATTGGTCCATAAAAATATAATTATATTTTAATGACTTAGTTTATGCGTGGATTTATTTTATAATAAATTATTTTAGCTTTGGATCCGCTGCTTTTATTTTTGGGCATAAAAAGGGTACAATCAAACTTTCAAAGATGTCCAAAATTTTAACTTGACTTTCTTACCGACACCAACCCCCATTTTTTTTTATTTTCCGATAGTTTTGGGAATGACCCAAAATTGGGTTACAATGATTGCCCCTTCTTTACAATGCTTACGACTAAAGTTTTTATAAAAGACTTCAACTTAGTAAGTGTTGTAAAGAAAGAAAAATGGAGTCTTGTCTCATTGTGACACATGGCTTACTAGTTAGGAGAGTCTCGATAGTGACAGATGACTTACTCTGGTCCGATTATGACGGTGACTCGCCTGAGTTAGAAGAGTCTCGATAGTGACGGATGACTTACCCGGTCCGATTATGACGGGTGACTCGCCTGAAGTTAGAAGAGTCTCGATAGTGACGGATGACTTACCCGGATCCGATTATGACGGTGACTCCGCCTGAGTTAGAAGAGTCTCAATAGTAACGGATGACTTACCCGGTCCGATTATGACGAGTGACCTGCCTGAGTTAGTAAAGTCTCGAATGTGACGGATGACTTACCCGGTCCGATTATGACGGGTGACTCGCCTGAGCTGAAAGAGTCTCGATAGTGACGTAATGACTTACCTGGTCGATTATGACGGGTGACCTGCCTGAGTTAGTAAAGTCTCGATAGTGACGGATGATTTACCCGGTCGGATTATGACGGGTGACTCGCCTGAGTTAGTAAAGTCTCGATAGTGACGGATGACTTACCCGGTCCGATTATGACGGTGATCTCGCCTGAGTTAGTAAAGTCTCGATAGTGACGGATGACTTACCCGGTCTCATTATGATGGGTGACGTGCTCGAATGAAAGAGTCTCGATAGTGACGGATGACTTACCCGGTCCGATTATGACGGGTGACTCGCCTGGATGAAAGAGTCTCGATAGTGACGGATGACTTACCCGGTCCGATTATGACGGGTGACTCGCCTGAGTTAGTAAAGTCTCGATAGTGATCGGATGACTTATCCGGTCTCATTATGACGGGTGACTCGCCGTAATGAAAGAGTCTCGATAGTGACGGATGACTTACCCGGTCCGATTATGACGGGTGACTCGCCTGGATGAAAGAGTCTCGATAGTGACGGATGACTTACCCTGGCCTCGATTATGACGGTGACTCGCTCGAGTTAGAGGAGTCTCGATAGTGACGGATGACTTACCCGGTTTGATTATGATGGGTGACTCGCCCGAGTTAGAGGAGTCTCGTTTTTCGGGTGACCGACTTGCTTATCATGATCTCATTTTTATGGGTGACCGACCCGGCCATCATGGTCTCATTTTTATGGGTGACCGACCCGACTCGAGGAACGAAACAACACCGATTCTCAATTTTTCTACCACGGTTTGTCGACCTGAGATTTTGTTTCTTTATATCTTTCATGACTCGAAATTGCATCAGCTTTCACCACACCTTTCCTGTCAGGTTAGTGTTATGACAATAATATGCATGCTTTGTTACCTCTTTTGGAAACATAGGTCCCCCTTCTTTGTGGTAGTCTTTCTTCATAGGATGTGTTCCCCATGCCATATCTTGGCGATGAGACTTTTGCTCCATATAGGACCCTTTCTAGCTCCATTGTAGTTAAAAACGATATATACTTGAAAGAATTTCAAAACATGGTTTTATTTTCAAATTGATACTGTTAAAACAAATCGCTATTTTATAATCTTGCCCCCAGTGTGGGGCACAAAAATAGATCAAAAATACAAATTGACACTATTTTATAATTTTGCCCCCAACGTGGTGCACAAAACAGATCAAAAATAAATAATAGAACGTAAATAAATATTATAAGATCATGTGCTTTGGAAAAGATTTCTTGCAACAAGAATTCATGGCCGAATTTCATCTATTGAGGAAGGTTACAACATATTAGGCATAATATTTCTTTACAGAGTCAGAATTCACAGGCCCAGCTAGATCTTCTCCATCCATCCTAGATAATAACAAAGCTCCTCCTGAGAATGACTTCTTCACCACATATGGGCCTTCATAGTTTGGGGCCCATTTATCTTGCCCTGGTACAAACAATATCTTCTTTAACACCAAGTCGCCTTCTTGGAATTTTCGAGGTTGGACTTTCTTATCATATGCTTTGGCCATCCTTCTTTGGTATAATTGATGATGACAAATTGCGGCTAACCTCTTTTCACTGATCAAATTCAATTGCTCATACCTGACCTTTGCCCATTCTGCTTCATCTAGATCGGAGTCTATTAATACTCTTAGTGATGGGATTTCTACCTCTAAAGGCATTACCGCCTCCATCCCATATACCAACATGTACGGAGTGACTCCTGTTGAGGTTCGAACTGCGGTACGGTATGTATGAAGAGCAAATGGCAACATTTCATGCCAATCCTTATAGGTGACTACCATCTTCTGAACAATCTTCTTGACGTTCTTGTTAGCAGCTTCTACAGCACCATTCATCTTGGGCCTATAAGGAGAGGAATTTGAATGTTTGATCTTCCATTTAGCACAGAGTTCTGTTATCAACTTCCCATTGAAGTTTTGGGCATTATCAGTTATAATCTTTTCTGGTGGCCCATACCGACATATCAGATCCCTCTCAATGAACTTCTTTACCACCTTTTGTGTTACATGAGCAAATGACCCGACCTCTACCCATTTTGTGAAGTAGTCAATTGCCACGAGAATGAACCTGTGACCATTGCTGGCTTTTGGGTTGATAGGTCCAATCACATCGATCCCCCACATCGCAAAAGGCCATGGAGATAACAAATTAAATAGAGGTATCGGAGGGGCATTCATTTTGTCCCCGTAGATCTGACACTTGTGACATTTGCGGACATAGTCAATGCAATCCTTCTCTAATGTCATCCAAAAGTAAACGACTCTTTGTATTTTCCTTTCCATCATATGTCCACTAGCATGGGTCGAGCAGGCACTCTTCATGCACTTCTCGCAATGCGTTTCTAGCTTCAACCCCATCTAGGCATCTCAAGCAAAGTCCCATCGGATGACCTCTTATAGAAAACTTCTCCATCAAGGTAAAAATCCATTGCCAGCCTTCTCAAGGTCTTCTTTCGATGTTGGATGCCCCATGGGATATGTTTGATTTTGGATGAAGTTCTTGATATCGTAGTACCAAGGGTTTCAATCTATTTCTCCTTCAACTGAGCAAGAATGAGACAGAGTTATTTTTGATGTCGATGTGTATCGGCTATAAGCTTTGCCCAAAGTCTATTCTAGCCATAGAAGCTAGTGTAGCCAAGGCATCTCGCAAACCGATTTTCCTTCCCTTCCTAGATGTGTGAACTCTATTTCCTCAAACTCCTTAGCCAGCTTTAGATAGGTATTCTTGGTAAGGTATTAGCTTTTCTTCTTTGGTTTGTCATTCCCTTTTTACCTGATAGATAACTAGCATTGAGTCCCCATACACATCTATCTTTTTTTTACGTTCAACTTCAATGTAGCCTCTTAACCACAAATACAGGCCTCATACTCGGTAGTGTTATTAGTGCAACAGAATTGCAGCTTAGTTGAAACTGGATATTGTTTCTTGTCAGGAGATATTATCACTACTCTTACTTCATTACCACATACGTTTACTACACCATCAAAGTACATAATCCACCATTCTAGTTTTCCTTCCTCGACTAAAAGCACATCTTCATCAGGAAAACTACAGTCTAACGGCTCATAATCTTCCATAGCATGGTCCGCCAGGTGATCAAGCAATGACACCCTTTCACCGCTTTCCTTGTCATATACACTATATCATACTCGGATAGCGTAACTTGCCACCTAGTGATTCGTGCTGGATAAGTAGGGCTTTCCACGGATGTACTTCAACGGGTCTAATTTAGAAATTAGCCATGTGGTATGATACAACATATACTTGTCGCAACCTTTTATAGCCCATGCTAATGCACAACATAACTTCTCAATCATAGTATACCTAGACTCACACTCCATGAATTTCTTGCTTAAATAGTAAATGGCCTTTTCCTTCCTTCCCGATTCATCCTGTTGCCCAAGCACACATCCCATCGCTATTTCAGTTACTGTTAAGTATAAAATCAATGGCCTTTTTGGTACAGGGGGAACCAATAGAGGTGGTTTCAGCAAGTACTGCTTGATTTTCTCAAAAGCTTCTTCACATTCTGCGTTCCAAATGCCAGGATTCTTCTTTCTTAACAAACGAAAAATAGGTCGCAGGTTGTGGTTAATTGGGATATGAATCGAGCAATGTAATTTAACCTTCCCAAAAATCCCCTTACTTCCTTCTCAGTCTTCGGAGCTGGCATATCCTAAATAGCCTTTACTTTTTTCAGGATCTACTTCTATTCCTTTGTCACTCACCACAAAACCTAACAACTTCCCAGACTTCACCCCAAATGAACACTTTGCAGGGTTAAGCCTCAATTTATATTTCCTTAACCTGTCAAATAATTTCTTCAATATTTGGACATGATTCTCTCCTTTTCCCGATTTAGCGATCATGTCATCCACGTATACTTCAATCTCCTTGTGCATCATGTCGTGAAATAAAGTCACCATAGCCCTTTGATAAGTGGCACCGGCATTCTTTAACCTAAATGACATGACTTTGTAGCAGAAGGTTCCTCATGGTGTCACAAATGTTGTCTTCTCCTTATCTTATTGCGCCATTTTTACTTGATTATAACCTCGAGAAACCATCCATAAAGGAATACACGGAGCTACGAGCTGCATTATCAACTAACATGTCTATATGTGGTAAAGAAAAATTATCTTTAGGGCTAGCCCGATTTAAATCCCTAAAGTCCACACAGACTCGAATCTTGCCCTCCTTTTTGGGTACCACTACTATGTTGGACACCCATTGTGGATATTTGACCACCTCTAAGAAACCAGCATTCCATTGCTTTTCAATCTCCGCCTTTACTTTGATCAAAACTTCTGGGTGCGTTCTTCTTAGCTTTTGCTTAATCAGTCTGCATCCCTCCTCCAATGGTAACCTATGGACTACAATATTTGTATCTAGACCGGGCATATCCTCATAAGACCAAGCAAAAACATCTGTATAATCTCGAAGCAGTGCAATCAAGTCTTCTCTTTCCTTTTGCGTGATCAAAGTTCCTACCTTGAGCTCTCTTTGGCTTTCTTCAGTGCCCACATTTATGGTTTCAAGTTCCTCCTTAGCGGGTTTCCAAACTTGTTCGTGTTGTTCTAACAATTTTGCGAACTCTTTAATGTTATTTTCATCCCCGTCTTCCTCTTCTACAACTATTATGTGTTCTTTATAATTCGGCCATTCATTCTCAGTGTAAAATACAAGTGGTGCTGTGGAAGTTCCGCTTTCAGGGTTCCTGAAAGCGGAAAATGAGTGTAAATGCACCAAGTAAAAAATAAGCAGTGAGATGAACAAAAATGCATGATAAAAATTCAGTTCACAACAAACCAAGATAAAATCCGATTGGCCTGTTAGGTCTTAAAACAAACCAACAAAAAAATAAATGTAGAAAACATTGTTCATTATATTTTGAAAACCAATGGAGCTTCTTGGGTTTCCCAATTCTGGAACTTATCTCCTTTAGCTAACTTCCGAATGCATGCATGGGCAGTGGCTTCCTCTACAGCATAGATGGTCAGTTGTGGTAGCTCTTCATCCCTTTTCCCTGACTGAGTCTTCTTAACGATGCTTTGAACTTCCTCATTTTCCACGATATTTATGCTCATAGATGACATCTTCTGAAGAAAACTCTCGTGTCCTGGATCAGGTTGTATGACATACGCTGACTTTGGGAATGAGACTCTGATCGGAGGAATGACTAAATTCCCTTCTTCAGGCTTCCTTCCCTCGATCCTAGCCATTCTTTTCTCTCTCCTTGCCATGGCAGCCCGCTGGTAATCCATCTTTTAGGTTTATATCCCAACCCAAACCTTTGTTCTCAGTAGCCTTCGACTTTGTTACCCTAATCCATTCAAATTTCTTTTTGTTGCTCTCAAAGTCTCCATTCCTGCTACCTCTCCACTACTTTCCATATTCTCTATCCTCGCCTCCCAAAGTCAACATCCTTACGACCTTTTGATGGAAATGGGTACACTCATCTATGTGATGCCCTTGTTCATTATGAAATGGGCAAAAGTCACTTTCACCAATGTCATGCTTAGTTGATCCCATCAAATGTCCAGATTACACTAACATGTCGTATAATCTGGTCATGGTCACTTTTAGAGCCATTTCCTTGATATCCACTTCCACTGCATTTACCCCACTACTTCCTGCTGCATGCTTGGGCAAGGGGTTCAGACTTACGTTGGGTGGATCCTCAATTGTGATCCATCCGATCTTGATCAATTGCAATACCTTTCTCTTAAAAGCTACGCAGGTCTCGATGCTATGGCCGGCGTTACCGGCATGGTACTCGCAAGTCAAATTTGGGTTGTACCAGGCAGGGAAAGGTGGGCGTGCTGGTGGTACTGGTAGGGGAGCAATATGTCCAATGCTTAGTAATTGATCATATAATTCTTTTAGGGTCATAGGCAAAGGTGGTAGTCGTTCTTCAGCTTGTGGATAGTTTCTTCTTTGGTAGTTATTTTGATTATGTGCAGGGAATTTTGGGTAAAAATGTTGGTTTGGAGTGGTGGGTTTGGAAAAGTTGATGTTGGTGGTTTGGGGGGTAGGTGTTTGGTAGCTCTTGTAATTCTTCTCTTTCCCCTTGTACCTTTCCTCCATATTATTCACCTCGACTTCTTTTCTCTTCCCAATGAAACCTTTCTTCTCTAAGGGTTCCACAATTCTTCCACTCCGGATTCCTTGCTTAATCCTTTCAGCAATCCGTACTGCATCAAAAAGTGTTGGACTGAGCTTCCCATCAGGTGCTCATAGTATGGAGCCTTAAACGTGTTGGCAAACAGGGTCACCATTTCAGACTCTATCAATAGAGGTTGCACATTTACAACCTGGTCCCTCCATCTCTGAGCATAAGTCCTTACAGATTCTTGAGCTCCTTTCTCCATTGTCATCAAGCTGGTCCTATCAGGAGCAATCTCGAGGTTAAACTTATACTGCTTTTAAAAAAGCATCTGCCAAATTAGCCCACTTTCGAATCCTCATATTATCCAACTTCATGTACCAGCTAAGCGTAGAACCCGTCAGACTATCCTGGAAGAAATATATTAGCAATTTGTCATCATGTATAACCTCTGCCATCTTGTTATAGTAAGAACGAAGATGAGTTTTTGGGCATTCTATTCCAGTATACTTTATAAACTCGGGTACCCTAAACTTCCGTGGTATCACAATGTTTGGTACCAAGCACGCTTCATCTGCTGTGATTGGGTCGGATAGATCGTTCCCTTCAATTGCTCTTAATCTTTCCTCTAATGCGGACCATTTGTCATATCCAGTGTGCTCAGGAACTCCGGCCTTTGTGGGTCCTCGTCTGCTAAATCTCATGTAATAGGAATTGGGATGGGCCGAGTGGATTCAGTCGCCCGTGGGTACCCCGGGCTTTAAACTCGCTGGAGGTGCTTCATCGGTTTGAGCGGATGTGCCCTCTCCATCTCTTGCTCTTAAGGTCTTCTAGCAAACTAGTCAAACGTGCTACGCCATTTCGCATAGCTTCAAGATCCCTTTGGTATTGGGATTCTAGTTCTGCCCTGTCGTTTTCCATTCTTCTTCTCAGTCGGGTGTTGTGGACTTTAACAGGGGGACCTATGTTTCGTGGTAGAGCTGTTACATGAATGCATAAGAGAATGTAAAGTGTATGTGGTATGATGAATATGCTCATGTGAAATATATTACGGAGCATACACCCTAACGATAGGTTCTAGTTCTTTTATGTGAGACATGGGGTAGGCTTACTATTTGGGCTCTAAAGAGGGTCTCTCACTGTCCTAGTGATCACCTTCGTAAAGGCAATATGGGGTCTTAGCAGATAATGGGATGGTACGTATACCAATCACTATCATCTAAGCTCTTAGCAAAGAGTTGGGGTTTACACAAACTTCAACCTTGACTCAAGTCATAGGTAAGCTGCTAGTCCCCCACCTATCTTAAGGTTTAGTGTGTGCTCTCCAAATAATAAAAAGTGATGCATAACGAGACATATTATGATGACAGGATGAAAAGATGCATGCTAAAGCTTTTAAACAAATAAATAATTCATGGCAACGTGAGAATAAATGAATAAATAAACACACCAATAATCAACATATCATAAACAAACAAACTTATCAAGCCTAGTCCAAAGTCCCTAATGGAGTCACCATTCTGTCGAACCCCAAAAATGGTGGAGAGCGGCGGCGTGGCAACTTGTCCCCATGAGCGGGGGAGGTTAAATGTCGGGGGATTATTTATTTTTTGTAACAAAGGGAGTCGCCACCTAGTATTATGGTTACTAGGAAACCTATGACTGGTCTTTCAGAGATTCAGAGATTCTTAGCACCCCTAGTACGCCCTACCTAAGGTAAGCTGCTTGGTGTTTTTGTTTGTCTTATGATTGCTAAGATATAAAAAATATTTACATGTTGACGATATATCATTCACGCCGAATATTTTTAATAGAATTTATCCAAACTCCGGAAAATAAATAATATGAATCACCGAAAAGTTTTTTTATATTTTTTTGAATATTAGCCAATACCCTTTGGATTTTACAAACTTGATGTAAAATCTGATAATGCAAGAAATGATTTTTTTTTTCTTTGCGAAATCAATGCTAAAACTCATTTTTTTTCAAGCCCAAGATAATATATATATATATATATATATATATATTTTTAAGAAAACAATTTTAAAATATTCTAGTGTATTGGCCTTATGCAAGAAAAATAACACATTTTTTAGATTTTTTGTATAAATAAAAACATATTTTTATTATTTTTTTATGATTATATATTATTATTTTTCCGGTGAGTGGGCTTCCACTCACCTGCTTAATCTGGTCACAACTCAATGATCTCGGTCAGTGACAATCCGACCTTTCAGCAGTGCCGGCCGTGGCCCGTATAAATCTCAGTCCGGGCCGTGGCCCGTATGTCTCGGTCCGGGCTGTGGCGCAGACAATCTCGGTATGGGTCGGCACAAGCCCGACTCGACCCGGCTATTTCAACAAGAATCGGGTTATATTTTGCGTAAACGAAGAAGATGATGCACAACAAATATGGATTTTTCAAGTGCAACGAATGGAGATTATATTAATACCTTCGTGTAGAGGACGTCAAGGGGGTTCTTCCAATCGAGGTGGTATCGGAAATGATCACCTGTGGTGGCAGGAAAACGAGTTGGAAGTTACGGTCGGTGCATCAGGATCGGGGTGTTCTTCACCTGGGAAGAACCGATGATCGACTGAGTATGAGAAGCTTATGGGGGTGATGAAATGGTGCTTTGTGAACGGAGTGGATGTCGGCGTTGTTGAACCGAAGAGGAGCGAGAGAGACTGGTTTTAGTGAGAGAAAAGGGCGATCGCTCGGAGAGAAAGTGAGGGAAAAGGCAGAGCCCGAGAGAGATGATGGTGGGTCTAAGCTGGTGTTGCAGGCGAGAGGAGGGTGGTCGACGGTGGTTTGGCTCTTCTTCCCGAGAGAGAGGGAGTCAGCTTACCGAGAGAGAGAGAGGTCCCTGGTTTTAGTGAGAGAGGGAGGAGACCGAGTGGGAGAAGAAGAGAACAATCGAGAACGTGTCGAAGACCCCAACCACGTAATTCCAAGCCTTTTACGTGAAATCCCTTCCTAGTTTCCTCGGTTTTTGTTGTTTTTGCTTATTTCCTTCCCTCTATTTTTCGTCCCTGTTCTTCCGGTTTTTCGAAGATGGCTCCAACAGAGCCGAGCCCTCAAGAATCAAGGCGAGGTCCTCCGTAAAAGAAAAATATCGAGTTTTTACGTGAAGTTCCCCCGAGTCTCCTTTCTCCCCTTCTTTTTTGGTTTCTTTTTCTTTATATGGCGACGTGTTCCAAAACAAGACCGGGTGTATGGCTCAAGGTATTTTCAAACATGGGTTTCGGTGGCTCCATGAAAATGAGGATGGGTAGCTCAATGTACATGCTTTGTCTCGAAAAAAGTGGGGGTTTCGGTGGCTCAAGGGTTTTTTTTTTTTTTTTTTTTTTATGTTTTTTTTTTTTTTTATTTTTTATATAAAATACAGTTTGGTCCCTCCATTTGTTACTCCTCTAATTGCATCCTTAATTGAACTTAAATTTATGATCTTGTGCAACTATGTCCTTGTGGAAAATTCAAGGTTAACTTTAAAATTTGCGCACTTTTTACTTTGGTTCTTATGTGCAATAGTTCCCCACTCGACCATAAAACTCTTAATTTGTTCAATTAGGTCCCCGATTTCGCTTAATTGGCTTGAAAAAATTCAAATTGATCCCCGAAAATGCAAATATCACCAACTGAGCCCGAATTAACTTTAAAAACTTGATTTCGTACTGACTAGGCCCTTAATAGAAACTAATTTGATCAATTTAAAGTATAATTAAGTCGTCCAACTTAATTAAAACTCTCCAATTGGACCTAAATTAATTCCTCGAATATAATTACGCTTCTATATCAAACCAACGATCAGTATCAAATTGGTCCATAAAAATATAATTATATTTTAATGACTTAGTTTATGCTGCCGATTTATCTTATAATAAATTACTTTAGCTTTGGATCCGCTGTTTTTATTTTTTGCATAAAAGGGTACAATCAAACTTTCAAAGATGTCCAAAATTTTAACTTGACTTTCTTACCGACACCAACCCCCTTTTTTTATTTTCCGATAGTTTTGGGCATGACCCAAAATTGGGTTACAATACAAACAAAGAAAAGCAAGCATATATTGAATCCTAATTTAATCATTATCATCGAAGTCATAAGAATTAAGTCCTTGAAATAGCAGCCCTACATGTCCTAAACGTTCGAAGACTTATACCTCTGCATTCATTCTTTTCCGCACATATACCATTATTGAAATGAGAAGTTTCTCTAGAAAATAATATAAATTATATTATGGGATCTTATTTATAAACTTAAATTTTTAGGTGAGATGATTTCTTAACATGGTATTAGAGCCTTGTTAACCCAACGGTCACGAGTTCGAATCTCACCACCCCTATTCTATTTGATAAAAAAACCAAGCACAAAGTGATGTGTGCATGTGCAAGTTTCAAGCCTTGACTTTCACTTAAGGAGGTGTGTTAGATAATAATATAAATCATATTATAAAGTCTCAATTACAAGTTTAAGTTTTTAGATTAAATAATTTCTTAACAATCTGAAACATTTTTGGAATGGATCCAGCGGCTATAAAATTCAATGGCAGGTAATAGAGTGTCAGGATGACTGCAACAAGCCGTGCAATGAATGGACCCACCGGCTATAAAATTCAATGGTAGGTAATAGAGTGTCAGGATGACTGCAACAAGCTGTGCAATGGTGAACTTGTAGCAATCATGTGTTAGCACGAAGAAGAAGTTCAGAGAAGGCACAAGGAGAAAGGGGAAAGAAGCTTATGGTCTTTAGCAATTTATTCTTTTATTTTCTTGACATTTTTTACAAAAAGTTGTCTGTATATATAATAGTTTTAGCATTCTAGAATGATAGAAAGAAAACAAAATAAAAATATCTCCTAATGTTATGTATAGATATTCAACATTTACTTGTAAATTTTCATACATAGAAAAAAATCAATCCACATTTTGTTACTACTAGTACTAGTCGCCCTTGTTCTATGCATGTATTCGGAGTTTTATGGACTCAGAAATGGATTGCATGTGAGTAGTCAAGCAAAATTTATGAAAGTTCTTGATATTATTTTCCAATAAGAAATCTGATATAAGTGCTCAACGATCCAATTGCATTGGAGTGTCAAAGACGTGTGACGTTTTGAATCATAACGCAATTTTGGGTTATTCCTCAAAAACTATCCAAAATAAAACAAAAATAAAATAAATAAAATAAAAGGGGTGGAAATTTTAGACGCTTTCGAGGGCTCGATCATAGCTCTTTTGCCCTGAAATGATGGAAAATACAAATTCAATACTAAAATAATTTATTATTCGATAAATTTGTTTCAAACTTAAGTCGAAAGATGTAATTATATTTTTATGGGCCAATTTGATTTAATCGTTGGTCAATTTAAAGTGTAATTATATTTAAGGATTAATTGAGAGCCCAATTGAAGGATTTAATTAAGTGCAAGGGCTTAATTATACTTTAAATGTGTCAAATTAATTTTTTTGAAGGCTTAATTGGTAAGAAATTAAATTTGGAAGACTGGTCTGGGTTAAATTAAGAAGATCAGAATTTTCGAAGACAAGACCTTTTTGGGTGAAATCGGAAGCCAAAATTAAAGATAAAAACATCATTATTCCCATTGAAAAAAATCCAAAGTCAAAATTAAAGATGAAAATATCATTCTTCCCATTGAAAAAACTCTATTTGTAACAACCCATTTTGTCTTTTATTTTATATTATTAAAAAAAATAATGAACTAGAGAGAGGCGTTGTTGGCAGCCATACTTGTGACATGTCAGCAACCATGCCCTGCAACCTACCACTGAGCATACCATGTTCTGGACATCAATCCCATACCTTCAACTTGCAAGATGAGCCTATAAATAGGAGGAAAATTACAGGAGAAGGGAGGAAGGAAAATAAACAAACGGGAAAAGGCTAGGGCTGGGAAAATAACGAGTAAATTGGGGAAGACAGTAGCACAATGAAATTATAGTGCACCATCGGAAACCTCCACTTTTGTTCCTCCTGGTCGCTAGTGAGTCCACTATCTCCCTCATAGCCCATTGCAGTGCTATCTCTCTCCCCGACGGTGCATCTCTCTCTAAAAATGGACATGAAACAGCTCCTCCTCTCCTCCGAGAGCATCCAACCACCCACCTATCACCACCATCCTCTCCACCAACAGCTCCTCCACCACATAAGTCACTCAGACATGGCCTTCAGCAAGGCAGCAATAGTGGCAATAATTGCAGCAATGTGAAGCAGCCAACTCCTGACATCTCCTTCGGCTACCATTTTGGATGCCGCCACCGCAGGGAGAATCACCTCGGCCTCCTCTACCTGATGGCAGTGGCAAGTGAGCATCGCGTCATCGTTCACTGACTACCTTGTTATTGTTCACGTGCATGAATTAATTTTGTAGCATGTATATATATATATATATATATATATTCTTTTTGGGTGGGCTGGCCTACTTTTGGCCTAGCCAAAGTCCAGCAGAGTTGGGCTTTTAGCCCACCTCGGTTGGGTCTACCCATTTGGTTGGACCAGCCGACACTGAATTTTTAATTAAAAACATTATATTTAGCAAAACAAAAAATGTTTTGTTTTTGTGAATACGACCGAATTTCAAGGTTTTCACAAGAATATAGTTATAGTAAAAATCAAATATAGCATATTTCTCATATTTTGAATTAAAATTGGATATTGTAACCAATTTATGATTATCCATTGGAATTTAGACAAAATATAAATATAAATATAAATTATTTGTTTTAGCTATCTCGGTGTAAAATTATATTATAAAGTACACTTGCAGATACTAAAAAATGGTTTTCTTTTACTGCAGTGTAAAATTACATTGTAAAGTACATTCGCAGATAAAGTTTTTTTTGAAAATGCAATGTAAAACAAAATTAAACTTAGAAAAAAATCAAACAACAATGCAACACCTTTGGTATATATATGCGTCTTCCCCTTGTACAAGTGCCCTTACCAAAGACTCTTGCATACCAATAGGTTTTTAATGACCTTAATACTAGGTGGAAACTCCTAATAATTAAAGTTATAATTTTTACAACTATAAAACACAAACCCATTTCACCGCGCACCATTATCTCCCCAATCCCGAAGATGGTGGGGGCGCGAAGTGCAAAAAAATAGTTGTATACATATATATATATATTAGATCAAATATCTCAAAAAAGTTAATATTTTTTGTTCCTTTTCATCTTTTCTTCCCTAAGTGAAAGACCTATCCTGACTCCAATAACATAAGCAAGGGAAAAAAATTGAACAATAATAGAAAACAAATTCAGAACCAATATTGTAGCAATCAATAATGTATAGTTTTTCTAAATTTCATAGTTCAAGAGCCACATAACTTGATATTAGAGGGTGTTATGTGAAAGATTTAGAGAGGAAAAATATTGTAGCAATTGTTGTCGATGCCTTGACTCGCATATCATTCTTTATTTTATAGACAGTATACAAGAAGAGTCTATACAAGGCAATTGATCTAATTAAGGTTGTAACCATCTACATTTACATTCGGTATTATGTGCATTCATAGTCTGCGATCTTCAAGATTCTTGTTAAGGAACAATAACGCAAGGTGAGCATTATTGCCAACTGCCTCTCAGTAATCGGCTAGCTAAGATTCAGTTCTCTATGATTATTTCCTTGCTTAACATCCCCTCAAACGAATGGGGAGATCACAAACCATGAGTTTGTCTTTCAACAACTGAAACCAAGATGCTCCCATCCGCCTTTTGTTTGATTTTATAAACCCATTTGGTTCGAATCACATGTTGGTCCGACTCCGTGGAACAAGATCCCAAGTGTTATTAACCGTAAGGGCGCCATATTCCACCTGCATAGCTTGTTGCCATTCCTGTGACAAGATAGCTTGAGAGAAATTTTGTGGTTCCACACATGTTAGAATACCAGTGAAAGCACGTAATGGGTGTTTGGTGGCATAGAAAAGTTTGAAATCTAGAAATTCTTTAGGCTTGAGTGCACCAATCCGTGATCGTGTTACCATTTGATGCACGGATGAGATATTTCAGTGGTGGAAGATGAAATTGGTGGGTGATCAGGTGGTTGAGTAGGACTGATCGTTGACAAATCGTTGGGATTCAGAGGTGATTCTCGTGAGGGATTTTACGAGATTGAAGGCAAATCACTATGGGAATTTTGAGGGCTTTGTAAGGTTAGGGGCCACGAATGTGGAGAGGTTTGAGCTGAGCTCGATGGATATGAATCGTGATGTCGGCAGCTGGTATTAAATCAAATGAGGGTCGTGAGAATAATTGAGACAAATCAAGTGACATACCTGCTTTAGGGAGGCTCATCGCAACGAGAGGTGTGGAGGTGGACCATTCCTTTGTCTGGAAAATTGAGTTCATCAAAGACAACATTTCGAGAAATATAAATTTTGTTAGATGCTAGATCTAAACAATGATATCCATGATGTTGGGACGAATATCCAATAAAAAGACATTTTTCCTACAAAATTGCAGTTTGTGCTTTACATAAGGTCTTAAAAGTGGATAGCATGCGCAACCAAAGGATCGTAAAAAGAATAATTCGGTTTTGAGAAAATAATTTGAAGTAAGGAGACTCGTGAACCTAGAGTCGACGTAAGGAGTTCGATTAATGAGATAGATGGCAGTCATAAATGCGTCAACCCAAAATTTTGTAGGTAAATGAGATTGAGCCAATAATGAAAGTCCAACCTCCATGATATGCCTATGTTTGCGTTCAGCTAGGCCATTTTGCTGGGAGGTATATGGACAAGAGAGACGTTGATGAATCCTGATTTGTGTAATAAATTTTTGAATTGTTGAGAGAGATATTCCCTCCATTATCACATTGAAATTCCTTGATAGATGTAGAGAAACGATTTTCAGCCAAGGATTTAAATTGTATAAAACAGGAAAGAACATCGGATTTATTATGAATAGGGTAAACCCATGTAAACCGAGAGTAATCATCAATAAATAAGACATAATATTTATACCCTGCATTTGACTAAACCGAGAGACCCAAACATCCGAATGAATTAGTTTTAAAGGGGACAAAACGACACGCATGGAATCATTGAACGACAATTGTTTGGCTTTTCCCATTAAGCAAAATTGACACAATCGACTATATTTAAACAGGACCCGAAATAGGCAATTTAAATGACTTAAGGACATGATTGGTGATGTGTGAAGAAGTGTGACCCAATCGGCATGCCACAAGGAAGAAGATGTGCGGATGCCCAAAAATGCAATTTTTATGGGAAGACTGTTAACTGCTTGTTGATTAATTGGAATGGGGTACAGTCCGCCTTCACTCCTGCCTGTTAGCAGCTGCGTAACCCGTGAGGTTGTCCTTCACAAAAAAATTGGATCCATTGAGTATAAAGTAACTCCCATTGTCTATGCAAAAACGATTAATTGACAAAAGGTTTACTGCTGCCTTTGGGCAATGAAGAATGTTGTTTAATTTTAAGGTGGAATCAGTGTGTGTGGAATATGCTTGCACCGGTATGCTTAATATGTAAACCATTACCATTACCCACCGCAACCTTGTCTTCGCTTGTGTATGGCTCTACCAAATGAAGATTATCAATGTCAGTAGTAATGTGTTGATTAACACCACTGTCAAGATACCGGTATTATCATCTTGAATGATATTTGATTGAGCAACCATGGTCGCTAATTGTTATGGTGGGTGGCGCCCTTGGTAGTTGTAATCATACCTGTGGAAAACAATCGAGAGCCATGTGGTTTCTCTTGCCACGATTTGGCATACATAAGGATTAAATGTTGGGTTATTTGCCCATGCTCGGAACACGCTCAGTGTTGTTGAAGGATTGATCATTGTTTGAGGAGCCGAAATTCCTATTTCTAATCCCTGTATTGTATTTTGGATTTGGTGGGGAATTAAAACGCTCGCTGTGGAGAAAATTACCGCTACTTCCAATTAGTGGGCGCATGACCAGTGGTGGGAGAAAATCCATTACCACCGTTATTCGATGGAACGAATATGTGATTTGCAGGAGAGGAGGTTTCATGTTGAGGTCGCCAGTTCTTATTCTTCCTTTGATTCCTTGCACCTCCTCCCGCTTTATGAGCCATCATCGCAAACTTGTTGTGATCAATTTGCATTCTTCGTTGTCGATCGTCAAGAAGTGCTTCAAAGGCAAACAGCTTGATTGAAAATCAAATAGAGATAAAGGTTTCTCACGTTGGGCAAAGTAACAATTGGACACAAAAGGTGTGTAGGCTATGTTGAGTCCTCCCAAGACAAGGGAAATCAAGTCCGCTTCATCTACAGCTTTCCCAATTGTCGCTAATTGATCGGCAAGGGCTTTGGCATGTTCAACAAAATCTGAGCAATTCATGCCTCCTTGTTGCAATCCTTGCAGCTTGGCGTTTCAATTGATTTACATTGGAAATGGAAGGAGAGGTAAAGCGTTGTGCTAGAGCAACCCACGCTTGCTCAGGCGGTTTAAAAACCCTAGACCATCGACAAGCATCTTCTCGTAAATTGTGGATTTCATCCACACCAAGACAAACCTGTTTTTGCGATTCCATAGGGTGAAATTGAGGTTGGTTACATTGGTTCTAACGCTCGATGATCGGTAAGAACTCGCTTGGACATGATTCAGCCCCATCCACAAGACACAAGAGGTCATGGATACTTAACGCATCATCAATTTGAGATGACCAGCTCAAGTACGTAAGAGGGTCCCTCTAGTTTCACCGAAATGAATTGTAACAGCATTGTTTGGTGGAACGTAAGTGGTAGCGAAAGAAGACATGATGAAAGGATTTGGTGTGAGCCTTAATTATGCTCGATACCATGAAAGATTTAGAGAGGAAAAATATTGTAGCAATTGTCTGTCGGTGCATTGGCCTCGCATATCATTCTTTATTTTATAGACAAGTATACAAGAAGAGTCTATACAAGGCAATTGATCTAATTAAGGTTGTAACCTTGTACATTTACATTCGGTATTATGTGCATTCATAGTTGCGATCTTCAAGATTCTTGTTAAGGAACAATAACGCAAGGTGAGCATTATTGCCAATCTGTCTCTCAGAATCGGCTAGCTAAGATTCGGTTTTCGTGATTATTTCCTTGCTTAACATTATGTTCACTTACCTTGATATATTTTTCATTATACGATAATTAAATTATGTCAAATAATATTTTAAAACCCATCAACCTACCTTTGGATATCATTTGATACTTCAAAATATTATTACAAACTAATAAGAAACAAATATAGTTTCCAAAAGCTAAATAATATTTCTATTTTCTAATTATATACTTTTATTTCTATTTTCATTATTTACTTTTGAAAAATTGAACTATCATTTACAATGATTTAATTAGATTAGTTTTCAATTAAAAATAAAAGGAAAATATTTCAGGGTTAAAAGATTATAAGATTATGTCTTTAAGGTAATAATTGCTATAATTTTCCTAAAATAATTGTCAAATAGGGATGGTTACAGTTCATGAAAAAGAAAATTCTGAAACATTTGTAAAATAATAGGTTATAAAATCAAGATCCAATTTCACTCACGAATACAAACATGACTCATATTAATATTATCTTATATATCTCTTAAAGGCATTTAGGGTAGACTACTCATTCTTGTCTAAGTATCTGGAATGTATATTGTACTATAAAACATACCTTATAGAAACCCTAACAATAAAAGTTGTACTTATAACCAAATATATATAAAGAGGTGATATGACCTCTTGCCTTTTGTACATATTCTATTCACTTAGTAGGGGATAAGATATACTCCAACAATGACATATGTAGATTTAAGAATCTAGTAGATTTGATAGTTAGTTATGGATTTAACATTAGTGCATCATGAAGCAATCCTAATAGACTCATTTATGAACTAGTGGGATAAAGTTAAATCTAAAAATAAGCTTGTTTATGCTATATAAATAGCCAGATAAGAAATCACATAATATTTGATTTGATCGGTAGATTAGCTTAAATATTTCTATATGATTCTAGAACCCTATTTCTATAGAAATCTAATTGTTTGTATCAAGTTGAGCTCTAAAAGACCCTCAAATTAAGTTTGGAAGATATTGTTGAGTCAAGTTCATTATTTTTCCTTTTTATCTTTAGGTTTTTAGCTTAAATTTGGATTTTATGTTGTCTTTTATTTTTGACTTTGATTTTCCACATTATAAATCTTAGAAAATGTAGTATATTTAAAGAATTTTAAACCTCATAAAGTGGGATATTTTATTAGAGAAAACATTAAAAATAAAGTATTAATTAGGACTATTATGGTGATAACCTTTTTTTTAAAAAAATTATATTTGTTTTCTTTTGTGTTCTAGTATATTGTTATATCTATGTTAATTGGTATTAGAGCCTCACAAGTTTTAGTTATAATGAGTTTTTAAGTACCATTGCTAGAAGAGGTCATTAAATATAATGCGCTCTGGTAGGAAAGGATAAGGAGTTTTTCTCTTAAGAAATAGACATGTAATAACTGCTAAGTTAACAAGGTGATAACTTTAGAGGACTCCAAATTAATGAAATTAACTTGATTATAAACAATCTTTTGAATCTATTTCAAAAAAAAAATTGAGGAGACAACCTCTTGATTAGGATTATTGTCATGAAGACTTAATGTTTTAGATAAAACCATATAAGTTCAAACGAAACTTGAAACTATAGGAATTTATTTGTGAGTTATATGAAGTAGATATGATTTTTTAGTATAATAAAGTCCATAATAATGGGGGTGAAACTAATTTCCATAAAGCTTAAAGAATAAGTTTTTTCCTAGCGGGAATAAAAAAAAAAAACAAGATAAGTAAGGAGATTAAAGATTCAATCAATGGTAGAAAATGAAAAAATTACTTTCTATTTTAAAATACACTAAAACTATTTAATATAAGAATTATACAAAAACCAAAGATTTATAAGAAAGGAAACATAAAATCTAAAAAAAAAGCATGAAATCCAAAACTAATAAAGAAAAATCATAAAAATTGCCAAAATTTGAAGTCCGGGGCAAGATTCCAAAAATCTAAAAATTTGATGGTTGGGTACTCTAACAAAAACAACCTCTAACAAGTCCAAGAAAAATTGAGCGTGGTCCAATAGTTAGATCAAAAGTTACAATGCTTTTGAGTTTGGAATGACTAAATCGCTTCTTGGGCAAGACCTAGGTATCTGCTATGCCATCCATGTAATTTCCTAAAAAACATCCTCTCAATTTGGGGTAGATCCACACTAGATTGTTCAGAACCATCCAATATGGCAAGGTCAACAAAAGGTATATTCGAGAAAACTTAGGTTCTTATAAAATTCTAGTATTGTTGGTTATGAAAAAAGATAATTCATAATATATATATATATATATATAATAATCAACCAAATCATAATGAAATACAAGTATTATATACCATGATTCGATGTCATGTTAGATTTACTAGTTAGCTCTAGGTGGTCTAAAAAAATGACCTCAACAACTTCCACTAAATGCGGATAGGATTAAACACGGAGAAGAGTGGAAAACAATCTTTAAGATATATCATAAATTATATGATTTGATGGTGATTTCATTTGGTTTTAAGGCCTTGCTTTAACAAGTTTGTAGTAGTATACTTTAATCATATATCAAAAATTCTTATGATTGATATATTTTTATCAGTATTTCATTGTTAATTCAATACTCTAATTGCATTTATAACTAAGTGTTTAAAACAATGTATATTATAATAAACACATAAAGTACAAGCTAATTTTAAATTACCAAGTTAGAAAATAAATGAGTCTTCTACATTGTCGCTTTATGATTTAGAAAAAATAATTAAGATAAACTATAATGTGTATACCGTTAGCCTAAACTACCAAATCAAGTATTAGGTTTTGTAAGGAAAGGTGTTTTTTTTTTTTTTTGTCAACAATGCATTGGTTTCTCAACTAATATTTGGTTCTATACTCTATTGCTTTTTTAAGATGCTTCTTGGTTGGGTGTAATTATGGATTTTTTATAGTTTTATCTCATACCCAATAAGCCTTGAATCCAATGTGTATAATAATGGACAAGTTCTTAAAAATGTTCTATTTTATTGCTTGTAAAAAGATCATGGATGCTACTTGAATTGACGTTCAAGAGAATTATTTAAAGAATTTAGGGATAAATCTTGGCACCAAAAAAACATTTTAGTTGTGATTATCACCCTAGGATAGAAGGTATAGTTGTCAATTCTGTTCCGTTGAAAAAACCAAGATGAAACAGCGTTATTTTTGTCTTAGTTTTAATTCCAATCCGTTCGCAAATTCGGCCAAATTCGACCGTAACGTCTCGTGCATCGCTCCGGTGTACCGTTCCGGCCTTAAAATCCTCTTTATTTTGATTAACTTGTAATTTTTTTTAATTTTGAGATTATGTTTGTTTGACTTTGTGTTTATATTGTATAATTTAAAATTAATTTATCTTGAATTTTAATTATGCTTGTTAAATTAATTTTTAATTTATATATATATATATATATATATATATATATATAATTAATTATATATGAACAGTATAACCCTGAAACAGCACGCCGAAACCGGAACGTTCCGTTCTAATAGAAAAACCGGAACGACGACCATAACGGTATTGACAACTATAGATAAGACAAAAGATGTTAACAACAATATAAAGGTTCCACTATGCGGTTTAGTTAGATACAAACTTATATAATGGGATTTGAGTTCATAGATGATGCAGTCCTCTTATAAACACTTTAGAAATTGGATTACTAAGTTGGACTGTTCAAGATTATATATATACAAATTCCTATAGGAATTACGCACACACATATAGAGATCAAACAATTTATTTCAGATAGTAATGCCAAGTATAAGACCAAGGTAATACACATCCTAAAAATCATGTTTGAGGTGGGTAACTTGATTTGGGTAGTATTTACTTGTGATAGATTTTTTTTATACGGGAGCATTATGTTGGGAAAAGAACTCAAACAATAGGGCATCAATTTAGCGGATTACCAATCAAGTCTCAAACTTTTTCTCTCTTTGTGCAATTAAATTATGGGATCAAACAATCAACAATATAATGCAAATAATCAAACACATCAATACCAAGATTTTTACGTGGAAAACCAGATGCGGAAAAATCACAGGACCAGTAGTCCACTTAAAACTTCCACTATCACAAATAATGGGTTCACAATTTTCTTCCTTAGATTCAACTAAGGGTCACAATATATATCATCAAGAATAACTTATTCTTGAATACAACAAGAGAAAAGAGAACAAAGTTTGAGAAAATCTCACAATGCCGACAACCTGCTTTCTGTCAAAACAACCAACTTCCACAACTCCAATCTTCAATCCAACCGCTTAGAATGAAGATTAATGTGTCTGAAGTTTTGTCTAAATCTCAGCTCAATCCAACAGTGAACAAGATGGAATCAAAGAAGAAAAATAAACTGTACAACAACCACTATTTTTCTTTTCCTCCCGGTTCTCAATCTCTTTTGTCTCTACCCTCTTTCTTTACAAAACTTTATTGCACTCTTTTAATAGATGACCTCTTTTTTAAGTGAATGTGATGGTCGCACAACACATGGTGCGGACCACCCAACGCATTAAGGAGAGAAAGATGTCTTTATGAGGTGTACGTTGTAGAAGATGGGTGGGCCTATAGACTTTTCTTTCCATGTTACTTAGAGACTTATAATGTTTTAATGTGCAATATTTTTATTTATTTAAATTCTAAAAGACCCTCAAATTTAGGTATAAAAGATGCTGTTTTAGTCAATGTCGTATGTCCTTTTCATCTTTGTCTCTTTAACTTAATTTTGAATGTTATATTATTTATTTAAATTCTAAAAGCCCCTCAAATCTAGGTTTAAAACATGCTATTTTAGTCAATTTCGTATGTCCTTTTAATCTTTGTCTCTTTAACTTAATTTTGAATGTTATATTATATATTTAAATTCTAAAAGACCCTCAAATCTAGGTTTAAAAGATGCTATTTTAGTCAATTTCGTATGTCCTTTTCATAACTTAATTTTGAAGGTTATATTGACTTTTCTATTTTTTCCAACCTTGCAAATGCTTTTTTTTTTCCTATTTAAAGAGTTAACAAAAGATTATGTTAGACAAAAATATTCAGAAATAAAATAAGAATTAAGGTTTTTCTGGTAATAAACTTTATTTTTAAAATAATTATGTATTGATTTTGTTTGTTATCTACTTGTTTGTTATTTTCATTTACATCAAATAAGAAAGGTGTCCTTCAGCTAATCTTAGGGCTGCCTAATCACAAATGTCATGGTTTTTATAAAGATACCCTAGTTCTATTTCTAGCCTTCGTGTCTCTAGTTATAGTCATCAACTCTTATCAGGTTTCTTTACTAAAAGTGATAGTAGTCCACCATTCAACCTACTTATCTCTTGTATACCTACTTTAAATTCACAAATCTTCTAAATTTTCCAACTCAAAAAAATGACAAGACAACTTGAAAAGAAAAGAACTGTCTTTTTAAGAATACAATCCCCACTAAATGTAAACATAGATAAGAATACATGAATAAATTCTTCATGGTGGTGTTAGGCATGCCCATGCCTAATGACAATGTCCTTTTGGAAAACTATACACCACCAGCTCTAATGGGATATTTTATCATCAATAAAAAAAGATAAAGATGGAACAACAATTGAATCAAAGAAGCTAATTCAAGGTTTTTTAATCTGGAGCACCTCATTGAGAAGTTTGTCAAAATTCATGGATGATGTACCATTAAAACCAGTTGCCGCTTCAGCCTTTGACTTCCATTCCATGGCCTTCTTTTTCATCTCCTTACCTTTCTCCCCATCAAGCAACTCTATTCCAAGCTTTTCTACTTCATCTCTGTTCGCATCACTTTCAATTTCCATGCCAACACCCCAATCAATGCAAGCAAACTTACAGTTAGTTTGCTGATCGGCGAAAAATGGCCAGCATAGCATCGTCATACTGTTGGACAAGCTTTCAATGGTGGAATTCCACCCCATGTGGCTTAAAAACCCTCCGATTGATGAATGCTTCAGGACTTTTTCCTGCGCACACCAACTCGCTATCAGGCCTCTTTCTTTAGTCTCTTCAAGAAATTCTGGAGGCAAAACCGCTGATTCGCCGCTGACAAGATCAGGCCTCATTATCCACAGAAATGTTTTCTTGCTGTTAGCTAGTCCCCAAGAAAACTCCACAAGTTGCTTTGTGTTCATGACTGTGATGCTCCCAAAATTCACGTAGATAACAGAGTTGGGATCCTTGGAATCGAGCCATTGCAGGCATTCATTCTCTTCTTTCCACAGACTGGATCCAATCGATGCTAGATAATCATTCTGTGTCTGATCAAGAAGCAAATTAACAGGGCCAATAGAATAAATTGGAGGAAACATAGATGAGAGAGCAACCAGAATATCATGATCTAAGTCATCAAAAGTATTCACAAGAGCAGCTGAAGCTCTTGAAGCTCCATTAGCTATTCTTATCACAAAGTTTAGCAAAAAGTCGTTTCGATCTGTTGTGCGAATGAAGGTTGGAAGGTCCTTCAGACGAATATCTTTCATTCCAGGAATCCAGTCTATCTTCGTCTCCAAATATCCATTCGTCAAATCGCTTTCTTCTGCATCATTGATATGGAAGATTAACATACGTTACATGAACAAATTACTTCGAAAAAATTCATGGTACGTACCTTTGAGCGGTATGTAACCTCTTTCAACAAGATGTTTGTAATGTGCGTAGGCCAATGTGCCGCATGCACTTGAAGTCCAGAAAGAGACGACAGGGATTTGAAGTTCATCCTTAAATTCAAGAGCGAAGGGCATGCCAGAATCTGCTACTATGCAAGTTACAGGCGGGACAACATTTGATGAATTGAGTTTGGCAAGAAGTTTGCTGAATGGGACCAAGCATGCCTTCGAGGTAGAGTCACAGAGATTTGAAGTGTCTTGGGTAACATCAGCATCAATCTGATCACCAAGACCATCTGGGATGGCTTCGAACTGGAAATCAGGCAGCTCATCGAGGGAATTGCCGTCTCTGGACTTGCGCAAACGTCTGTGATTGTATTCGGAGTTGACGAAGGTGATATGAAAGCCTTTTCGATGGAGTAGCTTTGCGACTTTGAGCATAGGAGTTATGTGACCTTGAGCTGGATATGGGACGCACACAGCATGAGCCTTGGTGGTTTTTTGAAGAGATACCATTGTTTCTTACTTTCTCTGTCAGCTTTTTATTTCACAACAGCTGTGAGTTAGAAGACTGAATTATTGGTCACCAATTATATAATTGGTCAATGGTCACCCATTATATAAGGAATTGTGATTATTTTTTATATTTTTTTATGCGAGTAGGTTACATTTGAAAGTGTAATATAAATTATTATTATATATATATATATATATACTTGCTATGATGAGATTAGATGAATCTAATCGAAGAAAATGATATTTTTAAATAAAAAACTATTATAATAATGAAAGGTCGGCAACTCATTTACAGTAAAGTATCGAAAGGTCAATATAGATATTATTTAATAATTACTTTTCATATCACTACTTCTAATTCATTAATTTTTATAAACCATAAGGACTAATTTATAATTAGCTCATTTAAGTAATTGAATTACATATCCAAAGTAAGACATGGCGGCTCATCTTCTGCCACTACTTTACGAGCTCCTAAACGACAAAGAATGCTGACCTCGAAATATGGAACTACCCGTTATCATGTTAAGGTCTCTACCAGGAAGGCTTTTGTAAGACATGGCGTTTTGTAATAATTAGATTCGTAGTATTTGGTAATTTATAAAATATAAATTAATTCACATGAGACCACTAAAAAAATTCATCGAAACTATTGTTCACGGGAAGCAGAAAATGATATTTTTTTTTATGTTTTTCCCGCCCTCCCACCTACATGTATAATAACTATTACTACCACAAATCAACAGCCAGTCTCTTTTTGACAATTCAGTAACAACAATAGTGATGACAAGTCCTCTTTGTAACAGAAACAAAGAAGACATAAGAATGACAAAACACCTCCATGCAAGTCTTCTACATGTCCACGGAATCAGTGTTACAGCTAGAATTGGACTGTCTACTTGTAATTATCTTCCTGCTTGTATTTATCTTCTTAGCATGTCAAGCAACCTTGCTTGACTTGAATTGTATCACTTATTCAATATAAATATACACTCTAAAGCAGAGCATAATCAATGTTTTCTGCTGTAACCATATTGTTTACATGGTATAAGAGCACTTTGGCTAATACGCCCATAAACAGATCCTTACTAATGGCTTCTTCCAGTGCAATCAGCGAATCAAACACTGCCCCAATATCATTTACTTTTCCATCCATTAATCATCTTATTTCTGTCAAATTAGATGGATCTAATTACCTCAGCTGGGTGTCTCAATTTCTACCAGTTTTGAGGAGTAATGACCTTCTGGGTATTGTTGATGGCTCAGATTCTTGTCCCAGCAAATTCCTTGTTGATTCGCATGGGAAAGAAACACTCACAGTAGATCCAAAATACATTGTTTGGACTAAGAAAGACCAGTACTTGCTTAGCTGGTTAAATGCAACTCTTTCAGAGTCAATCCTTCCAACAGTTTTTGGGTTGAACACTGCGAAGGAAGTATGGGACTCAATGGCAAATCGATTTGCTGCCCATAATCGATCTCGCATCTCACATTTGAAGAGGCAACTTCAAAATTTACAGCAAGGAAATAAAACCTGTGCAGATTATGTTCAAATTGCCAGAGGATTGGCTAATCAACTCGCGGCTGTAGGCAAGCCAATTGAAGACGATGACTTGATCTCTTACATTATTGGGGGCCTTAGTAGTGATTACAACTCCTTCATCACTTCATTCTCTTTTGCAACAAGAGACATCTCCCTCTCTTTTAATGACTTCCAGTCTGAACTTCTCAGCTATGAAGCTCTATTAGACAATCAGATGAAATCAGTGCCTCCACAAACTGGTCAATTTGCCTTATTTAACCAGTATCAACATCGAAGCTCATCCAGATTTAACAAAAAACACAGGTATGGGCAACCTAAGTATTCTCCTCGCGACACCACCTTCTCCATCTCCACTGGTCACAAAGAAGAATCAAGAATTGACAACACCGGCTTCGAAATTTTTCTGGGAATGGGAATCAATCGCAATCGACATTCTTCAATAGAAATCGCACCCCATGCCAAATTTGTAACAAGCCCAATCATCAAGCCCTAGATTGCTATCATCGCATGGATTTCTCCTACCAAGGACGACACCCACCATCTCAGCTTGCTGCAATGGCAGCCCACACTAATGACTTCAATGTTGATGACCCATGGTTTGCTGATAGTGGTGCAAACAACCACATCACCACTCAGCTGGACAATTTGTCTCTCCAACAACCATACCAAGGGGGAGAGACAGTGACCGTCGGCAATGGGGGAGGATTGCAAATCGCCAACACTGGTTCTGCACTTCTTCAAACACCCACTTCTACTCTTCATTTAAACAATGTTCTTCATTGTCCATCGGCTTCGGCTAATCTTCTCTCTATCCATCAATTTTGTGTTGACAACGATTGTTATTTTGTGCTGACTTCTAAACGTTTTATTGTGAAGGATTTGCGGACGGGAGAGATCCTCTTGCAGGGACCAAGTAGCGCTGGATTATATCCAATTCATTTACAACACCTCTCTTCGGCAAATAAAAATCGAAGTTTAATTGCCTTTGTCGGTGTTAAAACTTCAATTCCAGTGTGGCATAATCGACTCGGCCATCCCTCCTCTTCAGTACTTCAAATTTTGCTACGTCATTCTCAGTTGTCTATTTCTGGTCCACAAAATACAGACCCATTATGTGAACCATGTCAACTAGCAAAAAGCAAAAAACTCCCCTTTTCAAATTCTAGTCGTATTTCGAATTTTCCTCTTGAAATTATACACTCTGATGTGTGGACATCCCCCGTCCCATCAATAAGTGGTTGCAAGTTTTATGTCTTATTTATTGATGATTTTTCCCGTTTTACTTGGCTTTTTCCGTTAAAACACAAGTCAGATGTTTTTGTCTGCTTTATTAAATTCAAGTGCTTAGTTGAAAATCTTTTATCTCGGAAAATTAAGCAATTTCAAACGGATGGGGGTGGAGAATTTATTTCCTCTCAATTTAAAAAGTTTCTCGAAGAAAATGGCATCTTCCATAGAATTTCTTGTCCATACACATTTGAACAAAACGGTATAGCCAAGCACAAACATCATCATGTGGTTGAAACTGGTTTAGCCCTTCTAGCTCATTCACATTTACCGAGTAAATATTGGGTACATGCTTTTCTTACGACCATTTACCTAATCAACAGATTACCCACACCAATACTAAATAGCAATACTCCATTCACCAAATTATTCGACATAGAACCTGATTATTCCATTCTTCTAGTCTTTGGTTGTGTTTGCTAGCCATTATTACGTCCTTATAATAACCATAAATTATGCTTCCGCAGCAAAAAATGTATTTTCTTGGGTTATTGTTCCAACTCTAAAGGATATCGATGTCTCGACCCTTTAACAAACCGAGTCTATATTTCGCGACATGTCACGTTTGATGAACAGGTATTTCCAGCCAAGGATATAATCCCACCTACTACCCCGCAACAGGACTCGAACGCTGCATCTCCTACCACAAACATATCAAGTAAGTCATTCTCCATCCCATTAAACTCAACACTTTCTACTCCTCTCTTACCTGTTATTACTGACTCTACAGACATCACCAACCGAGACCCATCATCGTCTCCACCAATCTCTCCACAATCAAGGATCCAGTTGGCACCCACAGCCTCAGAACCCCCACAAGAAGATCCCATTCCCCTAAATCCCCACAACAGTTCCATCCTGTCTGCAGAACAGGCCACCTCTTCTCCTCCCCGTCGAATAATCACTTGCAGCATCACCAGCTCACTAAAGCCAAAGGATTTCCCTAATTATCACCTCTATCACTCCACTAAACACCCTCTCCAAGCACTCCACGCCACTCTTCTCCCTCCAGAACCCACATCCTACACACAATCCTCAAAAAACCCAAAATGGCGAGATGCTATGATGGCTGAATTTGATGCCCTGTTGTCCAATGCCACATGGACTTTGTGCCCACAACCTGCCCACAAGCATGTAATTCGAAACAAATGGTTCTACAAAATCAAGCAAAATTCAGATGGCTCAATTGATCAATATAAGGCGCGACTCGTTGCCAAGGGATTTGAGCAACAAGATGGGATTGATTATACTGAGACTTTTAGTCCAGTTCTTAAAACAACAACAATTCATTTGATTCTTGCTCTTGTAGTTCATTATGCTTGGCCTATTCGGCAATTGGATGTATAAAATGCATTCTTGCACGGACAATTAATAGACGAGGTCTTTATGGAACAACCACAAGGCTTCGTGGATTCCTCTTGGCTAGACCTTGTGTGTCGTTAGCAGAAATCCCTCTATGGCTTAAAACAAGCCCCGCGTGACCTTGGTTTTATGGGTTCTACGGTTGACACATCTTTGTTCATCTTTGTTCAAGAAACAGTGAGGATTTATGTTCTGATTTATGTGGATGATATTATTGTCACAAGTAATACACCACTTGCAATTACTGATCTTACAACAAAGCTTCAACAAGAATTTTCAATGAAGGACTTAGGACCACTTACCTACTTTCTAGGAATTCAAGTCTGCCGAAACAGAGAAGGTCTTAACCTACATCAATCTAAATATATTGTTGATCTTTTACATCGTGCTAATATGGCTGGTGCCAAGCCCTATCAGTCTCCATGTGTTTTAGGAACAAAAATGTCAAAATTCGATGGTGATCCCCTGCCTGACTCCTCCCTGTATCGCCACATTGTAGGTGCACTCCAATATTGCACACTAACCAGACCTGATATTGCATTCAGTGTGAATCAACTCTGCCAATTTTTACACAATCCAACTACTACACACTTCACAGCAGCAAAGCGAGTCCTTCGATATCTCTAAGTCCACTGTTGAGCATGGCATCTACTTTTCAAAGGGAAATTTACAACTACAAGGTTATTGTGACTCGGATTGGGCTAGGAGCCCAGATGATAGGTGATCCACAACTAGCTACGGAATATTTCTTGGTCTTTGTCTCCTTTCATTAGTCGAAAAGAAACAACTCGTTGTTTCTCGATCGAGTATCGAAGCGTAATACCATTACATGGCAATTACTACTATCGAACTTTATTGGCTTCAGTATGCTATTCAAAGACCTACAAATTTCTTTAACAAGCACCTCCAACTTTGTGGGTTGATAACATGGGTGCCCTTGCACCGCCTCCAATCCGGTTTTCATGCTCGAACAAAGCATATCGAAATTGACTACCATTTTATTCGTGAGAAAGTTGCGATAAAAAATATTTCAATGCAAGTACATTAACACAACAGATCGGATAGCGGACATCTTTACAAAAGGGCTCACCACGAGTTGTTTCCTCATGCTCCGTGACAAGTTTATGGTTCGGTCTCTCCCATAACGAAACAGAGAAGACATAGCAATGACATAAAACCTCCATGCAAGTCTTCTACATGTCCACGTAATCGATGTTACAGATTAGAATAGGACTGCTTGCTTGTAATTATCTTCCCGCTTGTATTTATCTTCTTAAATATTGATAAGTACTAATTTCTCATCACCAAGTAAAGAGAGATCATGGCATGAATTAATTGTTTAATCTCTTTTGCTAAGAATTAAGTGTGAGTTACATCATTCAGTACTCTATTTCTTCTTTTTTGAATGGGAGTCCATTTTTTTTCAAAATAATTTTGAATGTTAGTAATGGATTTCTATATGATAAAGGTGTTTTTTTCTATCATATAAAAATTTTATCCTTCACAAACTCCATTTTATCGAATAATAAACAAATATAATTTTAAAAATTTCAAACAAGCTCTAATATGCATAGATTATATATTCATACATTAACTTTCAGTAAAACAAAATCTATAAAATAAGTAAACACACAAATAAATTACATATATTAGATCAAAATTAACATCTAAAAATGAATTACAACAAAAACATATAGTTTTACTTACTTGATGTGGTGAATCTTTTTTAAAAATTGAACCGTAACAAAGATGTTAACGAGTTGAGTGTCGGGTGACCACCTTTGGATAACAAGAGTCCGATTTATAACAAAATGTGAGAGTATTGTTGTGTTGTTTTCTACAAAATAAGGAAGGTTATCAGTTCTTCAAGTAGAGCATATAATGACCATAAGTCGCCAAGTGGGGACTATGAACAAACATATATAAATGTGATGCCTCCTCGCAGATGTAATATATATATTGGATGTACATTGCTAAGTGAAAGTCCAATAACTTATGCCCCGTTTGTTTGCTTGAAATGTAGTTTCTTTTGGAAAGTGAATTCGGGAAAGTGAATTCGGAAAGTGAATTCGATGTTTGACAGTGTTAATGGAAAATGAACTGAAAACACTTTCCAATAAATTATTTTTTTTCAAGTTTATAAGAATAATGAAGAACAAATCTTACAAATTAAAAAGTTGAATGAGAATGAAATTGAAAAAAATATATAATTTCATAAATTATCTCAAATAAAAGAAAATAAACTTTTAGATGATATGGTTCCTTAACATGATATCAGAGCCTTGATGACCCAGCGGTCACGAGTTCGAATCCCACCACCCCCATTCTATTTGATAAAAATTAAGTACAAGGTGATGTGGGCCTGTGCAAGTTTCAAGTCCAAAGGGTTTTCACTTGAGGGGGTGTGTTAGAGAATAATATAAATAATATTATGAGACCTCACTTACAAGTTTAAGCTTTTAGGTGAGATGGTTCCTTAACAAAGGAAACCTAGATCGTTACAATTTACCTGTTGCATGCACAAATTCCATAATTTTTCAAGCTTTGCTACGTCAGTTCGAGGATATCCTGCAGGTAGAGAAAGGGTCAGATGTTTGAGTCGGTGCTCAAAATTTCCCTTGAGGAGTAATCAGAGGCTCATGATTCATGAAGAAGTTGACAGATTCCCTCCTCTACCATTGTAGGTCGCAACTTTGATGATTTGTTTTTTTCTCTAGTTTTAGGTTTCTTTTTCCTCGTTAGCTAGGTTTAGTTGGTCTGTTATCTATACAGATCGTATTGTAAGTTACAAAACTTGGATGTAAATTTCTTGAATTTGCTAGTAACTCATGAGAAAAAACATTCAGTTTACGCTAGAATCAATCTAAGAGTTAAAAGACACCATTCAAATTGTACAATTTTGTTTTCTTGACGATGAGATTATGCATAATCTATTCGGAAAAGTGGAAGTTATCTTAATTTTTTACACAATAGTTATTCATTCACAATCTTTCCCTCTTCCTGATGAAGAAATTAAATTCATCTCATCTATAGGCTCTTGTCGATTTAATATCAAGTTGCTTATCGTATTCCGCCATTGCTTCCCAATCGTCAATCCTGCCTCATGTTAAGAAGTAATTTCTAATGTGCAGTTACTTGACTCCTAGTCCTTTTATTTTCTCAGGATATGGTAAACTGTAATGTCTGTAGAATTTTATGTTGATAGATGTTCTTGAATATGTAGAGTTATCTTCTTCTGTACTGTTCTCAAGTGACAAAAATCAGAAGAAAATGGTATTGAGCAGAATTTCTTCCAGGTTATATCAAACATAAACCACGAATAACAGCCCCTATTTCTACCCATTTTGCCTCCGTTTTATCCAACACTACACATTTTTGTTCAGAATGCTGAGACAAAGAAGAATAGGTTAATTTATGCATGCCTTCTACTTTCCACTCTCTTAGAAAACATCTTTGCCTTGTTTTATAACCGTTTATTTTCTTTCATATACCCTAGATTTTCACTAAGGCCCCGTTTGTTTGCTTGGAAAGTGGTTTTCTTTGGAAAGTGAATTCGGGAAAGTGAATTCGATGTTTGGCAAGATTATGGAAAATGAACTGGAAACACTTTCCAGTGTTTGTTTGTGTTATGGAAAATGAATCGAAAAATAATTTATTAATAAATTAATTTTTTTCAAGTTTATTAGAATAATGAAGAACAAATCTTACAAATTAAAAAGTTGAATGAGAATGAAATTGAAAAAAATATAATTTCATAAATTATTTCAAATAAAATAATTAATAATCAAAATAATAGAGATCAAATCTAAAAATTAAAAACAAATGAAAGGTGAATGAATTAAAATAATAATAATTAACATTTCATAAATTATTTCAAATAAAATAAGTGACAATAAAAAAATGAGGACCAAATTTGATAGATGAAATTTTTCAATAAAAAATAATAAGAAAAAGCAAATACCAATTATAAAAATAAGGACCATATTGCATCGTGTTTTATATTAATTTGTTTTCAACTTTATCTTTCAACAATGAGTTTGTTAAAAAATGATCTTAATTTATTTAATTTTTTACAGTGTTATTTGAGTCCTATAGCGTGGGTCTAAAATTGCTAAAATACATTATTTTTAAAAAGGTTGTAAAAGCGATATCAAACACCCACAATAGTATCTATTTAGCTACTGGCAATTCCTTAGACCTCTAAAAACCAGCAAAGAGAGAGGAAAATCTATCACCAGTTTTGACACTAGCAATCCAATCTAAGCGATTATGTATATTAGAGTTGCCCTAAATTGCTTCTTGTATCTTGTACTTGGCCACCCGTTTCATCTTGACATTTTTGTCCATCATGAGGAGGACTTGAAGCTTGGCAGATCATCTTTGTATGGTGGCAAGCAAGCTCATTTATTAATTTAATCATAATTTTAATTCTTTTAATCCAACTTATATTTAATAGATAAAAGCAAATGAACAAGATTTCAAAAATGTCCTAAACATGAAAACAAAATATAATGGTGGGATTTCTCTCATGTCCTCAAAATTTTGTTCTTACTGTATTAGATTACATCGCCATTAATGCACATCAGAGTTTTTCCTTTCCTTTCTGAGCTACAAGGTACAAGGCATTTCAGATGAACAAGACAAGAAAGATAAGTGTATAAGCTGCACTTTAAATTACCATCGAAATTACAAAAATCCTTAAAACCCAAAGCCTCAGTCGTTTTAAGTTGCAGCAGATTCTTGATTGCAACGAGGGCCTGCAGTGATCACAACCACTGGTTAAAACATGGCATTGCCTGGCATCAAATACATTAAAACCCCATGTGAATATGCAAAAGCAAAACAGATTCTAAAGAACGACCTTTTCTTGGAGATCAAGATCTGTTGATGCTGTTAGATCAACTACAGAGTTCAGGAACAAGTGATTTCTGAAGCACGGAGATTCAGCTATTGCTATATTTTCTAACTGATATTCAGCTAGATCAGAAACTACAGAAACAGCTTTCCTGCGGAGTCTGATATCATTGCTTGAGTTGCTCAGTATTTCCTGAGATAGAAGGAGAAAGGAGTGATCATTCCCAACTTTCCAAGGATTGGCACAACATGGAACACATCAAAATATTCGGTGCAATTATCAGCACTACATAGAACAGTTCCTACAATACCTGAAGCATTGTATCCCCGGCTTCTGCATAAAAAAATTCCTGCCCAGCTAAATTGTTTTGGATCAATGCCGAAACAGCATATAGTGCTTTAATGGCTTCTTCTATGGACGTGGATTGTACCATCTTTATTAGCTTAGTGAGTGCCCCAAGTTCCAAAATCTGAAAAGACATGATTTTTCAGAATTGGTTATTAACTCACTGTTAAGCATATCATCTAAAAAGAACAGAGCAATCCACCACAATAGAAGCAACCATTATTGATGAAGAGAATAAAAGATGAAGGAAGAACTTTAAAAAATATAGAATATATGGTAAAACATGCATACAACAAGTTCACAGAAGCAAATAAGCAGACCTGTTTTTGAACAGCTGCATTATTCTGACAAGCTTTTCCGAGAACCCATGCAGAAAGTCTCCTTATGTCTTGGTCAGGGTGATCAAGTTCTTGGATTACTATGGCAAGTCCACCAAGTTTGTTCAAATCTGACAGATAACAGAGTGACAATATTAGCCATCGGTAATGCAGCCAAAAGCACATCTAGACTCTCTCCCACACAAAACAAGTATAGGGATCATAATTATTAAGTCAGGATCATTTAAGTAATGCATAACTTCTCTAGGCATATCCTACAAATTGTTAGCGGGCGGGGCAAAGGAGGTTCAATAACACGCTTACTAGATTGTTCTTGAGTATCGTAGTCTGAAGCCAGCAGGTTATCAAGAGACTAGAAGAAGAAGAAGAAGAAAACAAGGCCACTACATCTTTGCGATATATTGGATGCACTGGTAACTCCATTGGTCCCTTTGTAATATATCGTGATGAAACCTTGGATCTTGGTGATTTGAAGCCCGAGACACTCCATTGGTCCTCTGCTTGAATGCTAGTGGTTTGAAAAAATACATTTGGTATTGCCACTACCCCCTCTGGCTCCACCCTCACCAAAACACACAATTTACTCTGCATAAAAAAATCCTTCTAATCAGATCATGACGCCAGACTCCAAATCAGATCATGGTGTGTGAGTGAAAAATGTATAAGAAAAACGAACCAACCTGATTGCTATCAAGAATAACATCACTCTTGAAAATCAGTTTCTCAGTATTTAACAATCTTCTTACAACCCGGTTCATTCCAGGGTCAGAATCATCTTTCTTCAATTGTATAGTAAAGTTAGCAGGTATCTATTATCCAACAAATGGGAATCAAAGACTCACAATCACAATCATAATCATGAAAAAAATCAACCAAAAAGAAAAAGGGAATATACATACAGAAGCTGGATAGGATATCTTCACTTCATACCAAGTATGTGATTTGAGCCCTTGCAGTTCGTAAACTCGAGAACCCAGTCGCAAAGGAATAGTTTCCTTCCACAATTCCTCCCCAACAATCAAATTCTTCCTATCATCTCCTCCATTTCTGAAACCTGGACTACTATTGATGCTGTGACTAAACCCAACAATGTAGAGCACAAGCAGCAAATGTGAAAGCATGGCATTTATTTTTGGTTGATGCAGAGCAAGCTTATGCCTAAAACATCATTAAAATCACATGAAACAAACAAACATGCCAGACCAAACTAGACCAGTAAAAAAATGAAAATGTTTAATTACCTCATAGAGATTCTTCTCGTTTGCAAAGGATTGACGAGTATGTTCTTGATCCTCCTCTCCTTCTACTTCGGATTCCATTTCTTCATCTACTTCAGATTCAATTTCTTCTTCTTCTACTTGACGAGACACCCTAGATTACTTACCTTTCCTACCCAATTTAGCTTTATACTTTCAATTTTGTGTGTAAAGTGTCCCCAGAAAGAGTGAAAACAATGAAAGAGGGATTTTACTGGAGAGGGAGGCGAGAGATGAGGCGAGGGACAAAGGAGGCGAGGGACGAGAGGTTAGGCGACAGAGAGGGAAATTGAGAAGGGAAATGAGAGAGAGAAGGAGAAGGGAAAGGGAAGGGATGAGAGACGGTTCTGGTTGAGGGAAAGGGTTGAGGGAAAGGGAACGGGGATGGAAAGTCACTTTCCTCAGTTTTAGAGTTTTTTATGTTATTGAAAAGTTGAGAAAAATACTTTTCTTTGATCAACTTTCTAAAGTGTTGCCAAATACGAAAGTGAGGAAACTAAATTCTTGAAATTTAGTTTTTTGAAACAAGCAAGGCCTAAATCATTACGACTTTCGCTATTAATGAACGGGAGAGACTAGCGGTAACAAGAGTTTAATTTTCTTTGGCTAATACACGAGATTGAATCCAAATGGGAAGATAGAGATAGACAAGAGATCAACATCGATCATCTGCATACAAGGAGGGGTAACACAATTTGTATCGATCAGAGGGGATTGCTAAAATCATATAGTTATGCTCAATTTGTTTTTTCCATAAATCTGTGTAGGATATAAACAATGGAAAAAATAATTATGCAAGCAGAATATGATCATTTGCTCGATCCCTTAGCATTTGCTTTGATGTGTGTTGTAACCTAATTTTTGGGTTACTCCTGGAAATAACATAAAATAAAAATAACAAAAATAACATAAAAAAGTTGATGTTGGTAAAAAAAACTATAGTGAAAATTTTAAATATTTTCGGAATCGAATCATATCTCTTTTGTGCCCAAAAATGAGAGAAAATACAAATTCGAGATAAAAATTAAGTCAGAAATCATAATTATTTTTTTTTATAGGCCAATTTGATTTACTCATGGGCTAATTCAAAATATTATTACATTTGAGAATTAATTTAAGGTTCAACTGAAGAATTTAATTAAGTGCAAGGACTTAATTATACTTAAAATTGGTCAAATCAATTTTATTTAGGGCTTAATTGATGAAAAATTGAATTCTCAAGTTTAATTCTGGCCTCATTGGTTAGATTAGAATTTTTGGAGATTAAATTGAATTTTTTCAAGCTAATTGCACAGAATTAAGGTCTAAATTGATAACAATTGAATATTTAATGGTCAATTGAGGGTCAAAATGCACAAATCAAAAGAGAAGAACTAAAATGAAAAAGGCGCATGTTGAAATTATAAATTGAAATTCATCCAGGGCACAATTGCACAAAATTAGAAATACAATTGGGGTGCAATTATAACAATTATAAATTGGAGGACTAAATTGCATGTTCATTTCCTTCCAAAAATAGCCTCATCATCGCTTTTTCGCAACCTCACCGACCGCCCATCCATGCCACCGACCACGCACCATTGTAGATGAGCCGCTTCTAACAACCACCACGCCGCCGACAAGCGACCACCATGCCAGGTTGAGCATGCCTATAAAAGGTCACCATGCACGAGGGTCGGAGGGGAAGAAATTTGGGAAAAAGACAAACAGAGATAACAGAGAAACAAAGAAAGAAAAACATAGAAAAATAGAGGGAAGAGAGGAAATTATGTGACAGAGGAGTGGAAATAATGCATGAAGAAACATCGAAGAAATATACTGACTCAGATAGCAGCAAGACTCTGGCTATCTCCCTTAGCTCCGACAAACTTCAAGGGCCTCTCATACTCTTCCTCCTCCACACCATCGCTCCCAACCTTAACCCTTCTTATCCGAGACGATCGACACAAAAATAGAGGGCAACCGGTAGCACAGATCAACCCTTTCGACGCACCCACCGGCCACCACGAACCACCATTTTCAACGCCATCACGACAGGGAGAACCACCTCGACATCCTCTACCCAAGTGGCGATGGCAGTGTTATCCTTTCATGGTGGTTGGTCCACCTCCATAACAATGTTCATGTGACAGGTGCAGTGAATTAATTCACCTGCATTGTGCACATTTTTTGGCATTTGGGCCGACCTCTCTCGACCAAACTTATATGGTTGGTCTGGGCCCAAGACTGCTTGGCCGACCTTTGTTGGGTCGACCCATTTAGTTGGGTCAAGCCTAGCCCAATTTTTTTATTTTTTTATTTTTTTAAAATACAAAAATAAAAATTTAAAGAAAAAATGTTTTGTTTTTGTGCATACTACGGATTTCAAAGCTTTTACATCATATTCTTCGTAAGAAAACTAAGTGGGATTAGCGGTCTACCTCATGACTTTCAGTCGGGGTTTAGTTTCGTGAAACGTCTAACTATGAACTGAGTGTTTACTTGATAATGGCGGTCATATTGTGCTCCAACCATTTCTTGTAAACCCCTGTACTACCTTCACGTGAAGCGGTCACTGGGCAGTTCATAGACCTTCTGAGACCATATAGAAAATTTACCCCTCATGTAATGGCTTAGAATTTTATTTGCCAAAAATCTTGATGAAATCATGAGATGGTGTATAATTTGGATTAAAAGGATATCGAGCGTGCTTGTGTTATTTAAAGAATAAGCAAGAACACATCATGAACACAAGCAAATACATGATCATTGAAGAGAAATGTTTGCTTAACAAAAGTCTTGTGGCGTTACAAACAAAATTGTCGACAAGTCAAAACAGAATATAATATGCGACATGACTAAGACAAAAGGAAATTATGGAAGTAGACTTCATCTCTCGATATCGGCACACTCCCTTTCAAAAGCTTTTGCCGACGTTACTTTAATGGTGCGGACAGTTGATATTTCTATTTCCATGAAGCCTAATTGGATGCAGGACTGAATTTTCTTCGAATGCTATCCACCCACTGGAATCAATTGCATGAGCTTCTTCTTGAAAGCACCACAAGTGTGAATGCTATGCCCTACAGCTCCAAAGCATGGTATTCACAAGTGAGATCAAGTTTGTACCAATCAAGGTAAGGTGGTTGCAAAGGTGCTCGAGGTTTAGGAGCTACTTGCTTAATGCTTACCAATTTTTGATACATCTCATTTAAAGGCAATGGTAGCGGGGTAGTTGTTCTTGGTTTTCTGTAATTTCCTTTGGGAAATTTTTAGGTGGATCTTTGGCTTGAAGATTGATGTTGGCAAGTTCAGATGAAGGGTTATGGTAGTTTTGGAATTGACTGTTCCAACCCTTATAGTCGTCTTCATTATGCCCGACATTTGTTCTTGTGGCCTTCAAAGCCCTTTTTCTCCACAGATGCAGAAATTCTACCACTTCTAATTCCTAACTCTATTCACTCGCCATGGCTACAACATCCATGAACTCATCAGTGTTGAACCGCCCATTACATGTTCGTAATAGGCGCTTTTAACGTGTTAGCGAATAATGTTACCATCTTCTTATGTAGAAGCGGAGGATGTACTGTGCAGATGAAATCTCTCCATCTTTGAGCATATTCTCTTATGCTTTCTCTGTCCTTCTTCTCCAAGTTGGACAAACTTGTTCTATCAAGAGGAATGTCCATGTTGTACTTGTATTGCTCGATGAAAGCATCTACTAGATTTTTTCAGCTACGGATTAGTAGTTTTTTCATCATGGACTACTTTTGCCATTTTGTTACAGATATAATTTTAGGTGAGTGATAGGGCATTGTGTCCTAGTGTATCCGATTAATTCAGGGACACAAAACTTTTTCGGTATTACCATATTCAGGAGTAGACACATTTCTGCAGCTTGTACTTGGGTCATATAAATTAACCCCTTCAATGCCCCTTATCCTAGCTTCTAGTGTTGCCATCTTGTCTTGGCCAATACCATCTGATGCTTCTATAATCTGTTGGGGTTGGTGTAGGTGTCGGCACCTCCGATTGTACTAAAATTGGGTTTTGTTGCGGATCCCGAACTCCTGTCACCTTTTCTTGGTGGTCCAGAGGCATTTCTCAGTGCTTGCTCGAGTAAACTGGTAAGGCTAGCCACACTAGCTTTCAGAGAATCCAATTCTTCTTGAAAATGAGCATCGCGGTGTGCACACTCTTCGTCCTCCATATTTCTCTGCTGGAGTCTAGTGGTAGGAGCTCTTCGGGGACCTATATTTTGACCTGTTGATGATATGTTATACACAATGATGGATGCATGTGGATGCAAATGTATATACAGAACAAGTGAATTACCAGGAATGGTGTACCCAAAAGTAAGTTCTAAGTCATTACATGAGGGGTAAGTTTTCTATCTATTCTCGGAAGATCTATGAATCGTCCAAGTGACCACCTCACGTGAATGTACTTGTAGGGGTTTACAGGAAATGGTTGGGGCACAATATGATCGTCATTATCAAGTAAACACTCAGCTCATAGTTAGATATTTCACGAATCTAAACCCCGATCGAAAGTCATGAGGCGGACCGCTAATCCCCACCTAACCTAAAATTGAGTTTACTCTAGAAATTAAAATACATGATGCCGATAATTCAAACCCGATGATATGCATTGACTCGAAATTAAAATTGTATGCTAAGGCAGTAAAATGCGTGTTAAAAATAAACCAAGGAATAAACAATCAAACAACAAAGCTTAGTCCGGCTATGTCCCCAGTGGAGTCGCCATCTGTCGCAACGACGATTTTTGGACGCGCTCAGCACCCCGCCACCCCCTTTGGAGAGACAACGACACGCGGTGAAAATGGGGTGTTTAATAGTCATAGATATTATGACTATAAATATTAGGAGTCAGCACCTAGTATTAAGGTTACTAGGAACCTAGTGGTCTGCAAGAGTCTTGGGTAAGGGGACTTGTTGTGTAAGGGGACTTGTTGTGCAAGGGGAAGACGCATCACCCCAAGTGCACTCTACCTAAGTTAAGGTGCACTCGTTGTTTGATTGTTTTTCTAAGTTGAAATTTTTACACTTGCATTTTCAAAAACACATTTTTTTGTGTTTGTGAGTGTACTTTACAATGTAATTTTACACCATAGCTACAAGTTTTTTAATCTACGGTGTACTTTACAATGTAATTTCACATCGTAGTAATATAACATTTATTTGCGGTGTATTTTACAATGTAAATTTACACTCGACAAATGAAACAAAAATATTTTTAATTATTTTTAATATTTTGGCCAAATTCCAATGGATAATCGTAAACTGATTACGATATCCAAATTTTTGTTTTAAAAATATGGAAAAATATGCAACATAATTTTTACGAAAATATGTATGGAAAAATCATGGACTTTGTCCGTATGCACAAAAACAAATATATTTTTTGTATTTTATTGTAATAATAATAGTAGTAAAAAAATAGTTTTTTTTTGCCAATTTGTATGTGTTTAAGTTTTTAATTTTTCTTTTTTTCTAGTCAGGTGATAGCCCACCCTTAGTGAGTCGGAAGCCCAAAAGGGTGTGGTTGGGTTGAAGCCCAAGTCGCCTAAACCGTGGGCCAGCCTCGGAGATATTGCAGCCTTCAGATTTGTCGAGGCTTGCAGCCTCTGCATTCACAGATGGTAAAGAAACGTGTTCCTCGCACTATTTAGGCGTCGAAATAGTGAAGGAACATGCAAATTATATTGTTTTTTTAGAAATTGCAATTTGGTCCTTAGCTTTATGTGCCTTTTTTATTTTGGTCCCTAGTTTTTGATTTGCACGCTTCAACCCTCAATTGAACACTAGATTCGGATTCGCTCAATTCGGTCTCGATTTCGCATAATTGATTTAAAAATTCAAATCGGTCTCCGAAAATTCCATTCTCCTCAATTGAGCCTGAATTAAATTCAAGAAATTGATTTCTTATTAACTTAGCCATTAAATTAATATGACCACTTTAAAGTATAATTAAGTCCTTGCACTTAATTAAATCCTTCATTTGGACCTTAAATTAATTCCCGAGCATAATTAAATTTTAAAATTTATCGATGATTAAATCGAATCAACCCATAAAAATATAATTATGTAGTTTAAAGGATTCATCCAATGATATATTATTTTTGCCTTAAGTCCGTATTTTTCTCTATTTTTGGAACCAAAGAGATATGATTGGACTCGCGAAAACAACCAAAATTGCCATATTGATTTTTCTACCCACGCTGGCTCCTTTTATTTTATTTTTTTGTCATTTTATTTTATTTTGGGAGTAACCCAAAAATTGGGTTACGACACCATGAAATCTTCATCTTCACTTTCTCATCTGGGTAGGTCACCCATTACAATGAGACCATCTTCACCATATTTAATCTGGGAAGGTCACCCATTACAATGAGACCTTCTTCACTATTGTCACCTGGGCAGGTCACCCATTATAATGTGACCATCTCTATCATTTTCTCGACCCGGTAGGTCACCCATTACAATGAGACCATCTTCACTATTTTTCACTTGGGTAAGACACCCATTACAATGAGACTATTTTCCGGTTATGTTCACAAACATCATCACCTTTCATCCTTTAAGTATCCTCCTTATGCCCCGATTCTTAGGTAGTGTGCTTTCTAGCCATACCTTACCATTCCTTTTAGAGTGCGCTTTATAGCCTTCATCTTTGGATGGATCAACCATTTCTTGGTTTGATAAATCCACTTTCTTTTTCTTTACAACGCTTACGATTTAAAGTTTTTACAAGACTTTAGTTGTAAGCATTGTAAAGAGGGGCAACTGTCAGTAACCCAATTTTGGGTCACTACAAAAATAAATAAAAATAAAAAAATAAAATAAAAGGGGCTTGGCGCCAGTAGAAAAATCATAGTGAAAACTTTGAATATTTCCTGAGCTGAATCATATCTCTTTTGTGTCCAAAAAATAGAGAAAATACAAATTTAAGGTAAATATTAATTCAAAAATAATAATTATATTTTAAATAAGCCAATTTGATATAATCATGGGCTCATTTAAAGTATTGTTATGTTTGAAAATTAATTTAGGGTCCAATTGGAGAATTTAATTATTCGAAGGACTTAATTATGCTTTAAATTGGTCAATTTAATTTTATTAAGGGCTTAATTGATGAAAAATTGAATTCTCAAGTTTAATTCACGCCCAATTGAGAAGATCAAAATTTTTGGACATCAAATTGATTTTTTTTTGAGCTAATTACACAAAATTAAGGGTCAAATTGAAAACAATTGAAACCTTAATGGTCAATTGAGGGTAAAAATGCATAAATCAAAAGAGAAGGACTGACATGAAAAGGGCGTGCACAAGTTAAGGTTAAGTTGAAATTTGGCCAGGGGCACAATTGCACAAAATTACAAATTTAAATCCAATTGGTGGTGCAAATAGAACAATTATAAATTGGAGGACCAAATTGCATCTTCACTTCCTCTAAAAACAACACCCCGCCTGCTTTATCTACGACCCATCGATCGCCACCCACGCCTGCTATCCAGCCACCAGGTTATGGACCACCTAGCCACCGTGTCAAGTTGCACCACCTATAAATAGCCACCATGCATGACGAGATGAAGGGGAGAAGAATCTGCAGACCCCATCTCTCTCTAAAAACAGCCCTCGAGCTCTCTCTCTCTCCACCATTGGCAATCGTTCAGCCACCCAAAAACCACCTCATCACCACCATTCACTTCCCCTTTACACTAGAAACATAAACACACGTTCAAGAGAAGCTATTAGTGACGTTCCATATAGTTACAACATGAACACATCAACTTTAGAAGCTTTTTCTGGCCACCACAGGCCACAGTTGGCAACACCATCATGACAAGAAGAATCACCTCAATGTCCTCTACAAAACTATATTAACTGGTAAGCCATTCATCAAACTCGAAAATCCCTCACTACACTGTTCATCTTCTTCGCGGGAGTGAATTATTCACTCCCGCTGGTTGGGTCAGGTTTGGTGCTAGACTTGACCATAGAAGAGTGGGCTTCCAGCCCGTAAGGACTGGAAGCCCATAACAAATTGTGGTGGGCCTTCAACCCTTTGAGAACTGTAGGCCCAACCCTCGCAAGATGGGCTGAGAGCCCAACCTCTGGAGGCGGCCGACATCCTAGCCCACTGCAGGTTAGGCGACCACTCGCCCACTAGTGGCCGGCAACCACTCTCGCTCACAAGGGTCGGGCAGCCAGTCGGCCCATCAAAGCAAACCACCATCCCAACCCATAAAAAAAAATAATTAAAAATAAAATAATATTTTTAAATCTTTTTGAAAGATATATATATATATATATATATATATATATATATATATATATTACTATTATTATTAAACAAATCAAAATATAAACTGAGTTCTTGGCCGAATTCCAAGATTTTTCAAGCATATTTTTCATAAAAAATATTGTGCATGGTTCTCATATTTTAAAACAAAAACTGGATATTGTAACTAGTTTAGGATTATCGATTAGAATTTTGGCCAAAATATCAAAAATAATTTTAAATATTTTTGTTTCATCTATTAGGGTGAAACTTACATTGTAAAGTACATCAATGAATAAAAAAGAGGTTTTTTAAGTACGATGTAAATTTAGATTGTAAAGTACACCTGTAGATAATAAAGATTTTTTATTATGATGTAAATTTACATTGTAAAGTACATTGATATACAACGAAAATATTTTGAAATATAGTGCAAATGTTTAACTTAGAAAAACAATCAAATAACAATGTAGCTTACCTTAGGTAGGGTGCACTAGGGGTGATATGTCTTCCCCTTGCACAGAGTGTTTCCTTACCTAAACTCTCGCAGATCATTAGGTTCCTAGTGACCTTAATACTAGGTGGTGACTCCTAATAATTATAGTCGTAAATTTTACAGCTATAAAACAAGCCTACATTTCACCTCGCGCTGTTGTCTTCCCCAAATTGCTGGGGATGGCGAGGCTAAGAGCGTAAAAAATCACCGTGAGCTGACAATACTCATCACAAAAAAATCATCTCTTAGATGGGTATTCGAGTAGTATTTACTCTTCATAATTTTTTTTATATAACCAATTTAAGGAGTGGAAGATGACTTTGTAAGGTGTTGTCGAAGATGGTTTAAAATGCTTATAGACTTTTCTAAAAGACCCTTAAATTAGATTTAAAAGATGTTGTTTGAGTCAATTTCGTAGTTTTCCCTTTTTCATCTTTGGCTCTTAAGCTTAATTTTTAATGGTATATTGTCTTTTATATTTTATATTCCAACCTTGGCAAGGATGTTTTTTCCTATTTAAAGAGTTATAAATCTCTCAAAATAGAAGATTATATTAGAGAAAAATATTCAGAAATAAAATAATAATTAAGGTTCTTGTGATAATATAGCTTTTTTTAAGAATAATTTTTTTTTGTTTGTTATTTTCATTTAAATTAAATAAGAAAGGTGTCCGCCAACTAATATGAGGGTTGCCTATTCACTATTGTCATAGTTTTTATAAAGATACCCTAATTCTTTTTCTACCCTTCATAGCTCTAGTCATAGTCACTAAATATCGTCTAGTCATAGCCATTAACTATCATCAGATATCTTTAGTGAAAGTGATACTGCAATTTTCTAAATTTCCTAACTCAAAAAAATGAGAATACAACTTGGAAAGAAAATAAAAAAAAATGTATACTTAGATAAGAGCACGTGAATAAATTCTTCATGGTGGAGCACCTCATTGACAAGTTTGTCAAAATTCATGGATGATGTCCTTTTGGAAAACAATACACCACCAACTTTCCAACTTTAATGGATTATTATCATCAATAAAAATGCTAAAGGTAGACAACAATTTAATCAAAGAAGCTAATTCAAGGTTTTTTGATCTGGAGCACCTCATTGACAAGTTTGTCAAAATTCATGGATGATGTACCATTAAAACCAGTTGCCGCTTCAGCCTTTGACTTCCATTCCATGGCCTTCTTTTTCATCTCCTTACCTTTCTCCCCATCAAGCAACTCTGTTACAAGCTTCTCTACTTCATCTCTGTTGGCATCACTTTCAATTTCCATGCCAACACCCCAATCAATGCAAGCAAACTTACAGTTAGTTTGCTGCTCGGAGAAAAAAGGCCAGCATAGCATCGGCACACCGTTGGACAAGCTTTCAATGGTGGAATTCCACCCCATGTGGCTTAAAAACCCTCCGATTGATGAATGCTTCAGGACTTTTTCCTGCGCACACCAACTCGCTATCAGGCCTCTTTCTTTAGTTTCTTCAAGAAATTCTGGAGGCAAAACCGCTGATTCGCCGCTGACAAGATCAGGCCTGATTATCCACAGAAACTTTTTCTTGCTGTTAGCTAGTCCCCAAGAAAACTCCACAAGTTGCTTTGTGTTCATGACTGTGATGCTCCCAAAATTCACGTAGATAACAGAGTTGGGATCCTTGGAATCGAGCCATTGCAGGCATTCATTCTCTTCTTTCCACAGACTGGATCCAATCGATGCTAGATAATCATTCTGTGTCTGATCAAGAAGCAAATTAACAGGGCCAATAGAATAAATTGGAGGAAACATAGATGAGAGAGCAACCAGAATATCATGATCTAAGTCATCAAAAGTATTCACAAGAGCAGCTGAAGCTCTTGAAGTTACATTAGTCATTCTTATCAGAAAGTTTAGCATAAAATCATTTCGATCTGTTGTGCGAATGAAGGTTGGAAGGTCCTTAAGACGAATATCTTTCATTCCAGGAATCCAGTCTATCTTCGTCTCCAAATATCCATTCGTCAAATCGCTTTCTTCTGCATCATTGATATGGAAGATTAACATATGTTACATTTACAAATTACTTCGAAAAAAAATCATGGTACATACCTTTGAGCGGTATGTAACCTCTTTCAACAAGATGTTTGTAATGTGCGTAGGCCAATGTGCCGCATGCACTTGAAGTCCAGAAAGAGACGACAGGGATTTGAAGTTCATCCTTAAATTCGAGAGCGAAGGGCATGCCAGAATCTGCTACTATGCAAGTTACAGGCGGGACAACATTTGATGAATTGAGTTTGGCAAGAAGTTTGCGGAATGGGACCAAGCAAGCCTTCGAGGTAGATTCACAGAGACATGAAGAGTCTTGGGTAACATCAGCATCAATCTGATCACCGAGACCATCTGGGATGGTTTCGAAATGGAAATCAGGCAGCTCATCGAGGGAGTTACCGTCTCTTGACTTGCGCAAACGTCTGTGATTGTATTCGGAGTTGACGAAGGTGATGTAAAAGCCTTTTTGATGGAGTAGCTTTGCGACTTTGAGCATAGGAGTTATGTGACCTTGAGCTGGATATGGAACGCACACAGCATGAGCCTTGGTGGTTTTTGGAAGAGATTCCATTGTTTCTTACTTTCTCTGTCGGCTTTCTATTTCAGACCAGTTGTGTTAGAAGACTGAATTTATTGGTCACCAATTATATAAGGAATTGTGATTATTTTTTATATTTTTTTTATGCGAGTAGATTACATTTGAAAGTGTAATATAAATTATTTTATATATATATATATATATATATATTCTTGCTATGATGAGATTAGATGAATCTAACCGAATAAAATGATATTTCACCAATTATAATAGGTCGGCAACTCATTTACAGTAAAGTATCAAAAGGTCAAGATATATATTATTTTATTACTTTTCATACCACTACTATTTCATTAATTTTTATAAACCATAAGGACTAATTTATAATTAGTTCATTTAAGTGATTGAATTACATATCCAAACGTAAGACATGGCGGCTCATATTTTTAGGTTGCTGTCATCTTCTGCCATTACCTTACGAGCTACTAAACGACAGAGAAAGCTGACCTCGAAATATGGAACTGCCCGGGAACATGTTAAGATCTGTACCAGGAAGGCTTTTTGTAATTCGATACTGCCAGCGTTTTGTAATAATTAGATTTGTAGTATTTGATAATTTACAAAATATAAATTAATTCACATGGGACCACTAAAAAATTCATCGAAACCATGTTTCACGAGAAATGATATTTTTTTCATGTATAAAAACAATTACTACCACAAATCAACACCCACCGTCTCTTTTTGACAATTCAGTAACAACAATAGTGATGACAAGTCCTCTTCTTGGATGTTCATGATCGTGACCAGAAGATATGATCAACCAAAACTTCTCATGACATTGCTTTCTCTCTACATAGTGGTGTCTCTTTCTGCACCGCCATCAAAACTAAAACCACCTTAGTCTTCTTTATCCATTAATATCAGCCATTGAAGCTATTGTCATGGCCTCTCAGACACATGAACAATAGTGTTGCATTTTTCACGTCATGTTAACTTCGCTCTCCACGTGAAAAAGACATGAACAGTACAGTGCATCATTTCACGTCTTTTTTTAAAAAAATTTGGACTCGAGTTGGGTTGTACTCGGCCCAGCTTAAATCCAATAGAGTTAGATCTTTGACTCATTTTGGCAAACCTGCTCTTGGCCTAGACCATAATATTTTTTTTTAAAAAAAAGTGCAATTACAGATCAATAATGATGAAAGAGAAATATTTGTTTGTGATGAAATTGTAAGTAGTTTGATAGGAGAATAAAAATAAATATCTATTTTTTTCATGAATTAGTAATTATATTTTACTGTTATGATTATTAATCTACAAAATTATATATATATAAATTATTTTAAAACTTTTGTAGATTAATAATCATAACAGTAAAATATAATTACTAATTCATGAAAAAAATAGATATTCATGAAAGAAATATGTGTGTCCTTTAAAATAATTTTATAAGTTGATAGTAATATGAAAAACATGATAATCAAACACATGAAACTGTTTTTTTAACATCAAACTCAACCATGGTTTTAACTAAACACTTCAAAATTTATTTTGAACCGCCGCTAATGTGTTTTTCATGAAATTTCCTTTTTAAGACATTAAGCATACCTTATGTAAAAACAATTGACTAGTTTGGAAACCCAAGAATCAATAGGTAGAAATGTCTTTGAAAATATTTAAATATTATTTATACTTTCAATTATTTTTTATTATAAAGATCAAATAGCAGTTCTTCCCCTTTTTGGACGAGTACGAGAGAAAAACATATCATGAATCTGCTTTTTATTAGTTAAATGTATATATAATTGACACGTGAACTATTAACAAATAGAAATGCATCGAAGGCCATAAACCTTAACAAACTAATCGAAGCCATAAACCTTTAACAAACTAATTATGGATGAGTTTTTGTTTTTTAAATTTATTTTTATTTAAAAATATATTAAAATAATAGATTATATTTTTAAAAAATAATTTTTGAAATTAACATATTCAAATGATGTAAGAACACAAAAAAATTAAAAAAAAATAATTTTTTAAAAACAAATTACAACGCAAAGCCAAATACCTATATGATGGACATCCATATGAAATTTTATTGAACATAATATTTTATATATATATATATATATATGTATATATATGTCTGTGTGTGTGAAGAGCCAAACGTGGCCCCATTTTTTCTTGGAGAAGTTTTTTAATGTAATTCAACAAGAATGGGAGGTGATAGAATTTAAAATTGTGACTGTGTGACATCACTTATGATACTTAATTAAAGAATCAATTTAATCCTAGAGAGCTCATTAATTATATTTATAATATTCTTCAATACAAATTAGAAATTACTCTCATATGTTTGCCCAAGAAAAGAATTTATATGAATTCATGAGTAACTACTAATAGTTACTTCATCACTTCACATTTGGAAGAGAGACGAATACGAAGATAAAACAAATCATCTCTAACTCTTATTTTATTATTTCTTTTCGAAGCATTACAAGTGCGTCCATATGACAAGCTTGTAATGTTTCATATGTACGTGTTTTTAAGGCGGCACATACTGTGTTCTAGTATCAAAAACATATTATTTTCCATGTCAATAGTCCACCGACTTGTCCTCTATCTCCAGGTACGACAACCGTAGCGTTAGGTGGTTGGTGAATCTCACGTGGATGGTTTTAAATTTTTTCTTCCCTTTCTCTCTCTGTTGCAAGAAAATACATGTTCATTTTTATATTTATGATATTTTCCATTTCATCCCTCTTCTTTTGATTTCGGTCTTATTACTTATTTTTGCAATGAAAATTTTGATTTGTTGCAATTGTGCTCTGCTCTTTAATTGAAATTGATTATATATGTTGGTTTTCATTTGAGTCCTTATTCTTTTGAAATTAATCGAATATTTACACCTCTTATTTTTTTTTACTATTTTTATCCTTTTTTCAATCTTTCTTAAATATTGATAAGTACTAATTTCTCATCACCAAGTAAAGAGAGATCATGGCATGAATTGATCGCTTAATCTCTTTTGCTAAGAATTAAGTATGAGTTACATCATTCAGTATTAGGGAATGTATTCTTATATAAGAAATATTGATGTATGTATTTATCTTGTGTAATAGGGTACACCATAACACATGTACATATACCCTACTTATATAAATACAAGAGGAGCAACCATATATAGGTATTATGCTTAATACATTACAAATCAACTACTTGTTTCAACTTGGTATTAGAGCCTAAATTGGTTCTTTTCTTCTTGCGCCGCCTGGTATATTTCTTCTCTGACTTTTCTCTTGCTCTATTCCTTCACTAAAACTAGCTGCTCTGCTTCAATTCTGTTTCTCTTCCTCCTCCACTGCAACGTGATCATATTTGGCTACTTTACCATGGCTCAATCGGACAACGCTAACACTGGAATTAATACCAGTCCCTCTTCTCCAAAGTCTGCCGCAACACCAGACGCAGCTATCTCCTCCTCTATTGCATCTGCTGCTCTTGTTCCTCTCTCAAATACACAACAGGTTATCAATCTCAAACTTACCACCAACAATTATTTGTTTTGGCATATGCAAATGAAGCCCTATTTGATTGGTCAAGGAGTTTTTTCCTTTGTTGATGGCTCTACACGATGTCCTTATGCTTCAGACAATTCCAGTTCTTCCTCTCTAATGTTGGCCTGGAAACAGCAAGACCAACTAATTCTAAGTGCTTTGCTATCCTCCCTCTCGGTTGAGGTCCTCCATTTGGTGGTTGATTTTCCCACCTCTGCTAGTGTAAGGAGCACCCTTGAACGTGCTCTTGCTTCCCCATCTAATTCCAGAATAATGCAACTACATGGCTCCCTACAGGATTTGCGCCAAGATGATGACACTGTCACCATTTATCTGCAACGAGCAAAGGGTATGTTTGATGAATTGGATGCAACTGGCAGACCAATCTCCCTCACTGATTTCAATTTATATGTATTTCGGGGATTACGCGGTGATTTCCGTGACCTGGTTACCACTTTAACAACCAAAGCCGAACCACTATCCTATTTTAAACTCCACACCCATCTGTCAACACATAAATTCATCCATCGCAATGTTGTGAATGTTGCACCACTTCTTCCCACACCTGTACAGCTTCCATCAGCTTATGTTGCTTAGCGGGGATATTTTGGTGGACAAGGAAATGTTTTTAGGGGACAACGTGGTGGTTGGAAAAATCATTCTTGTGGCAACTATAATCCGCAAAATGGCTAGACTTTTAGAAGTGGACAGTGGCAGCAGCCCCGCCAATGGCAAGGAAACTCAAATCGATTCACAACACCAAATCAGTGGCCTCGTCAACAGGTTAAATGTCAGTTGTGTTATGCATATGGCCATTCTGCCCAACAGTGTTCTCAACTTGCACATCATGGAACTCAAGCTTCGGCAAATCTCTAATTCTGCAATGATTAAGCCGAGGAACCAACCATGAAAGAGTCGGTTGACTGGTTTCCCGACACAGGTGCGAATCACCATGTTACTCTGGATACAAATGGTATGACTTCCGTAAATCCCTATCTTGGTAATGATCAATTACATGTTGGTGATGGTAAAGGACTTGTTATCTCTAATATTGCACATAATTTGTTGCATACCCTAAAAAGAGTTTTCACTTTGTCCAACATATTACATGTTCTAATGTTAAAAAGAAATTGTTATCTGTTCAACAATTTTATCGTGAAAATTATGTCTTCTTTGAGTTTCACTCGTCTTTGTTTTATGTTAAAGATCTCATTACCAAGGAAGTCCTTTCCGGTCAGAGTAAAGATGGTCTCTACATTCTTTCCGAGTCGTCCGCTACATTCCTACCACAAGCCTTTTTGTCCAGTAGCATGGCCACTTCTGCCAATATGTGGCATCGTCGTCTCGGTCATCCCAGTTCCCGTATTCTAAGCCTCCTAGCGTCAAATAAAAAGATTGTTTCTACTCCTCGAATTTCTAATTTTCAATGTCAAGCTTGTCCGCTAGGAAAATCCATAGGTCATAAAACATCGGCTCCTCTTGAACTTATTTTTAGTGATGTGTGGGGTCCTGCTCCGATGTTTTCTTTTGATGGTTTTCGGTACTTTGTCATTTTTGTGGATGCTCATACAAATTTATTTGGTACTATCCTATTGCACTAAAATTCGATGTGTTCAATATTTTTCAACAATTTCAATTACTTGTTGAACGTCAATTCTTTTGCAAAATAAAAAATGTGCAAACTGATTGGGGTGGCGAATACCAAAAACTAAATTCCTTTTTCAAAACAATTGGTATTCACCATCGACTCATATGTCCACATACTCATGAACAAAATGGTACCGTTGAACGTCGTCATCGTCTTATTGTTGAAACTTCGGTCTATTTCAAACATCGGTCTATCTCATAAATCGTATGCCCACTGCGGTTTTACGCAACAAATCTCCCGCGGTTTTGCTTGTTTTTGGGTGTCTTTGCTTCCCGTTTCTTCGTCCTTACAATGCTCATAAGCTCGATTATCGCTCCACTCCTTGTGTGTTCCTTGGATACAGTTCGTCCCATCTAGGTTATCGTTGTCTTGATTTGTTATCTGACCACATATATATTTCCCATCATGTCCGTTTTAATGAACATGTTTTCCCTTTTATTGAGTCAATCATGAGGTCGCCCAACCCAAATCCTCCACCCGTGGCCGTCTCCAACCTTCCATCACTCACCCTTTCCTCCATCAATCCTGTCCTAGCTCCTCCCACTAACCAGTCTGTTCCTTTGTCATCTTTATCTATATCATCTCCATCTATGTCCATTGATGATTATGTAAGTGCAACCTTTATCTCCTTTATCTCCAGCTGCAGGCTCCCCAGCTTCGTCATCCACATTATCTTTATCATCTGGAAGCTCAAATCAGTCCCTACCCGGTTTGGATTTGTGTGTGGATCTGTCCACCTATTCTCTTCCACAGTTGCCCTCTACTACTGTGCCCTCTGATCCACCACAGATTTAGCAACATTCTATGGTGTTGAGGCCTAGAAAGCCGAAGACTACCAATCTCAGTTCCTTCACTGCCTCCTCTTCATCGGTCTCTCATACCCAGGTATTTTCTCCCTCAGATTTTGAGCCTATGAGTTTTAGGAAGGCTGACCGATTTGAGTGTTGGCATTCTGCAATGAGGGATGAAATTTCTGCCTTACATGATAATACCACTTGGTCCTTGGTGCCGTTTGATCCTTCTATGAATGTTGTTGGTTGTCGATGGGTCTACAAAATTTAACACCAAGCAAATAGGGAGGTTGATTGCTACAAAGCTCGTCTGGTGGCGCGGGGGTTCACACAACAGGAAGGCATTGATTATTCTGAAACTTTCAGTCTTGTTGTTAAACCAACTACGGTTCGGTTGGTTCTCACAATTGCAGTGTCAAAAGGGGGGCAGATTCGACAACTTGATGTCCATAATGCCTTTCTAAATGGCTCACTTCATGAGGTTGTGTATATGCAACAACCCCCTAGTTTTGTTGACACCACTTTACCTACACATGTTTGTCATCTTCATAAATCTCTATATGGTTTGAAACAAGCACCATGGGCTTCCTAAGTGTCTTTCTTCAAACTATTGGTTTCCGGACCTCTAAGGTTGATACTTCTCTATTTATTCTGAGTAGTTCTCATGATATATGCTACTTACTTGTTTATGTTGACAACATCCTGATTACTGGTAATAACTCTGCACTTATTCATCGCCTTATTACTATGTTGAGCTCGGAGTTCAAACTTCGTGATTTGGGGCATGCTCGCTATTTTTTGGGAATTGAGGTTGCTCCCACTAGCATTGGTCTTGTGCTTAGTCAACACAAGTATGTTCTGGATATTCTAAATCGTGCAGGTATGACTTCATGTAAACTTGTTGATACACCGGCTTCGGTTTCCAAACTCGACTTGCAGCTTCACCGAAGTTGTTCTCAAACGCTACTCGCTTCCGCCAAGTAGTGGGTGCCCTTCAATATCTAACATTTACTAGACCTGATATTTGTTATGCTGTGAACAAAGTCTGCTAGTTTATGCATGCTCCTACCATTAGGCACTGGGCTGCGGTCACGCGTATTCTACGCTATCTCAAAGGTACATCCTCCTTTGGTCTTCATCTTACTCGAGACACCACCTTGTCTCTTCATGGCTTTACTGATGCCGATTAGGCCGGCAGTATTGAAGATAGAAAATCTACAGGTGGCTATATGGTATTCCTTGGATCTACACCTATTTCATGGAAATCTGGCAAGCAACGAACGGTTGCTCGCTCCTCCACTGAAGCAGAATATAAAGCCTTAGCCGATGGTACTGTTGAGGTTCTTTGGCTTCGCTATCTTTTGTCCGATTTATGCATCTCTCCTAGTTCTGCTACGACTATCTGGTGCGATAACTTGGGTGTTACTTATCTGTTTGCTAATCCGATCTTTCATGCCCGTACAAAGCATGTTGAGGTTGACTATCACTTTGTTCGTGCATAGAGTGACTAAGAAGGAAATTCAGATTCGCTTCATCCCTTCCAAAAGATCAATTAGCAGATGTTCTTACAAAACCACTTGCTTCCTCTGTTTTTATTTCCTTAGGTTCCAAGCTTCATGTGGAGATCCCACCCTCAGCTTGAGGGGAAATATTAGGGAATGTATTCTTATATAGGAAATATTGATGTATGTATTTATCTTGTGTAATAGGGTACACCATAACACATGTACACATACCCTACTTATATAAATACAAGAGGAGCAGCGGTATTAGGTATTATGCTTAATACATTAAAAATCAACTACTTGTTTCAAGTTTCAGTACTCTATTTCTTCTTTTTGAATGGGAGTCCAATTTTATCTCAAAATAATTTTGAATGTTATTGATGGATTTTTATATGATAAAGGTGTTTTTTTTTGTCATATAAAAATTTTATCCTTCACAAACTCAATTTTATCGAAAAATAAACAAATATAATTTTAAAAATTTCAAACAAGCTCTAATATACAAAGATTATATATTCATACATTAACTTTCCGTAAAAAAATGTATAAAATAAGTAAACACACAAATAAATTACATATATTAGATCAAAATTAACATCTAAAAAATGAATTACAACAAAAAACATATTGTTTTACTTACTTGATGTGGTGAATCTTTTAAAAAAAATTGAACCAGAACAAAGATGTTAACAGGTTGAGTGCTGGGGGGACCCCACCTTTGGATAATGAGAGTCTGATTTATAACAAAATGTGAGAGTGTTGTTGTGTTGTTTTCTACAAAATAAGGAAGGTTATCAGTTCTTCTAGTAGAGCATGTAATGACCATAAGTCGTCAAGTGGTGACTATGAACAAACATATATAAATGTGATGCCCCCTCGCAGATGTAATATATATATTGGATGTACATTACTAAGTGAAAGTCCAATAACTTAATGTAAGTTTGTTTTCTTCCCTTCATAAATAAAAGAAACAACAATGCATAATTTTTAAGAATTATTTTCAATAAGCTAATGAAAGTTAAGGTATAGAAATATAAAGGTTGTTAGTATGTTAAAATTAGGAATGTTATCGATGAAAGGTATCATTTTTTCAATGGATTTCGATTTTTAAAATCCATAATGAAAATCTATAATTAAGAAAAAACAAGATTATCATATATTTACATTTTTTTTTCTTTTCATTATTTTAATTTAGCTAGCTTCTCTAAAGTTAATAAACCATCTCTTTTACAAATTTGATGTCATAGGAAAAAATTCATTGGGATAAGGTTGTTGATGTTGTAGCTAGGAATGTTTAAGAGAATCCCAATGCAACCAAGTAAGAGTAAACTATCAATGTTATGTTTTTCATTTAAATATTTAATTAATATTTTTATTTAACTGGTAATTTATTTCTACCATATATGTTATGTGATTTTCTGTATAAGACATAAAAAAAAATTATAAGGGAAGTTTATGGTCCGGGATGGAGAATCAGAACATGGAGATTTTTTGTTCAATTAATTTATTGTGTTTGTTTTTCATGCGAAGTGGATGATAAATTTCTTTTTTATTATATCTATGTTCTTGAAAAGGTATTTTATATGATTATTTATAACTCACAATAATTTTCTTTTGCAAGTTATGGTTCTTGGTCAAAACCCAATATTTGTGGAGCTTTTTATAAAAACTCACATGCAAAATTATAACCGTTGAAAAATCGAGCAGTAGCCCATGAATAAACGAGCTCAAGAGACCATGAATTATTTGATTGTTCTTCTAGGAAACAGATATCACTTGCCCATCTAGAATTCAATGCAATTTATAGGTGGAATTGGATCATCATGTGAATACAATAAAAACTAGGTTTACATGCAGGCATCTCAAACACTACAACTACGAGTTTGTTTATGGATAGGTCGTATTGAAAGTTGGTTCCTCACAATTTACTTCATGCTGTTCATTTTAAGAGTTTCAGATGTTTGTACGAGAATAAGATCAAGCTTAAATGACTTGGCTTGCTACTAAGACAAAAAGACTTGGTGTTGAGACTATCAAACTTTGTTAAGATGAAAGGATTAGAATAATCTTGATTATAGAAGATTGCAGCTCAAGCAATATCTCAAATAGTTGGCAGCCATACCTGAGCCTGCAAAATCTGTTAACACACGCTATCGCCGCCACCCTTCTCTCGTTGTAAATCTTCGTTACATGATAGAGGAATATATTTCTCTCGCTTTCCAGGATGAGAAAGATTCAAGAAAGTCTTTGATCCCTAGCAACGGGTTAAAGTTCGTAGGGGTTCGAGTAGAAAGTTCCTACATGCATTCATCATTGTGCCTAACATATCATCAACAGATTGAAATATAGGTCCCCAAAGAGCTCCTACCACTCGACTCCGATAGAGAAATATGGAGGACAAAGAGCGTGCACACCATGATGCTCATTTCCAACAAGAACTGGATTCTTTGAAGGCTAGCGTTGCTAATCTCACCAAATTACGAGCAAGCACTGAGAAATACCTCTGGTGAGGGTCCTTCAACTAGACCCGTAGTTGTTGCTCAAGCGTAAACAATGAATCACCATAAAAGGTTGACAGGAGAAAGAGTTCAGGATCCGCAGCAAAACCCAACTTTCGTACAATTGGCAGTGCCGACACCTGCGCCAACCCCAACAATTATAGAAGCATCAGAGGGTATCAACCAAGATAAGATGATGACGTTGGAAGCTAGGATAAAGGCCATTAAAGGGGTAAACTTATATGACCCAGTACAAGATGTAGAAATGTATCTAGTCCCGAACGTTGTAATACTAAAGAAGTTTTGTGTCCCCGAATTTATCAAATACATTGGGACATAATGCCCTGTCACTCACCTAAATCATACTCTAACAAACCGGCGTAGTAGTGCATGATGAAAATTATCGATGCATTTTTTTCAAGACAGCTTTGAGTGGGGCAACTTTGAATTGGTACATGAGACTAGACAACACCGTAATCCGTAGTCGGAAAATCTGTAAATGCTTTCATTAAGCAATATAAGTATAATATGGACATCGCTCCCAACGTAACAAGTTTTTCCACCTTGGAGAAGAAAGACAGAGAAAGCATATGGGAATATGCTCAAAGATGGAGAGATCTTGCAAGCACGGTACATCCTCCGCTTCTAGATAAGGAGATGGTGACATTATTCGCCAACACGCTAAGAGTGCCCTATTACGTAACATGTGATGGGTAGTTCAAAGATAGCAATTCACTGATGTTGTAGCCATGGCAGAGCGTAATAGAGTAGGGAATCTAAGTGGGAGAATCCTCGCACTCGTGGAAAAATGGCTTTGAAGGCAAAGGAAAAGATGTTGAACATTTTGGAGATGACTATAAGGGTAGGAACTGTCGTAACCTAATGTTTGGGTTACTCCCCATAATAAAATAAAAATAACAAAAAATAAAATAAAAGGGGTTTGGTGTCGATAGAAAATCACAGTGGAAATTTGGAATATTTTCTAAGTCTAATCAGATTCTTTGTGCCAAAAATAAAAGAAAATACAAATTCGAGGTAAAAATTAAGTCAAAAATCATATTATATTTTTATAGGCCAATTTGATTTAATCATGGGATAATTCAAACTATTATTATGTTTGAGGATTAATTTAGGGTTCAATTGAAGAATTTAATGAAGTTCAAGGACTTAATTATGCTTTAAATTAATCAAATTAATTTTACTAATGGCGTAATTGACAAAAAATGAAATTTTTGAATTTAATTCGGGTTCAATTGATAATATTGGAATTTTTGGAGACCCAATTGAAGTTTAATTGTCAATTGAGGGTCAAAATGCACAAATCAAAAGAGAAGGACTAAAATGAAGAAGGCGCGCAAAAGTTAAGGTTTAGTTGAAATTCAACCAGGGGTACAATTGCACAAAATTACAAATTTAAATCCAATTGAGGATGCAAGTAATACAATTACAAATTGAAGGACCAAAATGTATTTGCCCATTAACCATTGTCAATGGCACGCCGCCGACCAGCCACCGGCAAGCTGCCAACAGCCTGCCTTTTCCGTTGCCACCAACTACCCACCGAAAGCAGGTCACCATGCTCCCTATAAATAGCAGCCATGGAATGCTTCAATGGAGAAAAAGAAACCGAGAGAAATCTGGGGAGAAATCTGCAGAAAGAAAAAAAGCAGAAACAGAGAGGAAGAGGAAAAATGTTGGAAAACTTAGAAAACAAAAACAGAGAAAAATCTGGGAAGAAGAAGGGAAACGTGAGAGTGAAGGAGAGAAATAAGAGAGGACAGAATTACGAAACCAAAAAAAAACAGAGAACACGTTACAGAGGGGGGGAGGAGAGAAATAAAAACGATTCACATAGAAAAGAGGAAGAAGAGATGAAATAATGCATGCAAAACACTCAAAATGCAGACTCCATAACAGCCATCTCTATCTCTTGGCCATCTTCCTCATCTCTGCAAACCTCTCTCTCCCTAACGGTGGTTCTCTCTCTTTCCTCAAGCGCTGCAACTCCTCTTCTCTCCATTTGACGATCTCGATGATGCGATCATATTATTTGATAAGTTCATCCATATCTACGTAGTGTTTTGCATATGTTTTTGTGTATAAAATGCCTTGATATTCTTTGTTTTATGTTTTGAAGGCATTTTTGGATGAAAGATGCAAAAAAGAGTAAATTGGAGGTAATTGGCAGATTTGACGTTCAGTCGATGTTTTGTGCAGAGCGTGAGTTCTAGAGATCGAAATGAAGTGATTCCAGTGACATTCAAGAGCTAACATCCATACCTTTCTCGAAAGGTAATGCAAGAAAAATAAAAGGAGAAAGATCATGGAAATCGCATCCTGCAAAGTCAAATCTCGCATTCTGCCACTATTGACCTTTGTCCATTCAAAATTCAATATCTCGAGCTACATAAGTCCAATTGGAGTGGATTCAGGACTCAAATACCTATAAACTCTCCAAATTGCAGCGCAAAACGATGTCGTATGAAGGAGATATGAATTTTACAAGGGACAACTAAATTCTGCCAACTTAAGGAAGGACTATTTGGTAAAATAGACATTAGGGTTTCTAAGCTTATATAAAGGAGAAGAGGAGCAAGGAAGTGGCGGCCACCACAAGGGAAAAACACAAAATCTTCATCCTCCAAACCCAAAATCATGTGATCATCCTCCAAACTGTTCAATAAATATGCAAGGCTAGACTCTTTTTATTGGTTGCAAGGACACAAACACCTTCGGATTTCAAGAACCGTGAGATTTATTCTTCCTTCTATTTTCAGTTTATGTTATAAATGAATATATTTGTTTTCCTATGCATATTTCCTATGATTGTTGTTGATAATTGCTAGAGCAGACTCTAAGTTATTGTTGTGAACAATCTATTGCTAAGTTTAATATCAAAACCGGAGTTGTGATATATGAACTTGTGAATCAACTAAGCTTGATAATTATGGCAGAACTACATTATTGAACTTAGAGAGAACATTTGAATAAATTGACACTTACTAGTGACCTTACTTAGACTCTTGCAGACCAATAGGTTCCTAGTGACCTTAATACTAGGTGGCGACTCTTATATTTATAGTCGTAATTTTTACGACCATAAACAACCCCATTTTCATCATGCGTTGTTGTCCCTCGAACCACAGGATGACGGCGGACGCTGAGCGCATCCAAAAATCATCGCTATGACAGAACAACCAATTCCAAAACTCCCATTAGCCTTCATCTCAAATCTCCAACATCAATCTTCAAGCCAAAAATCCACCTAAAAATTTCGTAAAAGAAATTACCGTAAAACCCAAGAACAGTACCTCGCTACCATTGCCTTTGAATGAGATTTATCAAAAGTTGGTAAGCACTAGGAAAATAGCTCCTAAACCTCAGACACCTTTGCAACCACCTTACCCTGATTGGTTCAAATCTGATCTCACCTGCGAATACCATGTTGGAGCTGTAGGGCATAGCATTCACACTTGTGGTGCTTTCAAGAAGAGACTCGTGCATTTGATTAAAGCAGGGTGGATAGCATTTGATTAAAGCAGGGTAGATAACATTCAGAGGAAATCCTGATCTTGCGTCCAATTAAGCTTCACGGAAATGGGGTACCAAGTGTCTGCACCATTTAAAGTAAAATCGAGAAAAGCTTTTGTCCCGATATCGAAAGATGAAGTTTACTTCCATGATTTCTTTTTGTTTTGTTCATATCCGGACATTATCACTTGTCGGCAATTTTGCTCGTAATGTCGAAGATCCTCTTGTTAAGTAAGCATTTCTCTTCAATGATCATGTATTCTCTTGTATTTATGATGTGTTTTTATAGTACAAGTGCTCCCTATATCCTTTCATCTAAATTATACATGATCCCATAATTTCATCAAGATTTTTTGGCAAATCAAAGTCTAGTATGAAAAGAAATATCAATTTGATGTTTGTTTAACAGATGTGTTCTGGTGACTCAAAAGATTTCATTGAAAGGTGATCTCATACCATCAAAACCCATATAATAAAGTTAATCTCTTAGCTAAACAAAAATCAATACATCCTTTGCATGGAAAAGCAAAGCTTACCGATCCCGAAAGCATATTTTTGAAATGAGGAAAGGTCATCTTTGATATGCCTTCACAAAGTCTAAAATATCCATTGCAGTCCTTATTTGAGCCTAATAATTATTTCTTAATAATTAACCCTGACTAGAATCATACCCTACACTCGGGCAAGTACTAAAAATAAATAATTAAAAACTTTTTCAACTGTCGCGATGACGATTTTGGATCGCTGCTCGCGCTCCGCCTTCACCCTTGGATTCGGGGGGACAACGGCGCGCGGTGAAAATGATGGAGTTTAATAGTCGTAAAATTTACAACTACAAATATTGGGAGTCGCCACCTAGTATTAAGGTCACTAGGAACCGATTGGTCTACGAGAGTCTAGGGTAAGGAGACTTATTGTGCAAGGGGAAGACGATCACTTCCAAGGCACCCTACCTAAGGTATGCTCGCATTGTTGTTTGATTGTTTTTTCTAGGTTAGAATTTTTACACTCGCATTTTCAAAGAAAACATTTTTTTGTTGGCGGTGTACTTTACAATGTAATTTTACACCGCAGTTATAAGTTTTATTTTATCTACGAATATATTTTACAATGCAATTTTACACCGTAGTTAAAATTATTTTAATCTACGGATGTATTATACAATGTAATTTTACACCGTAGTAAAAATATTTAATTTGCGGGTGTATTTTAACAATGTAAATTTACACCATGAAAGCTAAAATCGAAAGGTTGTTGAATTATTTTTGATATTTTGGCCGAATACCGATGGATAATCGCAAACTGGTTACGATATCCAAAATTTCGTTTTTTAAAAAATATGGAAAAATATGCAACATATTTTTTTACGAAAAATACCATGAAAAAGGTTTTGCGATTCGGCCGTATGCACGAAAACATTTGTATTTTGATTTTTTTTGTAATAATAACAAAAATATATATATATATATAAACATGTCTTTCAAAAAAAAATATTTTTTTTATTTTTTATTTTTTATTATTATTATTATTTTTTATTATTATTATTTTTATTATTTTTTATTATTGGGTCAATGTAGCCATCGTGGGTTGTCACCTAACTCGAAGGGTCGGCTTCCAACTATCGTGATCGAAGCCCATATGTATATGGGCCGAAGCCCATATGTATATGGGTCGGTCGTCAACCATCGTAGGTCGACAACTTAGCTTGTAGCGGTCGAAGCCCATCGATCTGGGTCTGGCTCGGTCAACCCTACCGATCCAAAAAAGAAAAAAAGAAAACCGAAACGAAGAAGAAGAACAAAGGCATGTGCAATCGCTCATGCGAAATGTCCAACTTCAACGATATGGTTACCCGACTACACGCACTTGTAGAGGAGCTCGTGTTGGTCTTTCCTCGCCATCGTGGTTTTGTAAACGGAGGTCCGTGGGCGCCTGAATGTGCGCCGAAGGGGTGGGGCCGTTGTCGCTGCTTGCTCTCTCGCCTCGCCGCCGTTGTCGGAGAAGAAAGGAGATGACTGGGATACTACTGGTGATGAAGTGGTGGTGACTTTCGGCCGGGGTTGGTGACCGGAGTGATGGCCGAGAGGGAAATGATGATTCTGCAACTAGAGAGAGAGATGCATGCTTACTGGTTTTAGAGAGAGACACGGCGGTCGAGAGAGGGAGAGAGGATTGCTGCCACACCTTCACCCGAAGAGAGAGAAGGTCACGGAGAAGCCGCGGAGTTGGAGAAGTTTGATAAGGCCTGCTTGCCGATGATGAAAATTTCATCCCTATCTCCTCTCTCGCCTCCTGCCTCTGCTTTCGCCGCTCCCTGTAACGCTTTTCTTCCTTATTTATAGGATCGGGAGGCTTGCTTTCGTGTGTAATTAATGCCAAGAGGAGAAGTCAAGTTGTTGCAGCTTGTGGGTGGTTGGTCGGCGGCGTGTCTTTGACAATGATAAATGGATAAATACACTTTGGTCCTCCAATTTGTAATTGTATTACTTGCATCCTCAATTGAAGTTAAATTTGTAATTTTGTGCAATTATACCCCTGGGCAAATTTCAACTTAACCTTAACTTTTGCGTGCCTTTTTCATTTTAGTCCTTTTATTTTGATTTGACAATTAAACTTCAATTTGACCCTTAATTTTGCATAATTAGCTTGGAAAAAATTCAATTGGGTCTTCAAAAATTCCAAAATTATCAATTGAACCCGAATAAAATTCAAGAATTTCATTTTTCATCAATTAAGCCCTTAATAAAATTAATTTGATCAATTTAAGGCATAATTAATTCCTTGCACTTAATTAAATTCTTCAATTGGACCCTAAATTAATTCTTAAACATAATAATATTTTGAATTAGCCCATGATTAAATCAAATTGGCCTATAAAAAATATAATTATGATTTTTGACTTAATTTTTACCTCGAATTTGTATTTTCTCTCATTTTTTGGAACAAAAGATATACAATTAGATTCTTGAAAAGAACCAAAATTTGCGCATTGATTTTTCTACCCATGCCGGCCCCTTTTATTTTATTTTTGTTATTTTTGGGGAGTCACCCAAAAATTGGGTGATGACACAATCTATAAAATTCCTCAATGACAAGTGATGTCCAAAATACCGGGGGCCATGTCATGAAAAAGCCCAAACAAAATACTTAGGAGCATGTCAAGTCAATATAATTTTAGTGCCAAAAACCCATGAAAAACCAAATACTTGAGGGAAATGTCAAGTCAACATGAGGGCACTGCTAAGAAACTCATGATGGAAAACCCAAGCAAATACTAGGGGTCATGTCAAGATGAAAGCCCAAACGAACACTGGGGGGCATGTTAGGTCACTATGAAAATCAATCATGAGAGCTAAATGGAGTTCTACGAGTAAGCACTAAGTAATCCTTAGTCTAAAAAACCCTTAAATACTTTTTGAGCCTACAAATATCTTTTCTCGTAGCTAGTAACCTAAGCCTACATTACAAGCCTAATAAAGCCCTTTCTGATAAAAAAGAGTGATCTGGATCGATAAGCAATGCTTTTCCATTTGAAACAATCCTTACAAATGCTTCGCATGACTTGATCGAAGCCTTCCTGGCATGCAAGACATGCAAATATCACATCACATTTTGTCAAATCAACATAAAACCTCACAATGGCATCACTTGAATTATTTCGAGAACAAATTTTTTAAACAAACATCAAAATGGTTTTTGTGTTTGGAATGACTTTGAAATTCCAAAAGTTTTACATGAAAACAATCTTTGCAAATAACCAACCCTTTCCTGCTACACTTGAAACCCAAAACACTTTTGGGGCATGACCAGACTAGGAGGAAATCCAAAAATTCAATTGAAGCTGGCTTTATCATTCTTTTTCAAAAAATGTTAATAATACTCAAGGGGGGATGTTGATATGAAAATTAATCATCCCTAGTGGTGAAAATCATGAAGCTAACTTCATCATTCCTTTTCAAAGAATGTTGATCAAACTCAGGGGGCATGTTGATATCATCTCCCGTGATGAAAATTTTAAATTAGCGCTCGAGTAAGCGTGATTAAAACCGCCAAAATCATAAATCCAAACCCCGTAAAAGGATGGCCTGGAAAAAGAAAAGCGGACCTATATCTCTTAGGTAAGTATACATATATCATCATGCATTGCATCCCTATGGAGAATCTAGGAAATGTTTTGGAGGGATCATAATTTACGAAACTTCATTCATCATTTTGTGCGCATGCTTTCAAGCTCTAACCTCTTTCATTTCCTTGAGAATGTTTTTCAACTTTATCTGCTTCTTGATTTTGGGTGTCATCATGCATCGTGGTCTCCCTAGGGATCCAAGAAATATTTTGGAGGAATTGTAATTTACAAACCTCTATTCATCATGTTTGTGTGCGCCTTTGAACCCTCACCACTTTCACTTCTCTAAGAGCGCTTATGCAGCCTTTCTTCGTAATAGATAAAGTGTTTTTCAACCCTATCCTTTTCTTTATTTGAGTGTGCTTTCTAGCCATCAACCAACTCAGTATAGCATAACCAACTCGGATAGCATACTTTTCAGCTCCTATCTCTTTCCAGAATTTGGTGAGCTTGCTAGCCCTATTTTCCATCCTCTCTGAGAGCGTTTTCTAACCCTCGACCATTAATTAAAATAGTGCGCTTTGTAGCCCTATTTTTCTTTCATCTTCGAAAGTGCTTCCAACCCTCAATCATCAATTTAAATAGTGTGCTTTCTAGCCCTATTTTCTCTCTCTTTGAGTGCTTTGGAATCCTTAACCATCAATTAAGATAGTGTGCTTTCTAGCCCTATTTTCCCTCTTCTTTGAGTGCGTTTTCTGCTTGACCGCTATTTATGATCGACTTGTTTTAACTCACAAGTGCATGCGTGTGCAATGTAGCAATTAACTCAGTAAGATGGAGGTCATATCCACATAGGGCTAGATTTAAAAATTAAGCTAGGTAACAACAAAAATATCTTAGGAGAATAATTAATGGATTTGTTTTCTAAGATGAAAGAGAGTAAATAGATTTTAAATGACAAGAAAAGGTAAGTCTTGGTTCTAAATCAATTTTAATGGTGATGTATTGCTGAATCCTTCAACATATATAAGATAACTCAACCTAATATCAACGATGGTGATATTACATCGGAAGATATTACAATGAAGTTTAAAAAGATGAGGATTGATTATTGCTTAAGAATAAACGAGTTTTTTCATATCAAGTAAGACATTGAATCAAGCAATCTCTATACCAAAACTAAGTTTTGTTCATAAAAATTCAAGATTATAACATTACCTAAATGATTTCTAACATTTCTTTGCAATAATAAAACATTCATGAAGAAAATATGAAGATAGACATTAGGATTCATTCATATCTTAAAGAAGTCACCTCAATCACCATCATCCTAGATTTGGATCCAAGAAAGAGATTAGCCAACCATAATTATATATAAGAACACTCTAATAAACATGAAATAACTTGAATCAAAATGAAATAATAAGTTTTACAACTAAAATAAAACTAAAATCTAAAACAAAAAGAGCAAAACACAATCTCGAAAAATATTGTAAGACAGATATGATGCTAACGTTGGACTCGCAATTTTACCCTCTCTTTAAGCATTTTTTGAGAAGGCTATTAGACACATATATATAGGTCTTTCTGTTATCTTTACAGTAACATTAAAAACATATAATGTGGATCTCTGAGTCAAAAGTTATGTCTGAAACGCCTAAAGGTGTTCTGAAAACTTATTATTTCTAGCAACTTGAAGAAGATTTTTGTGCCCGATTTTCTTCCTCATTTTTAGCTGAATCTTTCTTCTTTTTGACCCAAGATAAAGTAACAATCTTCCCTCCAACTTTCCATAGATTTCTCCTCCAATTCTTTGTTCCAAATTTCGACATTTAAATTTTCTGAAATATTTCATTTAAGCTCCAAAAACTTGTCGAAACATTAAAAGAAATTCATTACTAAAAAGCACATCAATTATTATAAAATCCCAAATAAAAACAATAAATACACATGTAAAATAAGAGACTTAACGATACTTTTATGCACAATCATTTTCTAACCTCGACCTTTAATTAAAATAGTGCACTTTCTAGCCCTATTTTCCATCCCATGAAATCTTCATCTTCACTTTCTCATCTGGGTAGGTCACCCATTACAATGAGACCATCTTCACCATCTTTCATCTGGGCAGGTCACTCATTACAACAAGACCTTCTTTACTATTGTCACCTAGGCAGGTCACCCATTACAATGAGACCATCTCTATCACTTTCAGACCCGGGTAGGTCACCCATTACAATGAGACCATTTTCCAGTTATGTTCACAAACATCATCACCTTTCATCCTTTAAGTATCCTCCTTATGCCCCGATTCTTAGGTAGTGTGCTTTCTAGCCCTACCTTACCATTCCTTTTTTAGTGCGCTTTATAGCCTTCATCTCTGGATGAATCAACCATTTCTTGGTTTGATAAATCCACTTTTCTTTTTCTTTACAACACTTACTATTTAAAGTTTTTTACAAGACTTTAGTCGTAAGCATTGTAAAGAGGGGGGTAACTGTTGTAACACAATTTTTGGGTCACTCCCAAAAATAAAATAAAAATAACAAAAATAAAATAAATGGGGTTTGGCGCCGGTAGAAAATCATAGTGAAAATTTTGAATATTTCCTGAGTTGAATCATATCCCTTTTGTGCCCAAAAAAATGAGAGAAAATACAAATTTAAGATAAAACTTAAGTCAAAAATCATAATTATATTTTAAATGAACCAATTTGATATAATCATGCGCTAATTTAAAGTATTATTATGTTTAAGAATTAGTTTAGGGTCCAATTGGAGAATTTATTTAAGTGCAAGAACTTAATTATGCTTAAAATTTGTCAAATTAATTTTATTAAGGGCTTAATTGATGAAAAATTGAATTCTAAAGTTCAATTCTGGCCTAATTGAGAAAATCAGAAATTTGGAGATCATATTGAATTTTTTCAAGATAATTACACAAAATTAAGGGCCAAATTGAAAGCAATTGAAAAGTTAATGGTCAATTGAGGGTCAAAATGCACAAATCAAAGGACAAGGACTAACATGAAAAGGGTGTGCACAAGTTAAGGTTAAGTTGAAATTTGTCCAGGGGCACAATTGCACAAAGTTAGAAATTTAAACCCAATTGGGGGTGCAATTAGAACAATTATAAATTAAAGGGCCAAATTGCATTTTCACTTCCCTAAAAACACCCTCGCCGCTTTATCTCAGCAACCCACCGACCGCCACCTACGCCTCTAACCACCACCATCGTAGGCACGCCACCACCAGTGTCAGCGACCAGCCAACCATCGTGGTCAGCCGCACCACCTATAAATAGCCACCATGCACGATGAGATGAAGGGGAGAAGAATCGCAGAACCCATCTCTCTAAAAACAAACTTCAAGCTCTCTCTCTCCACCGCTAGTAGCCATTCGGCCACCCAAAAACCACCTCATCGCCCCCATTCACTTCCTCTCTACACCGTAAACATAAACACACGCTCAAGAGAAGCTCTTGGCGACGCTCCTTATAGTTGCAGCGTGAAAACAACAACTTCGAGGCTTTTTCTGCCACCACAGCCACAGCTTGGTAACACCATCACAACCGTAAGAATCACCTCGATGTCCTCTACACAACAATATTAACAGGTAAGTCATTCCTCAAACTCGAAAATCCCTCACTACACTATTCATTTTCTTCGAAAGAGTGAATTAATTCACTCCTGCTAGTCGATCAGGTTTGGTGCTCGACTCGACCATAAAATAGTGGGCTTCCAGCCTGTGAGGATTGGAAGTCCAACCCAAATTTTTATGGGCCTCCAGCCCATGAGGACTGGAAGCCCAACCCATGCAAAATGGGTTGAGAGCCCAACCTCAATAGGCCACCAAGGCCGGGCAGCCAGCCTAGCCCACGGGGCCGGGCAGCCACCCAGCTTCCCTAGGGCCTGGCAACAGACTGCCACAGTGAGTCGGGAGCTACGCCGACACATCAAAGCAGCTTGCCATCCCCTCCCATAAAAAATAAAAAATATAAAAATATAAAAAAAAAACAAAATTGTTAAATATTTTTGAAAGATATATATATTACTATTATTATTACAAAAAAATCAAAATATAAAATGTGTTTTTTTTAATACGGCCGAATTCCATGATTTGTCAAGCATATTTTTCATAAAAAATATAGTGCATCTTTCTCATATTTTAAAACAAAAATTAGATATCGTGAACTGCATTAGGATTATCCATTAGAAATTTGGCCAAAATATCAAAAATATTTTTAAATATTTTTGTTTCATCTATTAGGGTGTAAATTTACATTGTAAAGTACATCAATGGATAAAAAAAGGTGTTTTAACTACGCTGTAAATTTACAATATAAAATACACTTGTAGATAATAAAGATTTTTTTACTACAATGTAAATTTATATTGTAAAGTACATCGATATACAATGAAAATATTTTTGAAATATAGTGCAAATATTTAACTTAGAAAAACAATCAAATAACAATGTAGCTTACTTTAGGTAGGGTGCAATGGAGGTGATGCGTTTTCTCCTTGCACAACAAGTCTTCTTACCTTAGACTTTCGTAGACTATTAGATTCCTAGTAATCTTAATACTAGGTGGTGACTCTTAATAATTATAGTCGTAAATTTTACGGCTATAAAACAACTCCACATTTCACCGCGCCCTATTGTCTTACCCAAATCGCTGGGGGATGGCGGGGCGGGAAGCTTGTAAAAAAAATCATCGTCGTGACAATACTCATCACAAAAAATCATCTCTGAGATGGGTATTCGAGTAGTATTTACTCGTGATAATTTTTTTATATAACCAATTTAAGGAGTGAAAGATGTCTTTGTAAGGTGTTGTAGAAGATGGATTAAAATGCTTAGACTTTTCTAAAAGACCCTTAAATTAGATTTAAAAGATGATGTTTGAGTCAATTTCGTATTTTCCCTTTTTCATCTTTGGCTCTTAAACTTAATTATTAATGGTATATTGTCTTTTCTATTTTATTTTCCAACCTTGTCAAGGATGTTTTTTTCCTTAAGAGTTATAAATCTCTCAAAATAAAAGATTATATTAGAGAAAAATATTCAGAAATAAAATAATAATTAAGGTTCTTGTGATAATATAGCTTTTTTTAAGAATAATTTTTTTTTGTTTGTTATTTTCATTTAAATTAAATAAGAAAGGTGTCCGCCAACTAATATGAGGGTTGCCTATTCACTATTGTCATAGTTTTTATAAAAATACCCTAATTCTTTTTATACCCTTCATAGCTCTAGTCATAGTCACTAACTATCATCTAGTCATAGTCATTAACTATCATCAGATATCTTTAGTGAAAGTGATACTAGATCCCGCAATCACGAATTAGTCTATTAAGCTCTACTATAATTTTCTAAATTTCCTAACTCAAAAAAATGAGAATACAACTTGAAAAAAAGGATAAAAATGTAAACTTAGATAATAGCACGTGAATAAATTCTTCATGGTGGTGTTAGGCATGCCCATGCCTAATGGCAATGCATGTGGAAAACAATACACCACCAACTTTCCAACTTTAATGGATTATTGTCATCAATAAAAAATGCTAAAGGTAGACAACAATTTAATCAAAGAAGCTAATTCAAGGTTTTTTGATCTGGAGCACCTCATTGACAAGTTTGTCAAAATTCATGGATGATGTACCATTAAAACCAGTTGCCGCCTCAGCCTTTGACTTCCATTCCATGGCCTTCTTTTTCATCTCCTTACCTTTCTCCCCATCAAGCAACTCTGTTACAAGCTTCTCTACTTCATCTCTGTTGGCATCACTTTCAATTTCCATGCCAACACCCCAATCAATGCAAGCAAACTTACAGTTAGTTTGCTGCTCGGAGAAAAAAGGCCAGCATAGCATCGGCACACCGTTGGACAAGCTTTCAATGGTGGAATTCCACCCCATGTGGCTTAAAAACCCTCCGATTGATGAATGCTTCAGGACTTTTTCCTGCGCACACCAACTCGCTATCAGGCCTCTTTCTTTAGTTTCTTCAAGAAATTCTGGAGGCAAAACCGCTGATTCGCCGCTGACAAGATCAGGCCTGATTATCCACAGAAACTTTTTCTTGCTGTTAGCTAGTCCCCAAGAAAACTCCACAAGTTGCTTTGTGTTCATGACTGTGATGCTCCCAAAATTCACGTAGATAACAGAGTTGGGATCCTTGGAATCGAGCCATTGCAGGCATTCATTCTCTTCTTTCCACAGACTGGATCCAATCGATGCTAGATAATCATTCTGTGTCTGATCAAGAAGCAAATTAACAGGGCCAATAGAATAAATTGGAGGAAACATAGATGAGAGAGCAACCAGAATATCATGATCTAAGTCATCAAAAGTATTCACAAGAGCAGCTGAAGCTCTTGAAGTTACATTAGTCATTCTTATCAGAAAGTTTAGCATAAAATCATTTCGATCTGTTGTGCGAATGAAGGTTGGAAGGTCCTTAAGACGAATATCTTTCATTCCAGGAATCCAGTCTATCTTCGTCTCCAAATATCCATTCGTCAAATCGCTTTCTTCTGCATCATTGATATGGAAGATTAACATATGTTACATTTACAAATTACTTCGAAAAAAAATCATGGTACATACCTTTGAGCGGTATGTAACCTCTTTCAACAAGATGTTTGTAATGTGCGTAGGCCAATGTGCCGCATGCACTTGAAGTCCAGAAAGAGACGACAGGGATTTGAAGTTCATCCTTAAATTCGAGAGCGAAGGGCATGCCAGAATCTGCTACTATGCAAGTTACAGGCGGGACAACATTTGATGAATTGAGTTTGGCAAGAAGTTTGCGGAATGGGACCAAGCAAGCCTTCGAGGTAGATTCACAGAGACATGAAGAGTCTTGGGTAACATCAGCATCAATCTGATCACCGAGACCATCTGGGATGGTTTCGAAATGGAAATCAGGCAGCTCATCGAGGGAGTTACCGTCTCTTGACTTGCGCAAACGTCTGTGATTGTATTCGGAGTTGACGAAGGTGATGTAAAAGCCTTTTTGATGGAGTAGCTTTGCGACTTTGAGCATAGGAGTTATGTGACCTTGAGCTGGATATGGAACGCACACAGCATGAGCCTTGGTGGTTTTTGGAAGAGATTCCATTGTTTCTTACTTTCTCTGTCGGCTTTCTATTTCAGACCAGTTGTGTTAGAAGACTGAATTATTGGTCACCAATTATATAAGGAATTGTGATTGTTTTTTTTTTATGCGAGTAGATTACATTTGAAAGTGTAATATAAATTATTATATATATATATATATATATATATACTATGATGAGATTAGATGAATCTAACCGAAGAAAATGATATTTCACCAATTATAATAGGTCGGCAACTCATTTACAGTAAAGTATCAAAAGGTCAAGATATATATTATTTAATAATTACTTTTCATACTGCTACTTCTAATTCATTAATTTTTATGAACCATAAGGACTAATTTATAATTAGTTCATTTAAGTGATTGAATTACATATCCAAACGTAAGACATGACGGCTCATATTTTTAGGTTGCTGTCATCTTCTGCCATTACCTTACGAGCTCCTAAACGACAAAGAAAGCTGACCTCGAAATATGGAAATGCCAGGTAACATGTCAAGGTCTGTACCAGGAAGGCTTTTTGTAATTCGATAGTACCAGCGTTTTGTAAGACATGGCGTTTGTAATAATTAGATTTGTAGTATTTGGTAATTAATAAAATATAAATTAATTCACATGGGACCACTAAAAAATTCATTGAAACCATGGTTAACGACAAATGATTTTTTGTTTTTTTTATGTTTTTCCTGCCTTCCCTCCTATATGTATAATAACAATTACTACCACATATCAACACCCACCGTCTCTTTTTGACAATTCAGTAACAACAATAGTGATGACAAGTCCTCTTCTTGGATGTTCATGATCGTGAACCAGAAGATATGATGAACCAAAACTTCTCTCACCATGACATTGTTTTCTCTCTCTACATAGTGTTTCTCTCTCTGCACTGCCATCACAGCTAAAACCACCTCGGTTTTCTCTATTCATTAACATCGGTCGTTGAAGCTCTCGTCATGGCCTCTTAGACACGTTAACAATAGTGTTGCATTTTTCACGCCTTCTTCGCTCTCCACGTGAAAAAGACGTGAACAGTGTATCGCACTAGCTCACGCCTTCCTTTAAAAAATTTGGACCCGGTTGGGTTGTACTTGGCCAACCTAAATCCAATAGAGTTGGGTTTTGACTCATTTTGGTTGGGCCTGATCTCGGCCCAGATCATTATAATTGTTTTTTTAAAAAAATTCGTAGATACAGATCAATCATGATGGAAGAGAAATATTTGTTCGTGATGAAATTGTAAGTAGTTTGATAGGAGAATAAAAATAAATATCTATTTTTTTCATAAATTAGTAATTATATTTTACTGTTATGATTAATAATCTACAAAATTATATATATATATAAATTATTTTAAAATTTTTGTAGATTAATAATCATAACAAGTAAAATATAATTACTAATTCATGAAAAAATAGATATTCATGAAAGAAATATGTGTGTTCTTTAAAGTAATTTTATAAGTTGATAGCAATATAAAAAATATGATAATCAAACACATGAAACTGTTTTTTAACCTCAAACTCAACCACAGTTTTAATAAAACACTTCAAAATTTATTTTGAACTGCAACTAATGTGTTTTTCATTAAATTTATTTTTTAATACCTTAACCATACCTTATGTAAAAACAACTGACTAGTTTGGAAACCCAAGAATCAACAGGTAGAAATGTCTTTCAAAATATTTAAATATTATTTATACTTTAAATAATTTTTTTAATACAAAGATCAAATAGCAGTTCTTCCCCTTTTTCGACGAGTACGAGAGCAAAACATATCATGAATTTGCTTTTTATTAGTTAAATGTATAAATAATTGACACGTGAACTATTAACAAATAGAAATGCATCGAAGGCCATAAACCTTAACAAACTAATTATGGATGAAGTTGTTTTTAAATGTATTTTTATTTAAAAATATATTAAAATAATATATTTTATTTTTTTAAAAAAATTGATATCAACATATTCAAAAAATCAACATATTCAAATGATGTAAAACACAAAAAAATTAAAACAAAATAATTTTTTAAAAACAAATTACAACGCAAAGCCAAATACCTATATGATGGACATCCATATGAAATTTTATTGAACATAATATTTTATATATATATATATATATATGTATATATATGTGTGTGTGTGTGAAGAGCCAAACGTGGCCCCATTTTTTCTTGGAGAAGTTTTTTAATGTAATTCAACAAGAATCGGAGGTGATAGAATTTAAAATTGTGACTGTTTGACATCACCTATGATACTTAATTAAAGAATCAATTTAATCCTAGAGAGCTCATTAATTATATTTATAATATTCTTCAATACAAATTAGAAATTACTCTCATATGTTTGCCCATGAAAAGAATTTATATAAATTCATGAGTAACTACTAATAGTTACTTCATCACTTCACATTTGGAAGAGAGATCAATACGAAGATAAAACAAATCATCTCCAACTCTTATTTTATTATTTCTTTTCTAAAGCACTACGGGTGCGTCCATATGACAGGCTTGTAATGTTTCATATGCATGCATCTTTAAGCGGCACATGATGTGTTCTAGGATCAAAAACATATTATTTTCCATGTCACTAGTCCACTGTTCTCTATCTCCAGATACGACAAGTGTAAGCGTTAGGTGGTTGGTGAATCTCAGGTGGATGGTTTTATATTTTTTCTTCTCTTTCTCTCTTGTTGCAAGAAAATACATGTTCATTTTTTATGTTTATGATATTTTCTATTTCATCCTTCTTCTTTTGATTTCAGTCTTATTACTTATTTTTTCAATGAAAATTTTGATTTGTTGCAATTCTGCTCTTTAATTGAAATTGATTATATATATTGGATTTCATTTGAGTCTTTATTCTTTTGAAATTAATCTGAATATTTACACCTCTTATTTTTTTTACTATTTTTATCCTTTTTTTCAATCTTTCTTAAATATTGATAAGTACTAATTTCTCATCACTAAGTAAAGAGAGATCATGGCATGAATTAATCGTTTAATCTCTTTTGCTAAGAATTAAGTATGAGTTACATCATTCAGTATTAGGAAATGTATTCTTATATAATAAATATTGATTTATGTATTTATCTTGTGTAATAGGTATACCATAACACATGTACACATACCCTACTTATATAAATACAAGAGGAGCAACCATATATAGGTATTATGCTTAATACATTACAAATCAACTACTTGTTTCAACTTGGTATTAGAGCCTAAATTGGTTCTTTTCTTCTTGCATCGCCTCGGTATATTTCTTCTATGACTTTTCTCTTGCTCTATTCCTTCACTAAAACTAGTCGCTCTGCTTCAATTCGCTTCTCTTCCTCCTCCACCGCAACGTGATCATATTTGGCTACTTTACCATGGCACGATCAGACAACGCCAATACTCGGAATCAATACCAGTCCCTCTTCTCCAAAGTCTCGCTGCAACCCTGCATACAGCTCATCCCTTCCTCTACTATCGCCGCCATTGTTCCTCTCTCCAATACATAGCAAGTTATCAATCTCAAACCTACCACCAACAATTATTTGTTTTGGGGTATGCAGATGAAGCCCTATTTGATCGGTCAAGGAGTTTTTCCTTTGTTGATGGCTCAACACGATGTCCTTATGCTTCGCATAGCTCCAGCTTCTTCCTCTCTAATGTTGGCCTCGAAACAAGCAAGACCAACTAATCCTAAGTACTTTGCTATCCTCCCTCTCGGTTGAGGTCCTCCATTTGGTGGTTGATTGTCCCACCTTTGCTAGTGTATGGAGCACCCTTGAGCGTGCTCTTGCTTCCCCATCTAATTCCAGAAT
>CM063604.1:6135974-6153856 GCA_032356905.1 Salix exigua
TGCACACTGCATGAGCCTTGCAGAATATGATCATTTGCTCGATCCCTTAGCGTTTGCTTTGATGTGTGTTGTAACCCAATTTTTGGGTTACTCCCGGAAATAACATAAAATAAAAATAACATAAAAAAGTTGATATTGGAATAAAACCATAGTGAAAATTTTGAATATTTTCAGAACCGAATCATATCTCTTTTGTACCCAAAAATGGGAGAAAATACAAATTGGAGGTAAAAATTAAGTCAGAAATCATAATTATATTTTATATAGGCCAATTTGATTTACTCATTTTGTGTTATTACATTTGAGAATTAATTTAAGGTCCAACTGAAGAATTTAATTAAGTGCAAGGACTTAATTATATTTTAAATTGATCAAATTAATTTTATTTTTGGCTTAATTGATGAAAAATTGAATTCTCAAGTTTAACTCGGGCCTAATTGAGAAAATCAGAATTTTTGGTGATTAAATTGAATTTTTTCAAGCTAATTGCACAAAATTAAGGGCTAAATTGGAAACAATTAAACATTTAATGGTCAATTGAGGGTCAAAATGCCCAAATAAAAAAAGAAGGACTAAAATGAAAACAGCGCGTGTTGAAATTATAAATTGAAATTCATCCAGGGCACAATTGCACAAAATTAGAAATACAATTGGGGTGCAATTATAATAATTATATATTGGAGGACTAGATTGCATGTTCATTTCCTTCCAAAAATAGCTCAATCACTTGCCTTTTTGCAGCCCACCGATCGCCCATCCATGCCACCGACCACCCACCATTGTAGATGAGCCATTTCTAACAACCACCACGCCGCAGAAGCGACCACCATGCCAGGTTGAGCACGCCTATAAAAGGCCACCATGCACGAGGGTCGGAGGGGAAGAAATTTGGGAAAAAGACAAATAGAGATAACAGAGAAAGAAAGAAAGAAAAGCATAGAAAAATAGAGGGAAGAGAGGAAATTATGTGACAAAGGAGTGGAAATAATGCATGAAGAAACGCTGAAGAAATATACGGACCAGTAGCAGCGAGCACTCGGCTATCTCCCTTAGCTCCGACAAACTTCTCTCTACCCGAAGGTACAGCTCTCTCTCCTCGATGGTGGCCCTCTCTCCTCAAGCAGTGCAGCTCCTTTTCTCTCCATTTGACGACTTCGAGGGCCTCTCATACTCTTCCTCCTCCACACCATCAGCTCCCAGCCTTAACCCTTCTTATCTGGCGACGACTCGACACAAAAATAGAGGGCAAGCGGTAGCACAGATCAACCCTTTTGACGCACCCACCGACCACCACGAACCACCATTTTTGACTCCACCATGGCAGGGAGAACCACCTCAACATCCTCTACCTAGTGGCGGTGGCAGGTTATCCTTTCATGGTGGTTGGTTCAACACCATAACATCTGTTCATGTGACAAGTGCAATGAATTAATTCACTGCATTGTGCACATTTTTTGGCCTTTGGGCTAGCCTCTCTAGGCCCAACTTATATGGTCGGGTTGGGCCTAAGACCGCTTGGCTGACCTTTGTTGGGCCGACCCATTTAGTTGGGTCAAGCCCAACCCGATTTTTTATTTTTTAAATACAAAAATAAAAATTTAAAGAAAAAATATTTTCTTTTTGTGCATACGGCCGGATTTCAAAGCTTTTACATCATATTCTTCGTAAGAAAACTAAGTGGGATTAGCGGTTTGCCTCATGACTTTCGATTGGGGTCGATTCATGAAACATCCAACTATAAATTGAGTGTTTACTTGATAATGACGGTCATACTATGCCCCAACCATTTCTTGCAAACCCATATACTACCTTCACGTGAAGTGTTCACTGGGCAGTTCATAGACCTTCTAAGACTGGATAGAAAACTTACCCCTCATGTAATGGCTTAGAATTTGATTTGCCAAAAATCTTGATGAAATCATGAGATCATGTATATGTGGGATGAAAGGGATATCAGGTGTGCTTGTGTTATTTAAACAATAAGCAAGAATACATTGTAAACAGAAGCAAATACATGATCACTAAAGAGAAATGTTTGCGTAACAAAAGTCTTGTGGCGTTACAAACAAAATTGCCGACAAGTCATAACAGGAATATAATATGCGGACATGACCAAAACAAAAAGGAAATCATGGAAGTAGACTTCATCTATTGATATTGTCACACTCCCTTACAAAAGCGTTTGCTGATGTCACTTTAATGGTGTAGACACTTGATATCATATTTCTGTGAAGCCTAATTGGATGCAGGACCTGAATTTTCTTCGAATGTTATCCACCCCGCTTTAATCAATTGCATGAGCTTCTTCTTGAAAGCACCACAAGTGTGAATGCTATGCCCTACAGCTCAGACATGGTATTCACAAGTGAGATCAAGCTTGTACCAATCAAGGTAAGGTGGTTGCAAAGGTGTCCGAGGTTTAGGAGCTACTTGCTTAATGCTTACCGATTTTTGATACATCTCATTTAAAGGCAATGGTAGCGGGGTAGTTGTTCTTGGGTTTTCTGGTAATTTCCTTTGGGAAATTTTTAGGCGGATCTTTGGCTTGAAGATTGATGTTGGCAAGTTCGGATGAAGGGTTATGGTAGTTTTGGAATTGACTGTTCCTACACTTATAGTCGTCTTTATAATGCCTGACATTTGTTCTCTAGCCTTCAAAGCCCTTTTTCTCCACAGATGCAGAAATTCTACCACTTCTGATTCCTTGCTCTATTCGCTTTACCACGGCTATAACATCCGTGAACTGCTGTGCTGAACTGCCCATTACATATTCATAATAGGGCGTTTTTAGCGTGTTAGCGAATAATGTTACCATCTTCTTATCTAGAAGCGAAGGATGTACACGTGCAGTGAAATCTCTCCATCTTTGAGCATATTATCTTATGCTTTCTCTGTCCTTCTTCTCCAAGTTGGACAAACTTGTTCCATCAATAGGAATGTTCATGTTGTACTTGTATTGCTCGATGAAAGCATCTACTAGATTTTTTCAACTACGGATCGATGAGTTTTTCATCATGGACTACTTCGCCATTTTGTTACAGATATGATTTTAGGTGAGTGATAGGGCATTGTGTCCCAGTGTATCCGATTAATTCAAGGACACAAAACTTTTTGGTATTACCATATTCGGGACTAGACACATTTCTGCAGCTTGTACTTGGGTCATATAAATTAACCCTTTCAATGGCCCTTATCCTAGCTTCTAGTGTTTCCATCTTGTCTTGGCCAATACCATCTAATGCTTCTATAACTATTGGGGTTGGTGTAGGTGTCGGCACCTCTGATTGTACTGAAAATTGGGTTTTGTTGCGGATCCCGAACTCCTGTCACCTTTTCTTGGTGGTCCATTCCTTGTGTTTGAGTAGCCGCTGTGGGTCTAGTTGAAGGACCCTTGCCGAGGCATTTCTCGGTGCTCGCTCGAGTAAACCGGGGTAAGGCTAGCCACACTAGCTTTCGGGAATCCAATTCTTCTATAAAATGAGCATCGCGGTGTGCACGCTCTTGGCCCTCCATATTTCTTTGTTGATGATATGTTATACACAACGATGGATGCATGTGGATGCAAATGTATGTACATACATAACAAGTGAATTATCGTGAATGGTGTACCCAAAAGCAAGTTCTAAGCCATTACATGAGGGGTAAGTTTTCTATCTATTCTCGAAGGTCTTTGAACTGTCCAGTGACCACCTCACGTGAATGTACAGTAGGGGTTTACAAGAAATGGTTGGGGCACAATATGATCACCATTATCAAGTAAACACTCGGTTCATAGTTAGATATTTCACGAATCTGAACCCTGATCGAAAGTCATGAGGCGAACCGTTAATCCCCACCTAACCTAAAATTGAGTTTACTCTAGAAATTAAAATGCATGATGCCGATAATTCAAACCCGATGATATGCATTGACTGAAATTAAAATTGTATGCTAAGGCAGTAAAATGTGTGTTAAAAATAAACCAAGGAATAAACAATCAAACAAACCAAAGCTTAGTCCACCTATGTCCCAAGTGGAGTCGCCATCTATCGCAACAACGATTTTTGGACGCGCTTCCCACCCCGCCACCACCCCCTTGGGAGAGACAACGACACGCGGTGAAAATGGGGTGTTTAATAGTCATAGATATTATGACTATAAATATTAGGAGTCACCACCTAGTATTAAGGTTACTATGAAATCTAATGGTCTACGAGAGTTTGGGTAAGAGCACTTGTTGTGCAAGGAAAAGATGCATCACCCTCAATGCACCATACCTAAGGTAATCTGCATTGTTGTTTGATTGTTTTTCTAAGTTGAAATTTTTACACTACATTTTCAAAAATACAGTTTTTGTGTCTGCGAGTGTACTTTACAATGTAATTTTACATCGCAGTTCCAAGTTTTTTTTTATCTACGGATGTACTTTACAATGTAATTTTACACCGTAGTACAAGAAAATTTATCTGCGGGTGTATTTTACAATGTAAATTTACACCCGGACAAATGAAACAAAAATATTTATAATTATTTTTATTATTTTGGCCAAATTCTAATGGATAATCGCAAACTGGTTACGATATCCAAATTTTTATTCTAAAAATATGGAAAAATATGCAACATATTTTTTATGAAAATATGTATGGAAAAATCATGGAATTTGGCCGTGTGCACAAAAACAAATATATTTTTGTATTTTTTATTTTTTGTAATAATAATACTAGTAAAAAATATTTGTTTTGTTAATTTGTATTTTTAAGTTTTTAATTTTTCTATTTTTTTCTGAGTCAGGTGATAGCCCACCCTTAGTGAGTTGGAAGCCCAAAGGGTGTGGTTGGGCTGGAAGCCCAAGTCGCCTAGATCGTGGGCCGGTCTCGGAGATATTGCAGCCTCTATATTTGCAGAGGGTTGCACCCTGTACATTCACAGATGGTAGAAGAAACGTGTTCCTGCACTGTTCAGGCGTCGGAACAGTGCAGGAACATGCAATTTTTTTTTGAGAAATTGCAATTTGGTCCTTAGCTTTATGCGCCTTTTTATTTTGGTCCCTAGTTTTTGATTTGCACGCTTCAACCCTCAATTGAACACTAGATTCGGATTCGTTCAATTCGGTCTCGATTTCGTATAATTGATTTAAAAATTCAAATCGGTCTCCGAAAATTCCATTCTCCTCAATTGAGCCCGAATTAAATTCAAGAAATTGATTTCTTATTAACTTAGCCATTAAATTAATATGACCACTTTAAAATATAATTAAGTCCTTGCACTTAATTAAATCCTTCAATTGGACCTTAAATTAATTTCCGATCATAATTAAATTTTAAAATTTGTCAACGATTAAATCAAATCAACCCATACAAATATAATTATGTAGTTTAAAGGATTCATCCAACAATAAATTATTTTTGCCTTAAATCTGTATTTTTCTCTATTTTTGGAACCAAAGAGATATGATTGGACTCGCGAAAACAACCAAAATTGCCATATTGATTTTTCTACCCACGCTGGCTCCTTTTATTTTATTTTTTTGTAATTTTATTTTATTTTGGGAGAGTAACCCAAAAATTGGGTTACGACACCATGAAATCTTCATCTTCACTTTCTCATCCGGGTAGGTCACCCATTACAATGAGACCATCTTTACCATATTTAATCTGGGAAGGTCACCCATTACAATGAGACCTTCTTCACTATTGTCACCGGGCGAGTCACTTATTATAATGAGACCTTCTTCACTATTGTCACCTGGGCGAGTCACCCATTATAATGTGACCATCTCTATCACTTTCGACCAGGAGGTCACCCATTACAATGAGACCATCTTCACTATTTTTCACTTGGGTAAGACACTCATTACAATGAGACCATTTTTCGGTTATGTTCACAAACATCATCACCTTTCATCCTTTAAGTATCCTCCTTATGCCCCGATTCTCGGGTAGTGTGCTTTCTAGCCATACCTTACCATTCCTTTTGAGTGTGCTTTATAGCCTTCATCTGTGGATGGATCAATCATTTCTTGGTTTGATAAATCCATTTTCTTTTCTTTACAACGCTTACGATTTAAAGTTTTTACAAGACTTTAGTTGTAAGCATTGTAAAGAGGGGGCAATCTGTCAGTAAACCAATTTTTGTGTCACTACAAAAATAAATATAAATAAAAAAATAAAATAAAAGGGGCTTGGCGCCAGTAGAAAAATCATAGTGAAAATTTTGAATATTTCTTGAGCTGAATCATACCCTTTTGTGCCCAAAAAATGAGAGGAAATACAAATTCACAGTAAAAATTAAGTCAAAAATCATAATTATATTTTAAATAAGCCAATTTGATATAATCATGGGCTAATTTAAAGTATTGTTATATATGAGAATTAATTTAGGGTCCAATTGGAGAATTTAGTTAAGTACAAGGACTTAATTATGCTTTAAATTGGTCAAATTAATTTTATTAAGGGCTTAATTGATGAAAAATTAATTCACAAGTTTAATTCAAGCCCAATTGAGAATATCAGAATTTTTGGACATCAAATTGAATTTTTTTCAAGCTAATTACACAAAATTAAAGGCCAAATTGAAAACAATTTAAACCTTAATGGTCAATTGAGGGTCAAAATGCACAAATCAAAAGAGAAGGACTAACATGAAAAGGGCGTGCACAAGTTAAGGTTAAGTTGAAATTTGGCCGGGGGCACAATTACATGAAATTACAAATTTAAATTCAATTGGTGGTGCACATTGCATCTTCACCTCCCTCTAAAAGCACCACCTCGTCGTTGCTTTATCTGCAGCCCATCGACTGGCCACCCACGCCTGCTATCCAGCTACCAGGTCATCTACCAACCAGCCACCGTGTCAAGCTACACCACCTATAAATAGCCACAATGCATGACGAGATGAAGGGGAGAAGAATCTGTAGACACCATCTCTCTGTAAAAACAGCCCTCGAGCTCTCTCTCTGTCCACCATTGGCAGTCGTTTGGCCACCCAAAAACCACCTCATCGCCACCATTCACTTCCCCTTTACACTAGAAACATAAACGCACGTTCAAGAGAAGCTCTTAGCGACGTTCCATGTAGTTGCAACATGAACACAACAAATTCAGAGGCTTTTTCTGGCCACCACAGGCCACAGTTGGCAACACCATCGCGACAAGAAGAATCACCTCAATGTCCTCTACACAATGGTATTAACAAATAAGCCATTCATCAAACCCCAAAATCCCTCACTACACTATTCATCTTCTTCGCGGGAGTGAATTATTCACTCCCTTTGGTCGGGTAGGGTTTGGTGCTAGACTTGACCATAAAAGAGTGGGCTTCCAGCCCGTAAGGACTAGAAGCCGAGAACAAGTTTTGGTGGGCCTCCAGCCCGTGAGAACTGGAGGCCCAACCCTCGCAAGATGAGCTGAGAGTCCAACCTCTGGAGGCGGCCGACATCCTAGCCCACCAAGGTTAGGCAGCCGCCTGGCCTACCAGTGGCGGCAACCACCTGCCTCACAAGGGTCGAGCAACCAGTCGGCCCATCAGCATGACCAACCATCCCAACCCATAAAAAATTAAAAATACAAAAAAATAAAACATAAAACAATAAAATAATATTTTTAAATCTTTTTGAAAGATGTATATATATATATATATATATATATATATTACTATTATTATTAAAAAAATCAAAATATAAATTGAGTTTTTGTGTATATGGCTGAATTCCAAGATTTTTCAAGCATATTTTTCATAAAAAAATATGGTGCATGGTTCTCATATTTTAAAACAAAAATTAGATATCGTAACCAGTTTAGGATTATCCATTAGAATTTTGGCCAAAATATCAAAAATAATTTTAAATATTTTTGTTTCATCTATTAGGGTAAAACTTACATTGTAAAGTACATCAATGAATAAAAAAGAGGTTTTTTATGTATGGTGTAAATTTAGATTGTAAAGTACATCGATATACAACAAAAATATTTTGAAATATAGAGCAAATATTAACTTAGAAAAACAATCAAATAACAATGTAGCTTATTCTAGGTAGGGTTCAACAGGGGTGATACATCTTCCCCTTACATAGTAAGTCTCCTTGCCTAGACTCTCGCAGACCATTAGATTCCTAATGACCTTAATACTAGGTGGTGACTCATAATAATTATAGTTGTAAATTTTACAGCTATAAAACAAGCCCACATTTCACCTCGCGCTGTTGTCTTCCCCAAATTGCTGGGGATGGTGGGGCGCGAAGCGCGTAAAAAAAATCACCATCGCAATAATACTCATCACAAAATAATCATCTCTTAGATGGGTATTCGAGTAGTATTTACTCGTGATAATTGTTTTATATAACCAATTTAAGGAATGGAAGATGTCTTTGTAAGGTGTTGTAGAGGATGGTTTAAAATGCTTATAGACTTTTCTAAAAGACCCTTAAATTAGATTTAAAAGATGTTGTTTGACTCAATTTCGTATTTTCCGTTTTTCATCTTTGGCTCTTAAGCTTAATTTTTAATGATATATTGTCTTTTCTATTTTATTTTTCAACCTTGGCAAGGATTTTTTTCCTATTTAAAGAGTTATAAATCTCTCAAAATAGAAGATTATATTAGAGAAAAATATTCAGAAATAAAATAATAATTAAGGTTCTTGTGATAATATAGTTTTTGTCTTAAGAATAATTGTTTTTTTTTGTTTGTTATTTTCATTTAAAATAAATAAGAAAGGTGTCCGCCAACTAAAATGAGGGTTGCCTATTCACTATTGTCATAGTTTTTATAAAGATACCCTAATTCTTTTTCTACCCTTCATAGCTCTAGTCATAGTCACTAACAATCGTCTAGTCATAGTCATTAACTATCATCAGATATCTTTAGTGAAAGTGATACTACAATTTTCTACATTTGCTAACTCAAAAACAATGAGAATACAACTTGGAAAGAAAGGAAAAAAATGTAAATTTAGATAAGAGCACGTGAATAAATTTCCTAATGGCAATGCATGCATGTCCTTTTGGAAAACAATACACCACCAACTTTCCAACTTTAATGGATTATTATCATCAATAAAAATGCTAAAGGTAGACAACAATTTAATCAAAGAAGCTAATTCAAGGTTTTTTGATCTGGAGCACCTCATTGACAAGTTTGTCAAAATTCATGGATGATGTACCATTAAAACCAGTTGCCGCTTCAGCCTTTGACTTCCATTCCATGGCCTTCTTTTTCATCTCCTTACCTTTCTCCCCATCAAGCAACTCTGTTACAAGCTTCTCTACTTGATCTCTGTTTGCATCACTTTCAATTTCCATGCCAACACCCCAATCAATGCAAGCAAACTTACAGTTAGTTTGCTGCTCGGCGAAAAATGGCCAGCATAGCATCGGCACACCGTTGGACAAGCTTTCAATGGTGGAATTCCACCCCATGTGGCTTAAAAACCCTCCGATTGATGAATGCTTCAGGACTTTTTCCTGCGCACACCAACTCGCTATCAGGCCTCTTTCTTTAGTCTCTTCAAGAAATTCTTGAGGAAAAACCGCTGATTCGCCGCTGACAAGATCAGGCCTGATTATCCACAGAAACCTTTTCTTGCTGTTAGCTAGTCCCCAAGAAAACTCCACAAGTTGCTTTGTGTTCATGACTGTGATGCTCCCAAAATTCACGTAGATAACAGAGTTGGGATCCTTGGAATCGAGCCATTGCAGGCATTCATTCTCTTCTTTCCACAGACTGGATCCAATCGATGCTAGATAATCATTCTGTGTCTGATCAAGAAGCAAATTAACAGGGCCAATAGAATAAATTGGAGGAAACATAGATGAGAGAGCAACCAGAATATCATGATCTAAGTCATCAAAAGTATTCACAAGAGCAGCTGAAGCTCTTGAAGTTACATTAGTCATTCTTATCAGAAAGTTTAGCATAAAATCATTTCGATCTGTTGTGCGAATGAAGGTTGGAAAGTCCTTAAGACGAATATCTTTCATTCCAGGAATCCAGTCTATCTTCGTCTCCAAATATCCATTCGTCAAATCGCTTTCTTCTGCATCATTGATATGGAAGATTAACATACGTTACATGAACAAATTGCTTCGAAAAATTCATGGTACGTACCTTTGAGCGGTACGTGTTTATTCAAACAATTTATTTGTGAATTTATATTTTTTGAGCGGCACACGATGCAAAAATTATGAAATATCCTATGTGTACCGTTGGTATATATAGCAGAGACATCATTATATCCAAGGTCTTATCATGGATTTGTTGACAATTTTATTTACAGAGTAATGAGTATGTTTATCTAATTACTTCTAAAGTAGCGTGGTGTGAAAACAGAAAACTTGTGATCTGCACAATAAGTCTCGAGTTTGAGTTAGAACGTGCACTTCTTATAAAAATCTAAAACAACTGGGATTTTATTCACTCACTTAAACTTACAAAGTAGGCTTTCACATTATGGAGGTAGGTTTTCTCACACCCAAAAAAGTTGTTTATCTGATTAGGATTTAAGTATTCATATGGTGTTTCTCTACGTATTAGATAGTTGATGATGAATTGAATAAAAGTTGCAAAGTTGTAGAATTTTCTTCCAAACGAAGAAACCTTTTCCTTTTTCTAAAGTCAATAGACCCTAATATCTCTGTCAAACAAAAAGAACCCAACCCCTAATGCAAACATCGAAGATCTGCCTTTCGCCATCTTCCATGAACAGCCTCACCAGAGTAGTTTTAGCACTCTTGAAACCAAAATGATTCATCCCAGTCATGACATGCCACCATAAAAGCTCCTTATAGCAACTCCCTTACCATCTCCGATGTTGTCTCTCCATCACTTCATCCATCTAGTCATCAAACTTTGATTGAGCGACATGAAAAAAATTAGTTAGGGAGAGCCAAATTCCATTTTTATTTTGTTTCTTTTTGTTTAGATGTAATCTTATTTAATATTTATTTATATAAAACGGTGGTAAAAAAAGTAATAAATAGTGAAAAATGATAGTGGAGAGAGAGAGAAAGATTCATAGAAAGACTGGTCAGTACAACTCTGCATTAATGATACTACATCAAAAACTACTTCAATGATTCGAATAGGTTCACTAACAATAATATTTGGTGATTTGTATCACACAACCTTTCTAATGGCCAAACACACTTGAATGATATTCGTCCCATTAAAAGAGATACTTTGCATCAAATTTAGACATTTAATCGATTAAATCCAACTAATTAGCCTCTTTCTCAATCCTTCACCATTTTCCATAGATGCTTTCTCTCCCCTCTATCAAAATTAAAGGCTAAATGAATCAAAGAATTTTAGAAAGCTTTTAAGGAAAGAAGATTCTTTAAAAAAACATTAATTACATGTATTTTTCTAAGAATAAAAGGGCTATCATTTTACGTTACTTTCAATTTTATTTCATTTTTAAAAAATATTAAGCACTCACCTAATATCATAATATTTGTTTTTGAGATCATAATAACCGTATAGAAGAAAAAACAAAACATATCAAGAATCTCAATTCTCACTCAATGTAATATTGAAGTACAAAATTGAAAAAAGATTTAATAATAAAATAAGTATTTTCCTATTCACAATGATTAGTTTGAAGGAGGTAATGTTTTTTTTAAAAAATCCCTTATTTTCTTTAATACTAGTTTATAGGAATGACTTATAATAATGGTAAGATCATATTTTTTAAAAAAATGAAATTTCTTGTATTCACTCCTTACCTATGATGGTTTAAAGTGAAATTGCTATTTTTAAGACGACTTGAATAACTGATAAAAATTCTAGGGATGAAATTGCTATTTTGAAGACATAAATTTGTTAAAATAACATTTTTAGTAGTGTAAATATGGAAAAAATGCTATTCTTACAATTCATTTGTATTTTAGTGCCTGTTTGGTATTATGGTATCATAATTCTTTCAAAGTATTTTTCAGCTACAAATACATCTAAAGAAAAATATTTTGTTTAGTGAAGTTTTTTCAACCACTTTCCTAAATGGTTTCTTAATATATGTGGTATTAATACAACTACTTACTCATAACTAATTTAATTAGTTCTTTTATAATATAATCATGTTATTAATTATACAATTATAATGAATAATTTATATAAAAAATATAAATTAATGAAGTAATATGAAAGTTAAAAGATAAAACGTTAACTTTTAAAATCAAATTTTATTTATTTGAATATTTTCAATTTAATATTAGATTTTTAACATTTTGATTTTTAAGATTTTTTAAAAAGAAATTGAAAATAAATATTTTAAAAAAATAAACCCAAAATTTAAATTTTATATTTTGAAATATAAAAAAATTACATTTATAAATATATTCTTATACTTAAAAATTTCTATTAGTATTTTATTCTCTCTAACCTTTATTTTATTTACCTTAAAGTTTATCATAAATCATTCTAGTTTCAATTTTCATGATTTTGATGATTACACTCTCATGTTTGCATTCCATGTTGCTATTATAGTGGTTATTGAATAGTAATCAAATCATCAAAGGTAGAGAAAAGAGTCTTGTGGTTCTATTTTTGGTCACAAAATCATTAATCATAATCATTATTGTATGATAATTGTTACAATTGTCTTTCCAACTATCTCTTTTCTTTGTCCATGTTTAATTTGTTACTTAGAACTCTTCCGACCAATTGACATATCTTTATAAATCAAATGTTTCATATCTTTTCCCAAACAAACACAATTAGGGATAGATCGATGAGAGGTAAATGTAATTGATGAGAAGGCACTTTGTCTTGGTATGATCAATTGACATTAACCTTTAAATCTTGCGACTTAATGATATCAAAATAATTTTATAAAAAATAAATTAAAATAGATTATATACTGAATAAAACCGATATTAAATAAAGCACGATATTATGGTATAAAATTAAAATTGAAAAAGTATCCCAACAAAATTATGGAATAAAGTGAAAAAGAACTTAGCTTTTCATTGTTAACCCAAGCCCTCCGAGTATATGCCTAGAATTACACTATAAGCTAAACAGAATGGGTTTTGGAACAATGTTTTTCACTGCTCATAACATTGTTCATCAAGACTCGGATGCACTCGTGGAATGTAATAGTAAAACGTTAGAATACGATAAGAAACATTTTTATGCTAGAACAACAACCAACTGACTTTGACCGAATGGTTAAAGCGTGCAATCGCAAAGGTTCACGTAAATAGTCGAATCACGCCACCACATACACGGAAATGGAATTGCATAGTCATAATATAAGTATTATTTGTATGCTTCAATCGCACAAAGAGGTCGCTTGACCTAGTGGCGAAGGCGTGTTGCTTCCCTTCCCCGCATCTACAGTTCGAATCTCTCAGTCGCATTTTCCAAATAGTGATGAACAACGAAATCACTGTTCATTTCTCTTTGAAAAAGTTATTTCCTTTTTTTAATTTGGGCTTCTTTGTTTTTGTTTGTTATTTTAATAACCGTGTCCGAGCCACTATACACACAACATGATTAATCTTTGAACCTATTTTTTAACATATATTTTATGTTTTTTTCCCACTTATATTTGTTTTTTCTATAACCGCAGTTGTCCGAGTCAGCTTTACACGAACCATGATTTTTTTCACATGTATACATTTTTTTAATCTCGAGACCCACTTCTTTTCCACATTTTGGTTTCATTTATTTTCACTTATACATTTTTTATTATTTCATTAATTATGGTATAAAGTTAAAATTGAAAAAGTATCCCAACAAAATTATGGAATAAAGTGAAAAAGAACTTAGCTTTTCATTGTTAACCCAAGCCCTCCGAGTATATGCCTAGAATTACACTATAAGCTAAAACAAAATGGGTTTTGGAACAATATTTTTCACTATTTATAGCATTGTTTATCAAGACTCAGATGCACTCGTGGATTGTAATAGTAAAACGTTAGAATTACATAATTGATATTTGTATGCTAGAACAACAACGAACTGACTTTGGCCGAATGGTTAAAGCGTACGCTGCAAAGGTTCACGCAAGAGTTCGAATCACGCCAGCCACACACACACAAATGGAATTATTGAGTAATAATATAATTAATATTTGTATGCTACAATTGCACAAAGAGGTCGCTTGGCCGAGTGGCAAATGCATGCTGCTTCCCTTCCCCGCATCTACAGCTTCGAATCTCTCAGCTGCATTTTCCAAATAGTGATGAACAACGAAATCACTGTTCATATATGTTTGAAAAAGTTATTTCCTTTTTTTTTTTTAAAAAAAGTCGGGCTTCTTTGTTTTTGTTTGTTTTTTGATAACCGGTGTCCGAGCCAACATACGCACAACATGATTAATCATTGAACCTATTTTTTTAATATTTTTTCCCACTTATATATATATTTTTTTGTTTTTTCTATAACCGGAGTTGTCCGAGTCAGCTTTACACGAACCATGATTTTTTTCACATGTATACATTTTTTTAATCTCGAGACCCACTTCTTTTCCACATTTTGGTTTCATTTATTTTCACTTATACATTTTTATTATTTCATTAATTATGGTATAAAGTTAAAATTGAAAAAGTATCCCAACAAAATTATGGAATAAAGTGAAAAAGAACTTAGCTTTTCATTGTTAACCCAAGCCCTCCGAGTATATGCCTAGAATTACACTATAAGCTAAACAGAATGGGTTTTGGAACAATGTTTTTCACTGCTCATAACATTGTTCATCAAGACTCGGATGCACTCGTGGAATGTAATAGTAAAACGTTAGAATACGATAAGAAACATTTTTATGCTAGAACAACAACCAACCGACTTTGACCGAATGGTTAAAGCGTGCACTCGCAAAGGTTCACGTAAATAGTCGAATCACGCCACCACATACACGGAAATGGAATTGCATAGTCATAATATAAGTATTATTTGTATGCTTCAATCTGCACAAAGAGGTCGCTTGACCTAGTGGCGAAGGCGTGTTGCTTCCCTTCCCCGCATCTACAGTTCGAATCTCTCAGCCGCATTTTCCAAATAGTGATGAACAACGAAATCACTGTTCATATATGTTTGAAAAAGTTATTTCCTTTTTTTTTTTTAAAAAAAGTCGGGCTTCTTTGTTTTTGTTTGTTTTTTAATAACCGGTGTCCGAGCCAACATACGCACAACATGATTAATCATTGAACCTATTTTTTAACATATATTTTATGTTTTTTCCCACTTATATTTGTTTTTCTATAACCGCAGTTGTCCAGGTCAGTTTACACGTACCATGATTTTTTTCACATGTATACATTTTTTTAATCTCGAGACCCACTTCTTTTCCACATTTTGGTTTCATTTATTTTCACTTATACATTTTTTATTATTTCATTAATTAAATGTTTATTATTATTTATGTTTTTTATTCTTCAAGTTAAATAATTTCTTCAAATATAATAATATTTTTTTTGTTAATATTGTTATGTATGGAATTTTCTAATTATTATAGATAATACATACAAAATAATGATAATGATTATTTATAAATTTTATTCTCTTTTAGGTATGTCAGACTAATTATATATTTTGATATTTATTTAATATTGAAACCTTAATATATATATATATATATAAATGACCTAATTTTTTTGGATTTTTTTTGATATCATTGTTCTGAAATATTGTTAATATAATAATATGAAAAAAAATAAAATATATGGAACTTGTTTCTCTAACAATAAATATGGTCTCACCAGTTTTTATTATTTTCACTGTTATTAAAGTTATTGTTTTTAATGTTACATTTTAATTTCTATTGGTGGTCATTTTAAAAATGATATTTTTTATTTTTTATTTTTTTTATTCTTCAATTAAAATAATTTTTAAAAATCTAATAATATTTATTTTTGTTTTGTCATTTATTTAGTTTTTTAATTGCTTTTTTGTTAATATTGTTAGATGTTGAGATTTCTTCTTCTTCTTCTTCTTCTTCTTATTATTATTATTATTATTATTATTATTATTATATACAAGGCATTCAAAATAATGATAATAATTATTTTTAATATTTTTTTCTTATAAATATGTGAGACTAATTATATATTTTGATTTGATATTTATTTAATATCAACACCTTAATATATATATATATAAAGAAATACCATATTTATTATTTTCAAAGAATAATAATTTACGGACAATATTCTAAACTATTTTTAATATAATAATATGAGCAATCAATTTTACAATTAGTTCTCTATATAGAAAAAAATAATTTCTAACAGATTTTATCAAAAAAGTTTTAGCAGTAGCAACATTCAATCACTTCTTTGAGGGGAAAAAACTCTGTTTCTAACAAATTTTATGAATTATAATTTTACTAATTAAATATTAAAATAATAGATTATAACACGCACAAAATTAATCAGTTTTTTACATAAATAAAAAAGCTCAAATTCGCTCTCGGTAGCTCAAAGGTCTTCAAAGGTATATTTTCAATGGTTTGAAAGTCAATTTATCGGATGCCATCTTTTAAGAGATAGGAGAACCTTTTTGTATAAGTCACCTTAGCTTTAATTAGAATTTAAAATTAAAAAAAGTCTTAACATATATATAATTATTGTCTTGCTATAGAACAACTCCCTCATAAGACTATTACTGGTAAGATAGCACATAAACTGAGAGAAAAAAAAACATAGAACATAATTAAAGTGGATGACAATCATTGTTCGAGATAAACATAGTACTCTTTTTTTTCTCTTCTTCCTTGAGAAACTAATTAAGTTTTTTATTTAAAAATAATATAAATAATATTTTAAAATATCACCTAGTAATTTAAATTAAAATAATTTTTTAACATAGCTTTAAGGATTAAACAAGCACAAGTACAAATCTCAATATCTTATTATTATTCTTTCTTTTAATTAATATGCAAATTTTTGGTCTAAATGTTTTTATTTTGGTATGATTTCTCACTTCTTCTAGGGAAGGTGCATAATAATATGGCCGGTAGATTTCGAATTTAATAAACCAATAAAGCAGCCACTGGATAAAGTGAACATGCAGGAATCTGGTTCTACTCACATTTTAAAGCGATGGAAGATGGTGGACATGAATGGTTACGATTCAGAGATGGCACTGAAATTCAAGATTCCTGTATTTTGTTTTTAGCTTTTTTCCACTACAAGGTTATACGTGTTGTACTATACAACTAGATATTAGCCAGCGACCCGAATTATATTTTTTTAATATAAAAAATATTAATTGTGAGAGATTTTTTTTATTATAATATAAATGTGTATAAAATAATAAACTTGTACAAAATTCTTGTGAAGTTCCAAATAAAAAATAAACATTGTCGAAGAAAGATCGACAAAACAAAACGAATGAATACTAAATAAAAAATTTGAAAGAATAAGGTTCAAATGAAAAATAAAATACATAATGAATTCAAATCGAACGACAAAATTAAAACAAATAAAAACCTTGGGACCGAAACAAATAAAGATAAAAAAATGCAATGTAATTTTGTTAAAAATTAAAAGAATAAGGATTGAAATGAAAAGTTGCATATATGACCAATTTGAATTAGAGGAAAAATTTAAACAGATTATAACATGCATACTGAAAAAAAGAGGACAAAATTAAAACAAATTAAATGCGTATCAAAAAATTATAGGAACCAAAAGCGAATCAAAAATCAAAAGAATTAAGGATCGAAATAAAACCAACATATATAATCGGTTTCAATTGAAGGGCACAATTAAGAAAATCAACATTTTCATTGAAGAAATCAAGAATAAAAATGAAATCAAAAGAACAAGTACCTATAATTTCTCGAGGCAGGAGAGAGAAAAGAAAGAAAAACCACACTACCCCTGGCTCTAGGCTTCTTTTTGTCTTTTCAGGGGTTTTGTTAGTATTTTCACTGTGCATAAATTTGTGAAAAATGAAAATACC
>CM063604.1:6154356-6619356 GCA_032356905.1 Salix exigua
CGGTAAGGATGCTTTACAGAGTGCAGAGGAAAGTGTTGAAAGCTGACATTCTTGTATAATAAAAAGGTTTTCTGAGGAATGATGAAGCTAATATGAGCTGAATATTAGAGATGAAGAAAGCATAAGAAAAAGAGGGAAAACGAAAATTTTAAAAGTAATCACTGTTTATAAAATTGCCCCATACATTTCCCGTGGCCTACAGTCCTTTTAAATACACAAAAGTTAGGATGCCAGCTATTCTAACAAACTTCTAGCTGGACAAATTCTTCATTGCTCTAGAATATACTAACACCTTCTGGAGTATATGTATTCTTATACATGTATTTTCGTACATGTATTTATACATCAACATCCCCCCTCAAGCTCATGCCTTGGAGGTCCAAGCATGAGATTGCTACAATGAGTTCGAAACAGGGGAGAACTCAGGCCTTTGGTTAATATATCAGCAAACTGCTCTTGGGAAGACACAAATTGCACAAAGAGTTGATGAGCAGCTACTCTCTCACGAACAAAGTGGACATCAATCTCAATATGTTTGGTTTTCTGATGCTGCACAGGATTAAATGCCAAAGCAATTGCTGAGAGATTGTCACAAAAGATGACTGGAGGCTGAGGAAGGTTAACATGCAGGAAAGTGAGCAATTGTTTGATCCAATCGATTTCTGCAGCAGTGAAGGATAGAGCCCTATATTCAGCTTCAGTAGAGGATCTTGAGACTGTGCCTTGCTTTTTCGAAGACCAGGAGATAGGATTAGATCCGAGAAACACAACCAGCCCTGTAGTTGATCGTCGATCATTGGGATCACCTGCCCAATCAGCATCGCTGAAGGCCTTGAGATCCAGTGATCCTTGATGATAGTGAATACCTGTTGTGGCTGTCCCCTTTAAGTAACGAAGAATGCACTTGACAGCAGTGAAGTGAATGACCATGGGCCTTTGCATGAACTGGCAGACTTGATGCACGAAAAATGCAATGTCTGGCCTTGTGAAGGTTAGATATAGAAGAGCCCCAACAATGCTTCTATACAATTTAGGATCATCAAAGAGAACCCCATCATCCTTGAGTAATCTCTGATAAGGAAGGCAGGGAGTATCACAGGCCTTAGCATCCAACATATCTGTTTTAAGAAGCAAATCATGAACATACTGAGATTGCGTGAGAAACAGCCCATTTGGAACATGAGTGATCTAAATACCCAGGAAAAAATGAAGCACACCCAAGTCCTTGATTTCAAACTCAACAGTAAGAGAATTAATTATCTGTGTAATGGCAGCAGATGAACTTCCAGTAATAATTATATCGTCAACATACACCATTAAAACAACAATACCAGCAGGAGCATGTTTCACAAATAGAGATGAATCAGAATACGTATGGTGAAAACCCAAAGCAGATAAGAATTCAGTGAACCTGTCATTCCAAGCCCGAGGTGCTTGCTTCAGACCATAAATCGATTTATGAAGTCTGCACACCAAATCAGAATTAGTAGTGTCAATAAACCCTGGAGGTTGAGCCATAAACACCTCCTCCTGAAGAATGCCATGTAGAAATGCATTCTTGACATCTAACTGTCTCAAAACCCAACCAAAAAGAGCAGCAAGAGCTAAGACCAATCTAACAGTAGTAGGTTTCACTCATCGGATCGAATGTTTCTCCATAGTCCTGGCCTGGTTCTTGACTAAATCCTTGAGCAACCAGCCGAGCTTTATGGCGAGCAACTGAACCATCTGCATGTTTCTTAACCTTGAAGATCCATTTACTGCCCACTACATTCTTATGTGGAGGCAATGAGACAAGACTCCAAGTACCCTCGAGATTGAAGGGTCGCAATCTCGGCTTGCATGGCAAAGAAACCGACAGTGACTTTTGAGAGCAGCTTTATAGGTAGAAGGTTCACACACTGAGTCATCTATGGCAGGAGAAATGGTGTGGAAACAAACCTTCTTTTTACTCACCCCACTCTTACTCCTGGTTAGCATGGGATGGACATTCATTGGAGACAATTGAAGCACAACAGACAGACCATCAGGATTAAAATTTTCTACAGAAATGAGAGGTTCAGAATGCATACCTTTGCTAAGGTCAGGAGCCACAAGAATAGAAGCAAAAGGGGAAGCATTAGAGGCAATGGGCTCAGAGGATGAAGAAGACTCGGATACATGCTCAACAGCAGGGGAAGAACCAGCACTAGGAGATGACACAGACTGTGTATTGGACTGAGATGAGGAGGACAGTAGAGAAGTATCATGGGGTGTGGAAGACAAAACAGGGGAAGGGTGTATGGTGACAACATTAGAGGGAGACACAATAGGCAGACTTGTCCTAGAGGTAGGTATGTTAGTTGCACTGGACAATGAGGAAGAGATAAGTAATTCATGGTATGGAAACACATTCTCATTGAATATTACATGCCGAGATATATAAGAACGTTTCTTGGAGACATCATAGCAAATATAGCCCTTAAAATTGGGTGCATAACCAAGAAACACACACATTATAGTCTTAGGTTGCAATTTGTTTTGAAGGTAAGGTCGAAGCAATGGAAAGCATGCACACCCAAAGATCCTTAAATGTGAAATAATAGGCAGTTTTCCAAACAACAATTCAAAGGGAGATTTGAAGGAGAGAACAGCAGATGGCATTCGATTAATAAGAAAAGATGCAGTATGCACTGCATAAGTCCAAAAAGATGAAGGCAATTTAGCATGCTGAAGTAGAGTAATTGTTGTTTCAATAAGATGTCTGTGTTTCCTCTCTGCTAGGCCATTTTGTTCAGGTGTGTAAGGACAAGATTTTTGATGGATAATGCCTTTTGAATGTAGAAAAGTTTGAAAGGATTTGCTCATATATTCACCACCACCATCACTTTGTAAGATTTTAATGGAATGTGAGAATTGATTAAGGGCATAATTATAGAAATGAACAAAGACCGAATGGACATCACTTTTATTGATAAGAGGGAAGAGCCAACAAAACCTAGAATAGTCATCCACAAAAATTACATAGTATTTGTAGCCATCAATAGATAAACTTGGAGAGGGACCCCAAACATCACTATGTATAATGTGAAATGGAACATCAGAGGAATGTGTACTGGAATGAAATGGCAATTTACAGAATTTGCCTTGTAAACAACTAACACATACATCTTGATTTTTGGCTAATGAGCAAGAAATTCTGGCTTTGTGTAGCATTAATTTGACAATGTTGTTTGTAGGATGACCTAATCTATGATGCCATGTAGAAGACAGTACAAACTGACCACTAAGTGCTTGAGCTTGAAATCCGAGAGAAGAGAGAGCAGACTGGGAAGGAAAGGATGGAAGAGGGTAAAGCCCATTGCAACATAGCCCCTTATACAGTAGCCTTCCCGTGACCTTGTCCTGGATCCAAAAATAAAAGGCATCAAAAATCACTCTACAATTGTTATCCACACACATTTGATGAACTGACAGCAAATTCTGAGACAGTTTTGGGACACATAACACAGAGTTTAAATGAAAAGTGTGAACAGGAGTAGTAATAATGACATTGCCAATATGTGATACAGTGAGACCTTCACCACTTGCTGCTTGAACTGAGTCATTTGTGGGATAAGATGTACTTGTTGTCAAGGTAGATAAGTCTAGTGTCATCTGATTAGTTGCCCCTGAATCCGTGATCCATACTGGAGCTGCTGCTGAGGATGATGATGGGGACTGAGTATGACCCATGAAATTTGGCAGAATTTGGCAGGGACACATTTGATTCAACACCATTGCTATGACCCATGAAATTAGGTCCATTCTCATTGTAATAGCAGTACCAGGTGGTGTGGTTTGATTTGCCACACACATTGCACCGAGGCCTCTCATACCCCCTGAAACCACAAGATGGGGTTGTATGTCCTGCTTTGTTACAGAGTTGGCAGACAGGCATACCAGAACCAGTGGAAAACATAGATGAAGATGCATTAGATGGTGCAGTATAGGAATCCAGACCAGGATGAAAACCACTCAACCCACCAGGTGATGTGTTATGGACTACAGATGGTCTTACAGCCATGGGTGCTCTCGGGTAGAATCCCTCTCGCCTAAGCAGGATTATACCTACCTCTTCCCCTATTCCTATTAAAAGGCCTAAAACTTCCATTATCATAGGAATTATAGCCTTGTTGTCCAAGGGGAACAGGAGATTTTGAAATTGTATTCATAGCTGCAAGAAATGTGGGATTACTGCTCACATTATTTTCCACTATCAATTCTTCAGCTAGGAGTTGTGATCTAAATTCCTTCAAGGTAATCACATTCTCTCTACCTCTAATCACACATCTAAAAGTATTATATTCTGCAGGCAGCCCATTCAATGCCAAAATCACTATGTCTTCATCAGCAAAAAATACCCCTGCTTCTGACAAATAATCACGGGCTTCTTTGATTTTCAGTAAATATTGGCTTATAGAGTTAGTCCCTTTCCTAATGTTATGCAAATTTGACTTTAATTGAAAGATACTGGTCTTAGATACGGTTGAAAATTGTTCTTTCAATCGTTGCCACAAATCCTTAGAACTAACACTTCCTATAGCACATGACATAGCTACTAGGGATAAGGTGGCAGTAATGAGTTGCATTATTGCTCTATCATGCATCTTCCATATCATTCTCTCATCACTTTCAACATTTGAACATGAGGAAGAAGAAGCATTACCGTATTCAGTTGTAGAGGTAGGGCACGGTTGTGACCCATCAACAAATCCAAATATCCCATTGCTTTCCAGTACGAGTTGGATCTGAAAGTTCCAGTTGAGATAGTTGGATTCATCTAATTTCACGTTTACTGATGCAGGAATGGTAGAAACGAGATTAACAATTGGGGACTGAAGTATTTGCAGTTGGGCAACAGTGACCATTGTGAAGAATATTTTGAAGTAGAGTAAGAGAAGAGGATTTTTAGACAGTGATATGTTGAGAATGAAAGGAACCCAACTGATTCAATTTTTGAACTGATTTGAGACGAAGAACAGTAATGTTCATAAACAGAAAATGTAAATGTATTTTTGAGTTTGGGAAAGCGTGGATACTGGATCAATCAATCACGCGTGAGCTTGAAGCTCTGATACCATGTTGAAACTGGACATTCTTGTATAATAAAAAGGTTTTCTGAGGAATGATGAAGCTAATATGAGCTGAATATTAGAGATGAAGAAAGCATAAGAAAAAGAGGGAAAACGAAAATTTTAAAAGTAATCACTGTTTATAAAATTGCCCCATACATTTCCCGTGGCCTACAGTCCTTTTAAATACACAAAAGTTAGGATGCCGACTATTCTAACAAACTTCTAGTTGGACAAATTCTTCATTCCTCTAGAATATACTAACACCTTCCGAGTATATGTATTCTTATACATGTATTTTCAGTACATGTATTTATACATCAACAGAAAGGAGGGGGACGACTAGGTTTAGGAAATAATTTGAAAGTTAGAAACTTTTCTATTTATAGTATAGTGCTTAATTGTGAACCGGTTCGGTTTGGTTTGTTTTATCAGTTTTTCTTTGCAAAACCGGAACCGAACCGAACCGGATATGTTTTAGATTTTTTAATCGGTTTAATCAGCTTTTTTATCGGTTTGGTTTTCTCGGTTGACCGGTTTTTTCTCACCCCTAGACACAAGTGACTTTTAGAAATATTGAAAAAGTAAATTTTACTTACTAATTTTTTTAATTTATTAGTTAAGCAATCCCTTTAATTTTAGAAAAATAATCTTGATACAAAATTTTATTTTTATTATTTTTGAGTCCTTTTCGGGTGTAAGGAAAGAGAGAGGCTTGTTAAATTCAGGAATGCAAAGACGAATTTGTCGTTACAACGATTTTAGCTTCCAAAACAAATAATTTTACAAGGAGAGAAGTCCAAATTATCTCAGGAACACTTCTTTTCTCTATTTGAGTTTTGCATGGCTAGATTATGATATTTTAGATGCCTTGGAAGACGAAGGCAGGTGACTCGTTGTCTAACCCCCCCCCGCGTGACCTCATTATTTTCTCCTTATTTATATATTTTATTGTAAACTACTAATATATATATATATATATATATATATATATATATATATATATATATATATATATATATATATATATTACACTGATCTCATAAGAAAATAAAACTTGGTCAATAAAATTAAAACCTAATCATTTTTTTTTCTCAAAAAAGGCTAAATAAGCCAAAACTATTACAGATAAGAGGTATTAACTAAAACATAAATGAAAAACATTATATTTTATTGCAATAGTTTTAATATGTGTAACCTAAACATAATATTTTTCTTGTTATGTGAGTGTTGATTTCTATATAAGTTGGTTTTATAAATAAATTCAATACATATATCTATCTCTCATATTTTCCAGTTTTTTTTTGTTATTGTTAACAACTTTTGTATTTATATATTATTATCGGTTTATTTAATTATATGCTTGCATGAAACTTTTAATTTTTTAGAAAAAATAGCTTCAAAAATTTGACTGGAAATAGCAAGGGAGTTTGGACTTTAGATACTTTACTGTGGTTGCCATGAATGGGAGTTAATTATAATTCAATCTTTATAGTTTAATAAAAATAATTAATTAATCCTTTTCAAAAACTATAAAGATAGTTTATAAATTGATATTTTTAAATTTATTCCTTATTTATTTGAAATAAAAACAAGAAGATAGAACATAGATCTTGTGCTACATGCCTCATAACATTGAAGGAGTTTGGAAAACAATGTGGAGGATTTAAAAGTATTTTTTTGCGGATGCTTATTTTATGACTATATATATTCACATAAAATTAAATGTATCACGAAGCATCGAAAGGGAAAATTACTATTCAAATTGTTTAGTTATTTCGCATGCCACTATGTCAAATTAATTAATTTCTATAAATTAGTTTATTTTTAGGTTGAATTACGATATAATACATAAAGAGAAGAGATGAATATAAGAAAAGAATTCTCATTACTTGTTTAGGATTATATGCATAGATTTTTATATTTCTCCTTATATCTATATATTTTTAAATATTACAAGAATTAATAATCATGACTTAACTACCATAATTGTTTTCTTCAATGATATTTCCAGATGAAAATGAAGGGTGTTGCCATTGTGATGGATTGTTGTGCAACTACAGGCACTCACGAGCTCCTAAACTACAAATTAATCTCACCACATTACTTGGAACTTCCAGCTAACCAGTTCTCATCACTCGTTTTGTTGTCATCACTAACAACGGCAGACTAGTTTTGTCAGCTTTTCACTGGCGAGAAGTTTCTGCCGTTTAAGTTTGACAATTTCTTACATAGAAAATTCACTATTGATTGTTGAATCCTAATTTATTCAATGGTTGGTTCTAGAGTGTTTAGGATTAACAAGGACTCGATCCCGCGGCTATAAAATTCAATGGTAGGTAATAGAGTGTCAGGACGATTGCAACAAGCAGCGCAATGGTGGACTTGTAGCAATCATGTAATAGCAGGAAGAAGTTAAGAGAAGGCAAAATTTATGAAAGTTCATTGGAGTGTCTAAGATGTGTTGTTTTGAATTGGAAATAGCCGTCTCGAAACATATTTCAAAAAAGTTAATAATTTCTGTTCCTTTTCATCCTTTCTTTCCCTAAGGCAATGAAAACCTATCCTGACTCCAATACCATGAGCAGGGGAAGAAAATTGAATAATAATACAAAAATAGAATTCAAAACCTTCGAAGAGTTTTTCTAAATTTTACACTTCGAAGAGTTGCTTACCTTGATATTAGAGGTGTTATGTTTACTTACCATGATATATTTGTCATCAACCTACCTCTAGATATCATCTGATACTTCAAAACGTTATTACAAACTGCTAAGAAACAAAGATAGTTTCCAAATGCTAAAAAATACTGTTATTTGCTAATTATACACCTCTATTTCTATTTTCATTATTTACTTTTGAATTCAAATTGAACTGTCATGTAAAATGATTTAATTAGATTAGTTTTCAATTAAAAATAAAAGAAAAATGTTTCGGGGTTAAAAACAGCATGTGAAATGCAGATTGATTATAAGATTATGTCTTTAAGGAATTTAAGGAACTGATTGCTATAAGAGCAACTCCAATAGGAGAGCTTAAAGAAAAGCCAAGGGAAAAATACAAAAAATTATAGCTTTTATTATTCCTTTTCATAGCTTCAAGGAGAGAGCTATATTGAAGAGCTAAAATAACATTTCTAAGTTGAAGAATTGTTTATACATGTTGGATCAAAAGAGTAAAAGACTGTTTAATATATTTCTATGTAAAAAGTGATTTTAATTTTATATCAATACTATATATATTAAAATAGAATTAGCTTCTCTAAATAGCTTTTTCCATTGGAGTGCAAATATAAAAAATGCTATATTTATACTATTCAAAAAATCAAATTATTAATTTGACTTATCTAAATAGTTTTTTTTCCTTGGAGATTCTCTAATATCTTATAAAATAACTGTCAAATAGGGATGGTGACGATGCATGAAAAAGAAAATTCTACAACATTTGTATAAAGATAGGTCATAAAATCAAGCTCCAATTTCACTCATGAATATAAAGATAACTCTAAGTCATATTATCTTATATAGTTCTCAAAGGCATTTAGGGTAGCCTACTCACTCATGTGTAAGCATCTAGAATGTATATTGTAATATAAAACATACCTTATAGAAACCCTAACAATAAAAAAGTGTACTTATAATTGAATATAGAGAGAGGTGATGATAGATTATATGATTTAATGGTCATGTCATTTGGTTTTCAGGTCTTTCTTTGACAAGTTTGTAGTAATATACTTTGATGATATTTTACTCTATAAGCCCGCATCGAATTCAAACTTGGAACTCCTACGAGGTATTTTGTTCCTGACAAATTGAAGCATAAGTAGTTGTAAATCAATTTTATATATTGTATTCTTCATTGACATTATGACTTTTATAGGTTTTGTTATATTTGATGATAATGTGTAGGCTGGTTATTATAAAGTGACAAAAATAATGAAATATTTTACTTTAAAAGTATTTATACTATCAGAAGTTCTTATTTTTATCATATTTACTTGTTAATTTTAGTACTCTAATTGCATTTATTACTAAGAGCATATTTAATGGTAAAATTCATTTTGGAGAGCTAAATTGATAAAATAGTTTTTGAATAGTGTAAGTATAATTTTTTTGTTAATGTATATTGCAATGGTAAAAGCTATCTAGAAGAGCTATTTTTTATATATCATTTTAGATATAGTATAATTATTTTGTATATAATATAATTATGCAAATAATTATACAATTAATATAAGTAAGTAATATAATTTAATAATTGCTTTCAAAAAACCCTCAAACATTATAATTATTAAATTTTTATTTATATTTAAATTAAAAAAGTACCATAAACATTGCCGCACCCCAAAAAAATGAGCGCGGCGTCTCGGCGACCCTCCCCGTGTGCGGGGGAAATATCGTGTGTCGGGGGGAATTATCTTTATTTTTGTGGAAAAGGGAGTCGCCACCTAGCATTATGGTTACAAGGAAACCTAAACTGGTCTTTCAGAGGTTCTAGGGTAAGGGACTGGTTGCATAAAAGAAAGGTTTTAGCACCCCTAGTACGCCATACCTAAGGTAAGCTGTTTGATGTTTTTTTTTGTTATGATTCGTTATCATTTTATTCTTTCAAAGAATATGTTGATTAAATGATGAATGAGATGTTACTCCGCTGAATATTTTGGATATTAATCTCTTAGGATTTATTTATCCAAACACCAACAGTGAATAATAGCATATTATTCCCGTCGAATATTTTGAATGTTAACCCCTTAGGATTTATTTATCCAAATACCAATAGTGAATAATAACATATCATTCCCGCCGAATATTTTGGATATTAACCCCTTAAGATTTATTTATCCAAATACCAACAGTAAATAATAGCGTATCATTCCCGCCGAATATTGTGGATATTAACCCCTTTTGGATTTACTTATCCAGATATCGATGGTGAATAATAAATTCCCAAAATAAGATTTTATATTTTTTGGAATATTGGCCAATTCCCTTTGGATTTTACAAACATGTTGTAAAATCTCAAAATGCAAGAAATGATTTTTTCTTTGCAAAATCAATGCTAAAACTCATTTTTCTCTTCAAACCCAAGATAATATATATTTTTTTTTCAAAAAAAAATTATTTTTAAAAAATATGTTAGTGTATTGGCCGTATGCAAGAAAATAACACATTTTTTGTTCCAAATATTTTCCTAAAAAATATATATATATTTTTATATTATTTCATTTATTATTTTTTTTTATTTATTTCTGGATCACAACTCACCAGTTTGGGGTCTAGGTCGTCACCCGACTGTCTCGGTCAGGTGCCAGCCCGGTCTTTCTTGGGCGGGGTTACCAGCCTGCACAGGAGCTGGGCCCATCTCGGTTTTGCTTCCTGGGCTCGCGGCTCAGATTAACAGGGTTGGGCTCGCGAGCCAAAAAGGCCCGAGGCTTGCCTCTCTTCTAGGCCGGGCTTCCAGCCTCAACGGGCCAAAGCCCATACTCTTCAATGGTCGGGCTTCTGGCCAAAGCCTAGACCCTTCAACGATCGGGCCGGCACCAAACCAGGCTCGACCCGACCTGTGGGAGTGAATCGACTCACTCCCGCATGTAAAAACAGAGAAGATGAACAAGTGATGCACCAAATTTTTGAGTGATGAAAGGCTTACCTGTTAACACCTTTTGGTAGAGGACCCGAGGTGGTTTTTTGGTCATGGTGTCGCCAGCGATGGTGGCCTGTGGTGGTCGGAATGGGTGTCGAGTGATGGGTCTATATGGTTGTTGTTGAGGTCGCTCTATTTTCTTCAACGGAGAAGGTGGTCGAGCTACTAGGGTTGATAAAGGAGACAAAAGGGGTGTCTAGGTGGTGCTTGGGCTGGTCGACGGTGATGGTGGTTGGCTGGCCGAGAGGGAGAGAGAGAGAGTGCTTGGGGTCTGTGTATTTTAGAAAGAGAGAAAAGGAAAAAAAACGAAAGCAGAGAGGGAGAGTGAAGGAGAGCAGACGCGAGGGAAAAGAAGAATGCAATAATTCATGTGAGATTTTCCTTCTTTTCTCCTTTTTTTCTTCTGTTTTTTTCTCCTCCTTTTTTCACCATGAAGACTACTATTTATAGCAGAGAAGAACCGAGATGAGGAAGGTAATTAGAGGAGAATCAGGGAGAAAAGGGAGGAGAATCAGGAAGAAGATCATAATTGATTTAGGAAAAAAATAACATTATGATCTGTTTTGCCGTGATCTTGCGCCTGAAAATTCAATGCAAATGCATGCCGGAACAGTGCATGTTTGCAGGTTTTTTTTAAAAAAAGGTAAAAGTATTGATTTGGTCCTTCAATTTATAATTACTTTAATTTCACCCAATTGGATTTAAACTTGTGATTTTATGTAATTATACCCATCAAAAATTTCAATCTCAACCTTACCTTTGCGTGACTTTCTATTCTGGTCGTTGATTTCTGGTTTTCGTGATTTAAACCCTCCATTGACCATTAAACTCTCAATTTGTTCAATTTTGCCCTTGTACCAACATCTATTTTTTATATATACATATTTTTTTCCAACAAAATAATGAGTCAAAAATTGGGTAGCAACAAACATTTTATTGGTTAATTTTATATGATATGAAAAATCGAAAAAGCCTGATTATAATTATGTTGAATCAGGAGCTTTTCCATTTTATGGGTTCCAAATAACTTCCTTTTTCTCCCAAATTTACTAGTGCCATAAATTTACAAAGAAAAATAAGAGAGAGGGTGATGCAAATCAAGAGGAAGATGCAAATCAAAGAGGGATTTCAATCAATGCAAATCAAGTAACCGTTGCAGATCAGGAGGGAATCAGCAGGGATGTTATGGATAATGCAATAGAGCCAAATTTGGAAGGGAACCCGTAAATCAACACAGCCTCGGAAATCTGGGAGATTCATCAAGTCTTGAATTCTAAATTACTCAAATCCCCTTGATTGTTCGGACTAGCTACTCCCATCATTTAATTGTTTTATTTCCTATTTTATTGCTTTCCTAATTAAGATTGGAGACATGTAAGAAATGAGACTATTTAAGAAGAAGATTGTAAGGAGACAGGGACAATTTCAAATGGAAGAAATTCTTTTTTTTCTTAACTTATTTCTGGTGTGATTCCAGTAATTGCAAAGTGATTTTGCAGCGCTAGAACTTGGCTTCGGTGAGACATTGAAGTTCCATAGTTTTGGCACCAATTTGGTGTCAGAGCTTCAATTTACCTATGCCTCAGAATCTCGTAGTGGCACTTCTTATGCCATGGCAAGCACCAAAAATATGAACAACCCACACCCAACCACCCACAACCCAGGCAACCCGCAACCAACCACACAAAACCAAAACAGCCCAGGACCTACCAGTTACAACCCGAACAACCCGAAACCAAACATCCCAAACCCAAACCACACAAACCAATCCAGCTTTAGCCATCAAAACACAAATATTCATCAACCAAATACCCGAGATACAGAACAACCACAACTGCATCTTCAGGTTGATCAGATCGCCACAGTCATTGCGCAAATTATGCGTCGATTGGACGTCTTGGAAGAACACGGGATTAGAGAGGGATATTGCCCTTATATTTAGCCAAGGCGCAGAGCAGCATATATGGGGAGGCTGCAGGATGATAAAGATGAAATTGTTTACCAGAACGAGGAGGAAAATCAGGAGTTTGAAGAACGTGAATTTCGAAATAGACCTCAAAGACATAATGCAAACAGACGTTATGACAATCATGGTGCAGATTACCAACCTCTCGACGAATTGACCAAAAGAATGAAGGTTGATATTCCAGATTTTTTTGGGAAGCTAGAGCCTAATGCCTTTGAGGACTGGTTGACAACCATTGAAGATTATTTTGACTGGTTCTCTGTTTAAGAAGACAGGAAGGTGCGCTATGTGCGGATGAAGTTGAAGGGGCATGCACGAGCATGGTGGGGGAGTGTCGAAGAACAATTACGACGCACTAGAAGTCCAACAGTCATGAATTGGGAAGCAATGAAAGAACGACTAAAAGAAAAGTATTTGCCCATTGACTATGAGCAAATGATGTTTGAAGAAATGCTTCAGCTTAGGCAGGGATCAATGAATGTTGATCAGTTCACATATCGGTTTCATGAGCTGACTGTCTGCAGCAAGATCATGGAGATTAAACAACAGACTTTAGCCCGTTATCGTACTAGATTAAGGGATGATTTACGCAGAGAAATATGGACTGCTTGATTGATCAATGTAGAGGAGGCGTATCAATTGGGCCTCCGCCTTGAAAAATAGACATTGCATTCTGCTGGGAGAAGAGTTATGGTGACAGATGCGAAACATGATTCTATAGCTGCGAATCAGTTTCAGAGAGTTTCAGTTCCACAGGAGCAATTTAAGAGCCTGAACAATGGTAACTCAAGAGGGACAAGACCTGCTAATAAGGGTCCCCAATGTTACAAGTGTAAAGGATTTGGCCACTATGCTGTGGTATGTCCAACAAAGGAAAAGAAACTGGCCTTTATTTGCGAGAAGGAACTAGTTGCGACAGAAGGGGAGGAGGGCGTAGAAACAGAGGAACCGTTTGTGGATTTTGACTATGAAGGTGAACATCTCGAGCACAATGGTCGAGCAATGAATGTTATTATCGACAATGGAAGTGGTATGAATGTGATCTCTGAAACATCCATTGAGTGCTTGGGATTGAAGACGGAAAAACATCCCAGCCCGTATAAAATTAATTGGGTGAATGACACCAATTCAATCTTTGTGAAGCGGCGTTGCTTGATTACATTTTCCTTGGGGAAAACTTATGTAGACAAAGCTTGGTGTGATGTGATTCCCATGACTATATGCCACATGTTATTGGGAAGACCTTGGCTGTATGATCAAAGGGTGATCTATGATGGATATGCTAACACATATTCCTTCAATTTTAAGGGGAAGAAGTTTGTCCTTGATCCCTTGCAGATCATCGATTTTGAGACTAAACAGGAGGTAGCACCAGTATTGACAATGAGTCAATTTACACAGGCCATGCAAGAAAAAAAGATGGTGCTCATGTTAATTACGCGAGAGAAGAAACAGGGTGACAACAATTCATCAATGGAACTTTCGGATTTACTGGATGAATTTCAGGACATCATGCCAGCCGAGATACCCAATCAGCTCCCTCCAATGAGAGAAATTCAACATGCTATCGACTTAATACCGGGGTCTACTTTACCAAATGTTCCACACTACCGAATGAGTCCTACAAAAAATGAAGAGCTCAGTCGACAGATTCAAGAGTTACTGGACAAAGGGTTCATCCGAGAAAGTTTCACTCTTGAGTCGTCCTTGTTTCTGTCGACGCCAAAAAGATGGCAGCTGGAGAATGTGTGTTGACAGCAGCAGCAATCAACAAATTCCCCATACCTTGTCTTGATAACATGTTGGATCTGCTAAATGGCTCCTCCATTTTTACTAAGATCCACCTCCGGAGTGGATATCACCAAGTTCAAATTCGGTTGGGCAATGAGTGGAAAACCGCGTTCAAATCAAAAGATGGTTTGTTTGAATGGTTAGTCATGCCTTTCAGACTAACTAATGCACCTAGCACCTTCATGCGTGTTATGACCCAAGTGCTCAAACCATTCTTGGGAAAATTCATCGTCGTCTACTTTGACAATATCTTAATTTTCAGTCATAGCATGCAGGACAATCTTCATCACGTTGAGCAGGTCCTGACAGTATTGCGCATAGAGAAGCTTTTTATGAATAGGGAGAAGTGTTCATTCATGAAGGAAAGTGTCAATTTTCTGGGGTTTATTATTTCCAGCCAAGGGGTCAAGGCTGACCCTTCCAAAAATTCAGGTTGTCCAGTCGTGGCTTACACCTCAAAATTTTTCAGAAGTCAGGAGCTTTAATGGCTTGGCCACTTTCTATTTACGGTTCATTCGTAATTTCAGCACTATCATGGCCCCAATCACTGAGTGGCTCAAAAAAAAATTGTGGAGTGCCGCAGCTGACAAGGCTTTCCGGGAGGTCAAGAAGAGGATGGGACAGACGCCAAGATTTCGGACTACTAGACTTTTCTAAAGTCTTCGAAGTGGCGTGTGATGCGTCCCATGTAGGGATTGGAGGTGTTTTGAGCCAAGAAGGTCATCCCATTGCCTTTTTCAGCGAGAAACTTAATGAAACCCGCAGGCGATATTCAACTTATGATATGGAGTTTTATGCTCTCATACAAACGTTGAAGCATTGGAGACCCTACTTGATCCATAGAGAGTTTATCCTTTATACTGACCATGACTCTTTGAAACACTTGAATTCACAGAACAAGATGAATGCACTTCATGCTCGTTGGATGGATTATATCCAACAATTCGACTTTGTCATTAAGCACAAAGCAGGGGTGGAGAACAAGGTGGCAGACGCACTGAGCAGGAGACCCCATCTGCTGCATTTATCATCGATGAAGGTAACTGAATTTGAATGTTTGAAAAATGAATATGCTACAGATGAGGACTTTGGCGAAATCTGGACTAGCTTATCAGCACAGGAACGACAACCTCAAGGCAACTATATGTTGCGTGAAGGGTTCTTATTTTTCAAATCACGTTTATGTGTTCCACGCGGATCCTTCCGTGAGTTTTTAATTTCAGAACTCCATGGTGGTGGCTTAGCTGGTCATTTCGGCTATGACAAGACCTATGCTATAGTGGCTGATCAGTTCTATTGGACAAAACTACGGAGAGATGTGCACACCGTGGTGGATAGGTGCAGGAATTGTCAAATAAATAAAGGCACAAAACATCAAGCAGGACTCTACACTCCACTACCGATTCCAGACAAACCATGGCAGCATGTGAGCATGGACTTTGTACTAGGACTACTAAGAACTCAGAGGCAACACGACTCCATCATGGTAGTAGTGGATCGATTCTCAAAAATGGCTCATTTCATTCCCTGTCACAAGACTTTTGATGCATCTAAGGTGGCAACCTTGTTCATCCAAGAAGTTGTCCGCTTGCACGACATCCCTACTTCAATAGTCTCGGATAGAGATGTCAAATTTGTAAGCTATTTTTGGAAGACACTTTGGGCGAAGATGGGAACAAAACTGATGTTCTCTAGTGCGTTTCACCCCCAGACGGATGGCCAAACTGAAGTGACGAACCGGAGTCTTGGCAATTTACTACGCTGCCTTGTGGAGGATCATGCTACAAGCTGGGACATGGTAATTCCTCATGCTGAATTTTCTTTTAACAATTCTGTGAACAAGTCCACAGGTTGCACTCCCTTTGAAATCGTCTACGGCTCTCGCCCAAGCACTCCCGTAGACATCAACTCACTGCCATTGCCACCACGACCAAGTGAAGCTGCACTAGATTTCTCCAGTTATATGCAAGAGCTCCATGACGAATGCAAACGAAGACTGACGATCAGCGCCAACTCCTACGCAACAGCAGCCAATTCTCATTGGAGGGATCGACAATTCAGTGAAGGAGATATGGTCCTGGTTACATTCCCGTAGAGCAGGTCCCTTTAAAGTTATTAAGAAGATGGGCAGAAATGCATATGTCATTGAGTTACCACCTCATTTTATGATCAGTCCTGTGTTCAACATTGAAGATCTCACTGCTTTCAAAGGTGAATTCCGATCCCCACAAATCCAAAAGCACCACCAGTCTTGTACTTGCAAGAACAAACAACGACTACGTGATGAAATTGCTTCAATTATTGATCATCAATTTGTGTCAACTTGACGAGGGGGATATTACAAGTTCTTAGTCCAATGGAAAAATCGTCCGAATTCAGAATCAGTTTGGTTACAAGCATCAGAATTGAACCGCCTACACCCACAGCTATTCATTGCCTATCGTCAGCATAACTTGCCAGAGTCAAGTTCTTCAGGAGGGGCGGCAATTGATGCAAATCAGGAGGAAAACGCAAATCAAAGGGGAATTACAATGAATGCAAATCAAGTAACCGCTGCAGATCGGAGGGAATTAACAGGGATGTTGTGGATAATGCATTAGAGCCAAATTTGGAAGGGAACCATAAATCAACACAATCTCGAAATCTGGAGATTCATCAAGTCTAGAATTCGAATTACTCAAATCCCTTGATTGTTCGGACCAGCTACTCCCATTATTTAATTGTTTAATTTCCTATTTTATTGCTTTCCTAATTAAGATTGGAGACATTTAAGAAATGAGACTATTTAAGAAGAAGATTGTAAGGAGACAGGGACAATTTCGAATGGGATAAATTCTGTTTTTCTTAACTTATTTCGGTGTGATTCCGATGAATTGCAAAGTGATTTTGGAACGCTAGAACTTGGCTTCGGTGAGACATTGAAGTTCCATAGTTTTGGCACCAGAGAGAGAGACTCAATCCAAACAGATGATTTTATTTTCACCTCCTTCGACCCTGCAGTTAGTTGCACCAAGCGAACCAGTCGCTGCCATCCGAGTCTCTCTCTCTCTCCAACAAAGAAACAAAATCCAAGATAACGAGAACCAAAAGCGTAGTAGAAGCAGAGAGATTGATATATTTGTGGAGATTAGTGAATGGAGGAAAGAAATGCAAGCGAAAGTTTTAAAACAGTAAATTTGTTTTTTTTGGTATAAACCACGCGGTGTCCCAGACTCTGGCCTAGACTAATCCATGTTCGCATCGGGTGGGCCATGAAGGGGTGAAAGTGTTCCTTAAATAGCTGACTCCATACAAGAGGAGGGGTCGAACCCCTGATCTCTGTTAAGGGACGAGAGTGCCCTCACCAATTACACTGCACTCTTGGGTAACTGTAAATTTTTTGAAAATCATTTCAATGTTCGAAAGTATATCATGAATAAGAGTATAAAGCTTGACAACGAACGAAGGATAAGAAGATCGATGAAGAGTCTTAATTAGTTTGAACAAGTATTCCAACAATGTATCTACATTATATTATTTTTAGTTATTTAGTTCAAACATGTAAAAATAGCTCTTGCCGATGAAAATAGCTTTGTAACCTTGGCTTCTTTGACGGCTCATACGTTGGAGATGCTCTAAGTGCTTAAAACAATGTATATTATAGCGAGCAAATAAAGTAAAACCTCATTGTTACTTTATGATTTAATAATAATAATAATAATAATAATAATTAAGGTTAAGTATGACGCATGAGGTTTAGATATTAGAGATGTCCTTGGTCAAAATAGGTTGTCAAAAATGATTATAAGTTTTATTTAAAATATGATGTTTATGAGAATATTTTTGTGTTAGAATAAAAAAGGAGATACATGACTAAGGAATAATAGTTTTGATTGAAAAGAGATATTTTGCTCTTTATATCATATTTTTATGAGTATTTTTAATAGTTTTAATTTTTGTAATAATGTTTTAAGGTTTTTGTTGTTATATAAAAAAATATTATTTTCATTCTATATACATTAAACATGAGTTTGAGATCTTATTTATTTTTATTTTTGTATATGATTTTTACCATATTTTATTATATGCAGGCATGGAATTTTGATTTACAATTATATTTTAATAACACCTACACATCGATTCATTTGCATTAGAGAAATTAAATATTCGATTTGCTCCTAAACGAGTAAAATAAATATGTATATTGTTTTTTTATTAATACATATCAAGATTATCAATATAAAATAAATATGTATATTGTTTTTTTATTAATACATATCAAGATTATCAATACCGTTTCGGTTGCCGTTTCGGTTTTTCTATTGGTACGAAACGTTTCGGTTTCGGAGCGTTTCGATAGTGCCGTTTGAGGTTGTACTTGTTCATAATTAATTAATTAATTATGTGAAAAAACAAAAATATATATTTTTTATTTTTTATAAAATCAAAGTTGACACAATTTGATTTTTTTATAATATATATTTTTTAGTTTTTTTTTTACATATTCAACACATCTTATAAACAATAGTATATATATATATATATAATACTATATATATATATATAATATGTTAGTGGGTGGGAGAACTATAGTAAACTGGGAATTGCTTTTATCCCTCAGCCGAAACAGAACACCGGAGCAATTCCTGGGTGTTTCGGCCGGTATTTGAGCGGTATTTCTGGTATTAGCCGATATTTAAAATGAGACTAAAATGACATCGTTTTGTCTCATTTTTTCACCTGGTATGAAACGTTTCGACCGAAATGAAACAGTATCAATAACTTTGATACAGATGGTTCTCGAGCTACTTAGTTAAATGAAAGAATAAACTTTTTTTAATTTTAAATTAGGATTTTTGCTGTAATGAAAACACACTTAAAAAGCTTAAATATTTTTTTTCCAAACTGTATTTTTCAACCCATAAAACGCACGGTTAAAATCAAAGTTGTCAATTATGTTTTGGTTGTTGCTTCGTTATTTCAATTAGAACAGAAAGTTTCGATTTTAGAGCGTTTCGACACATTTTCAGAGTTTTACTGTTTATGTATATAAATATATATAATTAAATATATTAATTCAATTTTTTTAGTTCAAATCCAAAATTAATTTTTTTTAAAATTATGCAATTTAATATAAAAAAAACACAATAAAATGATATTTCTGAACAAAATTATGAACAAATATAATATTATAAGAATGTCATCATCAATCTCACAAGGTCATTACATTATTTGATTGCTCTGAAATTTTGACATAATACATATATAAATATGTCAAGAGAGTCCTCATAATATTTTATCTCAATCTTTGGATTAACATATGCAATTGATATTGTAAAATTATTTATTATTTAAAAAAAAATAATATTTAGTGAAACGGAACGAGCTAAATGAAACCAAAATATTTCAACCAAAATTTGAGCGGAATTTTCAAAATGGGCTAAAAATTTAAGCGAGGTAAAAACTACCCCATTTTATCTTTTTTTTTAACTGGTATAAAACGTTTCAGCTGTTTTGACTAAAACAAAAAGAAATTAACAACATTGATTAAAACATTATAATAATCTAAAAAAATTATATTATAAAGTAAATAAAATATAGTAGTGTCGGCATAACATTTACTATTGTTTTTTATTGCTAATAATATCTCCTGAAAAGGGGGACATACTTTTTTTTTGTCTATAAGAAGGGAGAGATCGTTCTCTCATCCCCAAGCATTCACTCTTTTTGTTTGTTTAATCGAAGAGATGGTGTCCTCCATAGTCTTGGCAACTAAACCCCATGCCGTGTGTGTCCCTTTTCCAGCCCAGGGTCACATAAACCCAATGCTGAAACTAGCAAAACTACTCCACTTCAAAGGTTTTCACATAACCTTTGTTAATACAGAGTATAACCACAGACGCTTACTCAAGTCTCGAGGCAGCAGCTCTCTTGATGGCTTGCCAGACTTCCAGTTTAAGACAATTCCTGATGGTCTTCCACCTTCAGATATGGCTGATGCCACTCAAGACATCCCATCTCTTTGTGAATGCACCACCACGACCTGCTTACCCCCATTTCGTGATCTTCTTGCCCGACTCAACTCCTCCGGTACTGTGCCGCAGGTGACATGTGTTGTCTCCGATGCTTGCATGAGCTTCACTCTTGATGCAGCTGAAGAATTTGGAATTCCTGAAGCGCTGTTTTGGACGCCGAGCGCCTGTGGTGTTTTGGGCTACGCACACTATCGTTCTCTTATCGAAAGAGGCTTGACCCCTCTGAAAGGTACACAGCTTTTTGAAACCGAAGATAAAAATGTAGGTGCTAGAGAATAATATGATTTAATAAAGGTGTTATAAAATAATATAATAATATTATAAAGCCTCAATTACAAGCTTAACTTTTAGGTGAGATAGTTTCTTAATATGGTATCAAAACCTTATTGACCTAGCGGTCACGAAATTGAATCTCACCACTCTTATTCTATTAGATAAAAACTAATCATAAGATGTTGTGGAGTCCATGCAAGTTTCAAGTCCAAAAGGCTTTCACTTGAAGGGATGTGTTAAATAATAATTTAAATCATATTTTGAAGTCTCACTTACAAGTTTAAGTTTTTCGATGAGATGATTTCTTAATATAGTATCGTAACCATGTTGGCCTAGTAGTCACGAGTTTGAATCTCATCACCCTATTTTATTTGATAAAAACCAAACACAAGGTGATATGGGTGGTTGAATTCATCTTAAAGTTTTCCTTTTCGTTTTGGTTCATTAAAAGTTATCATTTTACCACGACCCTGAAGGTCGAGCTTGCATAATTTACCAAGTATGAAAATTAATCTTCTATACATGTTTTTTTTTTGAAGACGCGAGCGATCTAACAAATGGGTACTTAGAAACATCCATAGATTGGATTCCAGGAATGGAAAATATCAGTTTGAAGGATCTTCCAAGTTTTGTCAGAACCACGGACAAAAACGACTTCGTGATAAGAGATATAGACAGAACTTCAAGAGCTTCTGCTGTCATTATTAACACCTTCGACTCCTTCGAACAAGATGTTTTGGATGCTTTATCTCCAATGCTTCCTCCAATATACACTGTTGGTCCTCTCCAATTGCTTGTTGATCAGATTCCAAATGGGAATCTGAAAAATATTGGCTCGAATCTTTGGGAAGAACATCCCGAGTGCATTGAATGGCTTGATTCAAAAGAACCAAACTCTGTGGTGTATATAAATTTCGGTAGCATCACTGTAATAACCCCACAGCAAATGATTGAATTTGCTTGGGGGCTAGCCAACAGCAACAAACCTTTCTTATGGATAATAAGGCCAGATCTTATTGTAGGTGAAGCCGCGATGTTGCCACCTGAATTTTTATCTGTAACAAAGGATCGAAGCCTTCTAATAAGCTGGTGTCCTCAAGAACAGGTCCTGAAGCATCCTTCCATTGGAGGGTTTTTAAGTCACATGGGGTGGAATTCGACGTTGGAAAGTATCTGTGGCGGTGTCCCGATGGTTTGTTGGCCGTTTTTCTGTGATCAACAGACCAACTGCTGGTTTGCTTGTACCAAGTGGGGTATCGGAATGGAGATAGAAAACAACGTGAAAAGAGATGAAGTGGAAAAGCTTGTGAGGGAGTTAATGGAGGGAGAGAAAGGAAAAGATATGAAAAGGAAGGCGATGGAATGGAAAACCAAGGCAGAGGAGGCAGCTTGGACAGGTGATGCTTCTCATCGGAATCTGGATCGATTGGTAAAAGTTCTTGCACGCGAGCAAATAATTAGTTAGAAGCCTGAATTGCAAATCACTTCAAGCATTTGAGTATATCCTACTGTATTAATTTTAGAGAGAAATATAATCTAAGAAAAAAACACCTTGGTATCACATTCAGCATGATTTTCGATATGATTTGCTTCTATTCGTCCAAAAATATTCGACAAGATTTTGGATAAGATTTTTGCAATAAAACTTGTGTGATACTGAATAGACATGAGAATATGAAGTGATGGTATCTTAAATTGTAAGAAGTCTAAATTAAAAAGTCATTTGTACGTTTATCATATTTTTTTAAAGCCTTGTTAAATGGGTTAAGTCTAACAGCGTCTAATTTTTTTTCTTCAACTAATACTTCTTTTATATTTTTATTTTTTTATATATGACAAAGTATTTAAATTGATACCCCTTCTCTCTTTTTATTTAGGGAGCATCTTTTGAATGAAGATGATTTTTTGGTTGTGTTTTATTTTTAAAGAGATTTTTCTTATTCATTTGTAATTTTTCCTCTTTTGTATATATAAACTATATTTCTTGAAATAGAAAATATTTATTTTTATATAATGTCTCTAATATGTGTAGTCATGCATAATAGTTTAATTGTCTTTTATCTTATTCAATCAATTGAATTTATTTGTCTATTTATATTATTATTTAATTGAGTAAAAGAAAAATTAAAAAGAATTTAGGAAATTGTCTATAATATAAAAGTGAATCTTTTATTGTAGATCATCATACTTTCCACCCTTTTACAATTAACTACGAACTGTAATGATGTTTTTTTAATAAATTTTTATTCTAGTTTTTAAGCTTTTTCTTTGAACAATTTAGGTTTTTCAATCACCGTATTCCTTGTATTTTCAAAGAAATGGTTGAATTGAAAGACAAATAACTAAAGTGAGAAACTTGGGTGACACAGGTGATTTTTGAGAAACATTGAAAAAATATATATTAGTCCCTAATCTTTTTAATCTATTAGTTAAGCAGTCCCTGTGTTTTTTCAATAAGATTGATTTTTCTTCTTAGGAAGAGAGAGAGAGAGAGATTCAAAAAGAAAAGGTGACAAAGACCTTTGTTTCGACAAATGATACAGTAAATTATAGACTTTATCCATATGAACCAAAATAATATGATTGACAGGCACAAGAAATGATGTAATGGAACCCTATGTTTAGTTTGATGTACAATTCATGGAGTGATGCTTCTGACATGACGCAATACAACCAATCAAGAATCAATTTCTCTCCATAAATTCTTTGATATTTCAAGAAAACATGGAACTGCTAGCTCCAGAGATACTTCAACATGGAACTGTGCCAGGATGATTTCATTAAATAAATTAGAAAGGAATGGGATTTTTTATAGTTAGGTGAAAATGGAAAATTTGATTGGAAATGGAAAACAATTTCTTACATAGAAAATTGTCTATTGATTGTTTAGTATTCAAACCGTCGCACCCTAAAAATGGTTGGGAGAGCAGCGGCGTGGCAACTTGTCCCCATGAGCGGGGAGATTAAATGTTGGGGGATTTTTTTTTTGTAACAAAGGGAGTCGCCACCTAGTATTATGGTTACTAGGAAACCTATGACTGGTCTTTTAGAGATTCTAGGGTTAAGGAACTGGTTGCGTAAAGGGAAGGTTTTAGCACCCCTAGTACGCCTTACCTAAGATAAGCTGCTTGGTGTTTTTGTTTGTCTTATGATTGCTATGATATTAAAATATATTTACATGTTGACGATATATCATTCACGCCGGATATTTTGGATAGAATTTATCCAAACTCCGAAAAAATGAATAATATGAATCACTGATAAGTTTTTTTATATTTTTTTGAATATTGGCCAATACCCTTTGGATTTTACAAACATGTTGTAAAATCTCAAAATGCAAGAAATGATTTTTTTCTTTGCAAAATCCATGCTAAAACTCATTTTTTTATTCAAAACCCAAGATAATATATATATATATATATATATTAAAATAAACAATTTTAAAATAAACTAGTGTATTGGCCTTATGCAAGAAAAATAACACATTTTTAGATTTTTGTATAAATAAAAAAATATTTTATTATTATTATTTTATTATTATTATATATTATTATTTTTCCGAGTGAGTCGGGTTCCACTCACCCTTGTTTAATCTGGTCACCAACTCAACGATCTCGGGTCAGTGACAACTCAATCTTTCAAGAAGTCCGGCCGTGGCCCAGACGTCTCTGGTCTGGGTCGTGGCCCGCATAATCTCCGGTGTGGGTCGGGCACTAGCTCGATCCAAGCTATTTCAACAAGAATCAGGTTATATTTTGCGTAAACGAAGAAGATGATGCACAGGAAATATGGATTTTTCAAGTACAACGAATAGAGATTCTATTAATACCTTCGTGTAGAGGACGCCGAGGGGTTCTTCTAGTCGAGCTGGTATCGGAAATGATCACCTGTGGTGGCCGGAAACGAGTTGGAAGTTACTGGTCGGTGCATCGTGGATCGGGTGTTCTTCACCTGGGAAGAACTCGATGATCGACTGAGTATGAGAAGCTTATGGGGGTGATGAAATGGTGCTTTGTGAACGGAGTGGTTGTCGGCGTTGATGAACCGAAGAGGAGCGAGAGAGACCGGTTTTAGTGAGAGAAAAGGGCGATCGCTCGGAGAGACAAGTGAGGGAACAGCAGAGCTCGAGAGAGATGATGGTGGTTCCAAGTCAGGCGCCGCAGCGAGAGGAGGGTGGTCGACGGTGGTTTAGCTCTTCTTCCCGAGAGAGAGGGAGACAGCTTACCGAGAGAGAGAGAACTTCGTGGTTTCAGTCCGAGAGGGAGACGACCGAGTGGAAGATGAAGAGGAAAATCGAGAACGTGTCGAAGACCCCAAACCACAGAATTCCAAGTCTTTTTACGTGAAATCCCTTCCTAGTTTCCTCGGTTTTTGTTGTTTTTGCTTATTTCCTTCCCTCTATTTTTCGTCCCTCGTTCTTCTGGTTTTTCGAAGATGGCTCCAACAGAGCCGAGCCCTCAAGAATCAAGGCGTGGTCCTCTAGAAAAGAAAAATATCGAGTTTTTACGTGAAGTTCCCCTCGAGTCTCCTTTCTCCCCTTCTTTTTTGGTTTCTTTTTCTTTATATGGCGACAGTGTTCCAAAATAAGACCGGGTGTATGGCTCAAGGTATTTTCAAACATGGGTTTCGGTGGCTCCATGAAAATGAGGATGGGTAGCTCAATGTACATGCTTTGTCCGAAAAAAGTGGGGGTTTCGAGTGGCTCAAGGTTTTTTTTTTTTTTTATTTAATCTCAAGCGAAGTGCAATCAAGTCTTCTCTTTCCTTTTGCGTGATCAAAGTTCCTACCTTGAGCTCTTTTGGCTTTCTTCGATGCCCACATTTATGGTTTCAAGTTCCTCCTTAGCGGGTTTCCAAACTTGTTCGTGTTGTTCTAACAATTTTGCGAACTCTTTAATGTTATTTTCATCACCGTCTTCCTCTTCTACAGCTATTATGTGTTCCTTATAATTCGGCCATTCATTCTCAGTGTAAAGTGCAAGTGGTGTTGTGGAAGTTCCGCTTTCATAGTTCCTGAAAGCGGAAAATGGGTGTAAATGCACCAAATAAAAAAATAAGCAGAGAGATGAATAAAAATGCATGATAAAAAATTCAGTTCACAACAAACCAAGATAAAATCCGATTGGTCTGTTAGGCCTTAAAACAAACCAAAAAAAACAAATGTAGAAAATATTGTTCATTACATTTTGAAAACCAATGGAGCTTCTTGGGTTTCCCAATTCTGGAACTTCTCTCCTTTAGCTAACTTCCGAATGCATGTCTGGGCAGCGACTTCCTCTACAGCATAGATGGTCAACTGTGGTAGCTCTTCATCCCTTTTCCTCGATCGAGTCTTCTTAACGATGCTCTGAACTTCCTCATTTTCCACAACATTTATGCTCATAGATGACATCTTCCAAGAAAGCCTCGTGTCCTGGATTAGGTTGTATGACATACACCGCCTTTGGGAATGAGACTCGATCGGAGGAATGACTAAATTCTCTTCTTCAAGCTTCCTTCCTCGATCCTCGCCATTCTTTTCTCTCTTCTTGCCATGGCAACCCACCGGTAATCCGTCTTTTTAGGTTTATATCCCAACCCAAACCTTTGTTCTATAACCTTCACTTTGTTACCCTAATCCATTCAAATTTCTTTTTGTTGCTCTCAAAGTCTCCATTCCTGCTACCTCTCCACTACTTTCCATATTCTCTATCCTCAGCTCCCCCAAAGTCAACATCCTTACGACCTTTTGATGGAAATCGGTACACTCATCTATATGATGCCCTTGTTCATTATGAAATGGGCAAAAGTCATTTTCGCCAATGTCATGCTTAGTTGATCCCATCAAACGTCCAGATTGCACCAACATGTCATATAATCTGGTCATGGTCACTTTTAGAGCCATTTCCTTGATATTCACTTCCACTGCATTTACCCCACTACTTCCTGTTGCATGCTTGGGCAAGGGGTTCAGACTTACGTTGGGTGGATCCTCAATTGTGATCCATCCGATCTTTATCAATTGCAATACCTTCCTCTTAAAAGCTACACAGGTCTCGATGCTATGGCCGGCATTATTGGCATGGTACTCATAAGTCAAATTTGGGTTGTACCAGGCAGGGAAAGGTGGGCGTGTCGGTGGTACTGGTAGGGGAGCAATATGTCCAATGTTTAGTAATTGGGCATATAATTCTTTTAGGGTCATGGGCAAAGGTGGTAGTTGTTCTTCAGTTTGTGGATAGTCTCTTCTTTGGTAGTTATTTTGATTATGTGCAGGAATTTTGGGTAAAAGGTTGGTTTGGAGTGATGGGTTTGGAAAAGTTGATGTTGGTGGTTTGGGGGTAGGTGTTTGGCAACTCTTGTAATTCTTCTCTTTCCCTTGTACCTTTCCTCCACATTATTCACCTCAACTTCTTTTCTCTTCCCAATGAAACCTCTCTTCTTTACTGGGTTCCACAATTCTTCCACTCCGATTCCTCGCTCAATCCTTTCAACGATCCGGTCAGGTCGACAACTCGACCTTTCAGATAGTCCGGCCGTGGCCCAGACGTCTCGAGTCCGGGTCGTGGCCCGCATAATCTCGGTGTGGGTCGAGCACAAGCTCGACCAGTTACTTCAACGATGAATCAGGTTATATTTTGCGTAAACGAAGAAGATGATGCACGATAAATATGGATTTTTCAAGTACAACGAATAGAGATTCTATTAATACCTTCGTGTAGAGGACGCCGAGGGGTTCTTCTAGTCGAGCTGGTATCGGAAATGATCACCTGTGGTGGCCGGAAACGAGTTGGAAGTTACTGGCTGGTGCATCGTGATCGGGGTGTTCTTCACCTGGGAAGAACCGATGATCGACTGAGTATGAGAAGCTTATGGGGGTGATGAAATGGTGCTTTGTGAACGGAGTGGCTGTCGGCGTTGATGAACCGAAGAGGAGCGAGAGAGACTGGTTTTAGTGAGAGAAAGGGCGCATCGCTCGGGAGAGACAAGTGAGGGAACAGCAGAGCTCGAGAGAGATGATGGTGGTTCCAAGTCGGCGCCAGTAGGCGAGAGGAGGGTGGTCGACGGTGGTTTAGCTCTTCTTCCGAGAGAGAGGAGACAACTTACCAGAGAGAGAGAGCTTCGTGGTTTCGATCCGAGAGGGAGATGACCGAGTGGAAGATGAAGAGAAAAATCGAGAACGTGTCGAAGACCCCAACCACAAAATTCCAAGCCTTTTACGTGAAATCCCTTCCTAGTTTCCTCGGTTTTTGTTGTTTTTGTTTAGTTCCTTCCCTCTATTTTTCGTCCCTGTTCTTCCGGTTTTCGAAGATGGCTCAAACAGAGCCGAGCCCTCAAGAATCAAGGCGTGGTCCTCCAGTAAAAGAAAAATATCGAGTTTTTACGTGAAGTTCCCCTGAGTCTCCTTTCTCCCCTTCTTTTTTGGTTTCTTTTTCTTTATATGGCGACAGGTTCCAAAACAAGACCGGGGTGTCTGGCTCAAGGTATTTTCGAAACATGGGTTTCGGGTGGCTCCATGAAAATGAGGATGGGTAGCTCAATGTACATGGTTTGTCCGAAAAAAGTGGGGGTTTCGTGTGGCTCAAGGTTTTTTTATTTTTATTTATTTTTATTTTTATTTTTTATATAAAATACAGTTTGGTCCCTCCATTTGTTACTCCTCTAATTGCATCCTTAATTGAACTTAAATTTATGATCTTGTGCAACTATGTCCTTGTGGAAAATTCAAGGTTAACTTTAAAATTTGCGCACTTTTTACTTTGGTCCTTATGTGCAATATAGTTCCCCACTCAACCATAAAACTCTTGATTTGTTCAATTAGGTCCCCGATTTCGCCTAATTATCTTGAAAAAAAAATTCAAATTGATCACCGAAAATTAAAATATCACCAATCGAGCCCGAATTAACTTTAAAAACTTGATTTCTCACTGACTAGGCCCTTAATAGAAACTAATTTGATCAATTTAAAGTATAATTAAGTCGTCCAACTTAATTAAAACTCTACATTTGGACCTAAATTAATTCTCGAATATAATTACGCTTCTATATCAAACCAACGACTATATCAAATCGGTCCATAAAAATATAATTATATTTTAATGACTTAGTTGTTGACATATAATGTCATACTTTGTATGCTTTATATATTTTGATGATAACAATAAAAAGAAAATGGGCTAATAATATGCTTGGATGAGATTAAACTATAAACAGGTTTTATTCAAAGAATACATCAACAAGCATAATGGAGTTCAAGAAGAAATCACTCCAAGAAGTCCAAGATACAAGCAAGTGAAGACTTAGAATAAGTGTTCATTTTAGTGCTTTGTGTAAATCTCAATTTCTATCTTGATAGCACAAATTAAAATGAACTTACACACTTCACAGTGCATGCATTAAAAGGATTTGATGATTAAAAGGTTTAAGTCATATTCAATCGGTTCAAGAAATTCAGAAAAGATAATTTGTCAAAATAGATTTCTGCATGAACCTGTCGACCGCTTGAGGTATCCGTTGTGAACCGGTCGACCGCTTGGAAGACAAATTATTTTATCCGTTGTGAACCGGTCGACCGCTTGGTTTTGTCCGTTGTGAACCGGTCGACCGCTTGATATGGCAGTTGCACTAAAACGGCTAGAAACGGCTAGTTTCTTTTAGAAACTTATAAATAGGCCTCTTAATTGCAAAACAAAGAACACATAACTTTCATATCTTATATTGAGGCAATTAGAAGTGCATAAACATCTTCATATCATCAATCCTCATTAATACTCATATTTGTGTTTAAATCTTCATATCCTAACACAAAGAGTATTTCTCATTCTCACTACACTTAAACACCTTCAAATATCCTAAGTGCTATTAAGTGAGAGAAAGAGATTTTAGATCTTCATTTGTAATATCCACACTATTAAGAGTGTATTGTTGTTTTACTAAAACAACCATTGTGAAACTCTTGAGAGTTGAGTATAAAACTCTTGGTATTGGTGAGGGAACATCACCAAGGAAAAATCTTGAAGAGGAGACATCTTCAAGTGGTGTAAAGTCTTGGTGTGGATTCATCAAGCGGAAATTGTAATCTTGTTACTTGGATTAGTAAAGAGTACAATACTCAAGTACGGGTTGGTACTTGAGTCGTGGACGTAGGCTTGTCGAACCACGTTAAATACCGAGTTAGCAATCTCTTTCCCTTATCTCTTTACTTTCAAGTAATTAATTTTAAGATTGCATTATTTATTGTATTTGCATCAATTCTGCCTTTAGGTGCATAGTTGCTTTAATCCGTGAATTACAACATTAGTTTATGCGTCAATTTATCTTATAATAAATTACTTTAGCTTTGGATCCGCGTTTTTATTTTTGGGCATAAAAGGGTACAATCAAACTTTCAAAGATGTCCAAAATTTTAACTTGACTTTCTTACCGACACCAACCCCCATTTTTTTTTTTTTCTCGATAGTTTTGGGGCATAACTCAAAATTGGGTTACAACACAAACAAAGAAAAGCAAGCATATATTGAATCCTAATTTAATCATTATCATCGAAGTCATAAGAATTAAGTCCTTGAAATAGCAGCCCTACATGTCCTAAACGTTCGAAGACTTATACCTCTGCATTCATTCTTTTCCGCACATATACCATTATTGAAATGAGAAGTTTCTCGTTAGAGAATAATATAAATTATATTATGGTATTTCACTTACAAGATTAAATTTTTAGGTAAGATAGTTATTTAACTTGGTATTAGAGTCTTGTTGACCCAGCGATCACGAGTTCGAATCTCACCACCCCCATTCTATTTGATAAAAAACCAAGCACAAGGTGATTTGGGCATGTGCAAGTTTCAAACCTAAAGGGCTTTCGAGGAGGGGTGTTAGAAAATAATATAAATCATATTATAAGGCCTCACTTATAAGTTTAATTTTTTAGGTGAAATGGTTTTCTTAACAATCAAACATTTTTGGAATGGATCCAGTGGCTATAAAATTCAATGGCAGGTAAATGGCGAGGTTATAGAGTGTCGGGATGATCTGCAACAAGTCGTGCAATGAATGGATCCAGCAGACTATAAAATTCAATGGCAGGTAAATGGTAGGTAATAGAGTGTCAGGATGACTGCAACAAGCTGTGCAATGGTGAACTTGTAGCAATCATGTGTTAGCACGAAGAAGAAGTTCAGAGAAGGCACAAGGAGAAAGGGGAAAGAAGCTTATGGTCTTTAGCAATTTATTCTTTTATTTATGGTCTTTAGCAATTTATTCTTTTATTTTCTTGACATTTCTTACAAAAAGTTGTCTGTATATATAATAGTTTTAGCATTCTAGAATGATAGAAAGAAAACAAAATAAAAATATCTCCTAATGTTATGTATAGATATTCAACATTTACTTGTAAATTTTCATACATAGAAAAAAATCAATCCACATTTTGTTACTACTAGTACTAGTCGCCCTTGTTCTATGCATGTATTCGGAGTTTTATGGACTCAGAAATGGATTGCATGTGAGTAGTCAAGCAAAATTTATGAAAGTTCTTGATATTATTTTCCAATAAGAAATCTGATATAAGTGCTCAACGATCCAATTGCATTGGAGTGTCAAAGACGTGTGACGTTTTGAATCATAACGCAATTTTGGGTTATTCCTCAAAAACTATCCAAAATAAAACAAAAATAAAATAAATAAAATAAAAGGGGTGGAAATTTTAGACGCTTCGAGGGCTTGATCGAAGCTCTTTTCCTCGAAATGATGGAAAATACAAATTCAATACTAAAATAATTTATTATTCGATAAATTTGTTTCAAACTTAAGTCGAAAGACATAATTATATTTTTATAGGCCAATTTGATTTAATCGTCGGTCAATTTAAAGTGTAATTATACTTCAGAATTAATTGAGAGCTCAATTGAAGGATTTAATTAAGTGCAAAAGCTTAATTATACTTTAAATGGGCAAATTATTAAGGGCTTAATTGGTAAGAAATTAAGTTTGGAAGACTGGTCCAGGTTAAATTAAGAAGATCAAAATTTTCAAGACAAGACCTTTTGGGTGAAATTGGAAGCCAAAATTAAAGATAAAAACATCATTATTTCCATTGAAAAAATCCAAGCCAAAATTAAAGATGAAAATATCATTCTTCCCGTTGAAAAACTCTATTAGTAACAACCCATTTTGTCTTCTATTTTATATTATTAAAAAAAATAATGAACTAGAGAGAGGCGTTGTTGGCAGCCATACTTGTGACATGTCAGCAACCATGCCCTGCAACCTACCACTGAGCACACCATGTTCTGGACATCAATCCCATACCTTCAAGTTGCAAGATGAGCCTATAAATAGGAGGAAAATTACAGGAGAAGGGAGGAAGGAAAATAAACAAACAGGGAAAAGGCTAGGGCTGGGAAAATAACGAGTAAATTGGGGAAGACAGTAGCACAATGAAATTATAGTGCACCATCGGAAACCTCCACTTTTGTTCCTCCTGGTCGCTAGTGAGTCCACTTTGGTAGTACTATCTCCTCAGCCCATTGCAGTGCTATCTCTCTCCCCGATGGTGCATCTCTCTAAAAATGGACATGAAACAGCTCCTCTCCTCCGAGAGCATCCTACCACCCACCTATCACCACCATCCTCTCCACCAACAGCTCCTCCACCATATAAGTCAACTGAGACATAGCCTTCAACAAAGCAGAAATAGCGACAATAGTTGCAGCAATGTGAAACAACCAACTCCCGACATCTCCTTCGGCTACCATTTTTGACGCCGCCACCGCAGGAGAATCACCTCGGCCTCCTCTACCGACGGCAAGTGGCAAGTGAGCCTCTTGTCATGGTTGGCCAACTACTTTGTTATTGTTCATGTGCATGAATTAATTTTGTAGCATGTATATATATATATATATTCTTTTTGGGTGGGCTGGCCTACTTTTGGCCTAGCCAGAGTCCAGCAGAGTTGGGCTTTTAGCCCATCTTGGTTGGGTCGACCCATTTGGTTGGACCAGGCTGGACTGATTTTTTAATTAAAAACATTATATTTAGCAAAACAAAAAATGTTTTGTTTTTGTGAATACGACCGAATTTCAAGGTTTTCACAAGAATATAGTTTTAGTAAAAATCAAATATAACATATTTCTCATATTTTGAATGAAAATTGGATATTGTAACCAATTTATGATTATCCATTGGAATTTAGACAAAATATAAATATAAATATAAATTATTTGTTTTAGCTATCTCGGTGTAAAATTATATTATAAAGTACACTTGCAGATATTAAAAAAGGGTTTTCTTTATCATGTGTAAAATTACATTGTAAAGTACATTCGCAGGCAATTTTTTTTGAAAATGCAATGTAAAACAAAATTAAATTTAGAAAAAAATCAAACAACAATGCAGCTTACCTTAGGTATATATATGCGTCTTCCCTTGGACAAGTCTCCTTACCCAAGACTCTTGCGACCAATAGGTTTCTAATGACCTAAATACTAGGTGGAAACTCCTAATAATTAAAGTTATAATTTTTACAACTATAAAACACAAACCCCATTTCACCATGCGCCATTATCTCCCCAATCCCGTAGATGGTGGGGGCGCTAAGTTCAAAAAAATAGTTGTCCCGATATATATATATATATATTAGATCAAATATCTCAAAAAAGTTAATATTTTTTGTTCCTTTTCATCTTTTCTTCCCTAAGTGAAAGACCAATCCGCACTCCAATAACATGAGCAGGAAAGAAAATTGAACAATAATACAAAAACAATTCGGAACCAATATTGTAGCAATCAATAATGTATAGTTTTTCTAAATTTCATAGTTCAAGAGCCACATAACTTGATATTAGAGGGTGTTATGTGAAAGATTTAGAGAGGAAAAATATTGTAGCAATTGTTGTCGATGCCTTGACTCGCATATCATTCTTTATTTTATAGACAGTATACAAGAAGAGTCTATACAAGGCAATTGATCTAATTAAGGTTGTAACCTTCTACATTTACATTCGGTATTATGTGCATTCATAGCTGCGATCTTCAGCATTCTTGTTAAGGAACAATAACGCAAGGTGAGCATTATTGCCAAATCTGTCTCTGTAACGGCTAGCTAAGATTCAGTTCTCTGTGATTATTTCCTTGCTTAACATCCCCCTGCAAACGAATGGGGAGATCACAAAACATGAGTTTGTCTTTCAACAGCTGAAACCGAGAGGATGTTAATCCTTTGGTGAAGATGTCAGCTACTTGATCAAACGTGGAGATGTACTACACTTGAACATCTTTGTTCTGTATTTTCTCACGAATAAAGTGGAAATCTATCTCAATGTGTTTGGTGCGAGTGTGGTAAACTGGATTGGTTGCAAGGGCAATTGCACTCTGATTATCGCACCAGACTGTGGGAGGAATATGAAGGGATATATGAAGATCCTTTAGTAACATTCGAATCCAATACAATTCAGCAACAACCATGGCTAATGCCCGGTACTCTGTCTTTGTGCTTGATCGTGAGACAACCTTGTGTTTCTTTGCACACCAAGAGACCAAGCATGGACCTAGGAAAACACCATACCTCGTAGTGGATCGTCGATCAAGAACATCCCCGCCCAATCTGAGTCGCAGTAAGCATGGAGACCGAGAGAGCCTTTGGTGAAATACAATCCATGATCCACCGTGCCCTTAAGATACCGTAAGACACGCTTTGCATCTTTCCAGAGTGTGCGTAGTGGGGAGTGGAGATGTTGACAGAGTTGATAAACCGAGTAAGAAATTTCGGGTCTTGTTAGGGTACGAGATCGAGAGACCCAACAATTTGTCTCAGAGGTCTGTAATGTCATGGATGGGTTCATCAACCCCTGCACTCCTCTTATCGCTCGAAACACACTGGTCGTTGAGTATGGTTTTGCACCCACCATTTGTGCAACGATGAAGTACATCAAGAATATATTTACTTTATCTAAGATGTAATCCATGAGCATCTCAAAATGCTTCAATGCCCGGAAAATATCCAAGCTCACCAAGGTCTTTGAGAGCAAATTCATTCTTCAACTCGTGCAAGTGAGGGTTGCAAGAAAGCTAGGACAGGATCCTGCTTTAAGTAGATCGTCCACATAAATAAGAACAAAAACATGAATTTTCCCACAGTGATATGTAAACAATGAATTGTCAATCGAGGAACCCACAAATCCACGATCAAGCAGATGAGGAAGAGAGTCTTAGAAACCATGCCCGTGGAGCCTGCTTAAGGCCATAGAGGGCCTTCTTCAAACGACATACATGATCAGGTTTTACAGGGTCAATGAAACCTCAGGGTTGTTCAATGTAAACCTCTTCCTCAAGTGTCCCATGTAGGAAGGCATTTGATACATCATACTGTAATATCGGCTAGTCAAAAACACAGATAAAGCTAACACCACTCTCACAATTGCAGTGTTTAATTACGGACTAAATGTCTCGGTAAAATCCACCCCACTTACCTGCCGAAACCCAAGTGCCACTAATCTTGCCTTGTAGCGATCAATGCTCCCATCTCGCTTTTGTTTGATTTTATAAACCCATTTGGTTCGAATCACATGTTGGTCCGACTCAGTGGAACAAGATCCCAAGTGTTATTAACTGTATAGGCGTCATATTCCACCTGCATAGCTTGCTCGCCATTCCTGTGACAAGATAGCTTGAGAGAAATTTTGTGGTTCCACACATGTTAGAATACCAATGAAAGCACGTAATGGATGTTTAGAGGCATAAAATAATTTGAAACCTGGAAATTCTTTAGGCTTGAGTGCACCAATCCGTGATCGTGTTGCCATTTGATGCACGGATGAGATATTTCAGTGGTGGAAGATGAAATTGGTGGGTGATCAGGTGGTTGAGGAGGACTGATCGTTGACAAATCGTTGGGATCCGGAGGTGATTCTCGTGAGGGATTTTGCGAGATTGAAGGCAAATCACTATGGGAATTTTGAGGGCTTTGTAAGGTTGGGAGCCACGAATGTGGAGAGGTTTGAGCTGAGCTCGATGGATATGAATCGTGATGTCTGGCAGCTGGTATTAAATCAAATGAGGGTCGTGAGAATAATTGAGACAAATCAAGTGACATACCTGCTTTAGGGAGGCTCACTGCAACAGGAGGTGTGGAGGTGGACCATTCATTTGCTGGAAATGTAAGTTCATCAAAAGCAACATTACGAGAGATATAAATTTTGTTAGATGCTAGATCTAAACAAATGATATCCATGATGTTGGGACGAATATCCAATAAAAAGACATTTTTCCTACAAAATTGCAGTTTATGCTTTGTGTACGGTCTTAAAAGTGGATAGCATGCGCAACCAAAGGATCGTAAAAAACTATAATCTGGGTTTTGAGAAAACAATTTGAAGTATGGAGACTCATAACCTAGAATGGAAGAAGGAGTTCGATTAATGAGATAGATGGCAGTCATAAATGCGTCAACCCAAAATTTTGTAGGTAAATGAGATTGAGCCAATAATGAAAGTCCAACCTCCATGATATGCCTATGTTTGCGTTCAGCTAGGCCATTTTGCTGGGAGGTATATGGACAAGAGAGACGTTGATGAATCCCATGTTGGCGTAAAAATTCTTTGAATTGATGGGAAAGATATTCCCCACCATTATCGCATTGAAGTTGTTTGATAGTGGTGGAGAAACGATTTTCAGCCAAGGATTTAAATTGTATAAAACAGGAAAGAACATCGGATTTATTATGAATAGGGTAAACCCATGTAAACCGAGAGTAATCATCAATAAATAAGACATAATATTTATACCCCTCATTTGACTAAACCGAGAGACCCAAACATCCGAATGAATTAGTTTTAAAGGGGACAAAACGACACGCATGGAATCATTGAACGACTGTTGTTTGGATTTTCCCATTAAACAAAACTGACACACTCGACTATATTTCAACAGGACCCGAAATAGGCAATTTAAATGACTTAAGGACATGATTGGTGATGTGTGAAGAAGTGTGACCTAATCTGGCATGCCACAAGGAAGAAGATGTACGGATGCCCAAAAATGCAATTTTTATGGGAAGACTGTTAACGGCTTGTTGATTAATTGGAATGGGGTACAGTCCACCTTCACTCTTGCCTATTAGCAGCGTACGACCAGTGAGGTTGTCCTTCACAAAAAATTGGATCCATTGAGTATAAAGTAACTCCCATTGTCTATGCAAAAACGATTAATTGACAAAAGGTTTACTGCTGCCTTTGGGCAATGAAGAATGTTGTTTAATTTTAAGGTGGAATCAGTGTGTGTGGAATATGCTTGCACCGGTATGCTTAATTTGTAGACCATTACCGTTACCCATCGCAACCTTGTCTTCGCTTGTGTATGGCTCTACCAAATGAAGATTATCAATGTCAGTAGTAATGTGTTGATTAACACCATCGTCAAGATACCGGTATTATCATCTTGAATGATATTTGATTGAGCAACCATGGTCGCTAATTGTTATGGTGGGTGGCGCCCTTGGTAGTTGTAATCATACCTGTGAAAACAATCGAGAGCCATGTGGTTTCTCTTGCCACAGATTTGGCATACATAAGGATTAAATGTTGGGTTATTTGCCCATGCCGAACACGCTCAGTGTTGTTGAAGGATTGATCATTGTTTGAGGAGCCGAAATTCCCATTTCTAATCCCTCGTATTGTATTTTGGATTTGGTGGGGAATTAAAACATCGCTGTGGAGAAAATTATCGCTACTTCCAATTAGTGGGCGCATGACCGGTGGTGGGAGAAAATCCATTACCACCGTTATTCGATGGAACGAATATGTGATTTGGCAGGAGAGGAGGTTTCATGTTGAGGTCGCCAGTTCTTATTCTTCCTTTGATTCCTTGCACCTCCTCCCGGCTTATGAGCCATCATCGCAAACTTGTTGTGATCAATTTGCATTCTTCGTTCTGATCGTCAAGAAGTGCTTCAAAGGCAAACAGCTCGATTGAAAATCAAATAGAGATAAAGGTTTCTCACGTTGGGCAAAGTAACAATTGGACACAAAAGGTGTGTAGGCTATGTTGAGTCCTCCCAAGACAAGGGAAATCAAGTCCGCTTCATCTACGAGTTTCCCAATTGTTGCTAATTGATCGGCAAGGGCTTTGGCATGTTCAACAAAATCTGAGCAATTCATGCCTCCTTGTTGCAATCCTTGCAGTTAGCGTTTCAATTGATTTACATTGGAAATGGAAGGAGAGGTAAAGCGTTGTGCTAGAGCAACCCACGCTTGCTCAGGCGGTTTAAAACCCTAGACCATCGACAAGTACCTTCTCGTAAATTGTGGATTTCATCCACACCAAGACAAACCTGCTTTTGCGATTCCATAGGGTGAAATCGAGGTTGGTTACATTGGTTCTACGCTCAAGATCGGTAAGAACTCGCTTGGACATGATTCAGTCCCATCCACAAGACACAAGAGGTCATGGATACTTAACGCATCATCAATTTGAGATGACCAGCTCAAGTACGAAGAGGGTCCCTCTAGTTTCACCGAAATGAATTGTAATGCATTGTTTGGTGGAACGTAAGTGGTAGCGGAAGAAGACATGATGAAAGGATTTGGTGTGAGCCTTAATTATGCTCTAATACCATGAAAGATTTAGAGAGGAAAAATATTGTAGCAATTGTCGCCGGTGCATTGGCCTGCATATCATTCTTTATTTTATAGACAAGTATACAAGAAGAGTCTATACAAGGCAATTGATCTAATTAAGGTTGTAACCTTGTACATTTACATTCGATATTATGTGCATTCATAGTCTGCGATCTTCAAGATTCTTGTTAAGGAACAATAACGCAAGGTGAGCATTATTGCCAAATCTGTCTCTAGAATCGGCTAGCTAAGATTCGGTTTTCGTGATTATTTCCTTGCTTAACATTATGTTCACTTACCTTGATATATTTTTCATTATACGATAATTAAATTATGTCAAATAATATTTTAAAACCCATCAACCTACCTTTGGATATCATTTGATACTTCAAAATATTATTACAAACTAATAAGAAACAAATATAGTTTCCAAAAGCTAAATAATATTTCTATTTTCTAATTATATACTTTTATTTCTATTTTCATTATTTACTTTTGAAAAATTGAACTATCATTTACAATGATTTAATTAGATTAGTTTTCAATTAAAAATAAAAGGAAAATATTTCAGGGTTAAAAGATTATAAGATTATGTCTTTAAGGTAATAATTGCTATAATTTCCCTAAAATAATTGTAAAATAGGGATGGTTACAGTTCATGAAAAAGAAAATTCTGAAACATTTGTAAAATGATAGGTCATAAAATCAAGATCCAATTTCACTCACGAATACAAACATGACTCATAGTAATATTATCTTATATAGCTCTTAAAGGCATTTAGGGTAGACTACTCATTCTTGTCTAAGTATCCGGAATGTATATTGTACTCGTAAAACATACCTTATAGAAACCCTAACAATAAAAGTTGTACTTATAACCAAATATATATAAAGAGGTGATATGACCTCTTGCCTTTTGTACATATTCTATTCACTTAGTAGGGGATAAGATATACTCCAACAATGACATATGTAGATTTAAGAATCTAGTAGATTTGATAGTTAGTAATGGATTTAACATTAGTGCATCATGAAGCAATCCTAATAGACTCATTTATGAACTAGTGGGATAAAGTTAAATCTAAAAATAAGCTTGTTTATGCTATATAAATAGCCAAATAAGAAATCACATAATATTTGATTTGATCGGTAGATTAGCTTAAATATTTCTAGATGATTCTAGAACCCTATTTCTATAGAGATCTAATCGTTTGTATCAAGTTGATAAAAGACCCTCTAATTAAGTTTGGAAGATATTGTTAAGTCAAGTTCATTATTTTTCCTTTTTATCTTTAGGTTTTTAGCTTAAATTTGGATTTTATGTTGTCTTCTCTTTTGACTCTGATTTTCCACATTATAAATCTTAGAAAATGTAGTATATTTAAAGAATTTTAAACCTCATAAAGTGGGATATTTTATTAGAGAAAACATTAAAAATAAAGTATTAATTAGGACTATTATGGTGATAACCTTTTTTTAAAAAAATTATATTTGTTTTCTTTTGTGTTCTAGTATATTGTTATATCTATGTTAATTGGTATTAGAGTCTCACAAGTTTTAGTTATTGCTGAGTTATAATGAGTTTTTAAGTACCATTGCTAGAAGAGGTCATTAAATATAATGCGCTCTGGTAGGAAAGGATAAGGAGTTTTTCTCTTAAGAAATAGACATGTAATAACTGCTAAGTTAACAAGGTGATAACTTTAGAGGACTCCAAATTAATGAAATTAACTTGATTATAAACAATCTTTTGAATCTATTTCAAAAAAAAAATTGAGGAGACAACCTCTTGATTAGGATTATTGTCATGAAGACTTAATGTTTTAGATAAAACCATATAAGTTCAAACGAAACTTGAAACTATAGGAATTTATTTGTGAGTTATATGAAGTAGATATGAGTTTTTAGTATAATAAAGTCCATAATAAATGAGGGTGAAACTAATTTCCATAAAGCTTAAAGAATAAGTTTTTTCGTAGCGGGAATAAAAAAAAAACCAAAATAAGTAAGGAGATTAAAGATTCAATCATTGGTAGAAAATGAAAAAATTACTTTCTATTTTAAAATACACTAAAACTATTTAATATAAGAATTTACAAAAACCAAAGATTTATAAGGAAGGAAGCATAAAATCCAAAAACAAAAAGCATGAAATCCAAAACTAATAAAGAAAAATCATAAAATTGCCAAAATTTGAAGTCCCGGGGCAAGATTCCAAAAATCTAAAAATTTGATGGTTGGGTACTCTAACAAAAACAACCTCTAACAAGTCCAAGAAAAATTGAGCGTGGTCCAATAGTTAGATCAAAAGTTACAATGCTTTTGAGTTGTCACTCGAGTTTGGAATGACTAAATCGCTTCCTCGGCCAAGATGTATCTGCTATGCCATCCATGTAATTTCCTAAAAAACATCCTCTCAATTTGGGGTAGATCCACACTAGATTGTTCAGAACCATCCAATATGGCAAGGTCAACAAAAGGTATATTCGAGAAAACTTAGGTTCTTATAAAATTCTAGTATTGTTGGTTATGAAAAAAGATAATTCATAATATATATATATATATATATAATAATCAACCAAATCATAATGAAATACAAGTATTATATACCATGATTCGATGACATGTTAGATTTACTAGTTAGCTCTAGGTGGTCTAAAAAAATTACCTCAACAACAACTTCCACTAAATGAGGATAGGATTAAACACGGAGAAGAGTGGAAAACAATCTTTAAGATATATCATAAATTATATGATTTGATGGTGATTTCATTTGGTTTTAAGGCCTTGCTTTAACAAGTTTGTAGTAGTATATTTTTATCAGTATTTCATTTTTAATTCAATACTCTAATTGCATTTATTACTAAGAGTTTAAAACAATGTATATTATAATAAACAAATAAAGTACAAGCTAATTTTAAATTACCAAGTTAGAAAATAAATGAGTCTTCTACATTGTCACTTTATGATTTAGAAAAAATAATTAAGATAAACTATAATGTGTATACCATTAGCCTAAACTACCAAATCAAGTATTAGGTTTTGTAAGGAAAGGTGTTTTTTTTTTTTTTTGTCAACAATCCATTGGTTTCTCAACTAATATTTGGTTGTATACTCTATTGCTTTTTTAAGATGCTTCTTGGTTGGTTGTTATTATGGATTTTTTATAGTTTTATCTCATACCCAATCAGCCTTGAATCCAATGTGTATAATAATGGACAAGTTTTTAAAAATATTCTATTTTATTGCTTGTAGAAAGATCATGGATGCTATTTGAATTGACGTTCAAGAGAATTATTTAAAGAATTTAGGGATAAAGCTTGGCACCAAAAAACATTTTAGTTGTGATTATCACCCAAGGATAGATGGTATAGTTGTTAATTTCGTTCCGCTCCATTCCGTTGAAAACCGAGATGAAACGGCGTCGCTTTTGTCTCGATTTTAATTCCAATCTGCTCGCAAATTCCAGCCAAATTCGACCGTAACGCCTCTGCATCGCTCCGGTGTGCCGCTTCGGCTTTAAAATCCTCTTTATTTTGATTAACTTGTGATTTTTTTCTAATTTTGAGATTATGTTTGTTTGACTTTGTGTTTATATGTTGACATGTAATATCATACTTTGTATGCTTTATATATTTTGATGATAACAATAAAAAGAAAATGGACTAATAATATGTTTGGATGAGATTAAGTTATAAACAGGTATTATACAAAGAATACATCAACAAGTATATTGGAGTACACGAAGAAATCACTCCAGGAAGTCCAAGATGCAAGCAAGTGAAGACTTATAATAAGTGTTCATTTTAGTGCTTTATGTAAATTTCTATTTCTATCTTGATAGCACAAATTAAAATGAACTCACACACTTCACATTGCATGCAAAGGATTTGATGATTAAACGGCTAGTTTCTAACGGCTATAAACGGCTAGTTTCTAACGGCTATAAACGGCTAGTTTCAAACGGCTAGTTTCTAACGGCTATAAACGGCTAGTTTCTCTTTGAAACTTATAAATAGGCCTCTTAATTGCAAAATGAGATGGACAGAACTTTCATATCTTATAGTGAGGCAATTACTAGTGCAAAAACATCTTCATATCATCAATCCTCATTAATACTCATATTTGTTTTTAAATCTTCATATCCTAACACAAAGAGTATTTCTCATTCTCACTACACTTAAACACCTTCAAATATTCTAAGTGCTATTAAGTGAGATAAAGAGATCATAGATCTTCATTTGTAATATCCACACTATTAAGAGTGTATTGTTGTTTTACAAAAACAACCATTGTGAAACTCTTGAGAGTTGAGTATAAAACTCTTGGTATTGGTGAGGGAACATCACCAAGGAAAAATCTTGAAGAGGGTACATCTTCAAGTGGGAAAAAGGAAATCTTGAAGAGGGCATATCTTCAAGTGGTGTAAAAGTCTTGGTGTGGATTCATCAAGCGGGATTTGTAATCTTGTTACTTGGACTAGTAAGAGAATACAATACTCAAGTACGGGTTGGTACTTGAGTCGTGGATGTAGGATTGCCGAACCACGTTAAAAACCGAGTTAGCAATTTCTCTCTTATCTCTTTACTTTAAAGTAATTGATTTTAAGATTGCATTATTTATTGTATTTGCACCAATTCCGCCTTTAGGTGCATAGTTGCTTTAATCCGTGAATTTCAACAATTGGTATCAGAGCTTAGTTCTCATTTATTAAGTTTGCTTAGACTTTGAGTAGAATGGCAACTATATGCAATAATCTCCAAATGAAGGTGCTTCAACATCTAGACCACTATTTTTTGATGGTGATGATTATGCCTATTGAAAGCTAGAATGTCAATATATCTTCAATCTATAGATTTCGATTTATGGCTTTCTATTGAAAATGGACCTCATAGACCACTTAAAATTGTAAATGGTATTGAGATTCCAAAAAGCATAATAGAATATAGTGACCTAGATAAAAGATTACTTTCTATGGATGCTAGAGCAATGAACACTTTATATTGTGCATTAAATAGAAGTGAATTTAATAGAATATCTTCATGTAAAAATGCTAGGGATATATGGCATGCTTTGGAAGTAACTCATGAAGGAACTAACCAAGTAAAAGAATCAAAAATTGATATGTTAGTTCATCAATATGAGTTATTTAAAATGTTGCAACATGAATCCATAACAAGCATGTTTACTCGTATGACTAGCATAACAAATAGTTTACATGCTCTTGGTAGAACTTACTCAAATGCAGATATCGTAAGTAAGATTCTCGAGATCTCTACCAAAAGCTTGGGAAGCTAAAGTGACAACTATACGAGAAGCTAAAGATCTCACAAAACTTCCATTAGAGAAGCTCGCTCGGTTCTCTAATGACGCACGAGATATCTATGGATAATCAAGATCAAGAAGAAAGGCCAAAGAAAAATTTGGCATTTAAAACTCGCTCATCGAATCGAAGCGAGGAAAATGATGATGATGAAGACAAGAATGACGATCTTGAAGAAGATGTAGCATCAATCACAAGACAGTTTCGAAACTTTCTTAAAAGGAAAAATGACAAGAGAAAGTTCTCTAACTACAAAAAGGAGGGAGATTCAAGTAAAGAAACTCCAAGGTGCTATAAATGCAACAAGTTGGGGCATATCAAACCCGACTGTCCCCATCTTCAAATGAAGAAGAAAAATCGCTTTCAAAAGAGAGCTTTCAAAGCAACATGGAGCGATGACTCGAACTCAAGCTCTAGTGATGAAGAAGAACATGTGGCTAACATGTGCTTCATGGCAATCGAAAGCGAAAATGAGGTACAATCTTCGGATGATGAATCCGACCCTTCTTATATTGAATTACATGAACAACTTGAGAATTTGTATGTAGAATATAAGAAATTAGGTTCTAAATATAGTACTCTCAAAAGAAATCATATATGCTTAATTGAGGAAAAAGAATTATTAGAAAAGAAAGTATATGATTCAAATGACAAGAGTAGTAAAACTAATCAACTTGAAGAAGATAATAAATCTTTAAAAGAAAAAGTTGATGAGTTAAAAGTAATTATCTCAAAATTCACACAAGGCTTAGAAATTTTTGAGAAAATGCTTTCGAACCGTAGAAGTGTGTTTAACAAAGGAGGATTAGGTTATAAACCTAAGATAAACCAAAAATACTTAAAGAATTACTTTGTTAAAGCTAAACATTCTTATGATCCAAATCATACATGTAATTATTGTAGAAAATTAGGACATTTGATTTATGCATGTCCTATGAAGAAAAATAAGAATGTTAAAATGATTTGGGTTCCAAAAGGAACCACCCCTAACCAAGAAGAACCAACCAAGCTCAAGGAATCAACAAGAGTTGGTAAGTAAATTCTTTGGTGGACATAATTTCATTTTGGATATATGTTGTTATTAAATATTATGTTTTTATTTATCTAAAATGTAAATTTTCTTTTTGTTGATGCCAAAGGGGGAGAGTATATGAAAATATCAAATGCATCAATAATGGGGGAGAAAAATATGAAAATCTATATGCATATATTTAGGGGGAGAAAATGATTTTTTCTTGAAATTTCATATGATATTTTTACTTAGATTAAATTGCTAAAAATGTTCAATGTCTCTTATATATTGCATTACAAAATATAGGGGGAGACTCAATTTTTTATCTAAGTTTTTTTGTTTATTGTCATCATCAAAAAGGGGGAGATTGTTGACATATAATGTCATACTTTGTATGCTTTATATATTTTGATGATAACAATAAAAAGAAAATGGACTAATAATATGCTTGGATGAGATTAAGCTATAAACAGGTATTATACAAAGAATACATCAACAAGCATAATGGAGTATACGAAGAAATCACTCCAGGAAGTCCAAGATGCAAGCAAGTGAAGACTTATAATAAGTGTTCATTTTAGTGCTTTATATAAATCTCAATTTCTACCTTGATAGCACAAATTAAAATGAACTCACACACTTCACATTGCATGCAAAGGATTTGATGATTAAACGGCTAGTTTCAAACGGCTATAAACGGCTAGTTTCCAACGGCTATAAACGGCTAGTTTCCAACGGCTATAAACGGCTAGTTTTTCTTTGAAACTTATAAATAGGCCTCTTAATTGCAAAACGAAATTGACACAACTTCGATATCATATAGTGAGGCAATTACTAGTGCAAAAACATCTTCATATCATCAATCCTCATTAATACTCATATTTGTGTTTAAACTTTCATATCCTAACACAAAGAGTATTTCTCATTCTCACTACACTTAAACACCTTCGAATATTCTAAGTGCTATTGAGTGAGATAAAGAGATCATAGATCTTCATTTGTAATATCTACACTATTTAAGAGTGTATTGTTGTTTTACAAAAACAACCATTGTAAAACTCTTGAGAGTTGAGTATAAAACTCTTGGTATTGGTGAGGGAACATCACTATGGAAAAATCTTGAAGAGAGTACATCTTCAAGTGGGAAACAGGAAATCCTGAAGAGGACATATCTTCAAGTAGTGTAAAAGTCTTGGTGTGGATTCATCAAGCGGGAATTGTAATCTTGTTACTTGGACTAGTAAGAGAATACAATACTCAAGTACGGGTTGGTACTTGAGTCGTGGATGTAGGATTGCCGAACCACGTTAAAAACCGAGTTAGCAATTTCTCTCTTATCTCTTTACTTTAAAGTAATTGATTTTAAGATTGCATTATTTATTGTATTTGCACCAATTCCGCCTTTAGGTGCATAGTTGCTTTAATCCGTGAATTTCAACAATTGGTATCGAGCTTAGTTCTCATTTATTAAGTTTGCTTAGACTTTGAGTAGAATGGCAACTATATGCAATAATCTCCGAAATGAAGGTGCTTCAACATCTAGACCACTATTTTTTGATGGTGATGATTATGCCTATTGAAAGCTAGAATGTCAATATATCTTCAATCTATAGATTTCGATTTATGGCTTTCTATTGAAAATGGACCTCATAGACCACTTAAAATTGTAAATGGTATTGAGATTCCAAAAGCATAATAGAATATAGTGACCTAGATAAAAGATTACTTTCTATGGATGTTAGAGCAATGAACACTTTATATTGTGCATTAAATAGAAGTGAATTTAATATAATATCTTCATGTAAAAATGCTAGGGATATATGGCATGCTTTGGAAGTAACTCATGAAGGAACTAACCAAGTAAAAGAATCAAAAATTGATATGTTAGTTCATCAATATGAGTTATTTAAAATGTTGCAACATGAATCCATAACAAGCATGTTTACTCGTATGACTAGCATAACAAATAGTTTACATGCTCTTGGTAGAACTTACTCAAATGCAGATATCGTAAGTAAGATTCTCGGATCTCTACCAAAAGCTTGGGAAGCTAAAGTGACAGACTATACTGAAAAGCTAAAGATCTCACAAAACTTCCATTAGAGGAGCTCGCTCGGTTCTCTAATGACGCACGAGATATCTATGGATAATCAAGATCAAGAAGAAAGGCCAAAGAAAAATTTGGCATTTAAAACTGCTCATCGAATCGAAAGCGAGGAAAATGATGATGATGAAGACGAGAATGACGATCTTGAAGAAGATATAGCATCAATCACAAGACAGTTTCGACACTTTCTTAAAAGGAAAAATGACAAGAGAAAGTTTTCGAACTACAAAAAGGAGGGAGATTCAAGTAAAGAAACTCCAAGGTGCTATAAATGCAACAAGTTGGGGCATATCAAACCCGACTGTCCCCATCTTCAAATGAAGAAGAAAAATCGCTTTCAAAAGAGAGCTTTGAAAGCAACATGGAGCGATGACTCGAACTCAAGCTCTAGTGATGAAGAAGAACATGTGGCTAACATGTGCTTCATGGCAATCAAAGCTAAAATGAGGTACAATCTTCGGATGATGAATCCGACCCTACTTATATTGAATTACATGAACAACTTGAGAATTTGTATGTAGAATATAAGAAATTAGGTTCTAAATATAGTACTCTCAAAAGAAATCATATATGCTTAATTGAGGAAAAAGAATTATTAGAAAAGAAAGTATATGATTTAAATGACAAGAGTAGTAAAACTAATCAACTTGAAGAAGATAATAAATCTTTAAAAGAAAAAGTTGATGAGTTAAAAGTAATTATCTCAAAATTCACACAAGGCTCGGAAATTTTTGAGAAAATGCTTTCGAACCGGAGAAGTGTGTTTAACAAAGGAGGATTAGGTTATAAACCTAAGATAAACCAAAAATACTTAAAGAATTACTTTGTTAAAGCTAAACATTCTTATGATCCAAATCATACATGTAATTATTGTAGAAAATTAGGACATTTGATTTATGCATGTCCTATGAAGAAAAATAAGAATGTTAAAATGATTTGGGTTCCAAAAGGAACCACCCCTAACCAAGAAGAACCAACCAAGCTCAAGGAATCAACAAGAGTTGGTAAGTAAATTCTTTGGTGGACATAATTTCATTTTGGATATATGTTGTTATTAAATATTATGTTTTTATTTATCTAAAATGTAAATTTTCTTTTTGTTGATGCCAAAGGGGGAGAGTATATGAAAATATCAAATGCATCAATAATAGGGGAGAAAAATATGAAAAATTTATATGCATATATTTAGGGGGAGAAAAATGAATTTTTCTTGAAATTGCATATGATATTTTTACTTAGATTAAATTGCTAAAATTGTTCAAATGTCTCTTATATATTGCATTATAATATTTAGGGGGAGACTCAATTTATTATCTAAGTTTTTTTGTTTATTGTCATCATCAAAAAGGGGGAGATTGTTGACATATAATGTCACACTTATATGTTTTATATATTTTGATGATAACAATAAAAAGAAAATGGACTAATAATATGTTTGGATGAGATTAAGCTATAAATAGGTATTATATAAAGAATACATCAACAAGCATATTGGAGTACACGAAGAAATCACTCCAGAAGTCCAAGATGAAAGCAAGTGAAGACTTCGAATAAGTGTTCATTTTAGGGCTGTGTGTAAATCTCTATTTCTATCTTGATAGCACAAATTAAAATGAACTCACACACTTCACATTGCATGCAAAGGATTTGATGATTAAACGGCTAGTTTCAAACGGCTATAAACAGCTAGTTTCAAACGGCTATAAACGGCTAGTTTCTCTATGAAACTTATAAATAGGCCTCTTAATTGCAAAATGAAATTGACACAAATTTCATATCTTATAGTGAGGCAATAAGTAGTGCTTAAACATCTTCATATCATCAATCCTCATTAATACTCATATTTGTGTTTAAACTTTCATATCCTAACACAAAGAGTATTTCTCATTCTCACTACACTTAAACACCTTCAAATATTCTAAGTGCTATTAAGTGAGATAAAGAGATCATAGATCTTCATTTGTAATATCTACACTATTAAGAGTGTATTGTTGTTTTACAAAAACAACCATTGTGAAACTCTTGAGAGTTGAGTATAAAACTCTTGGTATTGGTGAGGAACATCACCAAGGAAAAATCTTGAAGAGGATACATCTTCAAGTGGGAAAAAGGAAATCTTGAAGAGGGCATATCTTCAAGTGGTGTAAAAGTCTTGGTGTGGATTCATCAAGCGGGATTTGTAATCTTGTTACTTGGACTAGTAAGAGAATACAATACTCAAGTACGGGTTGGTACTTGAGTCGTGGATGTAGGATTGCCGAACCACGTTAAAAACCGAGTTAGCAATTTCTCTCTTATCTCTTTACTTTAAAGTAATTGATTTTAAGATTGCATTATTTATTGTATTTGCACCAATTCCGCCTTTAGGTGCATAGTTGCTTTAATCCGTGAATTTCAACAATTGGTATCAGAGCTTAGTTCTCATTTATTAAGTTTGCTTAGACTTTGAGTAGAATGGCAACTATATGCAATAATCTTCGAAATGAAGGTGCTTCAACATCTAGACCACCATTTTTTGATGGTGATGATTATGCCTATTGGAAAGCTAGAATGTCAATATATCTTCAATCTATAGATTTCGATTTATGGCTTTCTATTGAAAATGGACCTCATAGACCACTTAAAATTGTAAATGGTATTGAGATTCCAAAAAGTATAATAGAATATAGTGACCTAGATAAAAGATTACTTGCTATGGATGTTAGAGCAATGAACACTTTATATTGTGCATTAAATAGAAGTGAATTTAATAGAATATCTTCATGTAAAAATGCTAGGATATATGGCATGCTTTGGAAGTAACTCATGAAGGAACTAACCAAGTAAAAGAATCAAAAATTGATATGTTAGTTCATCAATATGAGTTATTTAAAATGTTGCAACATGAATCCATAACAAGCATGTTTACTCGTATGACTAGCATAACAAATAGTTTACATGCTCTTGGTAGAACTTACTCAAATGCAGATATCGTAAGTAAGATTCTCAGATCTCTACCAAAAGCTTGGGAAGCTAAAGTGACAGCTATACGAGAAGCTAAAGATCTCACAAAACTTCCATTAGAGAAGCTCGCTCGGTTCTCTAATGACGCACGAGATATCTATGGATAATCAAGATCAAGAAGAAAGGCCAAAGAAAAATTTGGCATTTAAAACCGCTCATCGAATCGAAAGCGAGGAAAATGATGATGATGAAGACAGTAATGACGATCTTGAAGAAGATGTAGCATCAATCACAAGACAGTTTCGAAACTTTCTTAAAAGGAAAAATGACAAGAGAAAGTTCTCGAACTACAAAAAGGAGGGAGATTCAAGTAAAGAAACTCCAAGGTGCTATAAATGCAACAAGTTGGGGCATATCAAACCCGACTGTCCCCATCTTCAAATGAAGAAGAAAAATCGCTTTCAAAAGAGAGCTTTGAAAGCAACATGGAGCGATGACTCGAACTCAAGCTCTAGTGATGAAGAAGAACATGTGGCTAACATGTGCTTCATGGCAATCGAAAGCGAAAATGAGGTACAATCTTCGGATGATGAATCCGACCCTTCTTATATTGAATTACATGAACAACTTGAGAATTTGTATGTAGAATATAAGAAATTAGGTTCTAAATATAGTACTCTCAAAAGAAATCATATATGCTTAATTGAGGAAAAAGAATTATTAGAAAAGAAAGTATATGATTCAAATGACAAGAGTAGTAAAACTAATCAACTTGAAGAAGATAATAAATCTTTAAAAGAAAAAGTTGATGAGTTAAAAGTAATTATCTCAAAATTCACACAAGGCTCAGAAATTTTTGAGAAAATGCTTTCGAACCAGAGAAGTGTGTTTAACAAAGGAGGATTAGGTTATAAACCTAAGATAAACCAAAAATACTTAAAGAATTACTTTGTTAAAGCTAAACATTCTTATGATCCAAATCATACATGTAATTATTGTAGAAAATTAGGACATTTGATTTATGCATGTCCTATGAAGAAAAATAAGAATGTTAAAATGATTTGGGTTCCAAAAGGAACCACCCCTAACCAAGAAGAACCAACCAAGCTCAAGGAATCAACAAGAGTTGGTAAGTAAATTCTTTGGTGGACATAATTTCATTTTGGATATATGTTGTTATTAAATATTATGTTTTTATTTATCTAAAATGTAAATTTTCTTTTTGTTGATGCCAAAGGGGGAGAGTATATGAAAATATCAAATGCATCAATAATAGGGGAGAAAAATATGAAAAATTTATATGCATATATTTAGGGGGAGAAAAATGAATTTTTTCTTGAAATTGCATATGATATTTTTACTTAGATTAAATTGCTAAAAATGTTCAATGTCTCTTATATATTGCATTACAAAATATAGGGGGAGACTCAATTTTTTATCTAAGTTTTTTTGTTTATTGTCATCATCAAAAAGGGGGAGATTGTTGACATATAATGTCATACTTTGTATGCTTTATATATTTTGATGATAACAATAAAAAGAAAATGGACTAATAATATGTTTGGATGAGATTAAGCTATAAACAGGTATTATACAAAGAATACATCAACAAGCATAATGGAGTACACGAAGAAATCACTCCAGGAAGTCCAAGATGCAAGCAAGTGAAGACTTAGAATAAGTGTTCATTTTAGTGCTTTATGTAAATCTCTATTTCTATCTTGATAGCACAAATTAAAATGAACTCACACACTTCACATTGCATGCAAAGGATTTGATGATTAAACGGCTAGTTTCTAACGGCTATAAACGGCTAGTTTCTAACGGCTATAAACGACTAATTTCTCTTTGAAACTTATAAATAGGCCTCTTAATTGCAAAACGAAATTGACATAACTTTCATATCTTATATTGAGGCAATTAGAGTGCAAAAACATCTTCATATCATCAATCCTCATTAATACTCATATTTGTGTTTAAACTTTCATATCCTAACACAAAGAGTATTTCTCATTCTCACTACACTTAAACACCTTCAAATATTCTAAGTGCTATTATGTGAGATAAAGAGATTATAGATCTTCATTTGTAATATCCACACTATTAAGAGTGTATTGTTGTTTTACAAAAACAACCGTTGTGAAACTCTTGAGAGTTGAGTATAAAACTCTTGGTATTGGTGAGGAACATCACTAAGAAAAATCTTGAAGAGGGTACATCTTCAAGTGGGAAAAGGAAATCTTGAAGAGGGCATATCTTCAAGTGGTGTAAAAGTCTTGGTGTGGATTCATCAAGCGGGATTTGTAATCTTGTTACTTGGACAAGTAAGAGAATACAATACTCAAGTACGGGTTGGTACTTGAGTCGTAGATGTAGGATTGCCGAACCACGTTAAAAACCGAGTTAGCAATTTCTCTCTTATCTCTTTACTTTAAAGTAATTGATTTTAAGATTGCATTATTTATTGTATTTGCACCAATTCCGCCTTTAGGTGCATAGTTGCTTTAATCCGTGAATTTCAACATTATATTGTATAATTTAAAAGTAATTTATCTTGAATTTTAATTATGATTGTTGAATTAATATTTTAATTTTATATATATATATATATAAATTTAATTATATATAATTAATTATATATGAATAGTACAACCTCAAAACGGCACGTCAAAACGCTCCAAAATCGGAACGTTCGCTATAATAGAAAAACCGAATAACGACTGAACGGTATTGACAAATAGGTAAGACTAAACAATATAAAGGTTCCACTATGTGTTTTAGTTAGATACAAACTTATATAATGGGATTTGAGTTTATAGATGATGGAGTCCGCTTATAAACACTTATAAACACTTTAGAAATTGGATTACTAAGTTGGACCGTTCAAGATTATATATATACAAATTCCTATAGGAATTACACACACACATATAGAGATCAAACAATTTATTTCAGAAAGTAACGCCAAGTATAAGACCAAGGTAATACTCATCCTAAAAATCATGTTTGAGGTGGGTAACTTGATTTGGGTAGTATTTACTTGTGAAAGATTTTTTTTATACGGGAGCATTATGTTGGGAAAAGAACTCAAACAATGGAGCATCAATTTTGCGGATTATCAATCAAGTCTTAAATCTTTTTCTCTCTTTGTGCAATTAAATTATGGGATCAACCAATCAATAATAAAATGCAAATAATCAAACACATCAACATCAAGATTTTTACGTGAAAAACCCAATGCGGGAAAAAACCATAGAACCGTAGTCCACTTAAAACTTTCACTATAAAAAATAATGGGTTCACAATATTCTTCTCTAGATTCAACTAAGGGATACAATATATATCATCAAGAACAACCTATTCTTAGAATACAATAAGATTAAAGAGAACAAAGTTTGAGAAAAGACTCACAATATTGACAACTCTGTTTTTTGTCAAAACGGCCAACTTCCACAACTCCAATCTTCAATTCGATCATTTAGAATTAAGGTTAATGTGTCTAGAAGTTTTGTCCAAATCTCACTCAATCCAACGGTGAACAAGATGGAATCAAAGAAGAAAAATGAACTATACAACAACTACCATTTTTCTTTTCCTCCCGATTCTCAATCTCTTTTTGTCTTTACTCTCTTTCTTTACAAAACTTTATTGCACTCTTTTAATAGATAGACCTCTTTTTTAAGTGAATGTGATGGTCGCACAACACATGGTGCGGACCACACAACGCATTAAGGAGAGAAAGATGTCTTTATGAGGTGTACGTTGTAGAATATGGTTGGGCCTATAGACTTTTCTTTCCATGTTACTTGGAGACTTTTTATTTTTTAATGTGCAATATTTTTATTTATTTAAATTCTAAAAGACTCTCAATATAAAAGATGCTGTTTTAGTCAATGTCTTATGTCCTTTTCATCTTTGTCTCTTTAACTTAATTTTGAATGTTATATTATTTATTTAAATTCTAAAAGACCCTCAAATATAGGTTTAAAAGATGCTATTTTAGTCAATTTCGTATGTCCTGTCCTTTTCATCTTTGTCTCTTTTAACTTAATTATGAATGTTATATTATTTATTTAAATTCTAAAATACCCTCAAATCTAGGTTTAAAAGATGCTATTTTAGTCAATTTCGTATGTCATTTTCGTCTTTGTCTCTTTAACTTAATTTTGAATGTTATATTGACTTTTCTATTTTTTTTTCAACCTTGCAAATGCTTTTTTTTTCCTATTTAAAGAGTTAACAAAAGATTATGTTAGACAAAACTATTCAGAAATAAAAGAAATAAAATAAGAATTAAGGTTCTTCTGGTAATAAACTTTTTTTTTTAAATAATTATGTATTGATTTTGTTTGTTATCTACTTGTTTGTTATTTTCATTTACATCAAATAAGAAAGGTGTCCTTCAGGTAATCTTAGGGCTGCCTAATCACAAATGTCATAGTTTTTATAAAGACACCCTAGTTCTATTTCTAGCCTTCATGGCTCTAGTTCTAGTTATAGTCATCAACTCTTATCAGGTTTCTTTACTAAAAGTGATAGTAATCCACCATTCAACCTACTTATCTCTTGTATACCTACTTTAAATTCACCAATCTTCTAAATTTCCCAACTCAAAAAAATGACAAGACAACTTGAAAAGAAAGGAACTGTCTTTTTAAGAATACAATCCCCACCAAATGTAAACTTAGATAAGAGCACATGAATAAATTTTTCATGGTGGTGTTAGGCATGCCCATGCCTAATGACAATGTCCTTTTGGAAAACTATACACCACCAGCTCTAATGGGATATTTTATCATCAATAAAAAAAAGCTAAAGATGTAACAACAATTGAATCAAAGAAGCTAATTCAAGGTTTTTTGATCTGGAGCACCTCATTGACAAGTTTGTCAAAATTCATGGATGATGTACCATTAAAACCAGTTGCCGCTTCAGCCTTTGACTTCCATTCCATGGCCTTCTTTTTCATCTCCTTACCTTTCTCCCCATCAAGCAACTCTGTTACAAGCTTCTCTACTTCATCTCTGTTGGCATCACTTTCAATTTCCATGCCAACACCCCAATCAATGCAAGCAAACTTACAGTTAGTTTGCTGCTCGGAGAAAAAAGGCCAGCATAGCATCGGCACACCGTTGGACAAGCTTTCAATGGTGGAATTCCACCCCATGTGGCTTAAAAACCCTCCGATTGATGAATGCTTCAGGACTTTTTCCTGCGCACACCAACTCGCTATCAGGCCTCTTTCTTTAGTCTCTTCAAGAAATTCTGGAGGCAAAACCGCTGATTCGCCGCTGACAAGATCAGGCCTCATTATCCACAGAAATGTTTTCTTGCTGTTAGCTAGTCCCCAAGAAAACTCCACAAGTTGCTTTGTGTTCATGACTGTGATGCTCCCAAAATTCACGTAGATAACAGAGTTGGGATCCTTGGAATCGAGCCATTGCAGGCATTCATTCTCTTCTTTCCACAGACTGGATCCAATCGATGCTAGATAATCATTCTGTGTCTGATCAAGAAGCAAATTAACAGGGCCAATAGAATAAATTGGAGGAAACATAGATGAGAGAGCAACCAGAATATCATGATCTAAGTCATCAAAAGTATTCACAAGAGCAGCTGAAGCTCTTGAAGCTCCATTCGTTATTCTTATCACAAAGTTTAGCATAAAGTCGTTTCGATCTGTTGTGCGAATGAAGGTTGGAAGGTCCTTCAGACGAATATCTTTCATTCCAGGAATGCAGTCTATCTTCTTCTCCAAATATCCATTCGTCAAATCTCTTTCTTCTGCATCATTGATATGGAAGATTAACATACGTTACATGAACAAATTGCTTCGAAAAAATTCATGGTACGTACCTTTGAGCGGTATGTAACCTCTTTCAACAAGATGTTTGTAATGTGCGAAGGCCAATGTGCCGCATGCACTTGAAGGCCAGAAAGAGACGACAGGGATATGAAGTTCATCCTTAAATTCGAGAGCGAAGGGCATGCCACAATCTGCTACTATGCAAGTTACAGGCGGGACAGCATTTGATGAATTGAGTTTGGCAAGAAGTTTGCGGAATGGGACCAAGCATGCCTTCGAGGTAGAGTCACAGAGATTTGAAGAGTCTTGGGTAACATCAGCATCAATCTGATCACCAAGACCATCTGGGATGGTTTCGAACTGGAAATCAGGCAGCTCATCGAGGGAATTGCCGTCTGTGGACTTGCGCAAACGTCTGTGATTGTATTCGGAGTTGACGAAGGTGATATGAAAGCCTTTTCGATGGAGTAGCTTTGCGACTTTGAGCATAGGAGTTATGTGACCTTGAGCTGGATATGGGACGCACACAGCATGAGCCTTGGTGGTTTTTGGAAGAGATAGTACCATTGTTTCTTACTTTCTCTGTCAGCTTTTTATTTCACAACAGCTGTGAGTTAGAAGACTGAATTATTGGTCACCAATTATATAATTGGTCAGTGGTCACCCATTATATAAGGAATTGTGATTATTTTTTATATTTTTTATGCGAGTAGGTTACATTTGAAAGTGTAATATAAATTATTATATATATATATATATATATATATTCTTGTTATGATGAGATTAGATGAATCTAATCGAAGAAAATGATATTTTTAAATAAAAACTATTATAATTATAATAGGTCGGCAACTCATTTACAGTAAAGTATCAAAAGGTCAAGATATATATTATTTAATAATTACTTTTCATACTGCTACTTCTAATTCATTAATTTTTATGAACCATAAGGACTAATTTATAATTAGTTCATTTAAGTGATTGAATTACATATCCAAACGTAAGACATGACGGCTCATCTTCTGCCACTACCTTACGAGCTACTAAACGACAGAGAAAGCTGACCTCGAAATATGGAACTGCCCGGGAACATGTTAAGATCTGTACCAGGAAGGCTTTTGTAAGACATGGCGTTTTGTAATAATTAGATTCGTAGTATTTGGTAATTTATAAAGTATAAATTAATTCACATGAGACCACTAAAAATTCATCGAAACTATGGTTCACGGGAAGCATGATATTTTTTTATGTTTTTCCCACCCTCCCTCCTACATGTATAATAACAATTACTACCACAAATCAACAGCCACCGTCTCTTTTGACAATTCAGTAACAACAATAGTGATGACAAGTCCGCTTTGTAACAGAAACAGAGAAGACATAAAAATGACAAAATACCTCCATGCAAGTCTTCTACATGTCCACGGAATCAGTGTTACAGTTAGAATAGGACTGTCAGCTTGTAATTATCTTCCTGCTTGTAATTATCTTCCTGCTTGTATTTATCTTCTTAGCATGTCAAGCAACCTTGCTTGACTTGAATTGTATCACTTATTCAATATAAATATACACTCTAAAGCAGAGCATAATCAATGTTTTCTGCTGTAACCATATTGTTTACATGGTATCAGAGCACTTTGGCTAACACGCCCATAAAACAAGATCCTTACTCATGACTTCTTCCAGTGCAATCATCGAACCAAACACTGCCCCAATATCATTTACTTTTCCATCTATCAATCATCTTATTTCTGTCAAACTAGATGGATCTAATTACCTAAGCTGGGTATCTCAATTTTTACCAGTCTTGAGAAGCAATGACCTTCTAGGTATTGTTGATGGCTCAGAATCTTGTCCCAGCAAATTCCTTGTTGATTCACATGGGAAAGAAACACTCACAGTAGATCCAAAATTCATCATTTGGACTAAGAAAGACCATTATTTGCTTAGCTGGTTAAATGCAACCCTTTTAGAATCAATCCTCCCAACAGTCTTCGAGTTGAACACTGCAAAGGAAGTATGAGATTCAATGGCAAATCTATTTGCTGCTCATAATCGATCTCGCATCTCACATTTGAAAAGGCAACTTCAAAATTTACAACAAGGAAATAAAACCTGTGCAGATTATGTTCAATTTGCCAAAGGATTGGCTACTCAACTTGCGGCCGTGGGCAAGCCAATTGAAGACGACGACCTAATTTCTTACATTATTGGGGGCCTCAGTGGTGATTACAACTCCTTCATCACTTCATTCTCTTTGGCAACAAGAGACATCTCCCTCTCTTTCAATGATATTCAGTCTGAGCTTCTCAGCTATGAAGCTCTATTGGAAAATCAGATAAAATCAGTGCCTTCATAAGCTGGTCAATTTGCCTTATTTAACCAGTATCAACATTGAGGCTCATCTGGATTTAACAAAAAACACAGGTATGGGCAACCTAGGTACTCTCCTCGCACACAACACCCTTTTCCCTCTCCATGGTCACAGAAGCAACCAAGAATTGACAACATCAGTTCTCAAAACTCTTCTGGGAGTGGAAATCAAACTCAATCGACAATCTTCAATAGAAATCGCTCCCCATGCCAAATTTGTAACAAGCCCAATCACCAAGCCCTAGATTGCTATCATCGCATGGATTTCTCCTATCAAGGACAACACCCACCATCTCAGCTTGTTGCAATGGTAGCCCACAGTAATGACTCCAATAGTGATGACCCGTGGTTTGCTGATAGTGGTGCAAACGAGCACATCACCACTGCATTGGACAATTTGTCTCTCCAACAACCGTATCAAGGAAGAGAGACAGTGACGGTCGACAATGGGGGAGGATTACAAATCGCCAACACTAGTTCTGCACTTATCCGAACACCCACTTCCACTCTTCATTTAAACAATGTTCTTCATTATCCCTTAGCTTCGGCTAATCTTCTCTCTATTCATCAATTTTTTGTTGACGATGACTGTTATTTTCAACTGACTTCTAAATGTTTTATTATGAAGGATTTGCAGACGGGAGAGATCCTCTTGCAGTGTGGCATAATCGACTAATAAAACATTATGTCCAGTTCATTTAAAACACCTCTCTTCAACAAATAAAACTTGAAATTTAATTGCATTTCTTGGTGTTAAAGCTTCAATTCCAGTGTGGCATAATCGACTCGGTCATCCCTCTTCTGCAATTCTTCAAATTTTGCTCCGTCACTGTCAGCTTTCTATTTCGGGTTCACAAAATAAAAACACATTATGTGAACCATGTCAAATAGAAAAAAATAAAAAACTACCATTTTCAAATTCCAGTCGTATATCAAATTCTCCACTTGAAATTATACACTCTGATGTGTGGACATCTCCCGTCACATCAATAAGTGGTTGCAAATTTTATGTCGTATTTATTGATGATTTTTCTCATTTCGCTTGGCTTTTTCCATTAAAACATAAGTCAGATGTTTTTGTCTGCTTTATTAAATTCAAATGCTTAATTGAAAACCTTTTATCTCGTAAAATTAAGCAATTTCAAACGGATGGGGGCGAAGAATTCATTTCTTCCCAATTTAAAAAGTTTCTCGAAGAAAATGGCATCTTCCATAGAATCTCTTGCCCATACACATCTGAACAAAACGGTATAGCCGAGCGCAAACATCGTCATGTGGTTGAAACTGGTTTAGCCCTTTTAGCCCATTCACATTTACCGAATAAATATTGGGTAGATGCTTTTCTTACAGCCATTTACCTAATAAATAGATTACCAACACCGGTACTAAATAACAATACCCCATACTCCAAATTATTCGACAAAGAACCTGATTATTCCATTCTTCGAGTCTTTGGATGTGTCTGCTATCCATTATTACGTCCTTATAATAACCATAAGTTATGCTTCCGCAGCAAAAAATGTATTTTCTTGGGTTATTGTTCTAATTCAAAAGGATATCGATGTCTCGACCCTATCACAAATCGAGTTTATATTTCACGACATGTCACATTTGATGAACAGGTGTTTCCAGCCAAGGATATAATCCATCCTACTACCTCGCAACAGGACTCGAACTCTGCTTCTCCTAGCACACACGTGCCAAGTAAGTCATTCTCCATTCCATTACAATCAACACTGTCTACTCCTATCTTACCTGTTATTACTGACTCTACAAACATCACCAACCGAGACCCATCATCGTCTCCACCAATCTCTCACTAAAACCAAAGGATTTCCCTAATTACCACCTCTACTACTCCACTAAACACCCTCTCCAAGCACTACACACCACCCTTCTCCCTACAGAACCCACATCCTACACACAAGCCTCAAAAAACCCACACTGGCGAAATGCTATGGCAGCTGAATTCGATGCCCTGATGTCCAATAACACATGGACATTGTGCCCATAAACGTGTCATTCGAAATAGATGGGTCTACAAAATCAAGCAGAATTCAGATGGCTCAATTGATCGATATAAGGCGCGCCTCGTTGCCAAGGGATTTGAGCAACAAGATGGGATTGATTATACTGAGACTTTTAGTCCAGTTATTAAACCAGCAACCATTCGTTTGATTCTTGCTCTTGCAGTTCATTATGCTTGGCCAATTCGGCAATTGGATGTATCAAATGCATTCTTGCACGGGCAATTAACAAATGTAGTTCATTATGCTTGGCCTATTCGAGCCGTGGATTCCTCTTGGCTAGACCTTGTGTGTCGTTAGCAGAAATCCCTCTATGGCTTAAAACAAGCCCCACATGCGTGGTTTCAACTCCTCTCTCAGGTACTGCTTGACCTTGGCTTTATGGGTTCAACAGTTGACACATCGCTGTTCATTTTTGTTCAAGATAATGTGAGGATGTATGTTCTGATTTATGTGGACAATATTATTGTTACAAGTAATACACCACTTGCAATTACTGATTTTACAACAAAGCTTCAACAAGAATTTTAAATGAAGGACTTAGGGCCACTTACCTATTTTCTGGGAATACAAGTCTGCCGTAAAAGTGAAGGTCTTAACCTAAATCAGTCTAAATATATTGTTGATCTATACATCGTGCAAACATGGCTGGTGCCAAGCCTTATCAGTCACAATGTATTTCAGGAACAAAAATGTCAAAATATGATGGTGATCCCATGCCTGGCTCCTCTCTTTATCGCCACATCGTAGGGGCACTTCAATATTGCACACTAACCAGACCCGACACTGCGTTCAGTGTGAATCAACTCTGTCAATTTTTACATAATCCAACAACTACACACTTCACAGCTGCAAAGCGAGTCCTTCGATATCTCTAAGTCCACTGTTGAGCATGGCATCTACTTTTCAAAGGGAAATTTACAACTACAAGGTTATTGTGACTCGGATTGGGCTAGGAGCCCAGATGATAGGTGATCCACAACTAGCTACGGAATATTTCTTGGTCTTTGTCTCCTTTCATGGGCTGCAAAGAAACAACCTATTGTTTCCCGATCGAGTACTGAAAGAGAATACCGTTCCATGGCGATTACTACTGCTGAACTTTATTGGCTTTGTATGCTATTCAAAGACCTATAGATTTCTTTAACAGCACCTCCAACTTTGTGGGTTGATAACATGGGTGCCCTTGCATTGGCCTCCAATCCGGTTTTTCATGCTTGGACAAAGCATATCGAAATTGACTACCATTTTATTCATGAGAAAGTTGTGATAAAAGATATTTCAATGCAGTACATTAACACAATAGATCAGATAGCAGACATCTTTACAAAAGGGCTCACCACAAGTTGTTTTCTCATGCTCCATGACAAGCTTATGGTTCGGTCTCTCCCCATTAGCTTGAGGGGGCCTGTAACAAAAGCAGAGAAGACAGCAATGACAAAACACCTCCATACAAGTCTTCTACATGTCCACGGAATCAATGTTACAGTTAGAATAGGACTGTCTACTTGTAATTATCTTCCTGCTTGTATTTATCTTCTTAGCATGTCAAGCAACTTTGCTTGACTTGAATTGTATCATTTACTCAATATAAATATACAAACTAAAGAAGAGCATAATCAATATTTTTCTGCTGTAACCATATTGTTTTCACTCTTCTTGCAGGTTCATGATCGTAACCAGAAGATATGATGAACCAAAACTTCTTTCTCCATGACATTACTTTCTCTCTCTACATAGTTGTCTTTCTCAGTAAACAGAGCTTCGATACTCTTACGTCGTCACTTCAGTTCTTGTCGAAGTAAAGTTGACTTTGCGGATGATTTGGCAGGCTGTTTCTTGGTCCGTTTGAATTGCGTGCGATTCTTGTCGAGTAAAGTTGGCTTTGCGGATGATTTGGTAGGTCGATTTTCCACAAGTATTTTCACCGGCCATCAACATTGATGTAGGATTGAATTAGCTTTGAATTGGGGCATAATGAAAAACCTAGATCGTAAAATCGGACTCGGAACTTGAAACCGGGCAAAAGTAGTTTTGTCTTGTTCATATTTATTTAATTATAGTTCCGCCGGAGCGGAGCAGGATTCATAACTTTGCTCTCTCCTCAAGCATTGCAGCTCCTTTTCTCTCCATTTGACAACTTCGACGGCCTCTCATCCTCTTCCTCCTCCATGCCATCGGCTCCCCAGTTGTCGTCCTTCTTCACGTGGCGACGAGTGAGACAAAAGCAGAGGCCCTCTCTCTCCTTGATGGTGGCCTCTCTCTCCTCAAGCATTGCAGCTCCTTTTCTCTCCATTTGACAACTTAGACGACCTCTCATCCTCTTCCCCCTCCATGCCATCGGCTCCCAGCCTTCATCCTTCTTCTCTCGGCGACGAGTGACACAAAAGCAGAGGGCAAACGGCAGACACAGAGTTAGGCCTTCCGGCGCACCCATCGGCCACCATGGGCCACCATTTTCGATTCTACCACGACAGGGAGAACCAACTCGATGTCATCTACTCGATGCCAGTGGCAGGTATCCTTTCATGGTGGTCGGTCTACCACCACGACATTGTTCACGTGACAGTGCAGTGAATTAATTCACTACACTGTGCATGTATTTTTTTGTCGTTAGGCCATCTCTCTCGGCCCAGCCTAAATGAGTGAGTCGGGCCTAAGCTCAATGATCTTGGGCCCTTGGCAGCTTTCTTCTAGGCCGACCCATTTAGTTGGGTCAAGCCTAGCCCTATTTTTTTATTTTTTCAAATACAAAAATAAAATTGTAAAGAAAAACAAAAATATTTTGTTTTCATGCATACAACTGGATTTCAAAGCTTTTACATCATATTCTTCATAAGAAAATTAGGTGGGGATTAGCGATCGCCTCGTGACTTTTAGTTGAGGTTTAGATTCATGAAACATCCAAGTGTGAACTAAGTGTTTACTTGATAATGGCTGTCATCATCGTGCCCCAACCATTTCTTGTAAACCCAGACACTACCTTCACGTGAGGTGGTCACTAGCAATCCATAGACCTTTTGAGAGCAGATAGAGAGCTTACCCCTCATGTAATGACTAAGGACTTGTCTTTCTATATACACTCTCCGATAATTTATCTAATGTGTATATATATGCATTTGCATCCACATGCATCCATCACTGTGCATAACATATTATCTGTCGCGACGATCGATTTTGGGACGCGCCACGCGCACCGCCTTCACCCTAGGATTCGGGGAGACAACAACGCGCGGTAAAAATGGGGGTTTAATAATCATAAAATGTAAAACTATAAATATTGGGAGTCACCACCTATTATTACGATCACTAGGAACCTATTGGTCTGCGAGAGTCTAGGGTAAGGAGACTTATTGTGCAAGGGGAAGATGCATCACCCCTAGTACACCCTACCTAAGGCAAGTTGCATCGTTGTTTGATTGTTTTTCATAAATCATTTTTTATTAGTCTTTTCTAAAATTTGACGTAGATTTCTCTCCGTGAGAGAATCTCTACCTAATTGTTGATTGAAAGACTAAAAATGAATTTTGCACTGCATTTTGAAAATCTTATTTTTAACCATCCACGAGTGTACATTATAGTGTAATTTTACACCGCGATAAATAAAACAAAATAAATGTTAAAATATTTTTGACATTTTGGTCGAATGCCAACGGATAACGGTAGACTGGTTATGATATCCAAATTTTCGCTTTAAAAATATGCAACATATTTTTTACGAAAAATACAATGAGAAATTTTGGAATCCGGCCGTATGCACGAAAACACATTTTTTGTTTTATTTCTTTTTTGTTTTTTTTAAATACTATTTTTATGTTTTATTTTTTTATGCAACTCACACACCCATTCTCTTTTTCATTATATTTTTTTGGGTACATTGTACAATTACATAACACTTACAAAAATAGATAAAAATAAAAATAATTCAAAACAAACACATAAACATCTAAAAATTAGAAAGTAAACTTCTTTCGGAATAGTCGTTGTGCAGTGGAGAATAATTGACCTTAGAAATGAGTACCTTATGAGGATAGTCGAGTAAAGATGTTGTTACAAAAAAATAGAGAAAAATGGAGATCCTATAAATTTTACTAGTGAATTACTATGTATATATAGAAATTACAACTTGTCGGTGTTTCCTTTAACGAATAGGTCATGTAGTCGAAATTATTAATATTCTCATTAAATAATTGCATTCTTTAAATGTTGTCATCTCTGCAGGGACGTCACGACCACGAGGGGTCTAGGGAACTCGATATAAGAGGGCCTACTTTTGCAAGGAATCATGTAGTTGCATTCTAACTTAAGATGTGGTTAGGATGAATCAATGTATTGAATGCAAAATTTTCATTCGACCCTTTTATGAAGATTTGTAAACTCCACTAGTAGGTTAAGAACGTAAACTCATAACCATGTATGTATAATTCTAATATAAGACTTTTATCGCTGAAACCGTAATAGAGTATGTTTGTGCGAGTTTTATTTCTTTCACTGAAATGTTATGGTATGGGTGATATTTTAATGATGTGAACTGATATGGATCATTGAGTAACGGAAAAAAAAAATATCCGGGTTTTACAAGCAGTGAATTCCACATAGTCAAAAAATTAGGTTTACGGTTTTTCTTTGTGTAGGGTTTTTAGTGTAAAGTTTTATATTTTTTTCTGATTTTTGGGTCCCCTTTTTAGGAAATTTGATCTCTATTTATAGAGAGAAACTTGCCTACGCTTTCACTTTGGTCCTTGGTTCCTGGTTTGTGCAATTTCATCCCTAATTCGCGCAATTGAATTGGAAAAATACAATTCGAGTCTCGAAAACTCCAAACTTCTCAATTGAACCCAAATTAAACTCAAACATTTGATTTTTTATAAATTAAGCCCTTAATTAATTTGATGTGGCCAATTTCAAGTATAATTAAGTCGTTGCACTTAATTAAATCCTTCAATTGTACTCTAAATTAATTCTCAAACATAATTATATTTTAAAATCGACCGATGATTAAATCAAATTGGCCTATAAAAATATAATTATGTCGCACGACTTAATTTACACAGATTTATCCGATGATATATTATTTTTCCTTAAATCTTTATTTTCCTCTATTTTTTGGAGAAAAAGAGATACAATTAGACTCTCGAAAACAACTAAAATTTGCACATTGATTTTTCTACCAACATCGACCTTTTTTATTTTATTTTTATTATTTTTTATATATTTTAGAGAATCACCCAAAAATTTGGGTGATGACATTATCAACAGATTGAAATATAGGTCCTCGAAGAGCTCCTACCACTCAACTCCAATAGAGAAATATGGAGGACGAAGAGCATGCACGTCATGATGCTCATTTCCAATAAGAACTGGATTCTCTGAAGGCTAGCGTGGCTAATCTCACCAAATTACAAGTAAGCACTGAGAAATACCTCCGGTGAGGGTCCTTCAACTAGATCCGTAGCGGTGCCCAAGGAGAAACAATGAATCACCATGAAGAGGTGACAGGAGAAAGAGTTCGAGATCCGCGACAAAACCCGAGCTTTCAGTACAATGGGCGAGTGCTGACACTGCGCCAACCCCAACAATTATAGAAGCATTATAGGGTATCAACCAAGATAAGATGGCGACGCTGGAAGCCAGGATAAGGGTCATTGAAGGGATAAACTTATATGACTCGGTACAAGATATAGAAATGTGTCTAGTCGTGAACGTTGTAATACCAAAGAAGTTTTGTGTCCTTGAATTTATTAAATACACTAGGACACAGTGCCCTATCACTTACCTAAAATCATACTGTAACAAAATGGCAAAAGTAATCATGATGAAAAATTACTGATGCATTTTTTCCAAGACAGTTTGAGTGGGGCAGCTTTGAATTGGTACATGAGACTAAACAACACCAGGATCAGTAGCTGGAAAAATCTGGTAGATGCTTTAATAAGCAATACAAGTACAATATGGACATTGCTCCCGACTGAACAAGTTTTTCCACCTTGGAGAAGAAAGACAGAGAAAGCATATGAGAATATGCTCAAAGATGGAGAGATCTCGCGAGCACAAGTACATCCTCCGCTTCTAGATAAAGAGATGGTGATATTATTTACCAACATGCTAAGAGTGCCCTATTATGAACATGTGATGGGTAGTTCAGACATAGGAATTCATGGATGTTGTAGCCGTGGCAGAGCGAATAGAGCGAGGAACAACCAATTCCAAAATGGGAGAATCCTCGCACCTGTGGAGGAAAATGGCTTTGAAAACAAAAGAAAAGATGTCGAACATTTTGGAGACGACTATAAGGGTAGGAACAACCAATTCCAAAACTCCCATTACCCTTCATCTCAAATCCCCAACATCAATCTTCAAGCCAAAGATCCACTTAAAAATTTCCCAAATTTTTTTTACTAGAAAACCCAAAAAGAGCTACCTCCGCTACCATTGCCTTTGAATGAGATTTATCAAAAGTTGGTAAGCACTAGGAAAATAGCTCCTAAACCTCAGACACCTTTTCAACCTTACCCTGATTGGTACAAACCTGATGTCACCTGCGAATACCATGCTGGAGCTGCGAGGCATAGCATTCACACTTGTGGTGTTTTCAAGAAGAGACTCATGCATTTGAGTAAAGTAGGGTGGATAACGGTTGATTAAAGCATGGTAGATAACATTCAGAGAAAATCCAAATTCTGCATCCAATTAAGCTTCACGAAAATGGGCTACCAAGTGTCCACACCATTTAAAGTGAAATCGACATAGGCTTTCGTGTCAATGAAATTTTACTTCCATGATTTCTTCTTGTCTTGGTCATGTCCGGACATTATATTTCTATTTTGACTTGTCGGCAATTTAGCTCATAATGTCAAAGATCCTCTTGTTAAGTAAGCATTTCTCTTCAATGATCATGTATTTTCTTGTGTTTATGATGCGTTTTTATAACACAAGTGCTCCTTATATTCTTTCATCTAAATTATACATGCTCCCATAATTTCATCAAGATTTTTGGCAAATCAAAGTCTAATACGAAAAAGAAATATCAATTTGATGTTTGTTTAACAAATGTGTTCTGGTGATTCAAAGAATTTCATTGAAAGGTGATCTAATACAACCAAAACCCAAATAATAAAGCTAATCTCTTAGCTAAACAAAAAATCAATAAATCTTTTCGCATGGAAAAACAAAGCTTACCGATCCCGAATGTACATTTTTGAAATGAGGAAATGCCATCTTTGATATGCCTTCACAAAGTCTCAAATATATATTGCAGGTCTGATTTGAGCCTAATAATTATTTGTTAATAATATAACCTGACTAGAATCATACCCTACACGAGGGGCAAATGCGAAAAAAATTAAAAAAACTTTTTCAATCTACAAAATAGTCCTCAATGACAAGTGACGTCCAAAATACCAGGGCCATGTCATGAAAAAGCCTAAACAAAATACTTAGGGAGCATGCCAAGTCACCATAATGTTAGTGCCAAAAACCCATGAAAAACAAATACTTGAGGGAAATGTCAAGTCAACATGAGGGCACTCGTTATGAAACTCATGATGGATAGCCCAAGCAAATACTCGGAGAACATGTCGAGATGAAAGCCCAAACAAACACCGGGGGCAAGTTAGGTCACTATGAAAATCAATCATGAGAGCTAAATGAAGTTCTAAGAGTAAGTACTAAGTGATCCTTAGTCTAAAAACCCTTAAACACTTTTTGAGCCTACAAATATCTTCTTTTTTTCATAGCTAGTAACCCGAGCCTATATTACAAGCCTGATAAAGCCCTTTCTGATCAAATACGAGTGATCTGGATTGATAAGCAATGCTTTTCCATTTGAAACAATCCTTACAAATGCTTCCCATGACCTGATCGAAGCCTTCCTAACATACAAGACTTACAAATATCATTTCACATTCTTGTCAAATCAACATGAAACTTGACAATGAGATCACTTGAATTCTTTCGAGAACAAGCTTGTTAAATAGACATCAAAATGGTTTTTGTGCTTGGAATAACTTTGAAATTCCAAAAGTTTTACATGAAAACAATCTTTGCAAATAACCAACCCTTTCTCGCTACACTTGAAGCCCAAAACACTTTTGGAGCATGACCGGACTAGGAGGCAATCCAAAAATGCAACCGAGCGGGCTTTATCATTCCTTTTCAAAGAATGTTGACCAAACTCAGGGGGCATGTTGACATGAAAATTAATCATCCCTAGTGGTCAACATCATAGATCCAAACCCCAGGAAAGGATGGTCGGGAAAAGAAAAGGGGACCTATATTTCTTAGGTAAGTATACATGCATCATCATGCAGTGCATCCCTACTGAGAATATAGTAAATATTTTTAATGGATTGTAATTTATGAACCTTTATTCATCATTTTGTGCGTTTTCCAACACTCGACCTTTAATTAAAATAGTGCACTTTCTAGCCTTATTTTCCATCCCATGAAATCTTCATCTTCACTTTCTCATCTGGGTAGGTCACGCATTACAATGAGACCATTTTCACCATCTTTCATCCGGGTAGGTCACCCATTACAACGAGACCTTTTTCACTATTGTCACGTGGGCAGGTCACCCGTTACAATGAGACCACCTCTATATTTCACCCGAGTAGGTCACCCAGTATAATGAGACCATCCTCACCATTTTTCACTTGGGTAGGTCACCCATTACAATGAGACCATTTTTCGGTTATGTTCACAAACATCATCACCTTTCATCCTTTAAGTATCCTCCTTATGCCCCGATTCTTAGGTAGTCCGCTTTCTAGCCCTACCTTACCATTCCTTTTAGTGCGCTTTATAGCCTTCATCTTTGGATGGATCAACCATTTCTTGGTTTGATAAATCCATTTTTCTTTTCTTTACAACACTTACTATTTCATTTTTTTACAAGACTTTATTCGTAAGCAATGTAAAGAGGGGGCAATCTGTCATAACCCAATTTTCGGTCACTCCCAAAAATAAAATAAAAATAACAAAAATAAAATACAAGGGGTTTGGCGCCATGAGAAAAATTACAATGAAAATTTTGAATATTTCTGAGCTGAATCATATCCCTTTTGTGCCCCAAAAATGAGAGAAAATACAAATTCAAGGTAAAAATTAAGTCAAGAAACATAATTATATTTTAAATGAGCCAATTTGATATAATCATGGGCTAATTTAAATTATTGTTATGTTTGAGAATTAGTTTACTGGTACAATTGGAGAATTTAATTAAGTGCAACGACTTAAGTATACTTTTAATTGGTCAAATTAATTTTATTAAGGGCTTAATTAATGAAAAATGAATTCTCAAGTTTAATTGGACCCAATTGCAAAAATCAAAATTTTGGAGATCAAATTGAATTTTTCAAGCTAATTACACAAAATTAATGGCCAAATTGAAAACAATTGAAACCTTAATGATCTATTGAGGGTCAAATGCACAAATCAAAAGACAAGGACTAACATGAAAAGGGCGCACAAGTTAAGGTTAAGTTGAAATTCGGCCAGGGCACAATTGCACAAAGTTACAAATTTAGATCCAATTGGGGTGCAATTAGAACAATTATAAATTAGAGGACCAAATTGCATCTTCACCGCCTCTAAAAAAACACCCCATGGCTACTTTATCTGCAGACCCATCGATCGCCACTCACGCTGCTAACCGACCACCATCGCGAGCAAGCTCGCCACTAGGTCATAGACCAGCCGATCACCGTGTCACGCTGCACCACCTATAAATAGCCACCATGCAAGATCGAGATGAAGGGGAGAAGAATCTGCAGACCCCATCTCTCTCTAAAAATAGCCCCGAGCTCTCTCTCCCCACCGTTGGCGCTGTTCGACCACCCAAAAACACCTCATCACCACCATTCACTTCCCTCTACACTAGAAACATAAACACATGTACAAGAGAAGCTCCTAGCGACGTTCCATATAGTTGCAACATGAACACATCAACTTTAGAAGCTTTTTCTGGCCACCACAGGCCACAGTTGGCAACACCATCGCGACAAGAAGAATCACCTCAATGTCCTCTACACAATGGTATTAACAAATAAGCCATTCATCAAACCCCAAAATCCCTCACTACACTATTCATCTTCTTCGCGGGAGTGAATTAATTCACCTGTTGGTCGGTCGGGTTTGTTACCCGACACGACCATAAAAGAGTGGGCTTTCGACCGTAGGACTGGAAGCCCAACCCAATTTCGGTGGGCCTCCGACCAGTGAGAACTGGAGGCCCAACCTCGATGAGGCGGCCGACATCCTAGCCCACCAAGGTCGGGCGACCCGCTGACTAGGGCCATTGCCGCCACTGCCTCACAAGGGTTAGGCGACCAGGCTAGGTCCATCAAGTGCGATCGACCATCCTAGCCTATATAAATAAAAAAATAATAAATAAAAAAATAATATTTTTAAATATTTTTGAAATATATATATATATATATATATATATATATTACTATTATTATTACAAAAAAAATCAACATGTAAAATGTGTTTTCATGCATACGACCGAATTCCAAGATTTTTCAAGGATATTTTTCGTAAAAAAATATGGTGCATCTTTCTCATATTTTAAAACAAAATTGGATATCGTAATCGAGTTTAGGATTATCGATTAGAATTTTGGCCAAAATATCAAAAATAATTTTAAATATTTTTGTTTCATCTATTAGGGTGAAACTTACATTGTAAAGTACATCAATGAATAAAAAAGAGGTTTTTTATGTATGGTGTAAATTTAGATTGTAAAGTACATCGATATACAACAAAAATATTTTTGAAATAAAGTGTGTTGTAAACCAATTTTGGGTTATGCCCCAAAGCTATCGAGTAAAAATAATAATAATAATAATAAATAAGAATAAATAAATGAGGGTGGTGTCAGTAAGAAAATCAAGTTAAAATTTTGGACATCTTTAAAAGTTCGATTGTACCCTTTTGTGCCCAAAAATAAAAACGTGGATCCAAAGCTAAAGTAATTTATTATAAGATAAATCCGCGCATAAATTAAGTCGTAAAATATAATTATATTTTTATGGACCAATTTAATATATTCGTTGGTTTAAAAGCGTAATTATATTTAGGATTTAATTTAGGTCCAATTGGAGGCTTTAATTAAGCTTGACGACTTAATTATACTTTAAATTGATCAAATTAATTTCTATTAAAGGCTTAGTCAATACGAAATCAAGTTCTTAAAATTAATTCGGGCTCAATTGGTGATATTTGAATTATCAGAAACCAATTTGAATTTTTTTTTCTAAGCCAAATAGGTGAAATAGGGGACCAAATTGAACAAATTAAGAGTTTAATGGTTGCTGGGAGACTATATCACATAGATAAGAGTCGAGGACCGAAATAAAAGGGGGTTTAAAGTTAAGGCTAATATTGAAAATTATGAAGAAGGGTATAATTGAACAAAATCATAAATTTAAGTTCAATGGAGGGTGCAATTAAAAGAGTAACCAATTGAGGGACTAAATCGCATTTTGTACCCAAAAGCCACAAACATTGAGCCACCCAACAAAACCCCACTTGGTAGACAAATTTCCCCTACCATCCGCATGGAACCTTGGAATTGGAAGACAAGACATAGCATTGAGCAACCCACATGAAACCCATTTTGTAGACATAGCATTGAGCAACCCACATGAAACCGGGTTTGCTCCTCTCGGTTGAAGAAAAGCTCACCATCACCGGGTTTCGTCTCGCTCTGTAACTCCACCTCGGAACCACCATCGTCTCTCTCTCGGCCTCTGTTTTCCCTCACCTTCTCTCCCGCTCGATCTGCTCCTCTCTCTCTCACTAAAACCGGTGGCTCTCTCTCTCTCAAGCAAACTCCTCTCCATTTCGGTTCAACCCCAATCATCTCACGCCAAACCTCCACTTCACGCCAAACATCTCACCAGACTCGAGGCGAGGCAAAGGCGAGCAACACCGACATTTTGCAGGTGCAGCCCGTGACTTCCAACTCATTTTCCGGCCACCACGAGCGATCATTTCGATACCACCACGATGGGAAGAACCATCTCAACGTCCTCTACACGAAGGTATAAGCAGAATTCTCATTCGTTGCACTCGAAAAATCCCCTTTTACTTGTTTATCATCTTCATCCTGCGATAAATCCCGATCATCGTAGCTAACTGGGTCGGGTCGGGCTTTGTGCCTAGCCCGGGCCCGAGACCGTCTAGGCCCAGACCAGACTCGTGGGATGGGCTTTCGACTGCCACTTCAGAATGGCGGTTGGTAGCTGACTAGAGAAGCTGAATTGGCGACTGAATCATCAAAATAGAGGTTGGGTTGGCGACCACTACCAGTAAATAAATAAATAATAATAATAAATAAAATAATAAAAAAATATAAAAAAAATATAAAAATTATATAAAAAATATTTTAGTTTTTTATATAAAAAACCCAAAAAAAATGCGTTGTTTTTCTTGCACAAGGCTAATACACTAGCATATTTTAAAAATTGTTTCTTTTGAAAAAATATATATTATCTTGGGTTTTGAAGAGAAAATGGGTTTTAACATGGATTTTGCAAAGAAAAAAATCATTTCTTGTATTTTGAGATTTTAAAACATGTTTGTAAAATCCAAAGGGTATTAGTCAATATTAAAAAAAAAATAAAAAACGTTTTCGGTGATTCATATTATTCATGGTTCGGTGTTATGGGTTGATAAATCCTAAAGGGTTGCTATGGGTTGCTATCCAAAATATTCGGCGGGAATAATATACTATTATTCACTATCGGTGTTTGGATAGATAAATCCTAAAGTGTTGTTATCGAAAATATTCGGTGGGAATAATATGCTATTATTCACTATCGGTGTTTGGGTAGATAAATCCTAAAGGGTTGCTATCCAAAATATTTGGCGGGAATAATATGTCGTTATTCAATATCGGTGTTTGGATAGATAAATCCTAAAGGGTTAATATCCAAAATTTTCTCGAGGAATAATATGTTGTTATTCACTATCGGTGTTTGGGTAGATAAATCCTAAAGGTTTGCTATCCAAAATATTCAGCGAGAATAATATGTTGTTATTCACTATCGGTGTTTGGGTAGATAAATCCTAAAGGGTCGCTATCCAAAATATTCGGCAGGAATAATATGGTATTATTCACTATCGGTGTTTGGGTAGATAAATCCTAAAGGGTTGCTATCCAAAATATTTGGCGGGAATAATATGTCGTTATTCAATATCGGTGTTTGGATAGATAAATCCTAAAGGGTTAATATCCAAAATATTCGGCAGAAATAGTATATCATCAACATTTAAATATATTTTATATACATATATATATATATATATATCAATATCTTAGCAATCATCAAACAAACAAAAACACCAAGCAGCTTACCTTATGACTTGAGCAAGTTGCCACGACGCCTTCTGGTCTTATTTTGGAACTCAGTCAGCCATATAAAGAAAAAGAAACCAAAAAAAGAAGGGGAGAAAGGAGACTGAGGGGAACTTCACGTAAAAACTCGATATTTTTCTTTTTACGGAGGACCCGCCTTGATTCTTGAGGGCTCGGCTCTGTTGGAGCCATCTTTGAAAAACCGAACAACGAGGGACGAAAAATAGAGGGAAGAAAATAAGCAAAAACAACAAAAAACCGAGGAACCCAGGAAGGGATTTCACGTAAAAAGACTTGGAATTCTGTGGTTTGGGGTCTTCGACACGTTCTCGATTTTCCTCTTCATCTTCCACTCGGTCGTCTCCCTCTCGGTTTGAAACCAGGAAGCTCTCTCTCTCTCTCGGTAAGCTGTCTCCATCTCTCTCGGGAAGAAGAGCTAAACCACCGTCGACCACCTTCCTCTCGCCTGCAGCGCCAGCTTGGAACCACCATCATCTCTCTCGAGCTCTGCTGTTCCCTCACTTGTCTCTCCGAAGCGATCGCCCCTTTTCTCTCATTAAAACCAGTCTCTTTCGCTCCTCTTCGGTTCAACAACGCCGACAGACCACTCCGTTCACAAAGCACCATTTCATCACCCCCATAAGCTTCTCATACTCAGTCGACCATCGGTTCTTCCCAGGTGAAGAACACCCGATCACAGATGCACCGACCAGTAACTTCCAACTCGTTTTCCGGCCACCACAGGTGATCATTTCCGAACCCCCTCGACGTCCTCTACACGAAGGTATTAATAGAATCTCCATTCGTTGTACTTGAAAAATCCATATTTACTGTGCATCATCTTCTTCGTTTACGCAAAATATAACCGATTCTTGTTGAAGTAACTCTTTGAAAAGGTTAAGTTGTCACCTGACCGAGATCGTTAAGTGGCAACCCAGATTAAACAGGGTGGACTGGAAGAAAAATGATAATATATAATAATATTAAAATAATAAAATAAAAAAAAATAATAAAAAATATATAAAAAAATATGTTTTTATTTATACAAAAATCTAAAAATGTGTTATTTTTCTTGCATAAGGCCAATACACTAGCATATTTTAAAAATTGTTTTCTTTTAAAAAATATATATATATATATATATATTATCTTGGGTTTTGAAGAAAAATGAGTTTTAGCATGGATTTTGCAAAGAAAAAATCATTTCTTGCATTTTTTGAGATTTTACAACATGTTTGTAAAATCCAAAGGGTATTGGCCAATATTCAAAAAAATAAAAAACTTTTCGGTGATTCATATTATTTATTTTTCGGAGTTTGGATAAATTCTATCCAAAATATTCAGTGAGGAATCATATATTGTCAACATGTAAAAATATTTTTAAGTATCTTAGCAATCATAAGACAAACAAAAACACCAAGCAACTTACCTTAGGTAGGGCGTACTAGGGGTGCTAAAACCTTCCCTTTACGCAACCAGTCCCTTACCCTAGCATCTCTGAAAGACTAGTCTTAGGTTTCCTAGTAACCATAATAATAGGTGGCGACTCTCTTTTTACAAAAATAGATAATCCCCCTGACATTTAATCTCCCCGCTCACGGGGACAAGTTGCCTCGAAGCCGCAACATACCATTTTTGGGGTGCGACAGAATGGCGACTCGGACTAAGCTTGATAATTTTGTTTGTTTATGATATGTTAATTATTTTATGTTTTTATTTATTTATTTATTCTCATGTTGCTATGAATTATTTATATATTTGTTTAAAAGCTTTAGCATACATCTTTTCATCCTGTCATCAAAATATGCCTCGTCATGCATCACTTTTTATTATTTTGAGAGCACACACTAAACCTTAAGTTAGGTGGGGGACTAGCAGCTTACCTATGACTTGAGTCAAGGTTGAAGTTTGTGTAAACCCCAACTCTTTGATGAGAGCTTAGATGATAGTGATTGGTATACGTACCATCCCATTATCTGCTAAGACCCCATATTGCCTTTACGTAGGTGATCACTGGGATAGCGAGAGATCCTCTTTAGAGCCCAAATAGTAAACCTACCCCCATGTCGCTTACGAGGTCTTGTGAACAAAATGGCCATCACCACTAGACTTTCTATCATGGAATATGGGACAATTTTTGAGTCATCACAATTGACCGAAGGAGATTGTATTAAGAGTAGTGCTGAGGTTCTATCACCAATCAAGAACCTGAATTGCACCCTGAATGAGGTGAGCAAGTTGATGACCCATTTTCAGAACGTGGACAAAGAGGTGTTCTTTGGAAAGTACGGACGTTTAATGGAGATTGCAAAAATAGAGGTTTTAAGCACAGCAATACGAGCTTTAGTTCAGTTATGGGATCCAGATTATCGTCGATTTTCTTTTGGGAATATAGATCTATGTCCTACAATGGAAGAGTATGGGTTGCTGACTGAATTTCCAAATAACTTGTATAGAGTTTACTTTCCTATGAGATGTGACAATATTGTACCTGAATTGTCAAAGCCGCTCGGAATCTCTGGTTTGGAAACGTTCTTTGAGAAAAATGTCGTGGGCCTGAAATGGAAGATGCTAGAGTGTGAACTAGAAGGAAGTCCGGTCTAGAAAGAGAGAGACTGATTGCCTTGGGCATATGTGGCCTTGTACTATTTCCAAGCCAAATAGGCATAATAAGTCCGGAAGTTGTTCTTGCTTATGTGGAATATGAGAATACTCGGATCAATCCAATAGCCGCTATTCTAGTTGAAACCATCATCACGCTTAATCATTGTTGAAAAGCCGGAAAAGGGGCAATGAGGTGTTGCACACAACTGTTGTATATCTGGATGGTCAGCCATATCGAGACAAAAAGACCAATTTTCAATAATTTTTGGTGGTTTAGCCAAAAACCTTTGGAAATAGTTGTAAAAGACGAATGGGGAAATCTAAATAACTAGGGTTGGTTAGAAAAACTAGAAATCTTACCAAGGGGTGGTTTCAAATGGAGGGCTCCATGGATCAAAGCAATGGATGTTCTAATGAGCTGTGGGCAGCGATGTTGGGTTCCGTTGGTAGGGATCACCGGTTATGTGAGTTATGCTCCTGTTCTCGTGGTAAGACAACATGGGGGCAAGCAGTTCGTTCCAAGGACCAAAGGGGTTGCTCAGTTTTTTGGTTTGTTTAAAGATCCCATTGCACAAGAAGTCATGAGAGCCATCAAACAAGACTGGAAGCATCTAATTTTGTTAGAAATAAAAGGTTTGGAGAATCCTAGTACAAGCGCAGGGTATACAAAATGGAGAGATTCAGTTGCCTTAGCCTCGGCCAATAGAGAAGTGAAGTCGTCACAAACTGAAGAAAAGTCTGTTAAAAGGAAAAGGGTTGACAGTGAAGAACAATTGAGGAGACAAATTGAAAAACTTCAGATGGAATTGAACAAGACCAGAAAGGACAAGATGATGATGAAGAAAATGGTGTTGGAAGGTGACAAAACGAGAGCATTTTTAGATGAACAATTATAGTCTAGAGATGCGAGACTAGCTAAGCTCGAGTTGAAGATTGTCGAGAAGGAAAATGTTAGGTTCGGAATTGAGAAAGAAATGGCGGAGATGAATCGGAAGTGGGTGCAAATTTGTTCTGAGCTCGACGCATTAAAGACTGAACATAATGAATGCCAAGAAAGTATAGAATATTACCAAGAGAAGTTTGCAGAGGTTCAATGCGAGTTGATGGACAGAATTGAAAAGTATGAAGAATTATATAAGAAATATGTAATGTCGAAGAGTCTTTCAGTGAGCTTGTGAAGAATGAAGTTGGTGAAGCAGAGTTGGTGATTAAAGAAGACGAGATAAGAACTCTGAAGATGAAGCTCGACAAAGAGAGGGTAAAGATAAAGCACCAGGGCGAAAAATTAGCATTGATAGAAAAACACAAGGATCAGATTGATGCTAATAATACTTCATTAAACAGAACCAACTTGCTGCTTATTGAAAAACTGTCCAAGATGGACAAACAAATGGATGAAGTTGTTGCGCACGCTTGGGTCATTAGGACCAATGCTAGAAATGTGGGGAGAGACATCATCCGTTATCGGCAAAGTCTAGCTAAAACCGATGCTTTCTTGGAGTCAATTGAGAATCGTGGATTCTCTTTCCTACCTTTGGGGGAAGACGTGACAGAAGAAGGATTTTAATTTGCTTGTCCTTTTTGTGTTTTTCAAGAATGTAGCAAGATTATCTAATATCAATAAAAAGTGTGTTACTTGTCTCTGATGCAAATTCTGTCTTTTGGTGAATATGACTTAAGCAAATAACTCGATATGCAGTACTCCTAACGGCAATGTGATAAGAAACCCCTGTTCTATGAAGTGTTTGGCCATTAATTGTTCACAAGAGAAACCCATTGCATTTCATATACATTCATACAAGCATATTCATCATACTACATATATTTTCCATTTGCTTATGCATTCATGTAAGCAACTAAACCACGAAACACGAGTCCCTTTGTGAAGGTCCACAACACCCGTTTAAGAAGAAGAATGGAAAATGAAGGAAGGATCGAGCCAGAATCTCTGTACCAGAAGGACCTCGAAGCTGTCCGAAACGATGTGGCGCGTTTAACCAGCATGCTTGAAAGGGTATTGAAAACAAAAGATAGAGAGGGAACGTCAGCTTAGACGGGGGAAGCATCACCGGCAGTTCAATGCCCCGAGGCACCTCATATTCTAGGGTCGAGATCACCAAAGAAACAACCCAAACCCACTCGGCCCATTACAATCCCTATTACATTGGATTTAACGGATGAGGAACCACAAGATTCTAGATTGTTCAGCCATGCAGGATATGACAAGTGGTCCGCATTAGAGGAAAGATTAAGAGCAATTGAAGGGAACGATCTATCCGACCCAATCAGGGCAGCTGAAGCGTGCTTGGTACCAAACATTGTGATACCACGGAAGTTCAGGGTCCCGGAGTTTATTAAGTATAGTGGGACAGAATGCCCCAAGACCCATCTTCGTTCTTACTATAACAAGATGGCGGAGGTAATACACGATGATAAATTGTTAATCTACTTTTTCCAGGACAGCTTGACAGGGTCGACCCTTAGCTGGTACATGAGGTTAGATAACATCAGGATTAGAAAGTGGGCCGACTTGGCGGACGCTTTCTTAAAACAGTACAAGTTTAATATGGAGATTGCTCCTGATAGGACCAGTTTGACCACCATGGAAAAGGGGGCCCAGGAATCTGTAAGGGCTTATGCACAAAGGTGGCGGGACCAGGCGGTTAATGTACAACCACCGTTGATAGAAACGGAAATGGTGAATCTATTTGCCAATACCTTTAGAGCCCCCTATTACGAGCATCTGATGGGAAGCTCAGCCCAACACTTTTTTGATGCGGTACGGATTGCTGAAAGGATTGAGCAAGGAATCCGGAGCGGAAGAATTGTGGAACCTGTAGAGAAGAGAGGTTTTATTTGGAAAAGAAAAGAAGTCGACGTGAATAATCGTGAAGAAAGGTACAAGGGGAAAGAGAAAAGTTACAAAAGCTACCAAACACCCACACCCCAAACCACCAACATCAACTTTTCCAAACCAACCACTCCGAACCCACCTTTTTACCCAAAATTCCCCACGCATAATCAAGGTAACTTCCAAAGGAGAGAATACCAACAACCAGAAGAACAACTACCACCTTTGCCCATGACTTTAAAAGAGTTATATGCGCAGTTGTTAAACATCGGACATATTGCTCCCCTACCACTACCCCCTTTGAAGCCACCTTTCCCTGCCTGGCACAACCCTAATATGACTTGCGAATACCATGCTGGTAATGCAAGTCATAGCATCGAGACCTGTGCAGCGTTTAAGAGAAAAGTATTGCAATTGATCAGGATCGGATGGATCACCATTGAGGATCCACCTAATGTGAATCTGAACCCTTTGCCCAAACATGCTGCGGGAAGTAGTGGGGTTAATGCATAGAAATTGATAACAAAGTAAGGGCTCTCAAGGTGACTATGACTAGATTATACGACATGTTGGTGCAATCTGGACATTTGATGGAATCAGTTAAGCATGCTGTTGGCGAAAATGACTTTTGCCCATTTCATAATGAACAAGGGCATCACATTGATGACTATACCAAATTCCATCAAAAGGTCACAAGGATGTTAACTTTGGGCGAGCTAAGGATAGAGACTATGGAAAGTAGTGGAGAGGTAGCAGGAATGGAGAAATGTAGAGTTCAATCAACAGCTAGTGGGCTACCGAGGTTGGTTTTGTATAAACCCTCATATGCGAAGAAGGTAGATTATAAGGCAACACCAGGAAATTATGTTGTTACTTCAAATGGTGAAGCTCCTTCCTTCCAGGCTGAGATCGGTGGCTTGACTCAAAGCGGTCGTTGTTTCACGCCCGAGGAGTTGGGAAATCAAATGAAGAATAAGGGTAAAAAAGTAATGGGCTTTGAAAAAGAGTTAAGCAAACCGGTGACAGAGGAAGAGGCGAACGAGTTCTTGAAGTTGATGAAGCATAGTGAATACTGTGTGGTGGACCAATTAAAAAAAAACCCTGCCAAGATTTTCATTATGTCTTTGATACTTAGTTCTGAGCCACATCGTAATGCCTTGCAGAAGGTATTAAATGAGGCTTATGTGCCTCAGGATATCGAACAGAAAACTATGGAGCATCTAGTTGGGAGAATTCATGCTTCTAACTACTTATATTTCACCGAAGATGAACTCGACGCTGAAGGAACAGGACACAACAAACCTCTGTACATCATAGTCCGATGTAAGGATTGTCTAATTGGCAAAGTTCTTATTGATAATGGCTCAAACCTAAATGTGTTGCCAAGACACATGCTAGAAGAGATGCCAGTAGATCCTTCTCACATGCAGCCAAGTGGGATAATGGCTAGAGCATATGATGGTGCGTCGAGGCAGGTGGTGGGGGCAATCGAAGTTGAACTAGCCATAGGTCCCCAAGCCTTCTTGGTAACTCTTCAGGTGATGGACATCTACCCTTCCTATAGCATGTTGTTAGGAAGACCATGGATACACGCTGTCGGAGTTGTTACTTCTTCACTGCATCAACGTTTGAAGTACATCGCCAATGGTGTCCTCGTTACTGTTAAGGCCGAAGAAGCTATATCCGTGATGAAAAATGTGGGTGCCGGAGAATACCGTAAGAAGGAAACCCAGGATCTCAGGGGCCACTAAAATGGTCGTTAAAAGCCTCTTAAAGAACAAGGTTCCTGCCCGATTTGGAGCAACAAAAAAGAAATTCGAATGGATTGGGGTAACGAAGCTAAAGGCTTCATAACAAAGGTTTGGGCTGGGATATAAACCTAAAAAGGAGGATTACCAGCGGGCTGCCATGGCAAGAAGAGAGAAAAGAATGGCGAGGATTGAAGGAAGGAAGCCTGAAGAAGAGAATTTAGTCATTCCTCCGATCAGAGTCTCATTCCCAAGGGCAGCATATGTCGTACAACCTGATCCAGGACACGAGAACTTTCTTCAGAAAATGTCATCTATGAGCATAAATATTGTGGAAAAGGAGGAAGACCAGGGTATCGTCAAGAAGACTCAGTCAGGGAAAAGGGATGAAGAGCTACCACAGTTGACCATCTATGCCATAGAGGAAGTCACTACCCATGCATGCATTCGGAAGTTAGCCAAGGGAGAGAAGTTCCAGAATTGGAAAACCCAAGAAGCTCCATTGGTTTTCAGAATGTAATCAACAATGTTTTCTACATTTGTTTTTGTTTGTTTTGTTTTAAGGTCTAACAGGCCAATCGAATTTTATCTTTGTTTGTTGTGAATCGAATTTTTATGAAGATCATGCATTTTTGTTCATCTCTCTTCTTATTTTTATTTGGTGCATTTACACTCATTTTCCGCTTTCAGAAACCCTGAAAGCGGAACTTCCACAGCACCACTTGCACTTAACACTGAGAATGAATGGCCGAATTATAAAGAACACATAATAGTTGTAGAAGAGGAAGAAGGGGATGAAAATAGCATTAAGGAGTTCGCAAAATTATTAGAGCAACACGAACAAGTTTGGAAGCCCGCTAAAGAGGAACATGAAACCATAAATGTGGGCACTGAAGAAAACCAAAGAGAACTCAAGGTAGGAACTTTGATCACCCAAAAGGAAAGAGAAGACTTGATTGCACTACTTTGAGATTATGCGGATGTTTTTGCTTGGTCTTATGAGGATATGCCCAGTCTAGATACAAATATCGTAGTCCATAGGTTACCATTGGAGAAGGGTTGCAAATCGATTAAGCAAAAGTTAAGAAGAATGCACCCAGAAGTTTTGATCAAAGTAAAGGCGAAGATTGAGAAACAATGGAACGCTGGTTTCTTAGAGGTGGTCAAATATCCACAATGGGTGTCCAACATAGTAGTGGTACCCAAAAAGGAGGGCAAGATTTGAGTCTGTGTGGACTTTAGGGATTTAAATCGTGCTAGCCCTAAAGATAATTTTCCTCTACCACATATAGATATGTTAGTTGATAATGCAGCTCGTAGCTCCGTGTATTCTTTTATGGATGGTTTCTCAGGTTACAATCAGATAAAAATGGCGTAGGAAGATAAAGAGAAGACGACATTTGTTACACCATGGGGGACTTTCTGCTATAAAGTCATGCCATTTGGGTTAAAAAATGCCGGTGCCACTTACCAAAGGGCTATGGTGATTTTATTTCACGACATGATGCACAAGGAGATTGAAGTATATGTGGATGACATGATCGCTAAATCAGGAAAAGGAGAGAATCATGTCCAAATATTGAAGAAATGATTTGAAAGGTTAAGGAAATATAAATTGAGGCTTAACCCTACAAAGTGTTCATTTGGGGTGAAGTCTGGGAAGTTGTTAGGATTTGTGGTGAGTCTAGGTATACTATTATTGAGAAGTTGTGTTGCGTGTTAGCATGGGCTGCAAAAATGTTGCGGCCCTACTTATCCAGACGAATTGCTAGGTGGGAGAAGTATATGTTGTATCATACCACGTGGCTAATTTCTAAATTAGACTCGTTGAAGTACATCCGTGAAAAACCCTACTTATCCAGCCGAATTGCTAGGTGGCAAGTTACGCTATCCGAGTATGATATAGTGTACATGACAAGGAAAGCGATAAAAGGGAGTGTTATTGCTGATCAGCTGGCAGACCATGTTATGGAGGACTATGAGCCATTAAACTTTGATTTTCCTGATGAGGATGTGTTTTCAGTGGAGGAAGTAAAACCCGGATGGTGGACTATGTACTTTGATGGTGCTGTGAATGTATGTGGTAACTGAGTCAGGCGATAATAATATCTCCTGACAAGAAACAATATCCAGTTTCAACTAAGCTGCAATTCTGTTGCACTAATAACACGTACGAGTATGTGGCATGTATTCTTGGTTTAGAGACTGCGTTGGAGTTGAGCGTAAGGAAAATAGATGTATATGGAGATTCAATGTTAATTATTTGTCAAGTAAAAGAAGAATGACAAAACAAAGAAGAAAAACTGATACCTTACCAAGAATACATGTCTAAGCTAGTTAGAGAATTTGAGAAAATAGAATTCACACATCTAGGAAGGGAAAGAAATCAGTTTGCGGATGCTTTGGCCATGCTAGCTTCTATGGCTAGAATAGACTTAGGGAAAAACTTACAGCAAATACATATTGATATTAGAAATAACCTAACTCATTGTTACTTAGTGGACATATGATGGCTAGGAAGATACAAAGAGTTGGTTACTTTTGGATGACATTAGAGAAGGATTGCATGGACTATGTCCGCAAGTGTCATAAGTGTCAGATCCATAGTGACAAAATGTGTGCCCCTCCGGCACCTCTATTTAACTTGTTATCCCCATAGCCGTTTGCGATGTGGGGAATCGATGTGATAGGATCTATCAACCCAAAAGCCAGCAATGGTCATAGGTTCATTCTCGTGGCTATCGACTACTTTACAGAATGGGTAGAAGCCTGGTCATTTGCTCATAAAAACATAAAAAGTGGTGAAGAAATTTATGGAGAGAGATTTGATATGTCGGTACGGACCACCAGAAAAGATTATAGCTGATAATGCACAGAAATTCAACAGGAAATTAATAACAGAACTCTACACTAAATAGAAGATCAAGCACTCAAATTCCTCACCTTATAGACCAAAGATGAATGGTGCGGTAGAAGTTGCTAATAAGAATGTCAAGAAGATTATTCAGAAAATGGTAGTCACCTATAAGGACTGGCATGAGATGTTTCCATTTGCCCTTCATGCATAACGTACTGCGGTTCGGACCTCGAAAAGAGCCACACCGTACGTGTTAGTGTATGGAATGGAGGCAGTAAAGCCTTAAGAGGTGGAAATCCCATCATTAAGAATATTGATAGACTATGAACTAGAGGAAGCAGAATGGGCAAAAGTCAGATATGAACAATTGAATTTGATCAGCGAAAAGAGGTTAGCCGCAATCTGTCATCATCAATTATACCAAAGGAGGATGGCCAAAGCATATGATAAGAAATTTCGACCTCGAAAATTCCAAGAAAGCGATTTGGTATTGAAGAAGATATTTGAATTGAAATCAAGTTCTTAAAGTTAATTCGGGCTCAATTGGTGATATTTGAATTTTCGAAACCAATTTGAATTTTTCTAAGCCAAATAGGTGAAATCGGGAACCAAATTGAACAAATTAAGAGTTTAATGGTTGTTGGGAGACTATATCACACGGATAAGAGTCGAGGACCGAAATAAAAGGGGTTTAAAGTTAAGGCTAATATTGAAAATTATGAAGGAGGGTATAATTGAACAAAATCATAAATTTAAGTTCAATGGAAGGTGCAATTAAAAGAGTAACCAATTGAGGGACTAAATCGCACTTTGTACCCAAAAACCATAAACATTGAGCCACCCAACAAAACCCCACTTTGTAGACAAATTTCCCTACCATCCGCATGGAACCTTGGAATTGAAAGACAAATACATAGCATTGAGCAACCCGCATGAAATCCCCATTTTGCAGACATAGCATTGAGCAACCCGCATGAAACCCCATTTTGCAGACATAGCATTGAGCCACCCCCATGAAACCCTCATTTTGTAACCTCTCATGGCTATATAAAGGAAGACAGTGAGGAAACAAAAGGCGAGAAGAAAACGCAACGAAAACCGGAAAATAAGGGAAGATCACGTCAAAAAATCTCAAACTTTCCCTCCTCGGTCTTTCTCCCTCTCGGCTCGTCCCTCGCTTTTTTTAAAAAGAACCGAAGCTGGTCCCTCGTTTCCTCCCTCTCGGTTGAAGAAAAGCTCACCATCACCACCTTTCGTCTCGCTTGTAACTCCACCTCAGAACCACCATGGTTTCTCTCTAGGCCTCTGTTTTCTTTCACCTTCTCTCCCGTTTGGTCAGCTCTTTCTCTCACTAAAACTAGTGTCTCTCTCTCTCTGTAAGCTCTTTCTCTCCTTTTCGGTTCGACACCAATCTCCACTTCAGACCACCGAGAACCACCCCTAACGTCGCCAGGCATCTCATCAGCAGCTCAGGCGAGGAAAAGGCAGAGCAGCATCGACGTTTTGCAGTGCAGCCCGTGACTTGCAACTCGTTTTCCGGCCACTACAGGTGGTCATTTCCGATACCACCACGATGGGGAGAACCCCCTCAACGTCCTCTACACTAAGGTATTAACAGAATTCCCATTCGTTGTACTTGAAAAATCCCCCTTTATCTGTTTATCATCTTCATCCTGCGATAAATCTCGGTTCATCGAAGGTAATTGGGTCGGTTCGAGCTTTGGGCTTGCCCGGACCGAGACCGTCCGGGCCAAGGCCAGACCCTCGGGATGGGCTTTTAGCTCGCCCGTTAAGAATGGCGAGTGGCAGCCCGACTCTAGAGAGGCTGGTGGCACTGATTCATCAAAATGGGTGGACTGCCACTGACCACCCGTAAATAAATAAATAATAAATAAATAAATAAATAATAAAAAATAAAAAAATATTTTTGTTTTTATATGAAAAAACCTGAAAAATGTGTTGTTTTTGTTGCATAAGGCTAATACACTAGCATATTTTAAAAATTGTTTCTTTTGAAAAAATATATATTATTCATGGTTCGGTGTTTGGATAGCCTTATGCTTAAAAAACATGGGTTTTGAAGAGAAAATGGGTTTTAACATGGATTTTGCAAAGAAAAAAATCATTTCTTGTATTTTGAGATTTTAAAACATGTTTGTAAAATCCAAAGGGTATTAGTCAATATTAAAAAAAAAATAAAAAACGTTTTCGGTGATTCATATTATTCATGGTTCGGTGTTTGGATAAGCAAATTCTATCCAAAATATTCGGCGGGAATAATATACTATTATTCATGGTTCGGTGTTTGGATAAGCAAATTCTATCCAAAATATTCAGTGGAATAATATGTTATTATTCATGGTTCGGTGTTTGGATAAATAAATTCTATCCAAAATATTCAGTGAGAATAATGTGTTATTATTCACTATCGGTGTTTGGGTAGATAAATCCTAAAGGGTTGCTATCCAAAATATTCGGCGGGAATAATATGCTATTATTCACTATCGGTGTTTGGGTAGATAAATCCTAAAAGGTTGATATCCAAAATATTCGGCAGGAATAGTATATCATCAACATTTAAATATATTTTTTATATATCAATATCTTAGCAATCATCAGACAAACAAAAACACCAAGCAGTTTACCTTAGGTAGGGCGTACTAGGGGTGCTAAAACCTTCCCTTTACGCAACCAATCCCTTACCCTAGAATCTTTGAAAGACCAATCCTAGGTTTCCTAGTAACCGTAATACTAGGTGGCGACTCCCTTTGTTACAAAAAAATTAATAATCCCCCGACATTTAATTTCTCCGCTCACTAGGACAAGTTGCCACGACGCTGCTCTCTAATCATTTTTGGGCGCGACAAAATGCGAATGTTTAACTTAGAAAAACAATCAAATAACAATGCAGCTTACCTTAGGTAGGGTGCACTGAGGGTGATGCGTCTTCCACTTGCATAACCAGTCTCCTTACCTAGACTCTGCAGACCATTAGGTTCCTAGTGACCTTAACACTAGGTGGTGACTCCTAATAATTATAATCGTAAATTTTACAGTTATAAAACAACCCCACATTTCACCGCTACTGTTGTATTCCCCAAATTGTCTGGGGATGGCGAGGCGCGAAGAGCGTAAAAAATCGTCGTCGCGACAATACTCGAAAAAAATCATCTCTAAGATGGTATTCGAGTAGTATTTACTCGTGATAATTTTTTTCATTTTTATATAACCAATTTAAGGAGTGAAAGATGTCTTTGTAAGGTGTTGTAGAAGATGGATTAAAATGCTTATAGAATTTTCTAAAAGACCCTTAAATTAGATTTAAAAGATGTTGTTTGAGTCAATTTCTTATTTTCAGCTTTTTCATCTTTGGCTCTTAAGCTTAATTTTTAATGATATATTGTCTTTTCTATTTTATTTTTCAACCTTGGCAAGGATTTTTTTCCTATTTAAAGAGTTATAAATCTCTCAAAATAGAAGATTATATTAGAGAAAAATATTCAGAAATAAAATAATAATTAAGGTTCTTGTGATAATATAGTTTTTTTTTAAGAATAATTGGGTTTTTGTTTGTTATTTTCATTTAAAATAAATAAGAAAGGTGTCCGCCAACTAAAATGAGGGTTGCCTATTCACTATTGTCATAGTTTTTATAAAGATACCCTAATTCTTTTTCTACCCTTCATAGCTCTAGTCATAGTCACTAACTATCATCTAGTCATAGTCATTAACTATCATCAGATATCTTTAGTGAAAGTGATTCTAGATCCCGCAATCACGGATCAGTCTATCTCTACTATAATTTTCTAAATACAACTTGGAAAGAAAGGAAAAAAAATGTAAATTTAGGTAAGAGCACGTGAATAAATTCTTCATGGTGGTGTCAGGCATGCCCATGCCTAATGGCAATGCATGTCCTTTTGGAAAACAATACACCACCAACTTTAATGGGTTATTATCATCAATGAAAAACCTAAAGGTAGACAACAATTGAATCAATGAAGCTAATTCAAGGTTTTTTATCTGGAGCACCTCATTGACAAGTTTGTCAAAATTCATGGATGATGTACCATTAAAACCAGTTGCCGCTTCAGCCTTTGACTTCCATTCCATGGCCTTCTTTTTCATCTCCTTACCTTTCTCCCCATCAAGCAACTCTATTACAAGCTTCTCTACTTCATCTCTGTTCGCATTACTTTCAATTTCCATGCCAAGACCCCAATCAATGCAAGCAAACTTACAGTTAGTTTGCTGATCGGCGAAAAATGGCCAGCATAGCATCGTCACACCGTTGGACAAGCTTTCAATGGTGGAATTCCACCCCATGTGGCTTAAAAACCCTCCGATTGATGAATGCTTCAGGACTTTTTCCTGCGCACACCAACTCGCTATCAGGCCTCTTTCTTTAGTCTCTTCAAGAAATTCTGGAGGCAAAACCGCTGATTCGCCGCTGACAAGATCAGGCCTCATTATCCACAGAAATGTTTTCTTGCTGTTAGCTAGTCCCCAAGAAAACTCCACAAGTTGCTTTGTGTTCATGACTGTGATGCTCCCAAAATTCACGTAGATAACAGAGTTGGGATCCTTGGAATCGAGCCACTGCAGGCATTCATTCTCTTCTTTCCACAGACTTGATCCAATCGATGCTAGATAATCATTCTGTCTGGTCAAGAAGCAAATTAACAGGGCCAATAGAATAAATTGGAGGAAACATAGATGAGAGAGCAACCAGAATATCATGATCTAAGTCATCAAAAGTATTCACAAGAGCAGCTGAAGCTCTTGAAGCTCCATTCGTTATTCTTATCACAAAGTTTAGCATAAAGTCGTTTCGATCTGTTGTGCGAATGAAGGTTGGAAGGTCCTTCAGACGAATATCTTTCATTCCAGGAATCCAGTCTATCTTCGTCTCCAAATATCCATTCATCAAATCGCTTTCTTCTGCATCATTGATATGCAAGATTAACATACGTTACATGAACAAATTGCTTCGAAAAAATTCATGGTACGTACCTTCGAGCGGTATGTAACCTCTTTCAACAAGTTGTTTGTAATGTGCGTAGGCCAATGTGCCGCATGCACTTGAAGTCCAGAAAGAGACGACAGGATATGAAGTTCATCCTTAAATTCGAGAGCGAAGGGCATACCAGAATCTGCTACTATGCAAGTTACAGGCGGGACAACATTTGATGAATTGAGTTTGGCAAGAAGTTTGCGGAATGGGACCAAGCATGCCTTCGAGGTAGAGTCACAGAGATTTCAAGTGTCTTGGGTAACATCAGCATCAATCTGATCACCGAGACCATCTGGGATGGTTTCGAACTGGAAATCAGGCAGCTCATCGAGGGAGTTACCGTCTCTGGACTTGCGCAAACGTCTGTGATTGTATTCGGAGTTGACGAAGGTGATGTAAAAGCCTTTTTGATGACTTTAAACATAGGATTTATGTGACCTTGAGCTGGATATGGGACGCACACAGCATGAGCCTTGGTGGTTGTTTGAAGAGATACCATTGTTTCTTACTCTCTGTCAGCTTTTTATTTCACAACAGCTGTGAGTTAGAAGACTGAATTATTGGTCACCAATTATATAAGGAATTGTGATTTTTTTTTATGCGAGTAGATTACATTCGAAAGTGTAATATAAATTATTTTATATATATATATATATATATATATATTCTTGCTATGATGAGATTAGATGAATCTAACCGAAGAAAATGATATTTCACCAATTATAATAGGTCGGGAACTCATTTTCATTTACAGTAAAGTATCAAAAGGTCAAGATAGATATTATTTAATAATTACTTTTCATACCACTACTTCTAATTCATTAATTTTTATAAACCATAAGGACTAATTTATAATTAGATCATTTAAGTGAGTGAATGACATATCCAATCGTAAGACATGACGGCTCATATTGTTAGGTTGCTGTCATCTTCTGCTATTACCTTACGACAGAGAAAGCTGACCTCGAAATATGGAACTGCCCGGGAACATGTTAAGATCTGTACCAGGAAGGCTTTTTGTAATTCGATACTACCACCGGTAAGACATGGCGTTTGTAATAATTAGATTTGTAGTATTTGGTAATTAATAAAATATAAATTAATTCACATGGGACCACTAAAAAATTCATTGAAACCATGGTTAACGACAAATGATTTTTTGTTTTTTTTATGTTTTTCCTGCCTTCCCTCCTATATGTATAATAACAATTACTACCACAAATCAACACCCGCCGTCTCTTTTTGACAATTCAGTAACAATAATAGTTATGACAAGTCCTCTTCTTGCATGTTCATGATCGTGAACCAGAAGATAAGATATGATGAACCAAAACTTCTATCTCCGTGACATTGCTTTCTCTCTACACAGTGGTCTCTTTCTCTGCACAGTAGGCTTCCGACCTTCTTACGCTGTCATCACAGCTAAAACCACCTCGGTTTTCTCTATTCATTAACATCGGTCGTTGAAGCTCTCGTCATGGCCTCTTAGACACGTTAACAATAGTGTTGCATTTTTCACGCCTTCTTCGCTCTCCACGTGAAAAAGACGTGAACAGTGTAGTGTACCATTTCACGTATTCCTTTAAAAAATTTTGGACCCAGGTTGGGTTGTACTCGGCCCAGCCTAAATCCAATAGAGTTGGACTTTGACTCATTTTGGTTGGGCTCCTCTCGGCCTAGACTATTATATTTTTTTGCACTCACTTGACCTAAATCCAATAGAGTTGGACTTTGACTCATTTTGGCTGGCCCTCCTCACAGCCCAGACCATTATATTTTTTTAAAGAAATGTGTAAATACAGATCAATAATGATGAAAGAGAAATATTTGTTCGTGATGAAATTGTAAGTAGTTTGATAAGATAATAAAAATAAATATCTATTTTTTTCATGAATTAGTAATTATATTTTACTGTTATGATTATTAATCTATACAAGTTTTAAAATAATTTATATATATATGTCTGTGTCCTTTAAAATAATTTTATAAGTTGATAGCAATATGAAAAGCATGATAATCATATACATGAAATTGTTTTTTTAACTTCAAACTCAACCACAGTTTTAACTAAACACTTCAAAATTTATTTTGAATCGCCGCTTATGTGTTTTTCATGAAATTTCTTTTTTAAAACATTAAGCATACCTTATGTAAAAACAACTGACTAGTTTGGAAACCCAAGAATCAATAAGTAGAAATGTCTTTGAAAATATTTAAATATTATTTATACTTAAAATTATTTTTTTATTATAAATATCAAATAGCAGTTCTTCCCCTTTTTCGACGAGTACGAGAGCAAAACATATCATGAATCTGCTTTTTATTAGTTAAATGTATAAATAATTGACACGTGAACTAATAACAAATAGAAATGCATCGAAGGCCATGAACCTTAACAAACTAATCGAAGGCCATGAACCTTAACAATCTAACTAATAAACTAACGTTGTTTTTAAATGTATTTTTATTTAAAAATATATTAAAATAATATTTTTTATATTTTTAAAAAATATTTTTTGATATCAATATATTCAAAGGATTTAAAAATACAAAAAAATTAAAGTAAAAATTAAAACAAAATCATTTTTTAAAAACAAATCACAACGCAAAGCCAAATACCTATAAGATGGATATCCATATGAAATTTTATTGGACACAATATATTATATATGTGTGTGTGTGTGAAGAGCCAAACGTGGCCCCATTTTTTCTTGGAGAAGTTTTTTAATGTAATTCAACAAGAATCGGAGGTGATAGAATTTAAAATTGTGACTGTTTTACATCACCTATGATACTTCATTAAAGAATCAATGTAATCCTAGAGAGCTCATTAATTATTTTTATATTATTCTTCAATACAAATTAAAAATTTCTCTCATATGTTTGCCCAAGAAAAGAATTTATATGAATTCATGAGTAACTTGTAAGTTTTTAACTGAAGTTCTATTGAATTTAGAAACCTTCAATTGATTACTGTGAAAATGACTTGCAGTGTTTACTTTGGTGTTTTAGAAGTGAAAAAGAAGAACTTGGCCGAGAGCTTTTGGAGAAGATTGAGAGATACAGAAAAAGGTCGATTCACTCTATATTTCGCATATATGTTGCTTGATGAATTGTCCGCTTATATATCTGCAGAGAACCCATGTGTTTCACATGTTGATTGCACTTGTAACGACTTATAGTCGACTAACCGACTAACCAATTAATGAAGAGGTTACATTGATCTCCTCTTCTTTACAATCGAATTAACTAACAACAAAGAAACACATTACAATACACTTCTCTGTCTTAACTCTGCTGCAATCTTCTTCCATTTACGCTTGAGTCGGTTTGTGTCCACGTAAGCGACTTAACAATCAACACTCCTCCTAAGATGCTTACTTGGTTTGACACCAAGCATAGACCTCAATAGATTGAATCTATCCTTAGGCAAACTGTTAGTGAATATATCCGCCATTTGATCTTCACTTGGCGAACTTCATGTCAATTATGCCTCCTTGAACCGCTTCCCTTACAAAATGGATTTTTCCGTTTATGTGCCTTGTTTTACGGTGAAATCATCGGATTTCTTGTCATCGCAATTGCTGACATGTTATCACAAGTATAGTAATGTTGCATTTGCTTGCACTTCACCTAGATCATTAAGCACATCCCTTAGCCATAGAGCTTGTGCAGTTGCCTCAGAAGCTGAGACATACTCAGCTTCTGCAGTTGATAATGCCACAAGATTTTGCTTTAGTGATGCCCATGAAAATACTCCACTTCCAAAGCCAAATGCATAGCCGAAGTGCTTCTACTGTCATCTTCACTTCCACCCCAATCGCATCACAAAACCCCACAAGTGTTGCTTTGTTTCACGCTTGACATATTCTATCCCATAGTCAAGAGTTCCTTGAACATATCTAAGGACTCTTCTAGCAACTCCCATGTGCTTCTTTGTTGGTTTATTCATAAACCGAGACAACAAACTAGCAGACATACATGAGGTCGAGCCTTGTTGTCTGTCAAATACAGAGAGCTACCCACAATTCTTACGTAGAACATTTTCATCTGCAAGCTCACTTCCATCCTCCTTCCTCGGTTTCTCTCCATAACCAGTGGTGTTGAAGCTGGTTTGCAATCAACAAGCCCAAACTTTTCAAGTAAGGTCCTTGCATATTTACTTTGGTGAATGAATATGCATTTATCAGATTGCATTACTCCCATTCCCGGAAAATGATGGAGAAGACCAAGATCAGTCATCTCATACCTCTGCATCATCTCCCTTTTGAAATCATTCATCATGCTCTCACTCGCTACCTGTAAATACTATATCATCCACGTAGATGGATACAATGATCCGATTTCCTTCACCATCGGACCTTGTATACAATGTAGCTTCACTAGCACTTCTTTTGAACTTGCACATAGTGAGATATGCATCAATCTCACTATACCAAGCCCTAGGAGCCTGTTTAAGACCATACAATGCCTTCTTCGACTTATAAACCTTGTGGCTCGCTTTCGAACTACAAACCCCTCGGGTTGTTCAACAAATACCTCCTCATCAAGCATCCCATTTAGGAATGCTGATTTAACATCTAACTGGAATAATTTCGAGTTCTTCCGACTTGCAAGTGCTACTAGAGTTCGAATTGTGTCCGATCTAGCCACTGGAGCAAAAGTCTCATTGTAGTCAATTCCAAGTTTTTGTGCATACCCCTTGGCTACAAGTCTAGCTTTGTATTTGTTGATTGTCCCATCTAGGTTTAGCTTGGTCTTAAACACCCATTTGACCCCAATGACGAGTTTTTCATTAGGCCTCGTCCACAAGGTCCCATGTATCATTCTTCTCAATCATCTCCAATTCTTCCTTCATGGCTTGCTCGCCACACTTCCTTTTAGATGCTTCGAATAGGTTTCTGGTTCTGCCATGCTTAGATTACATCTAGCATATATATCCTCCAGGTGTTCTTATCTTTACCGGAGTTGAATCATTGAACCTTGACCTTGAGTCTGCTGTCTTCATCAACATCTCCGATTTCTGCAATTTCGAGAGCATTCACCATCATTTGATCGAATGCTTTCGGTATGTGCTTCTTCTTCATTGCCTTGAAACACTAGATGCAAGGGAATGAAATTCTTGTCCTCTTCATACCCTTCCTTCCATGAAAACTTATTGTTTTCATCAAAACCACACTTCTAGATAGCACAATTCTATTAGATTGCGTAACATAAATCTCAGTAACCTTTTCGCATCTGCCATAACCCATGAATATTCCTTTCTCGACTTTGTCATCAAACTTCTTTCTTAGACATGCTTGGGACATGAGTATAGCATACACATCCAAACACTTTGAGGTGTTTGATGCCCAGTCTTCTTCCTGTAAATGCTTCAAAAGGAGTTAGATTTGCTACTCGATGTTGTAAAACATCTATTCCGCAAATACACTGCTTGTATTAATAGCTTCGACCCAAAACTCCACAGGAATATCCTTCTCCTTCATCATTGATCTAGCCATCTCAACTATGGTTCTATTCTTCCTTTCAGACAACTCCATTTCTTTGAGGAGAATAAGCCACGATTAATCGCCTTTCTAGCCCTTGATCTTCACAAAATTTCTGAATTCAATGGAGGTATACTCACCTCCTCTGTCACTTCTCAACTTCTTCACTTTGAAACCACTTTGCAATTCAACAAAGGCTTGAAACTTTTAAACACATTTAATGCTCCTGATTTATTCTTCAAGAAATACACCCAACACATTCTTGAAAAATCATCAATAAATGTGATAAAGTATTTGTTACCTCCACTTGATTCATGCTTGCATTGGTCCACATAAATCGGTGTGAATCAATTCAAGTGGATTGTTGGCTCTCCAAGTTCCTTCTTTAGCAAATTTCTCTCTTTTATGCTTCCCGAGAACACATCCCTCACACACAGCATCAATGCTTGTTAAGATAGGCAATCCAAGTAACCATTCTCTTCTGCTGCATTTTCTGCATACTCGTCAAAGTTCAAATGACCCGACCTTCTATGCCAAATCCATGATTCTTCAACTATTGAAGCTCTTCTTGTCTGCAGTAGTATTGACTCAAGAGAGAGTGGGAAACATCTATTCCCTTTCATCACTACCTTTGCTAATACATTGGTAAGGCTTTCATCATCAAAAATTACAGACCTTGTTACCCCCAAATAAAATGTAATATCCATCCTCCATCATCCGCCCAACACTCAGCAGATTTTCGTCCAAACCCGGAACCAACGAACACCTCTTCAATATACCTCCTTCCTTGACTTGTATCAACCACAAGTGTTCCCTTTCCAATGAGCTTGAACTAAGTCACCCGAACCCATCTTCACTTTGCGAGTAACTTTTACATTAATGTCAATCGGTTTTTCAACTTGAGATGTCATGTGATTACTACATGCACTATCTACAAACCATACATCTTCATCTTTTACACTTGCTGCATGACAAGCATAATACATTGTTCCTGTTGAGACATCCTCCTCTTCTTGTGCATAGTTTGCTAGTCGATCGTGATGTTTACAATCCTTAGCATTATGCCCAAAATAATTGCATTTCTTGCACCTCTGCTTCCCTTTATACTTGCAGATTCCAAAGTGATGTTTCGACAAACATTACACTTTGGTTTCACTGAATTTTGACTACTACTCCCTTGTCTATTCTGTGAAATGAAGGAATTATTAGAACTTGCTCCAGTTCTTTGATTCCAGTTTGAACCATAGTTATTCATGACTATTTGATGACAAGTGTGCGGTGTTTTTCTCTTGTACTGCCGACCTTGCCTTGGTTTGAATTTTGAGCCCTTGTTACTCGCCATAAACCGATTACTTCCTAACTTTAAGCTATCGAATGCTCTCTCAGTACCTCTTTGTTTCTCCCTCTCATCATACAGACCCTTCTCTTCGTCAAATACCTTGACAGATGCTACAACCTCTTCGATTCTAAGAATTTCAAGATCTCTTGTCTCTTCAATAATTGAGACAATAGATTTATACCTCCTACTGAGACTCATCGACAATTTTGAACAATTCTCATTTCTGTCACTTCTTCACCGAGTGACTTGAGATTATTTATTATGTCAAAAAACTTAGCAAGATATTCATCTAAGTCTTCTTCATCTGACATTTTCATATATTCAAACTCAGCTCTAATGGCTTGAAGTTTAACTGCTCTAACCTTTTTGTCTCCTCTGAACTCTCTCTTCAAATTGTCCCAAGCTCCTTTTGCTGTCTTCTCATTCCTTATTCTTGGAAACAATTCGTCTGAAATTGCTCCTTGAATGAGGCTTAATGCTTTTGCATTTTTAATCTTCATCTCCTTTTAACATCGATTGCAGCGATGAGTTGCGACCTTTGAACTTCCGACTTAGTTCCTTCTTTCGGTTCTTCTTGAGATTTGATTGAGGCAATGTGCCAAATTCAATCACATCCCAAAGATCATAAGCAATTAGAACAGTTTCCATTTTAACCGACCGTAAGTCGTAATTACTTCCATTGAACTTTGGTGTTCTTAGGTCTGAAGATCCGACCATGTTTAGCTTGAAAAATTCTGCTTTGGTTGAAGAATTTTCTTTTACAGATTACGCCCCTCCTTGAATCGAGTTAGAGCTCGATACCATGTAAGTTTTTCAACCGAAGTTCTATTGAATTTAGAAACCTTCAATTGATTCTCGTGAAAATGACTTGCAGGTGTTTACTTTGGTGTTTTAGAAGTGAAAAAGAAGAACTTGGCCGAGAGCTTTTGGAGAAGATTGAGAGATACTGAGAAAAGGTCGATTCACTCTATATTTCGCATATATGTTGCTTGATGAATTGTCCGCTTATATACTCGCAGAGAACCCATGTGTTTCACATGTTGATTGCACTTGTAACGACTTGTAATCGACTAACTCGACTAACCAATTAATGGAAGAGGTTACATTGATCTCCTCTTCTTTACAATCGAATTAACTAACAACAAAGAAACACATTACAATACACTTCTCTGTCTTAACTCTGCTGCAATCTTCTTCCATTTCTCGCTGAGTCGGTTTTGTGTCCACGTAAGCGACTTAACAATCAACATAACTACTAATAGTTACTTCATCACTTCACTTTTGAAAAGAGAGCGAATACTGAACATAAAACAAATCATCTCCAACTCTTATTTTATTATTTCTTTTCTAAAGCACTACGGGTGCGTCCATATGACAGGCTTGTAATGTTTCATATGTACGCTTCTTTAAGGGGGCGTATACTGTGTTCTAGTATCAAAAACATATTATTTTCCATGTCAATAGTCCACCGACTTGTCCTCTATCTCCAGGTACGACAAGTGTCAGCGTTAGGTGGTTGGTGAATCTCACGTGGATGGTTTTATATTTTTTCTTCCTTTTCTCTCCTATTGCCAGAAAATACATGTTCATTCTTTATGGTTGAGATATTTTCCATTTCATCCCTCTTCTTTTGATTTCGTTCTTGTTACTTATTTTTGCAATGAAAATTTTGATTTGTTGCAATTATGCTCTTTAATTGAAATTGATTATATATGTTGGTTTTCATTTGAGTCCTTATTCTTTTGAAATTAATCTGAATATTTACACCTCTTATTTTTTTTAATATTTTTATCCTTTTTTTCAATCTTTCTTAAATATTGATAAGTACTAATTTCTCATCACCAAGTAAAGAGAGATCATGGCATGAATTAATTGTTTAATCTCTTTTGCTAAGAATTAAGTATGAGTTACATCATTCAGTATTAGGGAATGTATTCTTATATAGGAAATATTGATGTATGTATTTATCTTATGTAATAGGGTACACCATAACACATGTACACATACCCTACTTATATAAATACAAGAGGAGTAGTCGTAATAGGTATTATGCTTAATACATTACAAATCATTTACTTGTTTCAACTTGGTATCAGAGCCTATATCGGTTCTTTTCTTCTTGCGCCGCCTGATATATCTCTTCTCTGACTTTTCTCTTGCGTTGTTCCTTCACTAAAATTGGTTGCTCTGCTTCAACTCTGTTTCTCTTCCTCCTCCATTGCAACGTGATTATATTTGGCTACTTTACCATGGCACAATCAAACAGTGTCAATACTGGAATCAATACCAGTCCCTTTTCTCCAAAGTTTGTTGCAACCCCGGATGTAGTCATCCCTTCCTCTACTACTGCTGTTGTTGTTCCTCTCTCCAATACACAACAGGTCATAAATCTCAAACTTACCAACAACAATTACGTGTTTTGGCATATGCAGATGAAGCCTTATTTAATCATTCAAGGAGTCTTTTCTTTTGTTGATGGCTCTACACAATGTCCCTTTGCTTCTAACAATTCTTTCTCTCTAATGTTGGCCTGGAAACAACAAGACCAACTAATCCTAAGTGCTTTGCTATCCTCTCTCTCAATTGAAGTTCTTCATCTGGTGGTTGATTGTCCCACTTCTGCTAGTGTCTGGAGCACCCTTGAACGTGCTCTTGCTTCCCCATCTAATTCCAGAATTATGCAATTACATGTCTCTCTACAGGATTTGCGCCAAGGAGATGACACTGTCACCCTTTATCTGCAGCAAGCAAAGGGACTTTTTGATGAATTGGCTGCAGCTGACAGACCAATCTCCCTCACTGATTTTAATTTAAATGTATTTCGGGGATAGTCTGGTGATTTCCGTGACTTGGTTACCACTTTAACAACCAAAGCCGAACCACTATCCTATTTTAAACTCCACACCCATCTGTCAACACATAAATTCATCCATCGCAATGTTGTGAATGTTGCACCACTTCTTCCCACACCTGTACAGCTTCCATCAGCTTATGTTGCTTAGCGGGGATATTTTGGTGGACAAGGAAATGTTTTTAGGGGACAACGTGGTGGTTGGAAAAATCATTCACGTACAAACTATAATCAACAAAATGGCCAAACTTTTAGAAGTGGACGATGGCAGCGACTCAGTCAATGGCAAGGAAACTCAAATCGATTCACAACACCAAATCAGTGGCCTCGTCAACAGGTTAAATGTCAGTTGTGTTATGCATATGGCCATTCTGCCCAACAGTGTTCTCAACTTGCACATCATGGAACTCAAGCTTCGGCAAATCTCTAATTCTGCAATGATTAAGCCGAGGAACCAACCATGAAAGAGTCGGTTGACTGGTTTCCCGACACAGGTGCGAATCACCATGTTACTCTGGATACAAATGGTATGACTTCCGTAAATCCCTATCTTGGTAATGATCAATTACATGTTGGTGATGTAAAGGAATTGTTATCTCTAATATTGCACATAATCCTTTGCATACCCCAAAAAGAGTTTTCACTTTGTCCAACATATTGCATGCTCTTAATATTAAAAGAAATTGTTATCCGTTCAACAATATGTCATGAAAATTATGTCTTCTTTGAGTTTCACTTGTCTTTGTTTTATGTTAAGGATCTCATCACGAAGAAAGTCCTTCTTTTCGGTCAGAGTAAAGATGGCCTCTACGTTCTTTCAGAGTCGTCCGCCACATTCCTGCCACAAGCTTTTTTGTCCAGGAGCATGGCCACTTCTGCCAATATGTGGCATCGTCGTCTCGGTCATCCCAGTTCCCGTATTCTAAGCCTCCTAGCGTCAAATAAAAAGGTTGTTTGTACTCCTCGAATTTCTAATTTTCAATGTCAAGCTTGTCCGTTAGGAAAATCCTCACGTTTGTCATTAGGACCCACGGGTCATTAAACATCGACTCCTCTTGAACTTATTTTTAATGATGTGTGGGGTCCTGCTACGATGTTTTCTTTTGATGGTTTTCGGTACTTTGTCATTTTTGTGAATGCTCATACAAAATTTATTTGGTACTATCCTATTGCACTAAAATCCGATGTGTTCAACATTTTTCAACAATTTCAATTACTTGTTGAACGTCAATTCTCTTGCAAAATTAAAAATGTGCAAACTGATTGGGGTGGCGAATACTGAAAACTAAATTCCTTTTTCAAAACAATTGGTATTCACCATCGACTCATATGTCCACATACTCATGAACAAAATGGTACAGTTGAACGTCGTCATCGTCATATTGTTGAAACTGGTCTCATCATGTTTGGGCAATGTAAGGCTCCTCTAAAATATTGGAATTATGTGTTTGAAACATCAGTCTATCTCATAAATCGTATGCCCACCGCGGTTTTACGCAACAAATCTCCCTTTGAATGTTTACTTCGTTAAGTACCTGATTATACTTTCTTGAGTGTTTTTGGGTGTCTTTGCTTCCCGTTTCTTCGTCCTTACAATGCTCATAAGCGCGATTATCGCTCCACTCCTTGTGTGTTCCTTGGATACAGTTCGTCCCATCTAGGTTATCGTTGTCTTGATTTGTTATCTGACCACATATATATTTCCCATCATGTCCGTTTTAATGAACATGTTTTCCCTTTTATTGAGTCAATCATGAGGTCGCCCAACCCAAATCCTCCACCCGTGGCCGTCTCCAACCTTCCATCACTCACCCTTTCCTCCATCAATCCTGTCCTAGCTCCTCCCACTAACCAGTCTGTTCCTTAATCTTCTCCATCTATGTCTATTAATGATTATGCAGGTACAAGATCAGCGGCTCAAGTTCAACCTTTATCTCCTGCTGCAGGCTCCCCGACTTTGCCATCCACATTATCTTTGTCATCTGGAAGCTCAAATCAGTCCCTACCCGGTTTGGATTTGTGTGTGGATCTGTCCACCTATTCTCTTCCACAGTTGCCCTCTACTACTGTGCCCTCTGATCCACCACAGATTTAGCAACATTCTATGGTGCTGAGGCCTAGGCAGTTGAAGACTGCCAATCTCAGCTCCTTGATCGCCTCCTCTCCGTCGGTCTCTCCTTCTCGGGTATTGTCTCCCTCTAATTTTGAGCCTATGAGCTTTAAGAAGGGTGACCGATTTGAGTGTTGGTATTCTGCAATGAAGGATGAAATTTCTTCCTCACATGCTAAATACCACTTGGTCCTTGGTACTGTTTGATCCTTCTATAAATGTTGTTGGTTACCGATGGGTCTACAAAATTTAACACCAAGCAAATAGGGAGGTTGATTGCTACAAAGCTCGTCTGGTGGCGCGGGGGTTCACACAACAGGAAGGCATTGATTATTCTGAAACTTTCAGTCTTGTTGTTAAACCAACTACGGTTCGGTCGGTTGGTTTGGGTGGCAGATTCGACAACTTGATGTCCATAATGCCTTTCTAAATGGCTCACTTCATGAGGTTGTGTATATGCAACAACCCCCTAGTTTTGTTGACACCACTTTACCTACACATGTTTGTCATCTTCATAAATCTCTATACGGTTTGAAATAAGCACCACGAGCTTGGTACATACGCATAAGTGTTTCACTTCAAACTATTGGTTTCCGAACTTCAAAGGTTGATACTTCTCTATTTATTCTGAGTTGTTCTCATAATATATGCTACTTACTTGTCTATGTTGATGACATCTTGATTATTGGTAATAACTTTGCACTTATTCATCGTCTTATTACTCTGTAGAGCTTAGAGTTCAAACTTCGTGATTTGGGGCATGCTCGCTATTTTTTGGCAATTGAAGTTTCTCCCACTAGCATGGGTCTTGTGCTTAGTCAACACAAGTATGTTTTGGATATTCTGAATCATGCAGGTATGACATCATGTAAACCTGTTGATACACCTGCTTTTGTTTCCAAACTCGACTTGCGATCTACCGAGTTGTTCTCGGATGCTACTCGCTTCCGCCAAGTAGTGGGTGCCCTTCGAGTATCTAACATTTATTAGACCTGATATTTGTTATCTTGTGAACAAAGTCCGCCGGTTTATGCATGCTCCTACCGTTGGGCATCTGGGTTGCGGTCAAGCGTATTCTGCGTTATCTCAAAGGTACCTCCTCCTTTGGTCTTCATCATACTCGAGACACCACTTTGTCTCTTCATGGCTTTACTGATGCCGATTGGGCCGACAGTATTGAAGACCGAAAATCTATGGGTGGCTATATGGTATTCCTTGGATCTACAGCCATTTCATGGAAATCTGGCAAGCAACGCACGGTTGCTTGCTCCTTCACCGAAGCAGAACATAAAGCCTTAGCCGATGGTACTGTGGAGGTTCTTTGGTTTCATAATCTTTTTTTCCAATTTATGCATCTCTCCTAGTTTTGCTATGACTATCTGGTATGATAACTTCGGTGCCACTTATCTGTCTGCTAATTCGATTGACTATCACTTTGTACGTGATCGAGTGACTAAGAAGGAAATTCAGATTCGCTTCATCCCTTCCAAAGATCAATTAGCGGATATTCTTACAAAACCACTTGCTTCCTCTGTTTTTATTTCCTTACATTCCAAGCTTCATGTGGAGATCCCACCGTCGACTTGAGGGGAATATTAGGGAATGTATTCCTATATAGGAAATATTGATGTATATATTTATCTTCTGTAATACGGTACACCATAACACATGTACACATACCCTACTTATATAAATACAAGAGGAGCAGCCGTATTAGGTATTATGCTTAATACATTATAATCAACTACTTGTTTCAACTTTCAATACTCTATTTCTTCTTTTTTAATGGGATTCCAATTTTATCTCAAAATAATTTTGAATGTTAGTAATGGATTTCTATATGATAAAGGTGTTTTTTTCTATCATATAAAAATTTTATCCTTCACAAACTCCATTTTATCGAAAAATAAACAAATATAATTTTAAAAATTTCAAACAAGCTCTAATATGCACAGATTATATATTCATACATTAACTTTCCGTAAAACAAAATCTATAAAATAAGTAAACACACAAATAAATTACATATATTAGATCAAAATTAACATCTAAAAATGAATTACAACAAAAACATATTGTTTTACTTACTTGATGTGGTGAATCTTTTAAAAAAATTGAACCGGAACAAAGATGTTAACGAGGTTGAGTGTTGGGGTGACCACCTTTGGATAATGAGAGTCCGATTTATAACAAAATGTGAGAGTGTTGTTGTGTTGTTTTCTACAAAATAAGGAAGGTTATCAGTTCTTCTAGTAGGGCATGTAATGACTATAAGTCGCCAAGTGGTGACTATGAACAAACATATATAAATGTGATGCCTCCTCGCAGATGTAATATATATATTGGATGTACATTGCTAAGTGAAAGTCCAATAACTTAATGTAAGTTTGTTTTCCTCCTTCATAATTAAAAGAAACAACAATGCATAATTTTTAAGAATTATTTTCAATAAGCTAATGAAAGTTAAGGTATAGAAATATAAAGGTTGTTAGTATGTTAAAATTAGGAATGTTATCGATGAATAGTATCATTGTTTCAATGGATTTAGATTTTTAAAATCCATAATGAAAATCTATGATTAAGAAAAACAAGATTATCATATATTTACAATTTTTTTCTTTTCATTATTTTAATTTAGCTAGCTTCTCTAAAGTTAATAAACCATCTCTTTTACAAATTTTATGCAATAGGACAAAATTCACTGGGATAAGGTTGTTGATGTTGTAGCTAGGAATGTTTAAGAGAATCCCAATGCAACCAAGTAAGAGTAAACTATCAATGTTATGTTTTTCATTTAAATATTTAATTAATATTTTTATTATCTTAACTGGTAATTTATTTCTACCATATATGTTATGTGATTTTCTGTATAAGACATAAAAAAAAATTATAAGGGAAGTTTATGGTCCGGGATGGAGAATCAGAACATGGAGATTTTTGTTCAATTAATTTATTGTGTTTGTTTTTCATGCGAAGGGATGATAAATTTCTTTTTATTATATCTATGTTCTTAAAAATGTTATTTTATATGAATATTTATAACTCACAATAATTTTCTTTTGCAAGTTATGGTTCTTGGTCAAAACCCAATATTTGTGGAGCTTTTATAGAAACTCACATGCAAAATTATAACCGTTGAAAAATCGAGCAGTAGCCCATGAATAAACGAGCTCAAGAGTTCATGGTAAGTTGGATTTCAACAATTTGATTTTTAAGTTATTATTTTTTGAATTATTTGATTGTTTTTAGGAAACAGATATCACTTGCCCATCTAGAATTCAATGCAATTTATGGGTGGAATTGGATCATCATGTGAATACAATAAAAACTAGGTTTACAGGCATCACAAACACTACAACTACGAGTTTGTTTATGGATAGGTCGTATTGAAAGTTGGTTCCTCACAATTTACTTGATGCTGTTCATTTTAAGAGTTTCAGATGTTTGTACGAGAATAAGATCAAGCTTAAATGACTTGGCTTGCTACTAAGACAAAAAGACTTGGTGTTGAGACTATCAAACTTTGTTAAGATGAAAGGATTAGAATAATCTTGATTATAGAAGATTGCAGCTCAAGCAATATCTCAAATAGTTGGCAGCCATACCTGAGCGTGTGAATTCTATTAACACACGTTTAATGCCACCAGTCCTTCTCTGTTGTAATATTCTGTTACATGATAGAGGAATATATTTCTCTGCCTTTCCAGGATGAGAGAGATTCAAGAAAGTCGTCGATCCCTAGCAACGAATTTAAAGTTCAGAAGGGTTCCGAGAAGAAAGTACCTACACGAAGAAACCTAGATCGTTACAATTTACCTGTTGCATGCACAAATTCCATAATTTTTCAAGCTTTGCTACGTCAGTTCGAGGATATCCTGCAGGTAGAGAAAGGGTCAGATGTTTGAGTCGGTGCTCAAAATTTCCCTTGAGGAGTAATCAGAGGCTCATGATTCATGAAGAAGTTGACAGATTCCCACCGCTACCATTGTAGGTCGCAGCTTTGATTTGTTTTTCTTTAGTTTTAGGTTTCTTTTTCCTCGTTAGCTAGGTTTAGTTGGTCTGTTAGCTATACAGATCGTATTGTAAGTTATAAAACTTGGATGTAAATTTCTTGAATTTGCTAGTAACTCATGAGAAAAAACATTCAGTTTACGCTAGAATCAATCTAAGAGTTGAAAGACACCATTCAAATTGTACAATTTTGTTTTGTTGACGATGAGATTATGTATAATCTATTCGGAAAAGTGGAAGTTATATTAATTTTTACACAATAGTTATTCATTCACAATCTTTCCCTCTTCCTGATGAAGAAATTAAATTCATCTCATCTATAGGCTCTTGTCGATTTAATATCAAGTTGTTTATCGTTTTCCGCCATTGCTTCCCAATGATCAATCCTGCCTCATGTTAAGAAGTAATTTCTAATGTGCAGTTACTTGAGTCCTAGTCCTTTTATATTCTCAGGATATGGTAAACTGTAATGTCTGTAGAATTTTATGTTGATAGATGTTCTTGAATATGTAGAGTTATCTTCTTCTGTACTGTTCTCAAGTGACAAAAATCAGAAGAAAATGGTATTGAGCAGAATTTCTTCCAGGTTATATCAAACATAAACCACGAATAACAGCCCCTATTTCTACCCATTTTGCCTCCGTTTTATCCAACACTACACATTTTTGTTCAGAATGCTGAGACAAAGAAGAATAGGTTAATTTATGCATGCCTTCTACTTTCCACTCTCTTAGAAAACATCTTTTCCTTGTTTTATAACCGTTTATTTTCTTTTATATACCCTAGATTTTCAATAAATCATTACGACTTTCGCTATTAATGAACGGGAGAGACTAGCCGTAACAAGAGTTTAATTTTCTTTGGCTAATACACGAGATTGAATCCAAATGAGAAGATAGAGATAGACAAGAAATCAACATCGATCATCTGCATACAAGGAGGGGTAACACAATTTGTATCGATCATATAGTTATGCTGAATTTGTTTTTTCCATAAATCTGTGTAGGATATAAACAATGGAAAAAATAATTATGAAAGCAGAATATGATCATTTGCTCGATCCCTTAGCGTTTGCTTTGATGTGTGTAATTTACAAACCTCTATTCATCATGTTTGTGTGCGCCTTCGAGCCCTCAACACTTTCATTTCTCTAAGAGCGCTTATGAGCCTTTCGTCGTAACGGATAGAGTGTTTTTCAACCCTATCCTTTTCTTTATTTGAGTGCACTTTCTAGCCATCAACCAACTCGGATAGCATACTTTTCAGCCCTATCTATTTCCAGAACTTGGTGAGCATGCTAGCCACTATCAATCTTCATTATTGAGTGCGTTTTCCAACCCTCGACCATCCATTAAAATAGTGCGCTTTCCAGCCATATTTTCCCTTATCTTCGAGTTCGTTTTCCAACCCCGACCATTAATTTAAATAGTGCGCTTTCTAGCCCTATTTTCTCCCCACTTTGAGTGCGTTTTCAAACCATAGACCATCAATTAAGATAGTGCACTTTCGAGCCCTATTTTCCCTCCTCTTTGAGTGTGTTTTCTAACCGTCGACCATTAATTAAAATAGTGCGCTTTCTACCCCTATTTTTAATTAAAATAGTGCGCTTTCTAGCCCTATTTTTCCTTCATCTTCAAGTGCGTTTCCAACCCTCGACCAACAATTTAAATAGTGCGCTTTCTAGCCCTATTTTCTCTCCTCTTTGAGTATGTTTTCGAACCCTCAACCATCAATTAAGATAGTGCGCTTTGTAGCCCTATTTTCCCTCCTCTTTGAGTGCGTTTTCTAACCCTCGACCATTAATTAAAATAATGCGCTTTCTAGCCCTATTTTTCCTTCATCTTCAAGTGCGTTTTCCAACACTCGACCTTTAATTAAAATAGTGCACTTTCTAGCCCTATTTTCCATCCCATGAAATCTTCATCTTCACTTTCTCATCTGGGTAGGTCACCCATTACAATGAGACCATTTTCACCATCTTTCATCCGGGTAGGCATTACAACGAGACCTTTTCACTATTATCACCTGGGCAGGTCACCCGTTATAATGAGACCATCTCTATCACTTTCCGACCGGGTAGGTCACCCATTACAATGAGACCATTTTCACCATTTTTCACTTGGGTAGGTCACCCATTACAATGAGACCATTTTCCAGTTATGTTCACAAACATCATCACCTTTCATCCTTTAAGTATCCTCCTTATGCCCCGATTCTTAGGTAGTGTGCTTTCTAGCCCTACCTTACCATTCATTTTTGAGTGTGCTTTATAGCCTTCATCTCTGGATGGATCAACCATTTCTTGGTTTGATAAATCCACTTTTCTTTTCTTTACAACACTTACTATTTAAAGTTTTTACAAGACTTTAGTCGTAAGCAATGTAAAGAGGGGGCAATCGTTATAACCCAATTTTCGGTCACTCCCAAAAATAAAATAAAAATAACAAAAAAAAATAAAATAAAAAGGGTTTGGCGCCAAGAGAAAAATTACAGTGAAAATTTTGAATATTTCCTGAGCTGAATCATATCCCTTTGTGCCCCAAAAATGAGAGAAAATACAAATTCAAGGTAAAAATTAAGTCAAGAAACATAATTATATTTTAAATGAGCCAATTTGATATAATCATGGGCTAATTTAAATTATTGTTATGTTTGAGAATTAGTTTACTGTACAATTGGAGAATTTAATTAAGTGCAAGGACTTAATTATGCTTTAAATTGGTCAAATTAATTTTATTAAGGGCTTAATTGATGAAAAATTAATTCTCAAGTTTAATTCAAGCCCAATTGAGAAGATCAAAATTTTTGGACATCAAATTGATTTTTTTTTGAGCTAATTACACAAAATTAAGGGTCAAATTGAAAACAATTGAAACCTTAATGGTCAATTGAGGGTAAAAATGCATAAATCAAAAGAGAAGGACTGACATGAAAAGGGCGTGCACAAGTTAAGGTTAAGTTGAAATTTGGCCAGGGGCACAATTGCACAAAATTACAAATTTAAATCCAATTGGTGGTGCAATTAGAACAATTATAAATTAGAGGACCAAATTGCATCTTCACCGCCCTAAAAAAACACCCGCAGCCTACTTTATCTGCCGCCCATCGACTAGCTCCCCACGCCCGCTAACCAGCCACCATCGCGAGCAAGCTCGCCACCGAGTCACGAGACTAGCCAGCCACCGTGTCACGCTGTACCACCTATAAATAGCCACCATGCACTACGAGATGAAGGGGAGAAGAATCTGCAGACCCCATCTCTCTTTAAAAACAGCCTCGAGCTCTCTCTCCCCATCGTTGGAAGCCGTTCGCCACCCAAAACCACCTCATCACCACCATTCACTTCCCTCTACACCGTAAACAAAAACACATGTACAAGAGAAGCTCTTAGCGACGTTCCTCGTAGTTGCAGCTTGAACATAGCAACTTCAGAGGCTTTTTCAGCCACCACGGACCATAGTTGGCAACACCATCAAGACCGGAAGAATCACCTCAATGTCCTCTACACAGCGGTATTAATAGGTAAGCCATTCATCAAACTCAAAAATCCTCAATACATCTGTTCATCTTCTTCGCGGAGTGAATTAATTCACTCCCGTTGGTCGGGTCAGTTTGTTACCCGACGCGACCATAGAAGAGTGGGCTTCCAGCCCGTAAGGACTGGAAGCCCAACCCACTTCGTGGGCCTCTAGCCCGTGAGAATCGGAGGCCCAACCCATGCAAGATGGGTTGAGCGCCCAACCTCGATAGGGCGGGCCGACATCCTAGCCCATCAAGGTCGGCAACCCCGCTTCGACTAGGGCCCAGACAGCCACTGCCTCACAAGGGTTGAGCGGCAAGGTCAGTCCATCAAGTGCAACCAACCATCCCAACCCATAAAAATAAAAATATAAAAAAATAAAATAATATTTTTAAATATGTATATATATATATTACTATTATTATTACAAAAATCAAAATATAAAATGTGTTTTTGTGCATACGTACGAATTCCAAGATTTTTCAAGCATATTTTTCAGTAAAAATATGGTGCATATTTCTCATATTTAAAAAAAATTGAAAATCGTGAACTAGTTTAGGATTATCCATTACAATTTTGTCCAAAATATCAAAAATAATATTAAATATTTTTGTTTCATCTATTAGGGTAAAACTTACATTGTAAAGTACATCAATGAATAAAAAAGAGGTTTTTTAAGTACGATGTAAATTTAGATTGTAAAGTACACCTGTAGATAATAAAGATTTTTTATTATGATGTAAATTTACATTGTAAAGTACATTGATATACAGCTGAAAATATATTTGAAATAAAGTGTGAATGTTTAATTTACAAAAACAATCAAATAACAATGCAACTTACCTTAGGTAGGGTGCACTCTGGGTGATACGTCTTCCACTTGCACAACTAGGTGGTGACTCATAATAATTATAGTTGTAAATTTTACAGCTATAAAACAAGCCCACATTTCACCGCGCGCTGTTGTCTTCCCCAAATTGTTGGGGATGGCGGGCGCAAGCGCTAGAATAAAATCGTCGTCGCGACAATACTCATAAAAAAATCATCTCTAAGATGGGTATTCAAGTAGTATTTACTCGTGATAATTTTTTTTTATTTTTATATAACCAATTTAAGGAGTGAAAGATGTCTTTGTAAGGTGTTGTAGAAGATGAATTAAAATGCTTATAGAATTTTCTAAAAGACCCTTAAATTAGATTTAAAAGATGTTGTTTGAGTCAATTTCAGTATTTTCCCTTTTTCATCTTTGGCTCTTAAACTTAATTTTTAATGGTATATTGTCTTTTCTATTTTATTTTCCAACCTTGTCCTATTTAAAGAGTTATAAATCTCTCAAAATAGAAGATTATATTAGAGAAAAATATTCAGAAATAAAATAATAATTAAGGTTCTTGTGATAATATAGCTTTTTTTAAGAATAATTTTTTTTTGTTTGTTATTTTCATTTAAATTAAATAAGAAAGGTGTCCGCCAACTAATATGAGGGTTGCCTATTCACTATTGTCATAGTTTTTATAAAGATACCCTAATTCTTTTTCTACCCTTCATAGCTCTAGTCATAGTGACTAACAATCGTCTAGTCATAGTCATTAACTATCATCAGATATCTTTAGTGAAAGTGATACTAGATCCCGCAATCACGGATCAGTCTATCTCTACTATAATTTTCTAAATACAACTTGGAAAGAAAGGAAAAAAATGTAAATTTAGATAAGAGCACGTGAATAAATTCTTCATGGTGGTGTCAGGCATGCCCATGCCTAATGGCAATGCATGTCCTTTTGGAAAACAATACACCACCAACATTCCAAATTTAATGGGTTATTATCATCAATAAAAAACCTAAAGGTAGACAACAATTGAATCAATGAAGCTAATTCAAGGTTTTTTATCTGGAGCACCTCATTGACAAGTTTGTCAAAATTCATGGATGATGTACCATTAAAACCAGTTGCCGCTTCAGCCTTTGACTTCCATTCCATGGCCTTCTTTTTCATCTCCTTACCTTTCTCACCGTCAAGCAACTCTATTACAAGCTTCTCTACTTCATCTGTGTTTGCATCACTCTCAATTTCCATGCCAACACCCCAATCAATGCAAGCAAACTTACAGTTAGTTTGCTGCTCGGAGAAAAAAGGCCAGCATAGCATCGGCACACCGTTCTATTGACAGCAGAATATTTGCTTTCCTTATATAAATTATTGTACCGTTATTAGCATAACCTTTGCTTTCCTTATACAAGTTATTGTACCGTTATTAGCATAAATGTTAGCAGATATTCGGGATCCTTAGCTATTGTATAGGATCGTGATCCCTTCATCATGTATATATATACCTTCTGTATTACAGTAAAGATAGAACAGAGCAATACATTTTTCCAGATTTAACATGGTATCAGAGCAGGTTCCCTGCATATTTCTCTAAAGTTTTTTTTCTATTCTGATCATGTCAAACACAGAAAATCAAAACGCAGACAGCCAAGCATCTGGCCAGACAGCCTCTCCTTTAACACCTCCATCTACTACAGATATATCCTCACCATATTTTCTTCATTCTGCAGATCATCCAGGTTCCATTCTAGTCTCCACTCTTCTCAATGGTGATAATTATCCCACCTGGAAGAGAGCCATGAAAATGGCCTTGAATGCCAAAAACAAATTGGCCTTTGTTAATGGTACCCTCTCCAAGCCAACATCCTCTGCAGCAGAAACTCAAATATGGGAACGTTGCAGTGACATGGTCTTATCATGGATTCTTAACTCCATTGATAAATCCATAGTTAACTGTTTAATTTACCATGCATGTCCCCGAGATGTGTGGCTCGATCTTGAGGATCGATTCTCTCAAAGCAACAATCCAAGGTTATTCAAACTAAAGCGCGACATTGCTACTCTCACCCAAGGCACCATGTCTATCTCTGCATATTTTACAACACTTAAAGGCCATTGGGATGAACTGGCCGTACTCACTCCCACACCACAATGCACCTGTGGCATCTTGACAGAATTGAATCGTATGCAAGATACTGAACGTGTCTTTCAGTTTTTAATGGGGTTACATGAGTCTTATGCTTCGATTCGAAGCCAAATTTTAGCCATGGATCCTTTACCTCCTGTTAACAAGGTGTATTCTACCTTGCATCAAGAAGAGAAACAACGTCTTCTTCATATTCCCAACATTCCAACTGATTCTGCTGCTATGGTTGTTCCCCGTCACCCATCTCAACGTTTTGATAGTAAAGGGCGAGGACGTGGTCGCCCAAAATGCGATTATTGTGATCGTGATGGTCATTGGAGAGCCCACTGTTACAAACTCAATGGATTTCCCAACAACAGGTCTCAATCTCGCGGAGCAATAGAATAAATTGGAGGAAACATAGATGAGAGAACAACCAGAATATCATGATCTAAGTCATCAAAAGTATTCACAAGAGCAGCTGAAGCTCTTGAAGTTCCATTAGTTATTCTTATCAGAAAGTTTAGCATAAAGTCATTTCGATCTGTTGTGCGAATGAAGGTTGGAAGGTCCTTCAGACGAATATCTTTCGTTCCAGGAATCCAGTCTATCTTCGTCACCAAATATCCATTCGTCAAATCGCTTTCTTCTGCATCATTGATATGGAAGATTAACATACGTTACATGAACAAATTACTTCGAAAAAATTCATGGTACGTACCTTTGAGCGGTATGTAACCTCTTTCAACAAGATGTTTGTAATGTGCGTAGGCCAATGTGCCGCATGCACTTGAAGTCCAGAAAGAGACGACAGGGATTTGAAGTTCATCCTTAAATTCGAAAGCGAAGGGCATGCCAGAATCTGCTACTATGCAAGTTACAGGCGGGACAGCATTTGATGAATTGAGTTTGGAAAGAAGTTTGCTGAATGGGACCAAGCAAGCCTTCGAGGTAGATTCACAGAGAAATGAAGAGTCTTGGGTAACATCAGCATCAATCTGATCACCAAGACCATATTGGATGGTTTCGAAATGGAAATCTGGCAGCTCATCGAGGGAGTTACCGTCTCTGGACTTGCGCAAACGTCTGTGATTGTATTCGGAGTTGACGAAGGTGATGTAAAAGCCTTTTTGACGACTTTGAGCAAAGGAGTTATGTGACCTTGAGCTGGATATGGGACGCACACAGCATGAGCCTTGGTGGTTTTTGGAAGAGATTCCATTGTTTCTTACTTTCTCTGTCGGCTTTGTATTTCACACCAGTTGTGAGTTAGAAGACTGAATTTATTGGTCACCAATTATATAAGGAATTGTGATTATTTTTTATATTTTTTTTATGCGAGTAGATTACATTTGAAAGTGTAATGTAAATTATTTTATATATATATATATTCTTGCTATGATGAATCTAATCCAAGAAAATGATATTTCACCAATTATAGTATGTCGGGAACTCATTTACAGTAAAGTATCAAAAGGTCAAGATATATATTATTTAATAATTACTTTTCATACCACTACTATTTCATTAATTTTTATGAACCATAAGGACTAATTTATAATTAGTTCATTTAAGTGATTGAATTACATATCCAAACGTAAGACATGACGGCTCATATTTTTAGGTTGCTGTCATCTTCTGCCATTACCTTACGAGCTCCTAAACGACAAAGAAAGCTGACCTCGAAATATGGAAATGCCAGGTAACATGTCAAGGTCTGTACCAGGAAGGCTTTTTGTAATTCGATAGTACCAGCGTTTTGTAAGACATGGCGTTTGTAATAATTAGATTTGTAGTATTTGGTAATTTATAAAATATAAATTAATTCACATGGGACCACTAAAAAATTCATCGAAACCATGTTTAACGAGAAATGATATTTTTTTATGTTTTTCCTGCCCTCCCTCCTATATGTATAATAACAATTACTACCACAAATCAACACCCACCGTGTCTTTTTGACAATTCAGTAACAACAATAGTGATGACAAGTCCTCTTCTTGGATGTTCATGATCGTGAACCAGATGATATGATGAACCAAAACTTCTCTCTCCAAGAAAGTGCTTTCTCTCTACATATTGATCTCTCTCTGCACTCCCATCAAAGCTAAAACAACCTTAGTCTTCTCTACTCATTAACATCGGTCGTTGAAGCTCTTGTTATGGCCTCTCAGAAACGTGAACAATAGTGTTGCATTTTTCACGTCTTCTTCGCTCTCCACGTGAAAAAGACATGAACAGTGTACTGCACCAGTTCACGTCTTCCTTTAAAAAAATTTGGACCCGGGTTGGGTTGTACTTGGCCAGCCTAAATCCAATAGAGTTGATCTTTGACTCATTTTGGCTGCCCTGCTCTCGTCCTATACCATTATATTTTTTTTAAAAAAAATGTGTAAATACAGATCAATAATGATGAAAGAGAAATATTTGTTCATGATAAAATTGTAAGTAGTTTGATAGGAGAATAAAAATAAATATCTATTTTTTTCATGAATTAGTAATTATATTTTACTGTTATGATTATTAATCTACAAAATTATATATATATAAATTATTTTAAAACTTTTGTAGATTAATAATCATAACAGTAAAATATAATTACTAATTCATGAAAAAAATAGATATTCATGAAAGAAATATGTGTGTCCTTTAAAATAATTTTATAAGTTGATAGTAATATGAAAAACATGATAATCAAACACATGAAACTGTTTTTTTAACATCAAACTCAACCATGGTTTTAACTAAACACTTCAAAATTTATTTTGAATCGCAGCTAATATGTTTTTCATGAAATTTCCTTTTAAAAACATTAAGCATACCTTATGTAAAAACAATTGACTAGTTTGGAAACCCAAGAATCAATAGGTAGTTTGTCTTTGAAAATATTTAAATATTATTTATACTTAAAATTATTGTTTTATTATAAAGATCAAATAGCAGTTCTTCCCCTTTTTCGACGAGTAGGAGAGAAAAACATATCATGAAGCTGCTTTTTATTAGTTAAATGTATATATAATTGACACGTGAACTATTAACAAATAGAAATGCATCGAAGGCCATAAACCTTAACAAACTAATCGAAGCCATAAACCTTTAACAAACTAATTATGGATGAGTTTTTGTTTTTTAAATTTATTTTTATTTAAAAATATATTAAAATAATAGATTATATTTTTAAAAAATAATTTTTGAAATTAACATATTCAAATGATGTAAAAACACAAAAAAAATTAAAACAAAATAATTTTTTAAAAACAAATTACAACGCAAAGCCAAATACCTATATGATGGACATCCATATGAAATTTTATTGAACATAATATTTTATATATATATATATATATATGTATATATATGTGTGTGTGTGTGAAGAGCCAAACGTGGCCCCATTTTTTCTTGGAGAAGTTTTTTAATGTAATTCAACAAAAATCGGAGGTGATAGAATTTAAAATTGTGACTGTGTGACATCACCTATGATACTTAATTAAAGAATCAATTTAATCCTAGAGAGCTCATTAATTATATTTATAATATTCTTCAATACAAATTAGAAATTACTCTCATATGTTTGCCCAAGAAAATAATTTATATGAATTCATGAGTAACTACTAATAGTTACTTCATCACTTCAAATTTGGAAGAGAGACCAATACGAAGATAAAACAAATCATCTCCAACTCTTATTTTATTATTTCTTTTCTGAAGCATTACGGGTGCGTCCATATGACAGGCTTGTAATGTTTCATATGTACGTGTTTTTAAGGCGGCACATACTGTGTTCTAGGATCAAAAACATATTATTTTCCATGTCACTAGTCCACCGACCTATCCTCCATCTCCAGGTACGACAACTGTAAGCGTTAGGTGGTTGGTGAATCTCACGTGGATGGTTTTAAATTTTTTCTTCCCTTTCTCTCTCCTGTTGCAAGAAAATACATGTTCATTTTTTATGTTTATGATATTTTCCATTTCATCCCTCTTCTTTTGATTTCGGTCTTATTACTTATTTTTGCAATGAAAATTTTGATTTGTTGCAATTGTGCTCTGCTCTTTAATTGAAATTGATTATATATGTTGGTTTTCATTTGAGTCCTTATTCTTTTGAAATTAATCTGAATATTTACACCTCTTATTTTTTTTTTACTATTTTTATCCTTTTTTTCAATCTTTCTTAAATATTGATAAGTACTAATTTCTCATCACCAAGTAAAGAGAGATCATGGCATGAATTGATCGTTTAATCTCTTTTGCTAAGAATTAAGTATGAGTTACATCATTCAGTATTAGGGAATGTATTCTTATATAAGAAATATTGATGTATGTATTTATCTTGTGTAATAGGGTACACCATAACACATGTACATATACCCTACTTATATAAATACAAGAGGAGCAACCATATATAGGTATTATGCTTAATACATTACAAATCAACTACTTGTTTCAACTTGGTATTAGAGCCTAAATTGGTTCTTTTCTTCTTGCGCCGCCTGGTATATTTCTTCTCTGACTTTTCTCTTGCTCTATTCCTTCACTAAAACTAGCTGCTCTGCTTCAATTCTGTTTCTCTTCCTCCTCCACTGCTGTCGCACGTGCGCTGTGCGTCCCAGAGAGGATCACGGCTCGCAGTGGATTTTGAGGAGTCGCCACCTTGTTGTTGAGGGTCGCTAAGAATACCTGATTTGTACTGGTCTAGTCAGAGATTTGAGAGTAAGGGACTGGTTGCGTAAAAGGAAGGTGTTAGCACCCCTTATACGCCTTACCTGAGGTAAGCTGCATTGTCTACCTTGATGTGATTTTGAAAATTTCAAATATGTCGTATTTATTCACAAAAATATTATGATAAAAAAAATCGATCACAGCTTAGAAAAACCCGGGGAATTGTATTGATTATTATCCATCGATTTTGGATACAATCCCCTTAGATTTTATTTATCCAAACACCGAAAGTGAATAATAGTATATTATTCCCGTCGAATATTTTGGATACCGATTTGTTTATCCAAACATCGATCAGTTAATAATAGCGTATTGTTCCCCGAATATTTTGGATTTTTTATCCTTGAGATTTATTTATCCGAACGATGATAATAAAATCCAAAAAAAGATTTTTTTTTATTTTTGAACCATTGCACATATGCAAAGAAAACATATTTTTATTTTATATTTTTTTTTATCAAAACAAACATAAAATTGAATGAACACACACCGAACACCACACACCCGCATTCTCTTTTCTTCTTTTTCATTATATTCTTACAAATAAAATAAACTAACACACATTGTATTTTCTTTTACATTTCCAACTAACAATTAAAAATACAATAAATTCCAATGAAAACATGAACATCAAAGGAAGATTACACGAAAAAAAACCTTGCAACAGTTCTGGACAGTGGCAGCGCGTCTGGAGGCAGGGTGGCGCGTCTACCCACGCGCCAGCGTCACTGGCAGCGCGTGGTTCCACGCGCTACCGTCGGTGAACAGTGACAACAGGGCAGATCAGCTTCCTCCCCTTTCTCTCGCCGGCGATGGTTTCCGGTGACCTGCAAAAACAAAAAAAACACACACAAATGCACAAGGGCAACACAAAATCAATTCCTTTGGATCTGTTCTCGGCTTCTTCCCAAAATCAACAGATCTGGTCTTCTTCTTAGGTTGTCCTTCGATTTTCCTCTTCTTCTCGCCGGTAACGGCGCCGGTGGCCTGCAAACACAAACAAAACACACAAACAAAACACACAAAGCGAACACACAGAGCATCAATGCTTCGGTTTCAGATCTCAGATCTGTTCGTCCCTTTTCCCTCAAGTCTCGGGTTCTTCCTTTTTTTTTTCAAATGGTGGCTGTATAGTGGCCGATCTGTTGGCTAAGGGCTGTTGCCGTGGATGACAGAGGGAAGCCACTTGGGGCGACGGTGGTCGGCGTCGCTAGCTCGAAGAAGAAGAAAAGACGAACCGATGGGGTTGCGACCACTGCTGATCGGAGTGTTGGGTCGCAGATCGGAAAAGGGAGTTAGGTCGTGGAAGGAGATGAAGTGAGCGTGTGAGATCGCGGGGAGGGACCGAGAGGAGGCGATGGCTGGCCGGTGAATGGAGAGCTGAACGAACGGCCTGAGAAAGGGGAAGCCGTCGGCACAGAGAAGCTGGCCACCGACGGCTTGAAAGGAGGGCTGACTGGAGGGGAAGGCTGGTCGCCGGAGGAAGAAAAGGGGTTGTGATGGCCGGAGTGAAGGGATCGGCGAGGGAGGAGGCTGGCCGGAGATGGGCTGGTCTGATTGGAGAAGAGGAAAGGAAAATTGAAAAATATGGAAGATGGCCGATTGTGGGGCTGGATAGAGAGGATGTAAGGGAAAGTGTGGGGGCTGGCCAATCAGTTCGCCGGTGAGGGAAGGGAAACGGCGAGGGAGAGTGATCGACTGAGAAATCCTAAAGTGTCCAGATGGGAAGTGAAGGAATAAAAAGATGAAAAGAAAAATAATGGGGCTGCAGCTACAGAGAATGTTGGCGGCTGCAGCCCCTCCCCTCGGATAGAAAAGATGGTTTCTCCTTTTAGGTTTAGGTTTTTCTCTTTCTAATTTTTTTGGCTAATTTTGGGGGTCTCCCTTTCGGGTCCTCTTTCTTTAGGGCATTTTTCCTCTATTTAGAGAGGGAAATTTGCCCCCATTTTGCACTTTAATCCAGGATTCTGAATATTTGCAATGTAATCCCTAATTTCGTGCAATTGGATTGGAAAAATGTAATTTGTCCTCGAAAACTCCAAATTTCTCAATTGAACCCAAATTAAACTCAAACATTTTATTCTTTATCAATTAAGCCCTTAATTAATTTGGCAAGACCAATTTAAAGTATAATTAAGTCATTGCACTTAATTAAATCCTTCAATTGGACCCTAAATTAATTCTCAAATATAATTACATTTTTAAATTGGTTGACTTAATTTTTACACAGATTTATCCAATCAAATCAACCCGTAAAAATATAATTATATTGCTTGACTTAATTTTTACACAGATTTATCCAATGATATATTGTTTTTCCTTAAATCTGTATTTTCCTCTATTTTTTGGGGACAAAAGAGATACAATTAGACTCTCAAAAACAACCAAAATTTGAACATTGATTTTTCTAACAACCCCGACCTCTTTTATTTTATTTTTGTTGTTTTTGGTATATTTTGGGGAGTCACCCAAAAATTGGGTGATGACAGTTGCCCCCCTCTTTACAATGCTTACGACTAAAGTTTTGGAAAAGACTTTAAATAGTAAGCGTTGTAAAGAAAAAGAAAGGTGGATGTACCAGACCAAGAAATAGTTGATCCATCCAAAAATGAGAATGAGGGCTATAAAGCGCACTCAGAAAAGAATGGTAAAATAGGGCTCGAAAGCGCACTATCAAAGAATTTGGGACCTAAGAAGGACACTCAAAAGGATGGAAGATTGTGATGTTTGTGAATGATACAGGAAAATGGTCTCATTGTTATGGGTGACCTACCCAGGTGAAAATGGTGAATGTGGTCTCATTGTTATGGGTGACCTACCCAGGTGAAAATGGTGAATGTGGTCTCATTGTTATGGGTGACCTACCCAGGTGAAAATTATGAATGTGGTCTCATTGTTATGGGTGACCTACCCAGGTGACAAATGGTGATGGTGGTCTCATTGTTATGGGTGACCTACCCAGGTGAAAATGGTGAATGTGGTCTCATCGTTATGGGTGACCTACCCAGGTGAAAATGGTGATGGTGGTCTCATTGTTATGGGTGACCTACCCAGGTGAAAATTGTGATGGTGGTCTCATCGTTATGGGTGACCTACCCAGGTGAAAATTGTGATGGTGGTCTCATTGTTATGGGTGACCTACCCAGGTGAAAATGGTGATGGTGGTCTCATTGTTATGGGTGACCTACCCAGGTGAAAATTGTGATGGTGGTCTCATTGTTATGGGTGACCTACCCAGGTGAAAATTGTGATGGTGGTCTCATTGTTATGGGTGACCTACCCAGGTGAAAATGGTGATGGTGGTCTCATTGTTATGGGTGACCTACCCAGGTGAAAATTGTGATGGTGGTCTCATTGTTATGGGTGACCTACCCAGGTGAAAATTGTGATGGTGGTCTCATTGTTATGGGTGACCTACCCAGGTGAAAATGGTGGTCGAGGGTATGAAAACGCACTCGAAGATGGGGGAAAATAGGGCATGAAAGCGCACTATTTTGATGGATGGTCGAGGGTATGAAAACGCCTCGAAGATGGGGGAAATAGGGCATGAAAGCGCACTATTTTGATCGATGGTCGAGGGTATGAAAACGCCTCGAAGATGGGGGAAATAGGGCATGAAAGCGCACAATTTTTATTGATGGTCGAGGGTATGAAAACGCCTCGAAGATGGGGGGAAATAGGGCATGAAAGCGCACTATTTTGATTGATGGTCGAGGGTTTTAAAACTCATCAAATTCTTGAAAGGGATAGGACTTAAAAGTGCACTATCTGGGTTGGTTAATGGCTAAAAAGCGCATTCAAATGAGGAAAGAGATAGGGTTGAAAAACGCTCTATCTTCTAAATGAGATTAACCTAGGATTGGAAAACTCATCAAGTTCTTGAAAGGGATAGGACTTAAAAGTGCTCTATCAGAGTTGGTTGATGGCTAAAAAGCGCATTCAAATGAGGAAAGAGATAGGGTTGAAAAACGCTCTATCTTCTAAATGAGATTAACCTAGGATTGGAAAACTCATCAAGTTCTTGAAAGGGATAGGACTTAAAAGTGCTCTATCAGAGTTGGTTGATGGCTAGAAAGCACATTCAAATAAGGAAAGAGATAGGGTTGAAAAACGCTCTATCTACTGAACGAAAGGCTCGTAAGTGCACTTAGGGAAGTGAAAATGATGAAGGCTCAAAGGCGCATAGAAAAATGATGAGTAGAGGTTTGTGAATTACAAATCCTCCAAAACATTTCTTGGATTCCTAGGGAGATGCAATGCATAATGACACCCAAAATCAAGAAACAAATAAAGTTGGAAAGCTTACTCAAGAAATGAGAGAGGTGAGAGCTTGAAAGCGTGCACACAAAATGATGAATGAAGGTTCGTAAATTACGATCCCTCCAAAAAATGTTTTTTTTTAGATTTTCAATGGGGATGCAATGCATGATGTCACCCAAAATTAGCAAAAAGATAAAGCTGAAAAGCATTCTCAAGGAGGTAAGAGCTTAAAAGCGTGCATACAAAATGAAGGTTCGTAAATTACGACCCCTCCAGAATATTTTTTAGATTTTCAATGGGGATGCAATGCATGATGATGCATGTATACTTACCTGAGAGATATAGGTCCCCTTTCTTCCTCCAGACTTTCTTTTCCGGGATTTGGACCCCGGATTTGACGGCTTCTCGCTTCTGCATACTCAAGCTGCAACTTGTCTATTTTGACCACTGGATGATCGATTTTCCATATCAACATGCCTCCCGAGTTTGATCCAGATTCTTTGAAAAGAAGCGATGGAGCCAACTTCATGATTTGATGGCTTCTCGCTTCTGCATACTCGAGCCGTAACTTGTTGATTTTAACCGCTAGAGATGATAGATTTTTCATATCAACATGCCTCCCGAGTTTGATCTAGATTCTTTGAAAAAGAATTATATCGTCAACTTTATGATTTGACGGCTTCGCTTCTGCATACTCAAGCCGCAACTTGTTGATGTTGACCGTTGGAGATGATATGCCCCTCGAGTTTGATCCGATTCTTTGAAAGAAAATTTTTGGAGCCAATTTCAATTGCATCTTAGATTGCCCCTGTTTGGTCATGCCCCAAAAGTGTTTGGGCTTCAGGTGTTTGCAGGAAGGGGTTGATAATTCGCAAAGATGGAGTTTTCATGTGGAATTTTTGGAATTTCAAGTCATTCCAAACACAAAAATCATTTTGATTGCTCTAATTGGGCCATGTCACACCAGTGTTTTAGGCCATGAGTGTTTGCACGAAAGAGATGGCTATTTGCAAAAAATATTTTCATGAAAAACTTTTGGAATTTCAAAGTCATTCCAAGCACAAAAACCATTTTGATATTTATTTAACAAGCTTGTTCTCGAAAGAATTCAAGTGATCTCATTGTGAGGTTTTATGTTGACTTTTGACAAGAATGTGAAATGATATCTGTAATTCTTGTATGTGATGAAGGTTTCGATGAGTTTGTGAAACATTTGTAAGGATTGTTTCAAATGAAAAAGCACTGCTTATCGATCCAGATAACTCGTATTTGATCAGAAAGGGCTTTATTAGGCTTGTAACGTAGGCTTAGGTTACTGGCTACGAAAAAATGATATTTATAGGCTCAAAAAGTGTTTAAGGGTTTTTTCGACTAAGGATCACTTAGTGCCTACTCTTAGAACTTCACTTGGCCCTCATAATTGATTTGCATAGTGACCTAACATGCCCCAGTGTTGACTTGGTCTTTGACCTTGACATGCTCCCCGATATTTGTTTGGGTTTTTTCATTGATATTTGGCATGAACGTTGTGCTGACTTGACATGCCCTCCAAGTATTTTGTTTGGGCTTTTCATGGTTTTTTGGCACTAACTTCATGATGACTTGACATGCCCCCCAAGTATTTTGTTTGGGTTTTTTCATTGGAATTTGGCACTGACATCACATACTGACTTGACATGCCCCTCAAGTATTTTGTTTGGGTTTTCTATGTTGAGTTCTTAGTACTACCAAAATGTTGACTTCATTCGCTATAGTGTACTAAAACCCATTTTATGTTTATGCCCCAGCTTTCTTCGGGTGTCACTTGTCATTAAGGACTGTTTTTTTTTTTTTTTTTTTTTTGCACTTGCCCCCCAGTGTAGGGTGTGATCCTTGTCAGGGTTAATTATCAAGAAGATAAAATTATAAGGCTCAAATAGGGACGGCAAAGGATATTTGAGACTTTGTGACGGCATATCAAAGATGGCCTTTCGTCATTTCAAAAACATGTCATCTGAATCAATAAGCCTTGCTTTTCCATGCGAAACAAGTTTTTTTGATTTTTCTGGATTTTTGAATTATTTGTTTGGCTAAAAGATTAGCTTTATGTGGGTGTTGGTGGTATGAGATCACCTTTCAATGAAATCCATTGAATTCCCAGAACACATTTGCTAAACAAAAATCAAATTGGCATTCATTTTCGTATTAAACTTTGATTTGCCAAAAATCTCTATGAAATCATGTATACTTTGAATGAAAAGATATATGGAGTGCTTGTGTTATTTAGACAAAAAACAATGACACTTCACAAACACAAGAAAATACATAATCCATGAAAGTGAATGTTTGGTTAACAACAAAAAGGTATTTGTGGTGTTTGCATGCAAAAATTGCCAACAAGTCAAAACAGGTTGAAACCAAGACATGACCATGTGGGCATGACCAAACAAAGCAATATTGGAAGCTTTTTTTGTGCATCTGGTGCATTTATTTCTCAAATACTCTTGTAGAGATCATCTCAGTGCTTGCTTGAGTAATGCCTTTTTTTTTGCATTTTTTTTTTGCATTTTGTTTTTTTTTTTGCATTTTTTTTTTGCATTTTTTTTTTGCATGTGGTGCATTTCTTTCTCAAAGACTCTTGCAAATATCATCTCAGTGCTTGCTTGAGTACGTCGTTGGGTCATCCTAGCTTTCAGACAAACTAGATTTCTCGGAAGGAAATGGCGATGAGCATTCTTCTTTGTCCATAGTTCTTTCATAGGTTTGAGTGTTAATGGACAACTGCTCTTTGGGGACCTATATTTCTGCTTACCGATGATATGCTATGCAATGATAAATGCATGTGAATGCAAATGTATGTACATACATAACAAGTGAATTATCAGGAACAGTATACCCAAAAACAAGTTATAAGTCATTACATGAGGGGTAAGCTCTATCTGGTCTCAAAGGGTCTATGAACTGCCCAGTGACCGCCTCACGTGAAGGTAGTGTAGGGGTTTACAAGAAATGGTTGGGGCACAGTATGACCGCCATTAACAAGTAAACACTCAGTTCATAGTCGGATGTTTCACGAATCTGAACCCCGACTAAAAGTCATGAGGCAGACCGCTAATCCCCACCTAACTTAAGATTGGGTTTACACTGGAAATTAAAATGCATGACGACATTAATTTAAATTTAATGTTATGCATAAATTGAAAATAAAATGCATGCTAAAGCAGCATAAATGCATGTTAAAGACTTGCTAAAAATGTATGAACATATATACATATGCATGAGATAGAAATGCAAAAGACTTGCTAAAAATGCATGAACATATATACATATGCATGAGATAGAAATGCAAAAGACTTGCTAAAAATGCATGAACATATATACATATGCACGGATTAGAAATGCAAAAGGCTTGCTAAAAATAAACACATAAAATTCAAACAAATTGAAACAAATAAATCACATCAAAATATTCAAAGCTTAGTCCAATATTTTAAGAAAAAATACTGTCCCCAGTGGAGTCGCCATTCGTCATGCATCGTCGCATGGCGTCCCGGGAGGGATCCCGGCTCTCGCATGTGGATTTTGAGGAGTCGCCACCTTGCTGTTGAGGGTCGCTAGGAATACCCGATTTGTACTGGTCTGCTCAGAGATTCGAGGGTAAGGGACTGGTTGCGTAAAGGGAAGGTGTTAGCACCCCTTATACGCCTTACCTTAGGTAAGCTGCATTGTCTACCTTGATGTGATTTTGAAAATTTCAAATATGTCGTATTTATTCACAAAAATATTATGATAAATAAAATCGATCACAGCTTAGAAAAACCCTGTGAATTTTATTGATTATTATCCGCCGATTTTGGATACTAACCCCTTAGATTTTATTTATCCAAGCACCGAAAGTGAATAATAGTATATTATTCCCGTCGAATATTTTGGATACCGATTTGTTTATCCAAACATCGATCAGTTAATAATAGCGTATTGTTCCCCGAATATTTTGGATTTTTTATCCTTGAGATTTATTTATCCGAACGATGATAATAAATTCCAAAAAAAGATTTTTTTTTATTTTTGAACCATTGCACATATGCAAAGAAAACATATTTTTATTTTATATTTTTTTTTATCAAAACAAACATAAAATTGAATGAACACACACCGAACACCACACACCCGCATTCTCTTTTCTTCTTTTTCATTATATTCTTACAAATAAAATAAACTAACACACATTGTATTTTCTTTTACATTTTCAACTAACAATTAAAAATACAATAAATTCCAATGAAAACATGAACATCAAAGGAAGATTACACGAAAAAAAACCTTGCAACTAGCTTCGGACGAGTGGCAGCGCGTCTGGAGGCAGGGTGGCGCGTCTACCCACGCGCCAGCGTCACTGGCAGCGCGTGGTTCCACGCGCTACCGTCGGTGAACAGTGACAACGGGGCAGATCAGCTTCCTCCCCTTTCTCTCGCCGGCGATGGTTTCCGGTGACCTGCAAAAACAAAGAAAACACACACAAATGCACAAGAGCAACACAAAATCAATTCCTTTGGATCTGTTCTCGGCTTCTTCCCAAAATCAACAGATCTGGTCTTCTTCTTAGGTTGTCCTTCGATTTTCCTCTTCTTCTCGCCGGTAACGGCGCCGGTGGCCTGCAAACACAAACAAAACACACAAAGCGAACACACAGAGCATCAATGCTTCGGTTTCAGATCTCAGATCTGTTCGTCCCTTTTCCCTCAAGTCTCGGGTTCTTCCTTTTTTTTTTCAAATGGTGGCTGTATAGTGGCCGATCTGCATGGCTAAGAGTCTGCCAGTGGATGACGAGAGGAAGCCACTTGGGGCGACAGTGGTCGGCGTCGGCCATCGCTGAAGAAGAAGAAAAGACGAACTGATGGGGTTGCGACCACGGCTGATCGGAGTGTTGGGCTGCAGATCGGAAAAAGGGAGTTGGCTGCGGGAAGGAGATGAAGTGAGCGTGTGAGATCGCGGGGAGGGACCGAGAGGAGGCGATGGCTGGCCGGTGAATGGAGAGCTGAACGAACGGCCTGAGAAAGGGGAAGCCGTCGGCACAGAGAAGCTGGCCACCGACGGCTTGAAAGGAGGGCTGACTGGAGGGGAAGGCTGGTCGCCGGAGGAAGAAAAGGGGTTGTGATGGCCGGAGTGAAGGGATCGGCGAGGGAGGAGGCTGGCCGGAGATGGGCTGGTCTGATTGGAGAAGAGGAAAGGAAAATTGAAAAATATGGAAGATGGCCGATTGTGGGGCTGGATAGAGAGGATGTAAGGGAAAGTGTGGGGGCTGGCCAATCAGTTCGCCGGTGAGGGAAGGGAAACGGCGAGGGAGAGTGATCGACTGAGAAATCCTAAAGTGTCCAGATGGGAAGTGAAGGAATAAAAAGATGAAAAGAAAAATAATGGGGCTGCAGCTACAGAGAATGTTGGCGGCTGCAGCCCCTCCCCTCGGATAGAAAAGATGGTTTCTCCTTTTAGGTTTAGGTTTTTCTCTTTCTAATTTTTTTGGCTAATTTTTGGGGGTCTCCCTTTCGGGTCCTCTTTCTTTAGGGCATTTTCCCCTCTATTTATAGAGGGAAATTTGCCCCCATTTTGCACTTTAATCCAGGATTCTGAATATTTGCAATGTAATCCCTAATTTCGTGCAATTGGATTGGAAAAATGTAATTTGTCCTCGAAAACTCCAAATTTCTCAATTGAACCCAAATTAAACTCAAACATTTTATTCTTTATCAATTAAGCCCTTAATTAATTTGGCAAGACCAATTTAAAGTATAATTAAGTCATTGCACTTAATTAAATCCTTCAATTGGACCCTAAATTAATTCTCAAATATAATTACATTTTTAAATTGGTTGACTTAATTTTTACACAGATTTATCCAATCAAATCAACCCGTAAAAATATAATTATATTGCTTGACTTAATTTTTACACAGATTTATCCAATGATATATTGTTTTTCCTTAAATCTGTATTTTCCTCTATTTTTTGGGGACAAAAGAGATACAATTAGACTCTCAAAAACAACCAAAATTTGAACATTGATTTTTCTAACAACCCCGACCTCTTTTATTTTATTTTTGTTGTTTTTGGTATATTTTGGGGAGTCACCCAAAAATTGGGTGATGACAGTTGCCCCCCTCTTTACAATGCTTACGACTAAAGTTTTGGAAAAGACTTTAAATAGTAAGCGGTGTAAAGAAAAAGAAAGGTGGATGTACTGCACCAAGAAAGAGTTGAAGCATCCAAAAATGAGAATGAGGGCTATAAAGCGCACTCAGAAAAGAATGGTAAAATAGGGCTCGAAAGCGCACTATCAAAGAATTTGGGACCTAAGAAGGACACTCAAAAAGGATGGAAGATTGTGATGTTTGTGAATGATACAGGAAAATGGTCTCATTGTTATGGGTGACCTACCCAGGTGAAAATGGTGAATGTGGTCTCATTGTTATGGGTGACCTACCCAGGTGAAAATGGTGTATGTGGTCTCATTGTTATGGGTGAACTACCCAGGCGAAAATTGTGAAGGTGGTCTCATTGTTATGGGTGACCTACCCAGGTGACAAATGGTGATGGTGGTCTCATTGTTATGGGTGACCTACCCAGGTGAAAATGGTGAATGTGGTCTCATCGTTATGGGTGACCTACCCAGGTGAAAATGGTGATGGTGGTCTCATTGTTATGGGTGACCTACCCAGGTGAAAATTGTGATGGTGGTCTCATCGTTATGGGTGACCTACCCAGGTGAAAATTGTGATGGTGGTCTCATTGTTATGGGTGACCTACCCAGGTGAAAATGGTGATGGTGGTCTCATTGTTATGGGTGACCTACCCAGGTGAAAATGGTGATGGTGGTCTCATAGTTATGGGTGACCTACCCAGGTGAAAATTGTGATGGTGGTCTCATTGTTATGGGTGACCTACCCAGGTGAAAATGGTGATGGTGGTCTCATTGTTATGGGTGACCTACCCAGGTGAAAATGGTGGATGTGGTCTCATTGTTATGGGTGACCTACCCAGGTGACAAATGGCGATGGTGGTCTCATTGTTATGGGTGACCTACCCAGGTGAAAATGGTGGTCGAGGGTATGAAAACGCACTCGAAGATGGGGGAAATAGGGCATGAAAGCGCACTATTTTGATGGATGGTCGAGGGTATGAAAACGCCTCGAAGATGGGGGAAATAGGGCATGAAAGCGCACTATTTTGATTGATGGTCGAGGGTATGAAAACGCCTCGAAGATGGGGGAAATAGGGCATGAAAGCGCACTATTTTTATTGATGGTCGAGGGTATGAAAACGCCTCGAAGATGGGGGGAAATAGGGCATGAAAGCGCACTATTTTTATTGATGGTCTAGGGTTTTAAAACTCATCAAATTCTTGAAAGGGATAGGACTTAAAAGTGCACTATCTGGGTTGGTTAATGGCTAAAAAGCGCATTCAAATGAGGAAAGAGATAGGGTTGAAAAACGCTCTATCTTCTAAATGAGATTAACCTAGGATTGGAAAACTCATCAAGTTCTTGAAAGGGATAGGACTTAAAAGTGCTCTATCAGAGTTGGTTGATGGCTAAAAAGCGCATTCAAATGAGGAAAGAGATAGGGTTGAAAAACGCTCTATCTTCTAAATGAGATTAACCTAGGATTGGAAAACTCATCAAGTTCTTGAAAGGGATAGGACTTAAAAGTGCTCTATCAGAGTTGGTTGATGGCTAGAAAGCACATTCAAATAAGGAAAGAGATAGGGTTGAAAAACGCTCTATCTACTGAAAGAAAGGCTCGTAAGTGCACTTAGGAAAGTGAAAATGATGAGGGCTCAAAGGCGCACAGAAAAATGATGAGTAAAGGTTTGTGAATTACAATTCCTCCAAAACATTTCTTGGATTCCTAGGGAGATGCAATGCATAATGACACGCAAAATCAAGAAACAAATAAAGTTGGAAAGCATACTCAAGAAATGAGAGAGGTGAGAGCTTGAAAGCGTGCACACAAAATGATGAATGAAGGTTCGTAAATTGCGATCCCTCCAAAATGTTTTTAGATTTTCAACAGTGGTGCAATGCATGATGTCACCCAAAATTAGCAAAAGATAAAGTCGAAAAGCATTCTCAAGGAGGTAAGAGCTTAAAAGCGTAGCATACAAAATGAAGGTTCGTAAATTACGACCCCTCCGAATATTTTTAGATTTTCAATGGGGATGCAATGCATGATGATGCATGTATACTTACCTGAGAGATATAGGTCCCCTTTCTTCCTCCAGACTTTCTTTTCCGGGATTTGGACCCCGGATTTGATGGCTTCTTGCTTTTGCATACTCAAGCCGCAACTCGTGATTTTGACCACTGGAGATGATAGATTTTCCATATCAACATGCCTCCCGAATTTGATCCAGATTCTTTGAAAAGAAGCGATGGAGTCAACTTCATGATTTGACGGCTTTTCGCTTCTGCATACTCAAGCCGCAACTTGTTGATTTTGACCGCTGGAGATGATAGATTTTTCATATCAATATGTCTCCCAAGTTTGATCCAGATTCTTTGAAAAAGAATTATGTCGTCAACTTTATGATTTGACGACTTCTCGCTTCTGCATACTCAAGCCACAACTTGTTGATGTTGACCGTTGGAGATGATATGCCCCCCTGAGTTTGATCCAGATTCTTTGAAAGAAAATTTTTGGAGCCAATTTCAATTGCATCTTAGATTGCCCCCTGTTTGGTCATGCCCCAAAAGTGTTTGGGCTTCAGGTGTTTGCAGGAAGGGGTTGATCATTTGCAAAGATGGTGTTTTCATGTGGGATTTTTGGAATTTCGAAGTCATTCCAAACACAAAAATCATTTTGATTGCTCTAATTGGGCCATGTCACACCAGTGTTTTAGGCCATGAGTGTTTGCACGAAAGAGATGGCTATTTGCAAAAAATATTTTCATGAAAAACTTTTGGAATTTCAAAGTCATTCCAAGCACAAAAACCATTTTGATATTTATTTAACAAGCTTGTTCTCGAAAGAATTCAAGTGATCTCATTGTGAGGTTTTATGTTGACTTTTGACAAGAATGTGAAATGATATCTGTAAGTCTTGTATGTGATGAAGGTTTCGATGAGTTTGTGAAACATTTGTAAGGATTGTTTCAAATGGAAAAGCACTGCTTATTGATCCAGATAACTCGTATTTGATCAGAAAGGGCTTTAATAGGCTTGTAACGTAGGCTTAGGTTACTGGCTACGAAAAAATGATATTTATAGGCTCAAAAAGTGTTTAAGGGTTTTTTCGACTAAGGATCACTTAGTGCCTACTCTTAGAACTTCACTTGACCCTCATGATTGATTTGCATAGTGACCTAACATGCCCCCAGTGTTGACTTGGTCTTTGACCTTGACATGCCCCCCGATATTTGTTTGGGTTTTTTCATTGATATTCGGCATGAACGTTGTGCTGACTTGACATGCCCCCCAAGTATTTTGTTTGGGCTTTTCATGGTTTTTTGGCACTAACTTCATGATGACTTGACATGCCCCCCAAGTATTTTGTTTGGGTTTTTTCATTGGAATTTGGCACTGACATCACATACTGACTTGACATGCCCCCCAAGTATTTTGTTTGGGTTTTCTATGTTGAGTTCTTAGTACTACCAAAATGTTGACTTCATTCGCTATAGTGTACTAAAACCCATTTTATGTTTATGCCCCCAGCTTTCTTCGGGTGTCACTTGTCATTAAAGACTGTTTTTTTTTTTTTTTTTTTTTTACACTTGCCCCCCAGTGTAGGGTGTGATCCTTGTCAGGGTTAATTATCAAGAAGATAAAATTATAAGGCTCAAATAGGGACGGCAAAGGATATTTGAGACTTTGTGACGGCATATCAAAGATGGCCTTTCGTCATTTCAAAAACATGTCATCTGAATCAATAAGCCTTGCTTTTCCATGCGAAACAAGTTTTTTGATTTTTCTGGATTTTTTGAATTATTTGTTTGGCTAAGAGATTAGCTTTATTATGTGGGTGTTGGTGGTATGAGATCACCTTTCAATGAAATCCGTTGAATTCCCAGAACACATTTGCTAAACAAAAATCAAATTGACATTCATTTTCGTACTAAACTTTGATTTGCCAAAAATCTTTATGAAATCATGGGATCATGTATACTTTGAATGAAAAGATATATGGAGTGCTTGTGTTATTTAGACAAAAAACAATGACACTTCACAAACACAAGAAAATACATAATCCATGAAAGTGAATGTTTGGTTAACAACAAAAAGGTATTTGTGGTGTTTGCATGCAAAAATTGCCAACAAGTCAAAACAGGTTGAAACCAAGACATGACCATGTGGGCATGACCAAACAAAGCAATATTGGAAGCTTTTTTTGTGCATCTGGTGCATTTATTTCTCAAATACTCTTGTAGAGATCATCTCAGTGCTTGCTTGAGTAATGCCTTTTTTTTTGCATTTTTTTTTGTTTTTTTTTTTTTTTTTGCATTTTTTTTTGCATTTTTTTTTTGCATGTGGTGCATTTCTTTCTCAAAGACTCTTGCAAATATCATCTCAGTGCTTGCTTGAGTACGTCGTTGGGTCATCCTAGCTTTCAGACAAACTAGATTTCTCGGAAGGAAATGGCGATGAGCATTCTTCTTTGTCCATAGTTCTTTGATAAGTTTGAGTGTTAATGGACAGTTGCTCTTTGGGGACCTATATTTCGCTACCGATGATATGCTATGCAATGATAAATGCATGTGAATGCAAATGTATGTACATACATAACAAGTGAATTATCGAGAACAAGTATACCCAAAAACAAGTTCTAAGCCATTACATGAGGGGTAAGCTCTATCTGGTCTCAAAGGGTCTATGAACTGCCTAGTGACCACCTCACATGAAGGTAGTGTAGGGGTTTACAAGAAATGGTTGGGGCACAATATGACCGCCCTTAACAAGTAAACACTCAGTTCATAGTCGGGTGTTTCACGAATCTGGACCCCGACTAAAAGTCATGAGGCAGACCGCTAATCCCCACCTAACTTAAGATTGGGTTTACACTGGAAATTAAAATGCATGATGACATTAATTTAAATTTAATGTTATGCATAAATTGAAAATAAAATGCATGCTAAAGCAGTATAAATGCATGTTAAAGACTTGCTAAAAATGTATGAACATATATACATATGCATGAGATAGAAATGCAAAAGACTTGCTAAAAATGTATGAACATATATACATATGCATGAGATAGAAATGCAAAAGACTTGCTAAAAATGCATGAACATATATACATATGCACGAATTAGAAATGCAAAAGGCTTGCTAAAAATAAACACATAAAATTCAAACAAATTGAAACAAATAAATCACATCAAAATATTCAAAGCTTAGTCCAATATTTTAAGAAAAAATACCGTCCCCAGCGGAGTCGCCATTCTGTCGCACGTCGCCGCGCGGCGTCCCGGGAGGGATTTCGGCTCTCGCTATGTGGAATTGAGGAGTCGCCACCTTGCTGTTGAGGGTCGCTAGGAATACCCGATTTGTACTGGTCTGCTCAGAGATTCGAGGGTAAGGGACTGGTTGCGTAAAGGGAAGGTGTTAGCACCCCTTATACGCCTTACCTTAGGTAAGCTGCATTGTCTACCTTGATGTGATTTTGAAAATTTCAAATATGTCGTATTTATTCACAAAAATATTATGATAAAAAAAATCGATCACAGCTTAGAAAAACCCTGTGAATTTTATTGATTATTATCCGCCGATTTTGGATACTAACCCCTTAGATTTTATTTATCCAAACACCGAAAGTGAATAATAGTATATTATTCCCGTCGAATATTTTGGATACCGATTTGTTTATCCAAACATCGATCAGTTAATAATAGCGTATTGTTCCCCGAATATTTTGGATTTTTTATCCTTGAGATTTATTTATCCGAACGATGATAATAAATTCCAAAAAAAGATTTTTTTTTATTTTTGAACCATTGCACATATGCAAAGAAAACATATTTTTATTTTATATTTTTTTTTATCAAAACAAACATAAAATTGAATGAACACACACCGAACACCACACACCCGCATTCTCTTTTCTTCTTTTTCATTATATTCTTACAAATAAAATAAACTAACACACATTGTATTTTCTTTTACATTTCCAACTAACAATTAAAAATACAATAAATTCCAATGAAAACATGAACATCAAAGGAAGATTACACGAAAAAAAACCTTGCAACAGCTTCGGACGATGGCGGTGCGTGCGGAGGCGGGGTGGCGCGTCTACCCAGCGCCCAGCGTCATCGGCGGCAGCGTGGTTCCACGCGCTATCGCGTCGGTGAACAGATGACAACAGGCGGATCGGCTTCCTCCCTTTCTCTCGCCGGCGATGGTTTCCGGTGACCTGCAAAAACAAAGAAAACACACACAAATGCACAAGAGCAACACAAAATCAATTCCTTTGGATCTGTTCTCGGCTTCTTCCCAAAATCAACAGATCTGGTCTTCTTCTTAGGTTGTCCTTCGATTTTCCTCTTCTTCTCGCCTGATACTTGCGCTGGTGCTCTGCAAACACAAACAAAACACACAAACAAAACACACAAAGCGAACACACAGAGCATCAATGCTTCGGTTTCAGATCTCAGATCTGTTCGTCCCTTTTCCCTCAAGTCTCGGGTTCTTCCTTTTTTTTTTCAAATGGTGGCTGTATAGTGGCCGATCTGTTGGCTAAGGGCTGCTGCTGTGGATGACAGAGGGAAGCCACTTGGGGCGACGGTGGTCGGCGTCGCTGCTGCTGAAGAAGAAGAAAAGACGAACTGATGGGGTTGCGACCACGGCTGATCGGAGTGTTGGGCTGCAGATCGGAAAAAGGGAGTTGGCTGCGGGAAGGAGATGAAGTGAGCGTGTGAGATCGCGGGGAGGGACCGAGAGGAGGCGATGGCTGGCCGGTGAATGGAGAGCTGAACGAACGGCCTGAGAAAGGGGAAGCCGTCGGCACAGAGAAGCTGGCCACCGACGGCTTGAAAGGAGGGCTGACTGGAGGGGAAGGCTGGTCGCCGGAGGAAGAAAAGGGGTTGTGATGGCCGGAGTGAAGGGATCGGCGAGGGAGGAGGCTGGCCGGAGATGGGCTGGTCTGATTGGAGAAGAGGAAAGGAAAATTGAAAAATATGGAAGATGGCCGATTGTGGGGCTGGATAGAGAGGATGTAAGGGAAAGTGTGGGGGCTGGCCAATCAGTTCGCCGGTGAGGGAAGGGAAACGGCGAGGGAGAGTGATCGACTGAGAAATCCTAAAGTGTCCAGATGGGAAGTGAAGGAATAAAAAGATGAAAAGAAAAATAATGGGGCTGCAGCTACAGAGAATGTTGGCGGCTGCAGCCCCTCCCCTCGGATAGAAAAGATGGTTTCTCCTTTTAGGTTTAGGTTTTTCTCTTTCTAATTTTTTTGGCTAATTTTTGGGGGTCTCCCTTTCGGGTCCTCTTTCTTTAGGGCATTTTCCCCTCTATTTATAGAGGAAATTTGCCCCCATTTTGCACTTTAATCCAGGATTCTGAATATTTGCAATGTAATCCCTAATTTCGTGCAATTGGATTGGAAAAATGTAATTTGTCCTCGAAAACTCCAAATTTCTCAATTGAACCCAAATTAAACTCAAACATTTTATTCTTTATCAATTAAGCCCTTAATTAATTTGGCAAGACCAATTTAAAGTATAATTAAGTCATTGCACTTAATTAAATCCTTCAATTGGACCCTAAATTAATTCTCAAATATAATTACATTTTTAAATTGGTTGACTTAATTTTTACACAGATTTATCCAATCAAATCAACCCGTAAAAATATAATTATATTGCTTGACTTAATTTTTACACGATTTATCCAATGATATATTGTTTTTCCTTAAATCAGTATTTTCCTCTATTTTTGGGGACAAAAGAGATACAATTAGACTCTCAAAAACAACCAAAATTTGAACATTGATTTTTCTAACAACCCGAGCCTCTTTTATTTTATTTTTGTTGTTTTTGGTATATTTTGGGAGTCACCCAAAATTGGGTGATGACAACTGCAACGTGATCATATGGGGCTACTTTACCATGGCACAATCAGACATCATCAATACTGGAATCAATACTAGCCCCTCTTCTCCAAAGTCTGCTGCAACACCAGACACAGTCATCTCTTCCTCTACTGCATTTGTTCCTCTCTCCAATACACAACAGGTCATAAATCTCAAACTTACCAACAACAATTACGTGTTTTGGCATATGCAGATGAAGCCTTATTTAATCATTCAAGGAGTTTTTTCCTTTGTTGATCGCTCAACACAGTGTCCTTATGCTTCAGACAGTTCCAGTTCTTCCTCTCTAATGTTGGCCTGGAAACAGCAAGACCAACTAATCCTAAGTACTTTGCTATCCTCCCTCTCGGTTGAGGTCCTCCATTTGGTGGTTGATTGTCCCACCTTTGCTAGTGTATGGAGCACCCTTGAACGTGCTCTTGCTTCCCCATCTAATTCCAGAATAATGCAACTACATGGCTCCCTACAGGATTTGCGCCAAGGTGATGACACTGTCACCATTTATCTGCAACGAGCAAAGGGTCTGTTTGATGAATTGGCTGCAACTGGCAAACCAATCTCCCTCACTGATTTCAATTTATACATATTTCTGGGATTACGTGGTGATTTCTGTGACCTGATTACCACTTTAACAACCCAAGCCGAACCACTATTCTATTCTAAACTCCACATCCATCTGTCAACACATGAATTCATCCATCGCAATGCTGTGAATGCTGCACCACTTCTTCCCACACCTGCACAGCTTCCATCAGCTTATGTTGCTTAGCGGGGATATTCTGGTGGACAAGGAAATGTTTTTAGGGGACAACGTGGTGGTTGGAAAAATCATTCCCGTGGCAACTATAATCCGCAAAATGGCTAGACTTTTAGAAGTGGACAGTGGCAGCAGCCCCGCCAATGGCAAGGAAACTCAAATCGATTCACAACACCAAATCAGTGGCCTCGTCAACAGGTTAAATGCCAGTTGTGTTATGCATATGGCCATTCTGCCCAGCAGTGTTCTCAACTTGCACATCATGGAACTCAAGCTTCGGCAAATCTCTCATTCTGCAATGATTCAGTCGAGGAACAAACCATGAAAGAGTCAACTCACTGGTTTCCCGACACAGGTGTGAATCACCATGTTACTCCGGATACGAGTGATATGACTTCTGTAAATCCCTATCTTGGTAATGATCAATTACATGTTGGTGATGGTAAAGGACTTGTTATCTCTAATATTGCACATAATTTGTTGCATACCCTAAAAAGAGTTTTCACTTTGTCCAACATATTACATGTTCCTAATATTAAAAAGAAATTGTTATTTGTTCAACAATTTTGTCGTGAAGATTATGTCTTCTTTGAGTTTCACTCGTCTTTATTTTATGTTAAGGATCTCATCACCAAGGAAGTCTTTCGTTCTAATAAGAGTAAAGATGGTCTCTACGTTCTTTCCGAGTCGTCCACTACATTCCTACCACAAGCCTTTTTGTCCAGTAGCATGGCCACTTCTACCGATATGTGGCATCGTCGTCTCGGTCATCCTAGTTCCCGTATTCTAAGCCTCCTAGCGTCAAATAAAAAGATTGTTTCTACTCCTCGAATTTCTAATTTTCAATGTCAAGCTTGTCCGCTAGGAAAATCCATAGGTCATAAAACATCGGCTCCTCTTGAACTTATTTTTAGTGATGTGTGGGGTCCTGCTCCGATGTTTTCTTTTGATGGTTTTCGGTACTTTGTCATTTTTGTGGATGCTCATACAAATTTATTTGGTACTATCCTATTGCACTAAAATTCGATGTGTTCAATATTTTTCAACAATTTCAATTACTTGTTGAACGTCAATTCTTTTGCAAAATAAAAAATGTGCAAACTGATTGGGGTGGCGAATACCAAAAACTAAATTCCTTTTTCAAAACAATTGGTATTCACCATCGACTCATATGTCCACATACTCATGAACAAAATGGTACCGTTGAACGTCGTCATCGTCTTATTGTTGAAACTTCGGTCTATTTCAAACATCGGTCTATCTCATAAATCGTATGCCCACTGCGGTTTTACGCAACAAATCTCCCGCGGTTTTGCTTGTTTTTGGGTGTCTTTGCTTCCCGTTTCTTCGTCCTTACAATGCTCATAAGCTCGATTATCGCTCCACTCCTTGTGTGTTCCTTGGATACAGTTCGTCCCATCTAGGTTATCATTGTCTTGATTTGTCGTCTGGCCACATATATATTTCCCGCCATGTCCGTTTTAATGAACATGTTTTCCCTTTTATTGAGTCAATCATGAGGTCGCCCAACCCAAATCCTCCACCCGTGGCCGTCTCCAACCTTTCATCACTCACCCTTTCCTCCATCAATCCTGTCCTAGCTCCTCCCACTAACCAGTCTGTTCCTTTGTCATCTTTATCTATATCATCTCCATCTATGTCCATTGATGATTATGTAAGTGCAACCTTTATCTCCTTTATCTCCAGCTGCAGGCTCCCCAGCTTCGTCATCCACATTATCTTTATCATCTGGAAGCTCAAATCAGTCCCTACCCAGTTTGGATTTGTGTGTGAATCTGTCCACCTATTCTCTTCCACAGTTTCCCTCCACTACTGTGCCCTCTGATCCACCACAGATTCAGCAACATTCTATGGTGTTGAGGCCTAGGAAGCCAAAGACTGCCAATCTTAGTTCCTTCACTGCCTCCTCTTCGTCGGTCTCTCCTACCCGGGTATTGTCTCCCTCTGATTTTGAGCCTATGAGTTTTAAGAAGGCTGGCCGATTTGAGTGTTGGCATTCTGCAATGAGGGATGAAATTTCTGCCTTACATGATAATACCACTTGGTCCTTGGTGCCGTTTGATCCTTCTATGAATGTTGTTGGTTGCCGATGGGTCTACAAAATTAAACGCCGAGCAAATTGGGAGGTTGATCGCTACAAAGCTCTTCTGGTGGCACGGGGGTTCACACAACAAGAAGGTATAGATTATTCTGAAACTTTCAGTCCTGTTGTTAAACCAACTACGGTTCGGTTGGTTCTCACAATTGCAGTGTCAAAAGGGGGGCAAATTCGACAACTTGATGTCCATAATGCCTTTCTAAATAGCTCACTTCATGAGGTTGTGTATATGTAGCAACCCCCCGGTTTTGTTGACACCACTTTACCTACCCATGTTTGTCGTCTTCATAAATCTCTATATGGTTTGAAACAAGCACCACGGGCTCCCTAAGTGTCTTTCTTCAAACTATTGGTTTCCGGACCTCTAAGGTTGATACTTCTCTATTTATTCTGAGTAGTTCTCATGATATATGCTACTTACTTGTTTATGTTGACAACATCTTGATTACTGGTAATAACTCTGCACTTATTCATCGCCTTATTACTATGTTGAGCTCGGAGTTCAAACTTCATGATTTGGGGCATGCTCGCTATTTTTTGGGAATTGAGGTTGCTCCCACTAGCATTGGTCTTGTGCTTAGTCAACACAAGTATGTTCTGGATATTCTAAATCGTGCAGGTATGACTTCATGTAAACTTGTTGATACACCGGCTTCGGTTTCCAAACTCGACTTGCAGTCTACCGAGTTGTTCTCAAACGCTACTCGCTTCCGCCAAGTAGTGGGTGCCCTTCAATATCTAACATTTACTAGACCTGATATTTGTTATGCTGTGAACAAAGTCTGCTAGTTTATGCATGCTCCTACCATTAGGCACTGGGCTGCGGTCACGCGTATTCTACGCTATCTCAAAGGTACATCCTCCTTTGGTCTTCATCTTACTCGAGACACCACCTTGTCTCTTCATGGCTTTACTGATGCCGATTAGGCCGGCAGTATTGAAGATAGAAAATCTACAGGTGGCTATATGGTATTCCTTGGATCTACACCTATTTCATGGAAATCTGGCAAGCAACGAACGGTTGCTCGCTCCTCCACTGAAGCAGAATATAAAGCCTTAGCCGATGGTACTGTTGAGGTTCTTTGGCTTCGCTATCTTTTGTCCGATTTATGCATCTCTCCTAGTTCTGCTACGACTATCTGGTGCGATAACTTGGGTGTTACTTATCTGTTTGCTAATCCGATCTTTCATGCCCGTACAAAGCATGTTGAGGTTGACTATCACTTTGTTCGTGCATAGAGTGACTAAGAAGGAAATTCAGATTCGCTTCATCCCTTCCAAAAGATCAATTAGCAGATGTTCTTACAAAACCACTTGCTTCCTCTGTTTTTATTTCCTTAGGTTCCAAGCTTCATGTGGAGATCCCACCCTCAGCTTGAGGGGAAATATTAGGGAATGTATTCTTATATAGGAAATATTGATGTATGTATTTATCTTGTGTAATAGGGTACACCATAACACATGTACACATACCCTACTTATATAAATACAAGAGGAGCAGCGGTATTAGGTATTATGCTTAATACATTAAAAATCAACTACTTGTTTCAAGTTTCAGTACTCTATTTCTTCTTTTTTGAATGGGAGTCCAATTTTATCTCAAAATAATTTTGAATGTTATTGATGGATTTTTATATGATAAAGGTGTTTTTTTTTGTCATATAAAAATTTTATCCTTCACAAACTCAATTTTATCGAAAAATAAACAAATATAATTTTAAAAATTTCAAACAAGCTCTAATATACAAAGATTATATATTCATACATTAACTTTCCGTAAACAAAAATGTATAAAATAAGTAAACACACAAATAAATTACATATATTAGATCAAAATTAACATCTAAAAAATGAATTACAACAAAAAACATATTGTTTTACTTACTTGATGTGGTGAATCTTTTAAAAAAAATTGAACCAGAACAAAGATGTTAACAGGTTGAGTGCTGGGGGGACCCCACCTTTGGATAATGAGAGTCTGATTTATAACAAAATGTGAGAGTGTTGTTGTGTTGTTTTCTACAAAATAAGGAAGGTTATCAGTTCTTCTAGTAGAGCATGTAATGACCATAAGTCGTCAAGTGGTGACTATGAACAAACATATATAAATGTGATGCCCCCTCGCAGATGTAATATATATATTGGATGTACATTACTAAGTGAAAGTCCAATAACTTAATGTAAGTTTGTTTTCTTCCCTTCATAAATAAAAGAAACAACAATGCATAATTTTTAAGAATTATTTTCAATAAGCTAATGAAAGTTAAGGTATAGAAATATAAAGGTTGTTAGTATGTTAAAATTAGGAATGTTATCGATGAAAGGTATCATTTTTTCAATGGATTTCGATTTTTAAAATCCATAATGAAAATCTATAATTAAGAAAAAACAAGATTATCATATATTTACATTTTTTTTTCTTTTCATTATTTTAATTTAGCTAGCTTCTCTAAAGTTAATAAACCATCTCTTTTACAAATTTGATGTCATAGGAAAAAATTCATTGGGATAAGGTTGTTGATGTTGTAGCTAGGAATGTTTAAGAGAATCCCAATGCAACCAAGTAAGAGTAAACTATCAATGTTATGTTTTTCATTTAAATATTTAATTAATATTTTTATTTAACTGGTAATTTATTTCTACCATATATGTTATGTGATTTTCTGTATAAGACATAAAAAAATTATAAGGGAAGTTTATGGTCCGGGATGGAGAATCGGAACATGGAGATTTTTGTTCAATTAATTTATTGTGTTTGTTTTTCATGCGAAGTGGATGATAAATTTCTTTTTTATTATATCTATGTTCTTGAAAAGGTATTTTATATGATTATTTATAACTCACAATAATTTTCTTTTGCAAGTTATGGTTCTTGGTCAAAACCCAATATTTGTGGAGCTTTTTATAAAAACTCACATGCAAAATTATAACCGTTGAAAAATCGAGCAGTAGCCCATGAATAAACGAGCTCAAGAGACCATGAATTATTTGATTGTTCTTCTAGGAAACAGATATCACTTGCCCATCTAGAATTCAATGCAATTTATAGGTGGAATTGGATCATCATGTGAATACAATAAAAACTAGGTTTACATGCAGGCATCTCAAACACTACAACTACGAGTTTGTTTATGGATAGGTCGTATTGAAAGTTGGTTCCTCACAATTTACTTCATGCTGTTCATTTTAAGAGTTTCAGATGTTTGTACGAGAATAAGATCAAGCTTAAATGACTTGGCTTGCTACTAAGACAAAAAGACTTGGTGTTGAGACTATCAAACTTTGTTAAGATGAAAGGATTAGAGCAATCTTGATTGCAGAAGATTGCAGATTGCAGCTCAAGCAATATCACAAACAGGTGGGAGCCATACCTGAGCCTGCAAAATCTGTTAACACACGTTTACTGCCGTCAGTCCTTCTCTGTTGTAAATCTTCTGTTACATGATAGAGGAATATATTTCTCTGCCTTTCCAGGATGAGAAAGATTCAAGAAAGTCTTTGATCCCTAGCAACGAAGTTAAAGTTCAGAAGGGGTTCGAGAAGAAAGTTCCTACATGCATTCATCATTGTGCATAACATATCATCAACAGATTGAAATATAGGTCCCCAAAGAGCTCCTACCACTCGACTCCGATAGAGAAATATGGAGGACAAAGAGCGTGCACACCATGATGCTCATTTCCAACAAGAACTGGATTCTTTGAAGGCTAGCGTTGCTAATCTCACCAAATTACGAGCAAGCACTGAGAAATACCTCTGGTGAGGGTCTTTCAACTAGACCCGTAGTTGTTGCTCAAGCAGAAACAATGAATCACCATAAAAGGTTGACAGGAGAAAGAGTTCAGGATCCGCAGCAAAACCCAACTTTCGTACAATTGGCAGTGCCGACACCTGCGCCAACCCCAACAATTATAGAAGCATCAGAGGGTATCAACCAAGATAAGATGATGACGTTGGAAGCTAGGATAAAGGCCATTAAAGGGGTAAACTTATATGACCCAGTACAAGATGTAGAAATGTATCTAGTCCCGAACGTTGTAATACCAAAGAAGTTTTGTGTCCCTGAATTTATCAAATACACTGGGACACAATGCCCTATCACTCACCTAAATCATACTCTAACAAACTGGCAGAAGTAGTGCATGATGAAAAATTACTGATGCATTTTTTTTCAAGACAGTTTGAGTGGGGCAGCTTTGAATTGGTACATGAGACTAGACAACACCAGAATCCGTAGCTGGAAAATCTGGTAAATGCTTTCATTAAGCAATATAAGTATAATATGGACATCGCTCCCGACAGAACAAGTTTTTCCACCTTGGAGAAGAAAGACAGAGAAAGCATATAGGAATATGCTCAAAGATGGAGAGATCTTGCAGTACGGGTACATCCTCCGCTTCTAGATAAGGAGATGGTGACATTATTCGCCAACACGCTAAGAGTGCCCTATTACGAACATGTGATGGGTAGTTCAGCATAGCAATTCACGGATGTTGTAGCCATGACAGAGCGAATAGAGTAGGGAATCTAAAGTGGGAGAATCCTCGCACCTGTGGAAAAAATGGCTTTGAAGGCAACAGAAAAGATGTTGAACATTTTGGAGATGACTATAAGGGTAGGAACTGTCGTAACCTAATTTTTGGGTTACTCCCCATAATAAAATAAAAATAACAAAAAATAAAATAAAAGGGGGTTTGGTGTCGATAGAAAATCACGGCGGAAATTTGGAATATTTAATAAGCCGAATCGTATCTCTTATGTGCAAAAAAATAAAAGAAAATACAAATTCGAGGTAAAAATTAAGTCAAAAATCATATTATATTTTTTAATCATGGGATAATTCAAACTATTATTATGTTTGAGGATTAATTTAGGGTTCAATTGAAGAATTTAATGAAGTTCAAGGACTTAATTATGCTTTAAATTAATCAAATTAATTTTACTAATGGCGTAATTGACAAAAAATGAAATTTTTGAATTTAATTCGGGTTCAATTGATAATATTGGAATTTTTGGAGACCCAATTGAAGTTTAATTGTCAATTGAGGGTCAAAATGCACAAATCAAAAGAGAAGGACTAAAATGAAGAAGGCGCGCAAAAGTTAAGGTTTAGTTGAAATTCAACCAGGGGTACAATTGCACAAAATTACAAATTTAAATCCAATTGAGGATGCAAGTAATACAATTACAAATTGAAGGACCAAAATGTATTTGCCCATTAACCATTGTCAATGGCACGCCGCCGACCAGCCACCGGCAAGCTGCCAACAGCCTGCCTTTTCCGTTGCCACCAACTACCCACCGAAAGCAGGTCACCATGCTCCCTATAAATAGCAGCCATGGAATGCTTCAATGGAGAAAAAGAAACCGAGAGAAATCTGGGGAGAAATCTGCAGAAAGAAAAAAAGCAGAAACAGAGAGGAAGAGGAAAAATGTTGGAAAACTTAGAAAACAAAAACAGAGAAAAATCTGGGAAGAAGAAGGGAAACGTGAGAGTGAAGGAGAGAAATAAGAGAGGAGAGAATTACGAAACCAAAAAAAAACAGAGAACACGTTACAGAGGGGGGGAGGAGAGAAATAAAAAACGATTCACATAGAAAAGAGGAAGAAGAGATGAAATAATGCATGCAAAACACTGAAAATGCAGACCCATAACAGTCATCTCTATCTCTCGGCCATCTTCCTCATCTCTGGCAAACCTCTCTCTCTCCCCAACGGTGGTTCTCTCTCTCTTTCCTCAAGCGTTGCAACTCCTCTTTCTCTCCATTTGACAGCCCCGATGATGCGATCATATTATTTGATAAGTTCATCCATATCTACGTAGTGTTTTGCATATGTTTTTGTGTATAAAATGCCTTGATATTCTTTGTTTTATGTTTTGAAGGCATTTTTGGATGAAAGATGCAAAAAAGAGTAAATTGGAGGTAATTGGCAGATTTGACGTTCAGTCGATGTTTTGTGCAGAGCGTGAGTTCTAGAGATCGAAATGAAGTGATTCCAGTGACATTCAAAACCTAACATCCATACCTTTCTGGAAATGTAATGCAAGAAAAATAAAAGGAGAAAAATCATGGAAATCGCATCCTGCAAAGTCAAAACTCGCATTCTGCCACTATTGACCTTTGTCGATTCAAAATTCAATATCTCGAGCTACAGAAGTCCAATTGATGCAAACTGAATTGGAGTAGATTCAGGACTCAAATACCTATAAACTTTCCACATTGCAGCTCAAAACGATGTCGTATGAAGGAGATATGAATTTTACAAGGGACAACTAAATTCTGCCAACTTAAGGAAGGACTATTTGGTAAAATAGACATTAGGGTTTCTAAGCTTATATAAAGGAGAAGAGGAGCAAGGAAGTGGCGGCCACCACAAGAGAAAAACACAAAATCTTCATCCTCCAAACCCAAAATCATTTGTTCTTCCATCTTTTTATTTAGTTGTTCAATAAACATACAAGGCTAGACTCTTTTTCTTGGTTGCAAGGACACAAACACCTTCGGATTTCAAGAACCGTGAGATTTATTCTTCCTTCTATTTTCAGTTTATGTTATGAATGAATATATTTGTTTTCCTATGCATATTTCCTTTGATTGTTGTTGATGATTGCTAGAGCAGACTCTAAGTTATTGTTGTGAACAATCTATTGCTAAGTTTAATATCAAAACCGGAGTTGTGATATATGAACTTGTGAAGCAACTAAGCTTGATAATTATGGCGGAACTACATTATTGAACTTAGAGAGAACATTTGAATAAATTGACACTTACTAGTGACCTTACTTAGACTCTTGCAGACCAATAGGTTCCTAGTGACCTTAATACTAGGTGGCGACTCCTGATATTTATAGTCGTAATTTTTACGACCATAAACAACCCCATTTTCATCATGCGTTGTTGTCCCCCGAACCACAGGGTGACGGCGGGACGCGAAGCGCATCCAAAAATCATCGTTGCGACAGGAACAACCAATTCCAAAACTCCCATTAGCCTTCATCTCAAATCTCCAACATCAATCTTCAAGCCAAAAATCCACCTAAAAATTTCCAGAAAAGAAATTACCAGAAAACCCAAGAACAGGTACCTCTGCTACCATTTCCTTTTAATGAGATTTATCAAAAGTTGGTAAGCACTAGGAAAATAGCTCCCGAACCTCAGACACCTTTGCAACCACCTTACCCTGATTGGTTCAAATCTGATCTCACCTGCGAATACCATGTTGGAGCTGTAGGGCATAGCATTCACACTTGTGGTGCTTTCAAGAAGAGACTCGTGCATTTGATTAAAGCAGGGTGGATAGCATTTGATTAAAGCAGGGTAGATAACATTCAGAGGAAATCCTGATCTTGCGTCCAATTAAGCTTCACGGAAATGGGGTACCAAGTGTCTGCACCATTTAAAGTAAAATCGAGAAAAGCTTTTGTCCCGATATCGAAAGATGAAGTTTACTTCCATGATTTCTTTTTGTTTTGTTCATATCCGGACATTATCACTTGTCGGCAATTTTGCTCGTAATGTCGAAGATCCTCTTGTTAAGCAAACATTTATCTTCAATGATCATGTATTCTCTTGTATTTATGATGTGTTTTTATAGTACAAGTGCTCCCTATATCCTTTCATCTAAATTATACATGATCCCATAATTTCATCAAGATTTTTTGGCAAATCAAAGTCTAGTATGAAAAGAAATATCAATTTGATGTTTGTTTAACAGATGTGTTCTGGTGACTCAAAAGATTTCATTGAAAGGTGATCTCATACCATCAAAACCCATATAATAAAGTTAATCTCTTAGCTAAACAAAAATCAATACATCCTTTGCATGGAAAAGCAAAGCTTACCGATCCCGAAAGCATATTTTTGAAATGAGGAAAGGTCATCTTTGATATGCCTTCACAAAGTCTAAAATATCCATTGCAGTCCTTATTTGAGCCTAATAATTATTTCTTAATAATTAACCCTGACTAGAATCATACCCTACACTGGGGCAAGTATGAAAAATAAATAATTAAAAAAACTTTTTCAATCTGTCGCGACGACGATTTTTGGACGCGCTTCGCGCCCCGCCTTCACCCTTGGATTCGGGGGGACAACGGCGCGCGGTGAAAATGATGGAGTTTAATAGTCGTAAAATTTACAACTACAAATATTGGGAGTCGCCACCTAGTATTAAGGTCACTAGGAACCCATTGGTCTGCGAGAGTCTAGGGTAAGGAGACTTATTGTGCAAGGGGAAGACGCATCACCCCCAGTGCACCCTACCTAAGGTATGCTGCATTGTTGTTTGATTGTTTTTTTCTAGGTTAGAATTTTTACACTGCATTTTCAAAGAAAACATTTTTTTTGTTGGCGGGTGTACTTTACAATGTAATTTTACACCGCAGTTATAAGTTTTATTTTATCTACGAATATATTTTACAATGCAATTTTACACCGTAGTTAAAATTATTTTAATCTACGGATGTATTATACAATGTAATTTTACACCGTAGTAAAAATATTTAATTTGCGGGTGTATTTTAACAATGTAAATTTACACCATGAAAGCTAAAATCGAAAGGTTGTTGAATTATTTTTGATATTTTGGCCGAATACCGATGGATAATCATAAGCTAGTTCACGATATCCAAAATTTCGTTTTTTAAAAAATATGGAAAAATATGCAACATATTTTTTTACGAAAAATACCATGAAAAAGGTTTTGCGATTCGGCCGTATGCACGAAAACATTTGTATTTTGATTTTTTTTGTAATAATAACAAAAATATATATATATATATAAACATGTCTTTCAAAAAAAAATATTTTTTTTATTTTTTATTTTTTATTATTATTATTATTTTTTATTATTATTATTTTTATTATTTTTTATTATTATTGGGTTGGGCTGTAGCCACTGTGGGTTGTCAGCCCAACCTGAGCGGGCTGGGCTTCCAGCCATCGTGGGCTGGAAGCCCATATGTATATGGGCTGGGCTGTCAGCCATCGTGGGCTGACAACCCAGTTGTAGCGGGCTGGAAGCCCACTGGATCTGGGGTCGGGTCGGGTCAACCCGACCCGATCCAAAAAAAAAGAAAAAAAAAAGAAAACCGAAAACGAAGAAGAAGAACAGTGCATGTGCACTGTTCATGCGAAATGTCCAACTTCAACGATATGGTTACCTGATTACACAGACTTGTAGAGGAGCTCGTGTTGGTCTTTCCTGTCATCGTGGTTTTGTAAACGGAGGTCTGTGGCGGCCGGAATGTGCGTCGAAAGGGGCGGGGCTGTTGCTGCCGTTTGCCCTCTGTCTCGTCGCTCGTTGCTGGAGAAGAAGGGAGATGGCTGGGATACTGCTGGTGATGAAGTGGTGGTGACTTTTTGCCGGGGTTGGTGACCGGAGTGATGGCCGAGAGGGAAATGATGATTCTGCAACTAGAGAGAGAGATGCATGCTTACTGGTTTTAGAGAGAGACACGGCGCCCGAGAGAGGGAGAGAGGACTGCTGCCACATCTTCACCCGAAGAGAGAGAAGGCTGCCGGAGAAGCTGCCGGAGTTGGAGAAGTTTGATAAGGCCTGTTTGCCGATGATGAAAATTTCATCCCTGTCTCCTCTCTGCCTCCCGTTCCTCTGTTTTCGTCGCTCCCCCCGGTAACGTTTTTTCTTCCTTATTTATAGGATCAGGGAGGCTTGCTTTCGGTGTGTAATTAATGCCAAGAGGAGAAGTCAAGTTGTTGCAGCTTGTGGGTGGTTGGTCGGCGGCGTGTCTTTGACAATGATAAATGGATAAATACACTTTGGGCCTCCAATTTGTAATTGTATTACTTGCATCTTCAATTGAAGTTAAATTTGTAATTTTGTGCAATTATACCCCTGGCCAAATTTCAACTTAACCTTAACTTTTGCGTGCCTTTTTCATTTTAGTCCTTTTCTTTTGATTTGACAATTAAACTTCAATTTGACCCTTAATTTTGCATAATTAGCTTGGAAAAAATTCAATGGGGTCTTCAAAAATTCCAAAATTATCAATTGAACCCGAATAAAATTCAAGAATTTCATTTTTCATCAATTAAGCCCTGAATAAAATTAATTTGATCAATTTAAGACATAATTAAGTCCTTGCACTTAATTAAATTCTTCAATTGGACCCTAAATTAATTCTTAAACATAATAATATTTTGAATTAGCCCATGATTAAATCAAATTGGCCTATAAAAAATATAATTATGATTTTTGACTTAATTTTTACCTCGAATTTGTATTTTCTCTCATTTTTTGGAACAAAAGATATACAATTAGATTCTTGAAAAGAACCAAAATTTGCGCATTGATTTTTCTACCCATGCCGGCCCCTTTTATTTTATTTTTGTTATTTTTGGGGAGTCACCCAAAAATTGGGTGATGACACAATCTATAAAATTCCTCAATGACAAGTGATGTCCAAAATACCGGGGGCCATGTCATGAAAAAGCCCAAACAAAATACTTAGGGAGCATGTCAAGTCAATATAATTTTAGTGCCAAAAACCCATGAAAAACCAAATACTTGAGGGAAATGTCAAGTCAACATGAGGGCACTGCTAAGAAACTCATGATGGAAAACCCAAGCAAATACTAGGGGTCATGTCAAGATGAAAGCCCAAACGAACACTGGGGGGCATGTTAGGTCACTATGAAAATCAATCATGAGAGCTAAATGGAGTTCTACGAGTAAGCACTAAGTAATCCTTAGTCTAAAAAACCCTTAAATACTTTTTGAGCCTACAAATATCTTTTCTCGTAGCTAGTAACCTAAGCCTACATTACAAGCCTAATAAAGCCCTTTCTGATAAAAAAGAGTGATCTGGATCGATAAGCAATGCTTTTCCATTTGAAACAATCCTTACAAATGCTTCGCATGACTTGATCGAAGCCTTCCTGGCATGCAAGACATGCAAATATCACATCACATTTTGTCAAATCAACATAAAACCTCACAATGGCATCACTTGAATTATTTCGAGAACAAATTTTTTAAACAAACATCAAAATGGTTTTTGTGTTTGGAATGACTTTGAAATTCCAAAAGTTTTACATGAAAACAATCTTTGCAAATAACCAACCCTTTCCTGCTACACTTGAAACCCAAAACACTTTTGGGGCATGACCAGACTAGGAGGAAATCCAAAAATTCAATTGAAGCTGGCTTTATCATTCTTTTTCAAAAAATGTTAATAATACTCAAGGGGGGATGTTGATATGAAAATTAATCATCCCTAGTGGTGAAAATCATGAAGCTAACTTCATCATTCCTTTTCAAAGAATGTTGATCAAACTCAGGGGGCATGTTGATATCATCTCCCGTGATGAAAATTTTAAATTGCGGCTCGAGTAAGCAGAAGTGAAAAACCGTCAAAATCATAAATCCAAACCCCAGAAAAGGATGGCCTGGAAAAAGAAAAGCGGACCTATATCTCTTAGGTAAGTATACATATATCATCATGCATTGCATCCCTATGGAGAATCTAGGAAATGTTTTGGAGGGATCATAATTTACGAAACTTCATTCATCATTTTGTGCGCATGCTTTCAAGCTCTCACCTCTTTCATTTCCTTGAGAATGTTTTTCAACTTTATCTGTTTCTTGATTTTGGGTGTCATCATGCATCGTGTCTCCCTAGGGATCCAAGAAATATTTTGGAGGAATTGTAATTTACAAACCTCTATTCATCATGTTTGTGTGCGCCTTTGAACCCTCACCACTTTCACTTCTCTAAGAGCGCTTGCGAGCCTTTCTTCAGAATAGATAAAGTGTTTTTCAACCCTATCCTTTTCTTTATTTGAGTGTGCTTTCTAGCCATCAACCAACTCAGATAGCATAACCAACTCAGATAGCATACTTTTCAGCCCTATCTCTTTCCAGAATTTGGTGAGCTTGCTAGCCCTATTTTCCATCCTCTCTGAGAGCGTTTTCTAACCCTCGACCATTAATTAAAATAGTGCGCTTTGTAGCCCTATTTTTCTTTCATCTTCGAGTGCGTTTCCAACCCTCAATCATCAATTTAAATAGTGTGCTTTCTAGCCCTATTTTCTCTTCTCTTTGAGTGCGTTTTGGAATCCTTAACCATCAATTAAGATAGTGTGCTTTCTAGCCCTATTTTCCCTCTTCTTTGAGTGTGTTTTCTGCTTGACCGCTATTTATGATCGACTTGTTTTAACTCACAAGTGCATGCGTGTGCAATGTAGCAATTAACTCAGTAAGATGGAGGTCATATCCACATAGGGCTAGATTTAAAAATTAAGCTAGGTAACAACAAAAATATCTTAGGAGAATAATTAATGGATTTGTTTTCTAAGATGAAAGAGAGTAAATAGATTTTAAATGACAAGAAAAGGTAAGTCTTGGTTCTAAATCAATTTTAATGGTGATGTATTGCTGAATCCTTCAACATATATAAGATAACTCAACCTAATATCAACGATGGTGATATTACATCGGAAGATATTACAATGAAGTTTAAAAAGATGAGGATTGATTATTGCTTAAGAATAAACGAGTTTTTTCATATCAAGTAAGACATTGAATCAAGCAATCTCTATACCAAAACTAAGTTTTGTTCATAAAAATTCAAGATTATAACATTACCTAAATGATTTCTAACATTTCTTTGCAATAATAAAACATTCATGAAGAAAATATGAAGATAGACATTAGGATTCATTCATATCTTAAAGAAGTCACCTCAATCACCATCATCCTAGATTTGGATCCAAGAAAGAGATTAGCCAACCATAATTATATATAAGAACACTCTAATAAACATGAAATAACTTGAATCAAAATGAAATAATAAGTTTTACAACTAAAATAAAACTAAAATCTAAAACAAAAAGAGCAAAACACAATCTCGAAAAATATTGTAAGACAGATATGATGCTAACGTTGGACTGCAATTTTACCCTCTCTTTAAGCATTTTTTGGAGAAGGCTATTAGACACATATATATAGGTCTTTCTGTTATCTTTACAGAACATTAAAAAACATATAATGTGGATCTCGGAGTCAAAAGTTATGACTGAAACGCCGAAAGGTGTTCTGGAAACTTATTATTTCGGCAACTTGAAGAAGATTTTTGTGCCCGATTTTCTTCCTCATTTTTAGCTGAATCTTTCTTCTTTTTGACCCAAGATAAAGTAACAATCTTCCCTCCAGGTTTCCATAGATTTCTCCTCCAATTCTTTTTTCCAAATTTCGACATTTAAATTTTCTGAAATAATTCATTTAAGCTCCAAAAACTTGTCGAAACATTAAAAGAAATTCATTACTAAAAAGCACACCAATTATTGTAAAATCCCAAATAAAAACAATAAATACATATGTAAAATAAGAGACTTAATGATACTTTTTATGCACAATCATTTTCTAACCCTCGACCTTTAATTAAAATAGTGCACTTTCTAGCCCTATTTTCCATCCCATGAAATCTTCATCTTCACTTTCTCATCTGGGTAGGTCACCCATTACAATGAGACCATCTTCACCATCTTTCATCTGGGCAGGTCACTCATTACAACAAGACCTTCTTTACTATTGTCACCTAGGCAGGTCACCCATTACAATGAGACCATCTCTATCACTTTCAGACCCGGGTAGGTCACCCATTACAATGAGACCATTTTCCAGTTATGTTCACAAACATCATCACCTTTCATCCTTTAAGTATCCTCCTTATGCCCCGATTCTTAGGTAGTGTGCTTTCTAGCCCTACCTTACCATTCCTTTTTTAGTGCGCTTTATAGCCTTCATCTCTGGATGAATCAACCATTTCTTGGTTTGATAAATCCACTTTTCTTTTTCTTTACAACACTTACTATTTAAAGTTTTTTACAAGACTTTAGTCGTAAGCATTGTAAAGAGGGGGGTAACTGTTGTAACACAATTTTTGGGTCACTCCCAAAAATAAAATAAAAATAACAAAAATAAAATAAATGGGGTTTGGCGCCGGTAGAAAATCATAGTGAAAATTTTGAATATTTCCTGAGTTGAATCATATCCCTTTTGTGCCCAAAAAAATGAGAGAAAATACAAATTTAAGATAAAACTTAAGTCAAAAATCATAATTATATTTTAAATGAACCAATTTGATATAATCATGCGCTAATTTAAAGTATTATTATGTTTAAGAATTAGTTTAGGGTCCAATTGGAGAATTTATTTAAGTGCAAGGACTTAATTATGCTTAAAATTTGTCAAATTAATTTTATTAAGGGCTTAATTGATGAAAAATTGAATTCTAAAGTTCAATTCTGGCCTAATTGAGAAAATCAGAAATTTGGAGATCATATTGAATTTTTTCAAGATAATTACACAAAATTAAGGGCCAAATTGAAAGCAATTGAAAAGTTAATGGTCAATTGAGGGTCAAAATGCACAAATCAAAGGACAAGGACTAACATGAAAAGGGTGTGCACAAGTTAAGGTTAAGTTGAAATTTGTCCAGGGGCACAATTGCACAAAGTTAGAAATTTAAACCCAATTGGGGGTGCAATTAGAACAATTATAAATTAAAGGACCAAATTGCATCTTCACTTCCCTAAAAAAAAACACCCCGTCGCTGCTTTATCTGCAACCCACCGACTGGCCACCTACGCTCTCTAACCAGCCACCATCGTAGGCACGCCAGCCACCAGGTCAGCGACCAGCCAACCACCAGGTCAGCGACCAGCCAACCACCGTGTCAGGCCGCACCACCTATAAATAGCCACCATGCATGATGAGATGAAGGGGAGAAGAATCTGCAGAACCCATCTCTCTCTAAAAACAGACCCCAAGCTCTCTCTCTCCACCGTTGGCAGCCATTCGGCCACCCCAAAAACAACCTCATCACCACCATTCACTTCCTCTCTACACCAGAAACATAAACACACGTTCAAGAGAAGCTCTTGGCGACGTTCCTTGTAGTTGCAGCGTGAAAACAACAACTTCTGAGGCTTTTTTCGGCCACCACAGGCCACAGTTGGTAACACCATCACAACCAGAAGAATCACCTCGATGTCCTCTACACAACAATATTAACAGGTAAGTCATTCCTCAAACTCGAAAATCCCTCACTACACTATTCATTTTCTTCGAAAGAGTGAATTAATTCACTCCTGCTAGTCGATCAGGTTTGGTGCTCGACTCGACCATAAAATAGTGGGCTTCCAGCCTGTGAGGATTGGAAGTCCAACCCAAATTTTTATGGGCCTCCAGCCCATGAGGACTGGAAGCCCAACCCATGCAAAATGGGTTGAGAGCCCAACCTCAATAGGCCACCAAGGCCGGGCAGCCAGCCTAGCCCACGGGGCCGGGCAGCCACCCAGCTTCCCTAGGGCCTGGCAGCCAGACCTGCCTCACAAGGGTCGGGGAGCTACGCTGACACATCAGGCGCAGCTTGCCATCCCCTCCCATAAAAAATAAAAAATATAAAAATATAAAAAAAAACAATATTGTTAAATATTTTTGAAAGATATATATATTACTATTATTATTACAAAAAAATCAAAATATAAAATGTGTTTTTGTGCATACGGCCGAATTCCATGATTTGTCAAGCATATTTTTCATAAAAAATATAGTGCATCTTTCTCATATTTTAAAACAAAAATTAGATATCGTAACCAGATTAGGATTATCCATTAGAAATTTGGCCAAAATATCAAAAATATTTTTAAATATTTTTGTTTCATCTATTAGGGTGTAAATTTACATTGTAAAGTACATCAATGGATAAAAAAAGGGGTTTTAACTACGCTGTAAATTTACAATATAAAATACACTTGTAGATAATAAAGATTTTTTTACTACAATGTAAATTTATATTGTAAAGTACATCGATATACAATGAAAATATTTTTGAAATATAGTGCAAATATTTAACTTAGAAAAACAATCAAATAACAATGTAGCTTACTTTAGGTGGGGTTCACTGGGGGTGATACGTTTTCCCCTTGCACAACAAGTCTCCTTACCTAGACTTTCGCAGACCATTAGATTCCTAGTGACCTTAATACTAGGTGGTGACTCTTAATAATTATAGTCATAAATTTTACAGTTATAAAACAACTCCACATTTCACCGCGCCCTATTGTCTTACCCAAATCGCTGGGGGATGGCGGGGCGGGAAGCTTGTAAAAAAAATCATCGTCGTGACAATACTCATCACAAAAAATCATCTCTGAGATGGGTATTCGAGTAGTATTTACTCGTGATAATTTTTTTATATAACCAATTTAAGGAGTGAAAGATGTCTTTGTAAGGTGTTGTAGAAGATGGATTAAAATGCTTAGACTTTTCTAAAAGACCCTTAAATTAGATTTAAAAGATGATGTTTGAGTCAATTTCGTATTTTCCCTTTTTCATCTTTGGCTCTTAAACTTAATTATTAATGGTATATTGTCTTTTCTATTTTATTTTCCAACCTTGTCAAGGATGTTTTTTTCCTTAAGAGTTATAAATCTCTCAAAATAAAAGATTATATTAGAGAAAAATATTCAGAAATAAAATAATAATTAAGGTTCTTGTGGTAATATAGGTTTTTTTTAAGAATAATTGGGTTTTTGTTTGTTTGTTATTTTCATTTAAATTAAATAAGAAAGGTGTCCGCCAACTAATATGAGGGTTGCCTATTCACTATTGTCATAGTTTTTATAAAAATACCCTAATTCTTTTTATACCCTTCATAGCTCTAGTCATAGTCACTAACTATCATCTAGTCATAGTCATTAACTATCATCAGATATCTTTAGTGAAAGTGATACTAGATCCCGCAATCACGAATTAGTCTATTAAGCTCTACTATAATTTTCTAAATTTCCTAACTCAAAAAAATGAGAATACAACTTGAAAAAAAGGATAAAAATGTAAACTTAGATAATAGCACGTGAATAAATTCTTCATGGTGGTGTTAGGCATGCCCATGCCTAATGGCAATGCATGTGGAAAACAATACACCACCAACTTTCCAACTTTAATGGATTATTGTCATCAATAAAAAATGCTAAAGGTAGACAACAATTTAATCAAAGAAGCTAATTCAAGGTTTTTTGATCTGGAGCACCTCATTGACAAGTTTGTCAAAATTCATGGATGATGTACCATTAAAACCAGTTGCCGCCTCAGCCTTTGACTTCCATTCCATGGCCTTCTTTTTCATCTCCTTACCTTTCTCCCCATCAAGCAACTCTGTTACAAGCTTCTCTACTTCATCTCTGTTGGCATCACTTTCAATTTCCATGCCAACACCCCAATCAATGCAAGCAAACTTACAGTTAGTTTGCTGCTCGGAGAAAAAAGGCCAGCATAGCATCGGCACACCGTTGGACAAGCTTTCAATGGTGGAATTCCACCCCATGTGGCTTAAAAACCCTCCGATTGATGAATGCTTCAGGACTTTTTCCTGCGCACACCAACTCGCTATCAGGCCTCTTTCTTTAGTTTCTTCAAGAAATTCTGGAGGCAAAACCGCTGATTCGCCGCTGACAAGATCAGGCCTGATTATCCACAGAAACTTTTTCTTGCTGTTAGCTAGTCCCCAAGAAAACTCCACAAGTTGCTTTGTGTTCATGACTGTGATGCTCCCAAAATTCACGTAGATAACAGAGTTGGGATCCTTGGAATCGAGCCATTGCAGGCATTCATTCTCTTCTTTCCACAGACTGGATCCAATCGATGCTAGATAATCATTCTGTGTCTGATCAAGAAGCAAATTAACAGGGCCAATAGAATAAATTGGAGGAAACATAGATGAGAGAGCAACCAGAATATCATGATCTAAGTCATCAAAAGTATTCACAAGAGCAGCTGAAGCTCTTGAAGTTACATTAGTCATTCTTATCAGAAAGTTTAGCATAAAATCATTTCGATCTGTTGTGCGAATGAAGGTTGGAAGGTCCTTAAGACGAATATCTTTCATTCCAGGAATCCAGTCTATCTTCGTCTCCAAATATCCATTCGTCAAATCGCTTTCTTCTGCATCATTGATATGGAAGATTAACATATGTTACATTTACAAATTACTTCGAAAAAAAATCATGGTACATACCTTTGAGCGGTATGTAACCTCTTTCAACAAGATGTTTGTAATGTGCGTAGGCCAATGTGCCGCATGCACTTGAAGTCCAGAAAGAGACGACAGGGATTTGAAGTTCATCCTTAAATTCGAGAGCGAAGGGCATGCCAGAATCTGCTACTATGCAAGTTACAGGCGGGACAACATTTGATGAATTGAGTTTGGCAAGAAGTTTGCGGAATGGGACCAAGCAAGCCTTCGAGGTAGATTCACAGAGACATGAAGAGTCTTGGGTAACATCAGCATCAATCTGATCACCGAGACCATCTGGGATGGTTTCGAAATGGAAATCAGGCAGCTCATCGAGGGAGTTACCGTCTCTTGACTTGCGCAAACGTCTGTGATTGTATTCGGAGTTGACGAAGGTGATGTAAAAGCCTTTTTGATGGAGTAGCTTTGCGACTTTGAGCATAGGAGTTATGTGACCTTGAGCTGGATATGGAACGCACACAGCATGAGCCTTGGTGGTTTTTGGAAGAGATTCCATTGTTTCTTACTTTCTCTGTCGGCTTTCTATTTCAGACCAGTTGTGTTAGAAGACTGAATTTATTGGTCACCAATTATATAAGGAATTGTGATTATTTTTTATATTTTTTTTATGCGAGTAGATTACATTTGAAAGTGTAATATAAATTATTTTATATATATATATATATATATTCTTGCTATGATGAGATTAGATGAATCTAACCGAATAAAATGATATTTCACCAATTATAATAGGTCGGCAACTCATTTACAGTAAAGTATCAAAAGGTCAAGATATATATTATTTTATTACTTTTCATACCACTACTATTTCATTAATTTTTATAAACCATAAGGACTAATTTATAATTAGTTCATTTAAGTGATTGAATTACATATCCAAACGTAAGACATGGCGGCTCATATTTTTAGGTTGCTGTCATCTTCTGCCATTACCTTACGAGCTCCTAAACGACAAAGAAAGCTGACCTCGAAATATGGAAATGCCAGGTAACATATCAAGGTCTGTACCAGGAAGGCTTTTTGTAATTCGATACTACCAGCGTTTTGTAAGACATGGCGTTCGTAATAATTAGATTTGTAGTATTTGGTAATTTATAAAATATAAATTAATTCACATGGGACCACTAAAAAATTCATCGAAACCATGTTTAACGACAAATGATATTTTTTTTTATGTTTTTCCTGCCCTCCCTCCTATATGTATAATAACAATTACTACCACAAATCAACACCCACCGTGTCTTTTTGACAATTCAGTAACAACAATAGTGATGACAAGTCCTCTTCTTGGATGTTCATGATCGTGAACCAGATGATATGATGAACCAAAACTTCTCTCTCCATGAGAGTGCTTTCTCTCTCTACATATTGATCTCTCTCTCTGCACCGCCATCAAAGCTAAAACAACACCGCCATCAAAGCTAAAACAACCTTAGTCTTCTCTACTCATTAACATCGGTCGTTGAAGCTCTTGTTATGGCCTCTCAGAAACGTGAACAATAGTGTTGCATTTTTCACGTCTTCTTCGCTCTCCACGTGAAAAAGACATGAACAGTGTACTGCACCAGTTCACGTCTTCCTTTAAAAAAATTTGGACCCGGGTTGGGTTGTACTTGGCCAGCCTAAATCCAATAGAGTTGATCTTTGACTCATTTTGGCTGCCCTGCTCTCGTCCTATACCATTATATTTTTTTTAAAAAAAATGTGTAAATACAGATCAATAATGATGAAAGAGAAATATTTGTTCATGATAAAATTGTAAGTAGTTTGATAGGAGAATAAAAATAAATATCTATTTTTTTCATGAATTAGTAATTATATTTTACTGTTATGATTATTAATCTACAAAAATTTTAAATTCATGAATTAGTAATTATATTTTACTGTTATGATTATTAATCTACAAAATTATATATATATAAATTATTTTAAAACTTTTGTAGATTAATAATCATAACAGTAAAATATAATTACTAATTCATGAAAAAAATAGATATTCATGAAAGAAATATGTGTGTCCTTTAAAATAATTTTATAAGTTGATAGTAATATGAAAAACATGATAATCAAACACATGAAACTGTTTTTTTAACATCAAACTCAACCATGGTTTTAACTAAACACTTCAAAATTTATTTTGAACCGCCGCTAATGTGTTTTTCATGAAATTTCCTTTTTAAGACATTAAGCATACCTTATGTAAAAACAATTGACTAGTTTGGAAACCCAAGAATCAATAGGTAGAAATGTCTTTGAAAATATTTAAATATTATTTATACTTTCAATTATTTTTTATTATAAAGATCAAATAGCAGTTCTTCCCCTTTTTGGACGAGTACGAGAGAAAAACATATCATGAATCTGCTTTTTACTAGTTAAATTTATAAATAATTGACACGTGAACTATTAACAAATAGAAATGCATCGAAGGCCATAAACCTTAACAAACTAATCGAAGCCATAAACCTTTAACAAACTAATTATGGATGAGGTTTTTTTTAAATGTATTTTTATTTAAAAATATATTAAAATAATAGATTATATTTTTAAAAAATAATTTTTGATATCAACATATTCAAAAAAATCAACATATTCAAATGATGTAAAAACACAAAAAAAATTAAAACAAAATAATTTTTTAAAAACAAATTACAACGCAAAGCCAAATACCTATATGATGGACATCCATATGAAATTTTATTGAACATAATATTTTATATATATATATATATATATGTATATATATGTATATATATGTGTGTGTGTGTGAAGAGCCAAACGTGGCCCCATTTTTTCTTGGAGAAGTTTTTTAATGTAATTCAACAAAAATCGGAGGTGATAGAATTTAAAATTGTGACTGTGTGACATCACCTATGATACTTAATTAAAGAATCAATTTAATCCTAGAGAGCTCATTAATTATATTTATAATATTCTTCAATACAAATTAGAAATTACTCTCATATGTTTGCCCAAGAAAAGAATTTATATGAATTCATGAGTAACTACTAATAGTTACTTCATCACTTCACATTTGGAAGAGAGACGAATACGAAGATAAAACAAATCATCTCTAACTCTTATTTTATTATTTCTTTTCTAAAGCATTACCGGTGTGTCCATATGACAGGCTTGTAATGTTTCATATGCATGCATCTTTAAGCGGCACATGATGTGTTCTAGGATCAAAAACATATTATTTTCCATGTCACTAGTCCACCGACTTGTCCTCTATCTCCAGGTACGACAAGTGTCAGCGTTAGGTGGTTGGTGAATCTCACGTGGATGGTTTTATATTTTTTCTTCCCTTTCTCTCTCCTGTTGCAAGAAAATACATGTTCATTCTTGATGTTTATGATATCTTCCATTTCAACCCTCTTCTTTTGATTTCAGTCTTATTACTTATTTTTGCAATGAAAATTTTGATGTATTGCAATTGTGCTCTTTAATTAAAATTGATTATATATGTTAGTTTTCATTTGAGTCCTTATTCTTTTGAAATTAATCTGAATATTTACACCTCTTATTTTTTTTTACTATTTTTATCCTTTTTTTAATCTTTCTTAAATATTGATAAGTACTAATTTCTCATCACAAAGTAAAGAGAGATCATGGCATGAATTAATCGTTTCATCTCTTTTGCTAAGAATTAAGTATGAGTTACATCATTCAGTATTAGGGAATGTATTCTTATATAAGAAATATTGATGTATGTATTTATCTTGTGTAATAGGGTACACCATAACACATGTACATATACCCTACTTATATAAATACAAGAGGAGCAACCATATATAGGTATTATGCTTAATACATTACAAATCAACTACTTGTTTCAACTTGGTATTAGAGCCTAAATTGGTTCTTTTCTTCTTGCGCCGCCTGGTATATTTCTTCTCTGACTTTTCTCTTGCTCTATTCCTTCACTAAAACTAGCTGCTCTGCTTCAATTCTGTTTCTCTTCCTCCTCCACTGCAACGTGATCATATTTGGCTACTTTACCATGGCACGATCAGACAACGTCAATACTGGAATCAATACCAGTCCCTCTTCTCCAAAGTCTGCTGCAACCCCAGACACAGTCATCCCTTCCTCTACTACTGCTGCCATTGTTCCTCTCTCCAATACATAGCAGGTTATCAATCTCAAACCTACCACCAACAATTATTTGTTTTGGGGTATGCAGATGAAGCCCTATTTGATCGGTCAAGGAGTTTTTTCCTTTGTTGATCGCTCAACACAGTGTCCTTATGCTTCAGACAGTTCCAGTTCTTCCTCTCTAATGTTGGCCTGGAAACAGCAAGACCAACTAATCCTAAGTACTTTGCTATCCTCCCTCTCGGTTGAGGTCCTCCATTTGGTGGTTGATTGTCCCACCTTTGCTAGTGTATGGAGCACCCTTGAACGTGCTCTTGCTTCCCCATCTAATTCCAGAATAATGCAACTACATGGCTCCCTACAGGATTTGCGCCAAGGTGATGACACTGTCACCATTTATCTGCAACGAGCAAAGGGTCTGTTTGATGAATTGGCTGCAACTGGCAAACCAATCTCCCTCACTGATTTCAATTTATACATATTTCTGGGATTACGTGGTGATTTCTGTGACCTGATTACCACTTTAACAACCCAAGCCGAACCACTATTCTATTCTAAACTCCACATCCATCTGTCAACACATGAATTCATCCATCGCAATGCTGTGAATGCTGCACCACTTCTTCCCACACCTGCACAGCTTCCATCAGCTTATGTTGCTTAGCGGGGATATTCTGGTGGACAAGGAAATGTTTTTAGGGGACAACGTGGTGGTTGGAAAAATCATTCCCGTGGCAACTATAATCCGCAAAATGGCTAGACTTTTAGAAGTGGACAGTGGCAGCAGCCCCGCCAATGGCAAGGAGACTCAAATCGATGCTAGATAATCATTCTGTGTCTGATCAAGAAGCAAATTAACAGGGCCAATAGAATAAATTGGAGGAAACATAGATGAGAGAGCAACCAGAATATCATGATCTAAGTCATCAAAAGTATTCACAAGAGCAGCTGAAGCTCTTGAAGTTACATTAGTCATTCTTATCAGAAAGTTTAGCATAAAATCATTTCGATCTGTTGTGCGAATGAAGGTTGGAAAGTCCTTAAGACGAATATCTTTCATTCCAGGAATCCAGTCTATCTTCGTCTCCAAATATCCATTCGTCAAATCGCTTTCTTCTGCATCATTGATATGGAAGATTAACATATGTTACATTAACAAATTACTTCGAAAAAAATCATGGTACATACCTTTGAGCGGTATGTAACCTCTTTCAACAAGATGTTTGTAATGTGCGTAGGCCAATGTGCCGCATGCACTTGAAGTCCAGAAAGAGACGACAGGGATTTGAAGTTCATCCTTAAATTCGAGAGCGAAGGGCATGGCAGAATCTGCTACTATGCAAGTTACAGGCGGGACAACATTTGATGAATTGAGTTTGGCAAGAAGTTTGCTGAATGGGACCAAGCAAGCCTTCGAGGTAGATTCACAGAGACATGAAGGGTCTTGGGTAACATCAGCATCAATCTGATCACCGAGACCATCTGGGATGGTTTCGAAATGGAAATCAGGCAGCTCATCGAGGGAGTTACCGTCTCTGGACTTGCGCAAACGTCTGTGATTGTATTCGGAGTTGACGAAGGTGATGTAAAAGCCTTTTTGATGGAGAAGCTTTGCGACTTTGAACATAGGATTTATGTGACCTTGAGGTGGATATGGGACGCACACTGCATGAGCCTTGTTGGTTTTTGGAATAAATCCCATGTTTCTTACTTTCTCTGTCAGCTATTTATTTCACACCTTCAATGAGTTTGAAGACTTAATCTATTGGTAACCATGTATATATAAGGATTTAGTGATTATTTTTTATATTTTTTGGGATTTGAGGGAACTATATTTTTAAAAGATGTATTTTGTGGATTTAGACTAATGATTAAAACTTATCTTTAAAATGTTAATGTAAACTCTAACTCAAAGGCAAAATCTATTATACTTTAAAAAATAATATTTTAATCTTAAAATCTATTATGCTTTATTTATTGTATATTCTTTCATAAATTTAATTTAAATATTTTATTTATCTAGCATTTTATTTTTAAAAATTAGATATGGTATATTTTATGGCTCTTTTGGTTAAATCTTCATATTAAATATGTCAAAAAATTATTTTATACATATATTCTTGCTATAATGAGAAGAGTTGAATCTAATCCAAGAAAATGATAGTTTTAAATAAAAAATTATTATAATGATGAAAGGTCGGCAACTCATTTACAGTAAAGTATCAACAAGTCAAGATAGATATTATTTAATAATTACTTTTCATACTACTACTTCGAATTCATTAATTTTTATAACCATAAGGATTAATTTGTAATTAACTCATTCAAGTGGTTGAATTATATATCCAAACGTAAGACATGACTGCTCATATTTTTGGGTTGCTGTCATCTTCTGCCACTGACTTACGAGCTCCTAAACGAGAGGCCTAAATTTGGAACTGCCCAGTAACATGTATTGTCTCTTTTAACTAAAAACAGCTGGCTAGTTTGGTCAGTCTAGTATGCAAACCCAATAATACAATAGAAATATAAATGTTTTTGAAAAACAATAAATATTTTTTATACTTTAAATTTATTTTTCTATATAAAAATCAAGAGTATGAGAGCAAAACATTTCATGAATCTGCTTTTTATTAGTTAATCGTATAAATAATTGACACGTGAACTATTAACAAACAGAAATGCATTGAAGGCCATAAACCTTCACAAATTAATTTTCTGTTTTGGAGTGTATTTGAAATTATTTTTGAAAGTATTTTTCGTTCAGATGTATATAAAAATAATATTTTTTATTTTTATTTTTGACATCAACATATCAAAATGATCTAAAAATATAAAAAAATATTTATTTTAAAGTAAAAATCAATATTTTTCAAAAATATTTTTAAAATACAGTGTCAAATACCTTAAGATGGTTTATAAATGACGAAATCCATAAGAAGTTTCATAGAAAGACACAATATATATATATATATATATATATATATATGTATATGTATATGTATATATATGAAGAGCCAAACGTGGTGTTAACCCCCATTTTTCCCATTTTTTCTTGGAGAAGGTTTTTAATGTAATTCAAGAAGAATTGGAGGTGATAGAATTTAAAATTGTGACCGTTTGACATCAGCTATGATATTTAATTAAGGAATCCATTTAATCAAAGAGAGCCCATTAATTGTTTTTATATTACTCTTCAATACAAATTAGAAATTACTCTTAATTTTTACCAAAAAAGAATTTATATGAACTCATGAGTAACTTCTAATAGTTACTACATAACTTCACTTTTGGAAAAGAGACAAATACGAAGATAAAAAGAAATCATCTACAACTCCATAAAATAATAATCTGCATATTTACACCTCCTCTTATTTTATTTTTAATATCTTTAGCTTTTTGTCAATCTTTTTTAAATATTGATAAGTACTAATTTCGCATCACCAAGTAAAGAGAGATCATGGCATGAATTAATCGTTTAATCTCTTTTTTTGAAATTATTTTGAATGTTATTGATGAAGTTTTATATGATAAAAACACTTTTTTTTTATCTAGATGAACCCAGTGTTAAGGAACCATCTCATCTAAAAGTTTAAGTTTATAGATATACTACCTTAAATGATAAAAAGGATACTACCTTAAATGATAAAATAAATTGTTGAAGCTAAAAAGGGAATTACCTTAAATGATAAAAGAAATCCAGAGTGGGGTTAAAAATAAATGGGGTCAATTGGGTAATTAATGAATAATATACTATAAATAACTTCATTTTTTCATCTCCATGGCCCCGAGAATTGCAACACAAAAGGAAAGGAAAGAAAATTGAATTGTTCACCAAAACATTAAGAGAAAAACACCAAAAATTAGATAAGTTCACATAAACTGGATTAAAAGGTAGAGGCAGCAACACCAGACAAGGGTTTTAGCAAGAAAATAAGTGAAGAAATTGTAGAAAAAAGAGAAAAAGAGGACTGGTTGAAGTAATTAAGGGAGGAGTCAAAAACATTTTATTGGTTACAAATCAAATTCCATATTATCTACTAGTAAAGAGTCCTAAACTTGATTATAAAGTTAATTTGAATTAGATTAAGATTTATCAATTAGGATTCTTGAGTAAATTGGAGATGATGTATTTTTTTATAGAGTTAGATAAATTAAGATGATATGAATGGCTTTGAATGTGAAATCATGTAGAAATATCTTGAAAAATCCAATTAAAAGGGTAAAGGGAAAATACTTCTATCTTTTGTTTTATTTCTAGTTTATTGATAGTATATAAAGTTGCATTTTAAGGAAAATCATGATGACTTATAATGTAATGATATTTTTATTTTGAATGATTAAACTTTAACTTATAAGCATGTCCTTCTACGTTATATGCATGTATTGATGGATTACATAAACATTCCCTAAATTCATATTTTGCATGAGTGATAGCTTATATAATAGATTATTTCTTGGATTGTATTTCATGAATTAATGAGACTACAACTTAGAATGGTTTTTTGGTATAAACCATATAGTGTCCCAGACGCTGGCCTAGACTAATCCACATTCGTACCGGGTGGGTCCCGAAGGGGTGATAGTGCTCCCCAAATGGTCGGCTCCATACAAGAAGAGGGATTGAACCCCTGACCTCTCTTAAGGGACGAGAGTGCCCTCACAACTCATGCCAAGACCCCTTGGGTAAAACTTAGTGTCATCAACCAATTTATGGGTGACTCCCCAAAATATACCAAAAAATAACAAAAATAAAATAAAAGAGGTTGCGGTTGTTAGAAAAATCAGTGTGGAATTTTTGGTTGTTTTCGAGAGTCTAATTGTATCTCTTTTGTCCCCCAAAAAAATATAGAAAAATACAGATTTAAGCAAAAATAATATATCATTGGATAAATCTGTGTAAAAATTAAGTCGAGCAAAATAATTATATTTTTACGGGTTGATTTGATTTAATCGTCGACCAATTTAAAACTGTAATTATATTTGAGAATTAATTTAGGGTCCAATTGAAGGATTTAATTGATAAAAAAATCAAATGCTTGAGTTTAATTTGGGTTCAATTGAGAAGTTTGGAGTTTTCAAGGACCGAATTATATTTTTCCAATCCAATTGCACGAAATTAGGGATTAAATTGCAAAAATTTGGAACCAAGGATCAAAGTGAAAAATGTGGGCAAATTTCCCTCTATAAATAGAGAGAGAATTGCCCTAAAACAGAGACCCTCGAAAATTGACCACGAAATTAACCCCAAAATTAGCTAGAAAAATAAAAAGGGAACCCTAATCTATCTCTTTCTCCCCTTTGGGGCTGCAGCCGCCAGCTCCTATAGGGCAGCTGGAGCCCCTAGGTGGCCAGCCTCACTCTCCTCCCCGTTCTTCAGACCATCCCAGCACCTTTGTTTTCCTCCCGTTAAACACAACGGCTAACAGACCCCTCTTTCCCTCACATCCTCTCCTCCAGCCAGCCTCACTCTCCTTCCCCTCCGGTCAACAGACCACCAACCAGCCTCATTTCAGCCCTCAGCTGCAACCCCCATTTCCCCTGCTCTTTCATTCTCCATCCACCGCCGACCCACTCTCTTCCCCGTCAGCCTTTCCCCCAGCCGACCAGCTCCCTCTCTCGGTCAGCAACCCAACCACCAAAACAGCCTCTACGGTCTTAACGACCCCTCTCTCCTTGTTTAGATACTAGCTCCGGACACATGGAAGAGGAGGAATAGATTGGAGAAGTGCAGATCCGAGAAGAAGAACAGATCGCCAAGAAAAGAAGCCCAGATTTGAAGGACAGATCTAACCAATTTTTTTTGCGTTTTTGTTTGCAGGTTTATTGTGGACTCCCTCTCCGGAGAGAAAACAGAAGAAGAAGAAAAAGAAGAAGAAGAAGAAGAAGAGGAGGAGGAGGAGGAGGAGGAGGAGGAGGAGGAGAAAGAGCGAAGAACAAATCTATGAAAATTGAATCTTGATCCTTGTTTGTTGTTTGCGTTTGTTTGTTTGTTTATGTTTTGCAGGCCTCCCATGAGCTCCACCACCGGCAAGAGAGGGAGAGAAGAGGCAGATTTGTCGCCTCCCTGATTTACTGTTCACCGACGGCGCGTTGAGCCACGGGCCGCCAGTGTTGGCGGCGCGCCACAACCCCCTACACTATTGCCATTTTGTTCCAGAACTGCCCCTGAGGCCTTTATGTAATTTTTCTTTATGTTTTTGTGTTTATTTGACTTTTGTTGTATTTTTCAATTATTAGTTGAGAAATGTAAAATGAGAAAAAAAAATAGACAATGTGTGTGTGAGTTGTATTTTACTTTTAAAATGTGATGAAAAAGAAATGAGAAAAAGAAAATATGTGTGCGTGTGTGGACTTTTGTGTTGTGTTTTATTTATTTAATATTATGTTGTTTTGTGAAGAAAAAAAGAATATAAAATGAAATAAAAAAATATGTGTTTTTGTTTGTAAGAATCAAAAGGGTATTAGTTAATTTTTCAAAAATATAAAAATCTTATTTTTTGGGAATATATTATTCACCGTTCAGTGTTTGGATAAATAAATTTTATCAAAAATATTCGGCGGGAATGGTACGCTATTATTCACTTTACGGTGTTGGATAAATAAATTCTAAGTTATTAACCAAAATTTTCGATAGGGATGATAATAATCAATAAAATTCACAGGATTTTTCTAAGCGGTGATCTTTTTTTTTCGTAACATTTTTTGTGTGAATAAATATGACTTATTGAAGCATTCAAAATCACATCAAGGTAGACAATGCAGTTTACCTCAGGTAAGGCGTAAAAGGGGTGTTAATACCTTCCCTTTACGCAACCAGTCCCTTACCCTCAAATCTCTGAGCAGATCAATACAAATCGGGTGCTCCTAGCGACCCTCAACAGCTAGGTGGTGACTCCTCAAATCCACTGCGAGAGCCAGGATCCCTCCCAGGACGCCGCGCGGCGATGTGCGACAAAATTCGTGAATTTTATGTGTTTATTGTTAGCAAGTCTTTTGCATTTCTAATTCGTGCATATGTATATATGTTCATGCATTTTTACTGCTTTAGCATGCATTTTATTTTTAATTAATGCATAACATTCAATTTAAATTAATGTCATTATGCATTTTAATTTCCAGTGTAAACCAAATTTTAAGTTCGGTGGGGATTAATGGTCTGCCCCATGACTTTTGATTGGGGTTCAGATTTGTAAAACATCCAACTATGAATTGAGTGTTTACTTGTTAATGGCGGTCATACTGTGCCCCAACCATTTCTTGTAAACCCCTACACTAACTTCACGTGAGGTGGTCACTAGGCAGTTCATAGACTCTTTGAGACCAGTTTGAGCTTACCCCTTATGTAATGGCTTAGAACTTACTTTTGGGTACACCATTCCTGATTATTCACTTCTTTTGTATGTACATACATTTGCATTCATATGCATTTATCATTGCATGACATATCATCGACAGACAAAAACATAGGTCCCCGAAGAGCAAATGTCCATTAACACTCAACCCTATCAAAGGACTATGGACAAAGAAGAATGTTCACCGCCATTTCCATATCCAAGAAAACTAGTTTGTCTGAAAGCTAGGATGCTTATCTTGACGGCGCACTCGAGCAAGCCCCAAAATGATTTTCTACAAGAATCTTTGAGAAAAAAATGCACCAGAGATGGAAAGTTTAGCCTACTTCCATAATTGCTCTTTGTTTGGTCATGTCCACATGTCATGTCTCGGTTTCAACCTGTTTTGACTTGTTGGTAATTTTGCATGCAAACACCACAAATACCTTTTTGTTGTTAAGCAAACATTCCCTTTCAAGGATTATGTACTTTCTTGTGTTTATGAAGTGTCCTTGCTTTTTGTCTAAATAACACAAGCACTCCATATACCCTTTCATCCAAAGTATACATGATCCCATGATTTCATAAAGATTTTTGGCAAATCAAAGTTTAGTACGAAAATGAATGCCAATTTGATTTTTGTTTAACAAATATGTTTTGAGAATTCAAAGGATTTCATTGAAAGGTGATCTCATACCACCAAAACCCACATAATAAAGCTAACCTCTTAGCCAAACAAATAAAAAAAAATCAAAAACTTGTTTCGCATGGAAAAGCAAAGCTTATTGATTCAGATTGCAAGTTTTTGAAATGATGAAAGACCATCTTTGATATACCGTCACAAATTCTCAAATATCCTTTGCAGTCCCTATTTGAGCCTTATAATTTCATTTTCTTGATAATTAACCTTGACAAGGAGCACACCCTACACTGGGGGGCAAGTGCAAAAACAAAAAAAAACAGTCCTCAATGACAAGTGACACCCGAAGAAAGCTGGGGGGCATAAACACAAAAAGGGTTTTAGTACACTATAGCAAATTAATTCAATATTTTGGTAGTACTAAAAACCCAACATAGAAAGCCCAAACAACATATTTTGAGGGCGTGTCAAGTCAGCACAACGTTAGTGCCAAATAGCAATGAAAAAAAACCAAGCAAATACTGGGGGGCATGTCGCGATAAAAGCACAAACAAAATACTTGTGGGGCATGTCAAGTCAACACGACGTTAGTGCTAAAAACCATGAAAAAGCCCAAACAACATACTTGGGAGACATGTCAAGTCAGCACAATGTTAGTGCCAAATACCAATGAAAAGCCCAAACAAATACCGGGGGGGCATGTCAAGGTCAAAGCCCAAGCCAACACTGGGGGCATGCTAGGTCACTATGTAAATCAATCATGAGAGATAAATGAAGTTCTAAGAGTAAGCACTAAGTGATCCTTAGTCCAAAAAACCCTTAAACACTTTTTGAGCCTACAAATATCATTTTTTTCGTAGCTAGTAACCTAAGCCTACGTTACAAGCTTAATTTTTGGGTGACTCCCCAAAATATACCAAAATATAACAAAAATAAAATAAAAGAGGTTGGGGTTGTTAGAAAAATCAGTGTGCAAATTTTGGTTGTTTTCAAGAGTCTAATTGTATCTCTTTTGACCCCAAAAAATATAGAAAAATACAGATTTAAGGAAAAATAATATATCATTGGATAAATCTGTGTAAAAATTAAGCCGAGCAAAACAATTATATTTTTACGGGTTGATTTGATTTAATCGTCGACCAATTTAAAAGTGTAATTATATTTGAGAATTAATTTAGGGTCCAATTGAAGGATTTAATTAAGTGCAAGGACATAATTATACCTTAAATTGGTCTTGTCAAATTAATTAAGGGCTTAATTGATAAAAAAAAATGCTTGAGTTTAATTTGGGTTCAATTGAGAAGTTTGGAGTTTTCGAGGACTGAATTACATTTTTCCAATCCAATTGCACAAATTAGTGATTAAATTGCAAAAATTCAGAACAAAGGATCAAAGTGAAAAATGTGGGCAAATTTCCCTCTATAAATAGAGATAGAATTTCCCTAAAACAGAGACCCCCGAAAATTGACCCCGAAATTAGCCAGAAAAATAAAAAAGGAACCCTAATCTATCTCTTTCTCCCCTTTGGGGCTGCAGCCGCCAGCTCCAAAAGGGCAGTTGCAGCCCCTAGGTGGCTAGCCTCACTCTCCTCATTTTCCCTACTCTTTCATTCTCTAGCCACAGTCGATCCACTCTCTTCCCTATCAGCCTTTCCCCCAGCCGACCAGCTCCCTCTCTCGGTCAACAACCCAACCACCAAAATAGCCTCAACAGTCTTAACGGCCCCTCTCTCCTTGTTTAGATACTAGCTCCGGCCACATGGAAGAGGAGGAATAGATTGGAGAAGTGCAGATCCGAGAAGAAGAACAGATCGCCAAGAAAAGAAGCCCAGATTTGAAGGACAGATCTGACCGATTTTTTTTGCGTTTTTGTTTGCAGGTTTATTGTGGACTCCCTCTCCGGAGAGAAAGCAGAAGAAGAAGAAGAAGAAGAAGAAGAAGAAGAAGAAGAGGAGGAGGAGGAGGAGGAGGAGCGAAGAACAAATATGTGAAAATTGAATCTTGATCCTTGTTTGTTGTTTGCGTTTGTTTGTTTGTTTATGTTTTGCAGGCCTCCCATGAGCTCCACCACCGGCAAGAGAGGGAGAGAAGAGGCAGATTTGTCGCCTCCCTGATTTACTGTTCACCGGCGGCTTGTGGAACCACGCGCCGCCACTGGTGGGGGCGCGCCACAGCCCCTGCACTGCTGCCATTTTGTATTTTACTTTTAAAATGTGATGAAAAAGAAATGAGAAAAAGAAAATATTTTTGCGTGTGTGGACTTTTGTGTTGTGTTTTATTTATTTAATATTATATTGTTTTGTTAAGAAAAAAAGAATATAAAATGACATAAAAAAATATGTGTTTTTTTTGTAAAAATCAAAACGGTATTAGTTAATATTTTAAAAATATAAAAATCTTATTTTTTGGGAATTTATTATTCACCGTTCGGTGTTTGGATAAATAAATTTTATCAAAAATATTCGGCAGGAATGGTACGCTATTATTCACTTTATGGTGTTGGATAAATAAATTCTAAGGGGTTATTAACCAAAATATTCGACGGGGATGATAATAATCAATAAAATTCATAGGATTTTTCTAAGCGGTAATCAATTTTTTTTTTCGTTACATATTTTGTGTGAATAAATATGACTTATTGAAGCATTCAAAATCACATCAAGGTAGAAAATGCAGTTTACCTCAGGTAAGGCATAGAAGGGGTGCTAATACCTTCCCTTTACGCAACCAGCCCTTACCCTCGAATCTCTGAGCATATCAGTATAAATTGGGTGCTCCTAGCGACCCTCAACAGCCAGGTGGCGACTCCTCAAATCCACTGCGAAGCCAGGATCCCTCCCGGGACGCCGCGCGGCGACGGGCGACAGAATTCGTGAATTTTATGTGTAGACAGAAAAATCAAGGTGGAAAATTCAAATATTTTTGAGAGCCCGGTCGTATTTGTGCCCAAAAATGAAGGACAATACAAATTCAATGCTAAAATAATTTATTATTGGATAAATCTATTTAAAACATAAATCAAAAAGCATAATTATATTTCTTTTATGGATCAATTTGATTTAATCGTTGGCCAATTTAAAGTGTAATTATATTTAAGAATAGATTCAGAGCCCAATTGAAGGATTTATTTAAGCACAAGGACTTAATTATACTTGAAATGAATCAAATTAATTTTATTAGGGGCTTAATTGGTGAGAAATTAGGTTTGGAAGCCTAATTATGGTTAAATTGAAAGAAATCAGAATTTTCAGAGATGAAATATTTTTGGGTGAAATCGGATTCCAAAATTGAAGAGCAAAACATTGTTCTTCTTGGTTTTCCCATCGAAAAATTATTTTTATAAAATTGTGAGACTGAAATAAGTAAAGACGTTTAAAAATTTTTTTTGTGTAATTTTTTAAAAAAAATTAAAAGAACAAGGACCGAAATGAAAGATAAAGTATATGATAAATGTCAATTGGAGGACCCAATTAGAAGCAGTTAAAACCTGCATACCAAAATAATTGAAGGAACCAAAAGCCAACCAAAAATCAAAAGGACTAAATTGAAACCCAATATATATAACAAGTTTCAATTGAAGGGCACAATTGCAACAAATTAAAAACTACATTGAAAAGAGCAGTAATAAAAGTAAAATTAAAATACTAGGGACTAAAAAAATATGCATAGACCGTAAGGACCAAAGTGTATTTCGGAGCGACAGGAGAGAAAAGAGAGAAAAAAATTTAAACCCGTCCACTGGAGCTTCACCATCTACCGTAACCAGACACCCACCTCACCGAAAGGCAGAGGACATGTCGTCGCACCATGTAACACGACAAACGCCGCTTGAATAGCATGTGAGCATGAAACACTGCGGACGCGTTAATATAACTGTCATGTAGTGTTTCTAAAAAGAAATAATAAAATAATAGTCAATCACCTATACACCTCTGGACCGTGATAACTACGAAAAAACCATAGTGGAAAATACCTCAATACACCTAGTTTCAGGGCTGATGTTTTATCATTTTCGAGGGCTAATTTAGTAGTTTTACTATGCAAAGAATTCAAAAATATCATCCATGTCCCATGGAAATTGTTAAAATACCCCCGGTTCTAGGGCCTATGTTTAGCCGTTTTCGGGGGCTAATTTGATGTTTTTACTGTACAAAAAATTTGAAAATATCATCCATATCTCCTAAAAATTTCTAAAATACCCTCGGACTTGAGGGTTAAATTTTTTTTGCCCTAGTAGAAAATAGTAGTTTTATTATAGCAATTCAGAATGAACTGTAGGTGGACAGGGACAGTGAAGAAATACAAATTAAAAGTGCGATGGGATTTATATTTTAGTTAATCTTTTGTGAGAAAGAAAAAAAAAACCTGATGAGCTGGAAGCTACGAGGTCGGCAGGTCCACTTGTAAAGTGTACGATTGGATGCCGTTTATCATTTTTAATTTAAAATAAAAAAAAGAAAAATATTTTTTAAAAAAAACACGTTTTATCAATAACAAAAAGTCTGCCCCCCCAGACCTTGAAGCAAGAATTAACAAAAACCGAGTTGGCCCGGCAGAGTAGCAGCTACTTTTAAAAAGACGTTACCGTGTTCTGTAAAAAGTATTTTCTTTCATATAGATTGAATTATACAGAGAAACGTGCTTTATTTACATTTTAATGTAAGAAATAAATCATCCATGACTTGAAGTTCTGGTGACATTTGCATCATATTTATTATTTTGATCTAATTTATAAATTATTAATAAATTTTTCATTGCCATCGAACATATAATATTTATTTTTTATATTTCATTTAATAGAAATAAATGATAATAAAAATCATCCTTGTGTTAATTTTTATTTATTAATTATGAACCAGAAAATGATATTGTCCATTATTTTCAATTAATTATGTCTATTAACTATTCTCAACCTGTATCCTTGAAATGATATAGAAATTTCTTGTATAAATGTACGATTTGTAAGTGTTAAAGTTTGATTATTTTTTTAAAAAAATTTATTTATTTGTAATTTGATGAAATGTAGTTTTATTTTATGACTTTGGTGTTTTGTAATGAAATAAGTAATGATTTATTTAATGGCCACGTGTTATATTTTATCAATTTCAGTGTTATGTTGAAATAAATAATTGTTTTATTAATTGCAAATCATCTAATTTGAAAAAAAATACTAGAAGTGGCGTTATTACATGTTCATGTAAGAGATTCAAAATGAAAATTTTTATCGATGTTACTACGATGCATTTTATACATAAAAGAGTCGGTGCTCAAACTTTCCCTTGAGGAGTATGGCATATCAGAGGCTCATGATTCATGAAGAAGTTGACAGATTCCCACTGCTACCATTGTAGGTCGCAGCTTTGATTTGTTTATCCTTTAGTTTTAGGTTTCTTTTTCCTCGTTAGCTAGGTTTACCTGGTCTGTTAGCTATACAGATCGTATTGTAAGTTACAAAACTTGGATGTAAATTTCTTGAATTTCCTAGAAATAACATAATTCAATTTTCAGTAACTCATAATTCAAATTTCTTGAATCAATCTACGAGTTGAAAGTCACCATTCAAATTGTACAATTTGTTTTTCTTGACGATGAGATTATGTATAATCCTTTCGGAAAAGTGGAAGCCATCTTAATTTCTTACACAATAGCTATTCATTCATGATCTTTCCCTCTTCCTGATCACTTCTAATGGAAGAAATTAAATTCATCTAATCTATAGGCTCTTGTCAATTTAATATCAAGTTATTAATGAATAATATAAATCATATTATAAGACCTCACTTATAAGTTTAAGTTTTTAGGTTAGATGGTTCCTTGACATGGTATCAGAGCCTTGTTGACCCAGCGGTCACGAGTTCGAATCTCACCACCCCCATTTTATTTGATAAAAATTAAGTACAATGTGACGTGGGCCTGTGCAAGTTTCAAGTCCAAAGGAGTTTCAAGTCCAAAGGGCTTTCACTTGATGTACTGCGTTAAAGAATAATATAAATCATATTATGAGACCTCACTTACAAGGTTAAACTTTTACGTGAAATGGTTCCTTGACACAAGTTATTTATCATATCCTGCCATTTCTTCCCAATCAATCCTGCCTCGTGCTAAGAAGTAATTTCTAATATATGCAGTTAGTCCTTTTATATGCTAGAATTCTATGTTCATAGATGTTCTTGAATATGTAGAGTTCTCTTCTTCTCTGCTGTACGGAAGTGAGAAAAATCAGAAGAAAATGGTATTGAGCAGGATTTCTTCCAGGTTATATCAAACACAAACCTGCATCCTCATACTTCTGCCCATCACTACACATTTTGGTTCAGAATGCTGCCACAAGAGAAGAATATTAGGTTAATTCATGCATGCCTTCTAGAATAGAAGACCTCCTATAAGCATTCCGTAATAAATATTTAATTAGTTTTCCCCCATACAATTCATTAGAGAGATTGCTTTTTACAAGAACTAGTAGCAGGGGTTGTGTATACATGTAGTTTAGATTATACAAGCTATTTCGTTTTATGTTTTTGGTGAAAAACAAAAAAATATATAAAATTTTCAAAAATGTTGTTTAACATAAAAAATTAAATGTAAATAAAAAAGAATAGATAAACATTTAATTAAATAAATCAAGAATCAATGCTTTAATATTATTTTTTTCAAACTAATGCAATGACCAAGAATAAAAAAGATTATACAAACATATAATTAAATAAATAAAGAATCAATAAAAAGCATCATATATGAAGAAAATACAAAGTCCAATTCCTAGCAAATCAAATGCTAAAGGAGGAAATCATAAAAGAAAATCAATTACAAGACTAAGAGTGAAAGTAAAAAATAAAAATTAAACTAGAGGGCAACCTAATAAAGTTCACCAGATGAAATGAAAAATAAATTATACAAAAATATTTTTTTAAAAAAAGAATGAGGATCAAATCAAAAATAAAAATAGACCATAGACATAAATATAAAGAGACCTAGTAGTAACTTTTCCAGTTTTAATATTAATGTATTAAATTAAAAGACAAAACTACCCTTAATGATTATAAAATTAACAAAAACAAATACTTAAATACCAAAAGGCTGATAGACCCATGATTTGTTTTTTGGGATTCCAAGGATGAATTCAATGTACTTAAAAACAGTTACTTCATAGCTTAATAACATTGATATAAAAGCTATTAATGTCATTTTGCTATTCCAAATAAAATGATAAAGTAACATACATTTAATGTCAAATAGGTCACTTAAAAACACCAAACTACCCCTACTAATAGTCTTTTATTGCCCTTCTTTGAAAGGAACAATAGTCATTACACTATAGCAATTAATAATTAAAATTAATGGGTATCCACAATTTGTGCTATAGGGTTTCTTCCACATATTTTAAAGTTTTTGTTAACACATGTTTTTTAACTACGCTATGCTACAAGTTCTTTTTTTATAACCTTATTTAAAAATGCTAGGAAGTCGATAGTTTGATGTATGATGGATAAAAAAAATTAGATTATAACACACTAGATGAAGATGTCTTTGACTTTTCTTCAAAATATTATTGGTGAAATCACACTAGATGAAGGCACTAGGTTTGATGCAGTATAATTTTATTTTTTGTCGGAAAGATATTAAAATGAAGTAGTAATATATATAGAAAATACAGCTGAGAATAATATAGAAAATATTTATATAAAAAAGAAGATAGCTAGTACATAATTTCATCATAATAAAAACTAGTCCATAATTTAAAGATTAGTTTTTTAAATTGTGGTAATTTTTATATTTTTAAAATTGTTTTTCATCTAAAAAATATTAAATTAATATATCTTAGATATTTTTCAATGATTTTAATATACTAATATAAAAAATATAATCATTTTAATATATTTTCAATTGAAAATATTTTAATATCATACATCACATAATCAAACACAAATTAATAAATAGTATGACTGTAAATTTAAAGCTGAATAATAAACAAACACAAATTATTATTTTTTATTTTCTTTTGCAAAATAATTGTTCAAATTCATTGTGATGATTTTATTTTCCTCATCAATTATTTGTTTTCTTGCAAAATGCCTAATTAACGACAAGTATACTAGGAATAAAGGGATGGGCATCAGGTTCTGCTTAGAATGGGCTACAAGTTAGATGCAGAATAAAGAACAAAGGGAAAATAAGTTTTAGAGAAATTAAATTTTTAACCAATCTTTCTATACTTAATTAAATATATCTTACTCTAATTTTATATATGTCTACAGATTTTGATAATTAACACACACACACACACAAATGGAGATATAAATTTACTTTTTGAAGAAAACATATTCCATGGTATAGGTTTCAATACCACAACAATATTATTTCTGGTTTAATAAATTTAATTGATTAGGATATAAATTAGTTCAATAAATAAATCATAAGCATAATTAGTTCATTAAATAAATCATAAGCACATACATATGGTGAGTTTTATTTTTACTCTCCCATGATATCAAATAATAATAATTTATCAAATACAATTTTTGCATCGATTTTTTTTTTCAAAAACATATTGAAACGCAGTATCAAATAGTCACGCAAAGAACGAGGTAAAAATTAACAGTTTACCTTAAGGCCAACTATATTTAGTTTTAAGAACTATTTTTCTTTACACATGCTTTATAATTGTATTATTCAATTATCTTAACTGCAGTATTTTAATTCAATAATCTATTTTTTTTTTATCATTTACAAGTATAAATTTAAAGATCTAATTTAAGAAAATATAAATGATTTTATATAGCTTAGTTAAATTGTTTTTTTTTGAAGTTCTAAAATGAATTGTAATTTCACTTTAAAACAGAGCTATAAATTTAATCATTTCTTAATACCTAGTTAAAAATAAAATTATTTTATCAATTTAAATTTCAATTTAATATTAATTTTGGTTCGATTATTTGATAAAAATAAGTATAATCAAATATTAAAATATAAAATAATATGGTGGGAATTATATATCTTGCTCAACTTTCCTATATGGATATAAATAATTTGTTTTTGTTTAATGTATATATCTCCTTGAATGCCTCCATAGTTCATGATGAGATAATGTTAGTATGATTATATGACTACAATAAATAAAACAAGACTTTCTGGAGTATGTATGACTTATAAATTCAAAATAAATTCCCATGAAATGAAAAATTAAGGCTTATTAGTTTTGAAATAATGATTCATCATGTCTCCTTATTTACTTTCCAAAATGAGAAGATGCAATACCAATCCATTTATAGATATTGAGTTTAATCTCTACCATTCCATTTATAGATACTGAATTTCTTCTAATCCAAAAAAGAAAAGGAAAAATCTATCACTTTACTGTATAATATTCTTTGCAATGTAGGTGCCGCCACAACTTTTATAGATTTTTTATTATTAATATAGATTTTCTGGTCAGTTTGCGTATACCTTGACTAGTTTTACGGGTCTTGAACTTACAACCATGCATGACTTTAGTAACTATTATATTAGCAATCCCATAAAGATAACAAACTCTTTTATCTCACACCTTTAGCCAACTATAGATAGTTAACACTTAAAGATTTCGATTTTATAGGTGCTGGAGATTATACAGTGTAGCATAAGTAGTGGTTAAAATAGATCTTTGAATCATCTACAAAATTCTTGGATAATTAAAGAGAATTCAAAAACATAAATGGCAAGGTAATGATTACAGTAGACTCGGAATTTACTATAAAGCAAATCATAGGTGCCGACATTATAATATTCTTGAACCACTTGTTCTTGTATTTGAGTTATATATTGCTACCATGAGTGGCTAGAGGGGCCGTGTGCAGTAAATGTAGACACCGATTATCAGTACCGATAACAAATTCCACAGAGTTTAAGTGCCCAACTTGCAATATGATGAATCCAGTTCCAATCTATAAACAGCGTCGTAACAGAGATCGGAGCATCAAAAAGTTAATCGTTAAGGTAAAGGAAAAGATTTCCGGCAATGATCTAACTAGTAGCAAAAACCCAGACTCGTTGAATAAGAAGCCTTCCCCTTTGGAAATTTCGGGGTCATCATCGGAGACAAGACCGACAGGGAAGCGAGCGCTGCTGATCGGAGTGATTTACAAGAGCAAGCACAAGCTTAAGGGGACAATCAATGATGTGAAGAGCATGAGAGAATTCTTGATCCTCAATTGTGGCTTCAAGGAGGAAAACATTCTGGTTCTGACATGTATTTCTTGTTTTCTGCTCTCACTTTTTTTCATTTCCTGCTACTGATTGAAAATATTCCTTTTGATTCGCATATGCTAGTTCACAGGATGAAATCAAGTTTACGAGGGATCTACCGTGGGACTCCAAGAACCTAGATGACCATTAGGGAATTGTAAATTTTTTATGCAGGAAACGCAGAAAGGAAGGAATTAACCATAAATTGGATGTGGATGAACTAGGGTACAATGTAAAATATAAATATGTAGACCGCACCACTTATATAACAAGTTTAGTCCTCTCTTTTTTTAATTTTTTTTTCTAGCCTAGCTTTTTCCTCAGTCATTAAAACTAGAATTTACTTAAATGAAGAAAACTATGAAATGCATAGCCATACTGTCTGCTTGTGTCCACCACCTATGGATTATTTCAACTATTACACAAGATAACTGCCCATCTAGATTTTCTTTTTGCTTTATTAGGAGTTTCGTAGATTAATCTTGGGTTGCATAATTAACCTGGTTGTCTGGAAATTTATTTATCGCAAAATACGTGAAAAATAATGCTCTGTTATTTGTTGCAATACAAAATGCAGATCAGGAGATAGAACCAGAACTAATTCCAACAAAGAAAAACATCCTGGAATCCCTGGAATGGCTCGTGAAGGGCTGTCAGGCAGGTGACTCCCTCGTGTTCTACTTTTCTGGTCATGGTGTGAGTCAACCAGATTTTGATGGCGATGAACGAGATGGGTTTTCCGAAACTATCTGTCCAGTTGATTTTATGACCGAAGGCATGATCGTTGACAATGATATTAATTCGGCCATTGTTTGGCCGCTGAAAAATGGTGTCACTCTTCATGCAATTGTCGATGCCTGTCACAGCGGAACTGTTCTTGATCTTGAGCATGTCTACAATAGACAAGAGTAAGAAGTCTCATCCCTCTGTTATAGATCATATTGTGTAACTTAACTAATAGTTGACATTTTTAGATGAGGCTAATTTTTAACATGGTATTAGATTTTTGTTGACCTAGCGGTCACGGGTTTGGAATTTTACCACCCCCATTCTATTTGATAAAAATCAAGCACAATGTAATATGAGTTTGTGTAAGTTTCAAGCCCAAAAGACCATCACTTGAAGGGGTGTATTAAAGATAATATAAATCATATTCTGGGACCATACTTCATAGTTTAATATTTTAGCTGAACTGGTTCTTTAACACTACACGTGTGTTATAAAGTTTGCAAGGTTCAACACATCTACAAGCTTCAGCTGCTCCTTTATTTCTTATCCTGCACTGCATAGTTTCACCTTTAAAGGCTGAAAATGCATATTTCTTCTTGCAACATAAACAAATGCGAAGATAACAGCCCTCCATCTGGAAATGTTAGGAAACATTCGGATGGCGGATTGGCAATATCTCTCAGTGCTTGTCTTGATAATCAAGTTGCTGCTGATACCACCGTAAGATAAACACTAGTTCAATAGTAATATTCTGTCTATTATCTAACTACAAATATGAACACTCTAATGTGATAAAATAAATATGATTAATTGTTCTGTCTTCAGAGGAAATATTTGGATTAGCTCATTAGTCTATTTACATAAATTTTCAGGCATTCACAGAAAAGACCATGAATGGAGCTATGACCTACCTTTTAATAAAATTTCTGAAGAAATATCAAGGGCTAACATATGGTGACCTACTTGATTTGATGCATGAAGAATTGGAGAAAGTTAATGAAAGCAGATGCTTTACTAGAAAAATATTTAAAAAATTCATGAAAAGAATGTTATTGCAGGTCATCTTCCATCATAAACTTGTTGTTTCCTTGGTTTAGAAAACATTTTCTTATGAATTCTCATTGTGTTGTTTGATGTGTGCAGAAGCCTCAAATCTCTGCTTCCAAACCATTTGATGTTTACAAGGAACATCTTATTCTGTGATCATGAGAGCAAATTACTAAAATACCAGCATGCCTATGACATGCGAGTCTCTATTTACCAGAATGCCTATGACATGGGAGTCTCTATTGTTCCCGAGGTGGGTGGCGGCGCAGTGGTATGAAGCTTGGGGCGTGCAAGCATGCCCCAAGTTCGAATCTCAGCAACCCTCTCGTAAGAATCTGGAACAGCCGGAGGTTTACGCATGTCCTAGGCCCACAAAATGCGTTTTCCAGGTCATGTGGTTCCCCGTTCCAAAAAAAGGATATCCAAAAAAAAAAAATACGAGTCTCTATTTATCTTACTCTTGGCAATCAGTGAAAATTCTTAACTACCAGGTGAAAGTTTTGTTCTTGATCAACTCTATGTCCCAAGATCGCTGAATAGTTCGAAACTGAAATGTTTTGGTTCTGATCAACTCTGAAATTGTTTATTCAAGCAATTTATTTGTGAATTTATATTTTTTGAGCGTCACAAGATGCAAAAATTATGAAATATCCTATGTGTACCATTGGTTGATATAGCAGACACTTCATTATATCTAAGCTCTTATCATGGATTTGTTAGACAATTTTATTTAGAGAGTAATGAGTACGCTTATCTAATTACTTCTCAAGTAGCATAGCATGATGACAAAAAACTTGTGATCTGCACAATAAATCTCAAGTTCGAGTCAAGGTATGCACCTCTTATAAGAATTTAGAACAACTAGGGTTTTATCAACTCACTTAGACTTACAAAGTAGGCTTTCGCATTATGGAGGTAGGTTTTCTCACACCCAAAAACAAATTGTTTATCTGATTAGGATTTAAGTATTCATATGTTGTTTCTCTACGTATTAGATAGTTGATGATGAATTGAATAAAAGTTGCAAAATCTTCCAAACGAAGAAACCTTTTCCTTTTTTCTAAAGTCAATAGACCCTAATATCTCTTTCAAACAAAAAGAACCCAACCCCTAATGCAAACATCGAAGATCTGCCTTTCGCCATCTTCCATGAACAGCCTCACCAGAGTAGTTTTACCACTCTTGAAACCAAAATGATTCATCCCAGTCATGACATGCCACCATAAAAGTTCCTTATAGCAACTCCCTTACCAGCTCCGATGTTGTCTCTCCATCACTTCATCCATCTAGTCATCAAACTTTGATTGAGCGACATGAAAAAAAAATATTAGTCAGGGAGAGCCAAATTCCATTTTTTAATTTGTTTCTTTTTTTTTAGATGTAATTTTATTTTATATTTATTTATATAAAAAGGTGGTAAAAAAGTAATAAATAGTGAAAAATGATAGTGGAGAGATAGAGAGAGAGATTCATAGACAGACTAGTCAGTACAACTCTGCATTAGTGATACTACATCAACAACTACGTACATGATCCGAAGAGGTTCACTAACGATAATATTTGGTGATTTGTGTCATCATCCAATTTTTGGATAACTCCCCAAAATATACTAAAAATAAAAAAAATAAAATAAAAGGGGCCGGCATGGGTAGAAAAATCAATGTGCAAATTTTGGTTCTTTTCAAGAATCTAATTGTATATCTTTTGTTCCAAAAAAATGAGAGAAAATACAAATTTGAGGTAAAAATTAAGTCAAAAATCATAATTATATTTTTTATAGGCCAATTTGATTTAATCATGGGCTAATTCAAAATATTATTATGTTTGAGAATTAATTTAGGGTCCAATTGAAGAATTTAATTAAGTGCAAGGATTTAATTATGTCTTAAATTGATCATATTAATTTTATTCAGGGCTTAATTGATGAAAAATGAAACTCTTGAATTTTATTCGGGTTCAATTGATAATTTTGGAATTTTTGGAGACCCAATTGAATTTTTTCCAAGTTAATTGTGCAAATTAAGGGTCAAATTGAAGTTTAATTGTCAATTGAGGGTCGAAATGCACAAATCAAAAGAGAAGGACTAAAATGAAAAAGGCACGCAAAAGTTAAGGTTAAGTTGAAATTTGGTCAGGGGTATAATTGCACAAAATTACAAATTTAAATCCAATTGGGGACGCAAGTAATACAATTACAAATTGGAGGACCAAAGTGTAATTATTCATTTACTATTGTCAACAACATGCCGCCCGACCACCAACAACCCCTCATGTAATGGCTTAGAACTTGTTGTTGGGTACACCATTCCTGATTATTCACTCGTTATGTATGTACATACAGTTGCATTCACATGCATTTATCATTGCATAACATATCATCATCAACTTTAAATATAGGTCCCCGAAAAGCTCCTATCAATCGACTCCAACAGAGAAATATGGAAGACGAAGAGCGTGCACGTCGGGATACTCATTTCCAACAGGAATTGGACTCTTTGAAGGCAAGCGTAGCTAATCTCACCAGCTTACTCGAGCAAGCATTGAGAAATACTTCCGGAGAGGGTCCTTCAACTAGACCCGCAACGGCTGCTCAAGCAGAAACAATGAATCACCATGAAGAGATGACAGGAGAAAAGGTTCAGGACCCGCAACGAGTACCAGCTTTTGTACAATCAGTATTGCTGATACCTGAGCCAACCCCAACAGTTATAGAAGCATCAGAGGGTATCGATCAAGATAAGATGGCGACGCTGGAAGCCAGGATAAGGGTCATTGAAGGGGTAAATTTATATGACCCAATAAAAGCTGCTGAAATGTGTCTAGTACCAAATGTTGTAATACCAAAGAAGTTTCGTGTCCCCGAATTTATCAAATACACAGGGACACAATGCCCTGTTACTCACCTAAAATCATACTGTAACAAAATGGCAGAAGTAGTCCATGATGAAAAATTACTGATGTATTTTTTCCAAGACAGTTTGAGTGGGGCGGCTTTGAATTTGTACATGAGATTAGACAACACCAGGGTCCGTAGCTGGAAAAATCTGGTAGACCTTTTCATCAAGCAATATAAGTACAATATGAACATTGCTCCTGACAGAACAAATCTATCCAACTTGGAAAAGAAGGGCAAAGAAAGCATAAGGGAATATGCTCAAAGATGGAGAGATCTCGCTGCACAGGTACACCCTCCACTTCTAGATAAAGAGATGGTGACCTTATTCGCCAACATACTAAGAACACCCTATTACGAACATGTGATGGGAAGTTCAGCGCGGCAATTCACGGATGTTGTAGCTGTGGCAGAGCGAATAGAGCAAGGAATTCGAAGTGGAAGAATCCTCGCACCTATGGAGAAAAATGGCTTTGAAGGCAAAAGAAAAGATGTCGAATATTCTGGAGATGATTATAAGGGTAGGAGCAACCAATTCCAAAACTCCCATCACCCCTCTTCTCAAATCTCCAACATCAATCTTCAAGCTAAAGATCCATCTAAAAATTTCCCGAAAAAAAATTACCAGAAAACCCAAGAGCAGCTACCTCCGCTATCTTTGCCTCTGAATGAGATTTATCAGAAGTTGGTAAGCATGGGGAAAATAGCTCCTGAACCCCAGACACCTTTGCAACCACCTTACCCTGATTGGTACAAACCCGATCTCACCTGCGAATACCATGCTGGAGCTGCAGGGCATAACATCCACACTTGTGGTGTTTTCAAGAAGAGACTCATGCATTTGATCAAAATTGGGTGGATAGCATTTGATTAAGGCAAGGTAGAGGAAATCCAGATCCTGCATCCAATTAAGCTTCACGGAGATGGGGTACCAAGTGTCTGCAACATGGAAAGTGAAATCAACAATAACTTTTTTTGTTGATAAAGTACTTCCATGATTCCCTTTTGTTTTGGTCATGTTTGGACATGGAACTTTTTGTGGTTAAACAAACCTTCCTTTTCAATGATCATCTATTCTCTAGTGTTTATGATGTGTTCTCGTTTTCATGCCTAAATAACGCAAACACTTCATCCAAAGTACCCATGATCCTATGATTTTATAAAGATTTTTGGCAAATTAAAGTCTAATACGAAAATGAATGCTAATTTGATGTTTATTTAATAAATGTGTTCTGGGAATTCAAAGGATTTCATTGAAGGGTGATCTCATACCACCAAAATCCACAGAATAAAGCTAATCTTTTAGCCAAACAAATAATCCAAAAAAAAAAAATCCAAAAACTCAAAAACTTGTTTTGCATGGAAAAGCAAAGGCTTATTGATTTGGATTGCATGTTTTTGATATGATGAGAGGCCATCTTTGATATGCCGTCATAAAGTCTCAAATATCCTTTGCAGTCCCTATTTGAGCCTAATAATTTTATTTTCTTGCTAATTAACCCTTACAAGGATCACACCCTACACTGGAGGGCAAGTGCAAAAAAAAGGCAAAAAAAAAAACAAATCCTCGATGACAAGTGACACCCGAAGAAAGTTGGGGGGGGCATAAACATAAAAACTTAACATAGAAAGCCCAAACAAAATGTTGAGGGCATGTCGTGAAAAAAAAAGCTCAAACAAAAATACTTGGGGGGCATGTCAAGTCAGCACAACGTTAGTGCCAAATATCAATGAAAAAGCCCAAACAAGTACCGGGGGGCACATCAAGGTCAAAGCCCGAACCAATACTGGGGGGCATGCTAGGTCACTATGAAAATCAATCATGAGGGCTAAGTGAAGTTCTAAGAGTAAGCACTAAGTGCACCTTAGTCTAAAAAACCCTTAAACACTTTTTGAGCCGAAAAATTGGGAAGAGAGTTTCGGTTACAGGAGGGTCGAGAAAAAAGGAGAAAAAACCTGCAAAAAAGGAAAAAAACGAGTGAAAAAATGAAGGGAGTACGTTACAGAGGAGGGACGGAAAAACAGAGTAAAAAAACGAAGGGAAGACTTCACAAAAATTTTGAATTTTTCTGTTTCCTCCCATCTACTCATCTTCATCCTCCCTCTCTGCCTTCATTTCTTTTTTTTTCCTCTCCCTCTTGCTCAACAGACTTCTGTCTCTTTTCTCTTCATTTTCGCCTCTCTCTCTCTAACAGACCGAGGCCCTCTCTCTCTCTATATTCCTCTCGGCAAGCCAGTTACCACCACCATAGACCACCCATATCCTTCCTTAGCCTCGCCGGAGTCTTCCTCTCGAACCCAGCAAGCCAGGCGTCGTCTCCGGTTGAAGAAACAGAGACAGCCCCCACCATAACCAAACCGACCGGCGACTTCAAACCCACATTCTGGCCGCCACAGACCTCCGTTTCCAAAACGACGACGACAGGAAAGACCACCTCGAGATCCTCTACAAGTCTGTGTCATCAGGTAACCATATCGTTGATGTTGGACACTTTGCATGAACAGCACATGCACTGTTCTTCTTCTTCGTTTTCGGTTTTAGTTTTTTTTTTCTTTTCTAGATCGGGCCGGGTTGACCCGACCCAGCCCAAGATCAACTGGGCTTCCAGCCCACGATGGCTGGAAGCCCAGTCCACAGTGATGCGGGCTTCCAGCCCGTTCAGGGTGGGCTGACAGCCCATAGTGGCTGTTGCCCAGCCCAATAATAATAAAAAAATAAAAAAATAAGAAAATAAAATATATATATATATATATTTATACTTTTGAAAGACATATATTTATTATTATTATTATTATTACAAAAAAAATTCAAAATACAAATGTTTTCTTGCATACGGCCGAATCCCAAAATTTTTCTCATGGTATTTTTCGTAAAAAAATATGTTGCATATTTTTCCATATTTTTAAAACGAAATTTTAGATATCGTAACCGGTTTGCGATTATCCATTAGTATTCGGCCAAAATATCAAAAATAATTCAACATCCTTTCGGTTTTAGCTTTCGTGGTGTAAATTTACATTGTTAAAATACACCCGCTAATAAAATATTCTTACTACGGTGTAAAATTACATTGTATAATACATCCGTAGACTAAAATAATTTTAACTACGGTGTAAAATTGCATTGTAAAATATATTCGTAGATAAAATAAAACTTATAACTGCAGTGTAAAATTACATTGTAAAGTACACCCGCAGAGAAAAAAAATGTTTTATTTGAAAATGCAGTGTAAAAATTCTAACCTAGAAAAAACAATCAAACAACAATGCAGCTTACCTTAGGTAGGGTGCACTGGGGGTGATGCGTCTTCCCCTTGCACAATAAGTCTCCTTACCCTAGAGTCTCGCAGACTAATGGGTTTCTAATGACCTTAATACTAGGTGGCGACTCCCAATATTTATAGTTGTAAATTTTACGACTATTAAACCCCATATTTTCACCTCGTGCCATTGTCCCCCCGAATCCAGGGGTGAAGGCGGGGCGCGAAGTGCGTCCAAAATCGCCGTCTCGACAATTTGTATCACACAACCTTTGTAATGGCCAAACACACTTGAATGATATTCGTCCCATTAAAAGAGACACTTTGCATCAAATTTAGACATTTAATCGATTAAATCCAACTAATTAGCCTATTTCTCAATCCTTCACCATTTTTCATAGATGCTTTCTCTCCCCTCTATCAAAATTAAAGGCTAAATGAATCAAAGAATTTTAGAAAGCTTTTAAGGAAAGAAGATTCTTTAAAAAAACATTAATTACATGTATTTTTCTAAGAATAAAAGGGCTATCATTTTACGTTACTTTCAATTTTATTTTATTTTTAAAAAATATTAAGCACTCACCTAATATCATAATATTTGTTTTTGAGATCATAATAACCGTATAGAACAAAACATATCAAGAATCTCAATTGTCACTCAATGTAATATTGAAGTACAAAATTGAAAAAAAGATTTAAAAATAAAATAAGTATTTTCCCTATTCACAATGATTAGTTTGAAGGAGGTAATGTTTTTTTTTTAAATCCCTTATTTTCTTTAATACTAGTTTATAGGAATGACTTATAATAATGGTAAGATTATTTTTTTTTAAAAAAAATGAAATTTCTTGTATTCACTCCTTACCTATGATGGTTTAAAGTGAAATTGCTATTTTTAAGACGACTCGAAGAACTGATAAAAAAATTCTAGGGATGAAATTCCTATTTTGAAGACATAAATTTGTTAAAATAACAATTTTAGTAGTGTAAATATGGAAAAAATGTTATTCTTACAATTCATTTGTATTTTAGTGCCTGTTTGGTATTATGGTATCATAATTCTTTCAAAGTATTTTTCGCTTAGAAATACATCTAAAGAAAAATATTTTGTTTAGTGAAGTTTTTTCAACCACTTTCCTAAATGGTTTCTTAATATATGTGGTATTAATACAACTACTTACTCATAACTAATTTAATTAGTTCTTTTATAATATAATCATGTTATTAATTATACAATTATAATGAATAATTTATATAAAAAATATAAATTAATGAAGTAATATGAAAGTTAAAAGATAAAACGTTAACTTTTAAAATCAAATTTTATTTATTTGAATATTTTCAATTTAATATTAGATTTTTAACATTTTGATTTTTAAGATTTTTTAAAAAGAAATTGAAAATAAATATTTTAAAAAAATAAACCCAAAATTTAAATTTTATATTTTGAAATATAAAAAAATTACATTTATAAATATATTCTTATACTTAAAAATTTCTATTAGTATTTTATTCTCTCTAACCTTTATTTTATTTACCTTAAAGTTTATCATAAATCATTCTAGTTTCAATTTTCATGATTTTGATGATTACACTCTCATGTTTGCATTCCATGTTGCTATTATAGTGGTTATTGAATAGAAATCAAATCATCAAGTGTAGAGAAAAGAGTCTCGTAGTTCTATTCTTGGTCACAAGATCATTAATCATAATCATTATTGTATGAGAATCGTTACAATTGTCTTTCCAACTATCTATTTCCTTGTCCATGTTTAATTTGTTACTTAGAACTCTTCTGACCAATTGACATATCTTTATAAATCAAATGTTTCATATCTTTCCCCAAACAAACACAATTAGGGATAGATCGATGAGAGGTAAATGTAATTGATGAGAAGGCACTTTGTCTTGGTATGATCAATTGACATTAACCTTTAAATCTTGCGACTTAATGATATCAAAATAATTTTATAAAAAATAAATTAAAATAGATTATATACTCAATAAAACCGATATTAAATAAAGCACGATATTATGATATAAAATCAAAATTGAAAAAGTACCCAAACAAAATTACGGAATAAAGTGAAAAAGAACTTAGCTTTTCATTGTTAATCCAAGCCCTCCTAGTATATGCCTAGAATTACACTGTAAGTTAAACAGAATGGGTTTTATAACAATGTTTTTCACTGTTCATAGCATTGTTCATCAAAACTCAGATATATTGTGGAATGTAATAGTAAAACGTTAGAATACGATAAGTAACATTTTTATGCTAGAACAACAACCAACTGACTTTGGTCGAATGGTTAAAGCGTGCGCTGCAAAGGTTCACGAAAGAGTCGAATCACGCCAACCACAAACACATAAATGGAATTGCATAGTCATAATATAAGTATTATTTGTATGCTTCAACTGCACAAAGAGGTCGCTTGGCCGACTGACGAAGGCGTGTTGCTTCCCCTTCCCCCGCATCTACAATTTGAAATCACTGTTCATTTCTATTTGAAAAAGTTATTTTTTTTTAAATCGGGCTTCTTTGTTTTTTTTTTAATAACCGGTGTTCGGGCCAGCAAACACACAACATGATTAATCTTTGAACCTACTTTTTTTTAACATTTTTTTTATGTTTTTTTTCCACTTATACATTTTTTTTCTATAAACGGATTGTCCAGGACAGTTTACGCGCACAATGATTTTTTTCACACGTATAAAATTTTTTTAATCTCTAGACCCACTTCTTTTTCACATTTTTTTTTAGTTTTGTTTTTTCAATTATACATTTTTTATTATTTCATTAATTAAATGTTTATTATTATTATTATTATTTCTCTTTTTTATTCTTCAATTTAAATAATTTCTTCAAATATAATAATTTTTTTTTAATATTGCTATGTATGGAATTTTCTAATTATTATAGATAAGACATGCAACATAATGATAATGATTATTTGTAAATTTTATTTTCTTCTAGGTATGTCAAACTAATTATATATTTTGATATTTATTTAATATTAGAGTCTTAATATATATATATATATATATATATATATAAATGACCTAAGCTTTTTTGGAAACAAAATTGATATCATTGTTCTTAAATATTGTTAATATAATAATATGAAAATACAAAATATATGAAATTTTTTTCTCTAACAATAAATATGGTCACACCAATTTTTAGTATTTTCACTGTTATTAAAGTTATGTTTTTTAATGCTTACATTTTAATATATGTTGGTGGTAATTTCATAAATAATAGTTTATATATTTTCTGTTTTTTTATTCTTCAATTCAAATAATTTTTAAGAATCTAATAATATTTATTTTTATTTTGTTATTTATTTAGTTTTTTAATTGTTTTTTTCTTAATATTGTTAGGTGTTGAGATTTCTTTTTCTTCTTCTTCTTCTTCTTCTTCTTCTTCTTCTTCTTATTATTATTTTGAATGCCTTATATAATAATAATAATAATAATAATAATAATAATAATAATAATAATAATAATAATAACAAGAAGAAGAAGAAGAAGAAGAAGAAGAAATCTCAACACCTAACAATATTAAGAAATCTAATAATATTTATTTTTATTTTGTCATTTATTTAGTTTTTTAATTGCTTTTTTCTTAATATTGTTAGGTGTTGAGATTTCTTCTTCTTCTTTTTATTTTTATCATTATTATTATATAAGGCATTCAAAATAATGATAATGATTATTTGTAATATTTGTTTTCTTATAAATATGTGAGACTAATTATATATTTTGATATTTATTTAATATCAACACCTTAATATATATGTATAAATATAAATAAATAAACAAATTCTATATTTATTATTTTCAAAGAATAATAATTTATGAATAATATTGTAAAATATTTTTAATATAATAATATGAGCAATCAATTTTACAATCATTTTTCTATATAGAAAAAAATAAAATTTCTAACAGCTTTTATCAAAAGAGTTTTAGGAGTAACAACATTCAATCGCTTCTTTGAGGAAAAAAACTTGTTTCAATATATTTTATAAATTATAATTTTACTAATTAAATATTATAATAATAAATTACAACACGCACAAAATTAATCAGTTTTTATATAAATAAAAAAGTCAAGCGCATCGCGTGGCAAATTCACTCGTAATTCTTTGTAGCTCAAAGGTCTTCAAAGGGATATTTTCTATGGTTTGAAAGTCAATTTATCGGATGCCATCTTTTGAGAATTAGGAGAACCTTTTTGTATAAGTCACCTTAGCTTTAATTAGAATTTAAAAGTAAAAAAAGTCTTCTATAGCAAGACAATAATTTTTTTTTTATATATATATATATATATATATATATATATAATTATTGTCTTGCTATAGAACAACTCTCTCATAAGACGATTACTGGTAAGATAGCACATAAACTGAGAGAAAAAAACATAGAACATAATTAAAGTGGATGACGATCATTGTTCGAGATAAACATAGTACTCTTTTTTTTTTCTCTTTTTTGTTCTCTTCTTCCTTGAGAAAGTAATTAAGTTTTTTATTTAAAAATAATATAAGTAATATTTTAAAATATCACCTAATAATTAAAATTAAAATAATTTTTTAACATAGCTTTAATGATTAAACAAGCACAAGTACAAATCTCAATATCTTATTATTATTCTTTCTTTTAATTAATATGCAAATTTTTGGTCTAAATGTTTTTATTTTGGAATGATTTCTCACTTCTTCTAGGGAATGTGCATAATAATATGGCCGGTAGATTTCGAATCTAATAAACCAATAAAGCAGCTGTTCCATTGGCAACCACTGAAATAAAGTGAACATGCAGGCATCTGGTTCTACTCACCTTTTAAAGCGATGGAAGAAGGTAGACATGAATGGTTACGATTCAGAGATGGCACTGAAATTCAAGATTCCTGTATTTTGTTTTTAGCTTTTTTCCACTACAAGGTTATACGTGTTGTACCATACAACTAGATATTAACCGGTGCCTGACCGGAATTATATTTCTTTTAATATAAAAAATCAATATAAAAAATATTAATTGTGAGAGATTTTTTTATTATAATATAAATGTGTATAAAATTCTTGTGAAGTGATAAATAAAAAAAATAAACATTGTCAAAGAAAGATCGACAAAACAAAACGAATGAATACGAAATAAAAAATTGAAAGAATAAGGTTTGAAATGAAAAATAAAATACATAATGAATTCCAATCGAATGACAAAATTGAAACAAATAAAAACCTTGGGATCGAAACAAATAAAGATAAAAAAATGCAGTTGAATTTTATTAAAAAATTAAAAGAATAAGGACTAAAATGAAAAGTTGCATATATGACCAATTTCAATTAGAGGAAAAACTTTAAACAAATTGTAACATGCATACTGAAAAAAATAGAGGACAAAATTAAAACAAATTAAATGCTTATCAAAAAATTATAGGAACCAAAAATGAATCAAAAATCAAAAGAATTAAGGACTGACATAAAAACCAACATATATAATCACTTTCAATTGAAGAGCACAATTAAGAAAATCAACATTTTCATTGAAGAAATCAAGAATAAAAATGAAATCAAAAGAACAAGTACCTATAATTTCTCGAGGCAGGGGAGAGAAAATGGAGAAAAAACCACACTACCCCTGGCTCCAGGCATTTTTTTTGTCTTTTTCGGGGGTTATGTTATTATTTTCACTGTGCATAAATTTATGAAAGATGAAAATACCCAAACTTGTGAAATCCGATCCGTTCTGGCCGGAACGTCCTGTTCCACTCAAACATCCGGGACAAAACGGCGTCGTTTTTGTTCCGGTTTGAATTCCGATCAGATCCAGAAAATCCGGCCCAATTCTGGCCGGAACGCTCCAGTTCTGTACCGGGCGTTCCGTTCCGACAAACTTTATTTATTGGTTAACAGATACGTAACAACCCTTCTCATCTTTATTTTGAGATGATTTCAAGGAGTCGCGTCAATATTTATTGCGAGGAATGGTGGATGATGGGAAAATTATAAATCATTAATTTATATATTAATTTCCTTGTAAACTTAATTAATTAATTATATATTAATTTTCTTGTAAACAAAATTATAAATCATTGATTTATATATTTATATACAGAACATAATCTATGAATGAATTCCATATTAATTAATTATATAATTTTTTCAAGAATACACACACTAGACAGAATGAGAGAAATGAAAATGTAGTTCTCTTGTGTTACAATTTGCATTATAAATAAAATGAGATAGAGCGAGGCCAAAGTGAAATATTCAATTAATTAGAAAAGAAAAGGCAAAGGAAAAGAGAAAAGAAGGATTATTTTATGAGTAGTTATATTGATAGTAAATGTATTTGTTTATCTTGTAGTGACTTTTATTTATTTTCTATTGAAATATTTTTTGTTGTAATTTTCATTTTAATTTAATTTTCTAGAAATGATCTAAATTTATTTTTCTTGATTTTTACTTCAATTTCAAGACATGTTTTTTTCTTATATATAATTAAATAAATATGAACAGTACAAAACCAAAATGGAACGGGACCCTTAACGGATTTACAACTTTGAAAATACCCCCACTATTCCGCGATGTTTTCTTAGCACCCAAGGGTAAAATCATAGTTTTGTTGTGCAATAAAATTGGAAATACCATCCATGTCCCTAGAAAATGTCGAAAATGACCTTGGTTCCAGGAGTTAAATTTTTTCGATCCTAGGATAAAATAGTAATTTTACTATCATAATCCACTATAATCTGTGTTTATGTACACAGTGCAAAAACTTACCGTAAAAGAGCAACAACAATTATATTTTAGCTAATATTTATGCATTGTAAGGTATCTATTCCTACAATATGATGGACTCCTAGAGAGATTTCTTAGGGATCAAAAGTAGAAAAACAAAGCGTATTTATATAGTTAGGAATCTCAAATTATAGTGTAAATATCCCGATAATGAACAAAATTTAGAAGAAATATCAATATAAAATCACAAATATTTTTGAATGACTCTCAAAATGTTTGGATTTTTTATATTAAAGTTTTAGAAAGAATTTTGTATTTTTAATATCAATTTTATTACTTATGGCGTATATCTACAACCCAGTATTATACAAAATTATTGGGAAAATATACTAGAATATATAAAATATTTTGAAATACAAATTTGATTTTTTAATATTTTTATTATTATATTATTCACGCTCAAGTCTCTCTCTCCCCCTTCCCGCTTCGGAAAGGCAAATACAACTAGCCTGGACAAGAATTAGATTCATGCACTGTTTAATATTCTCCACATGAGGATGACATCAAGTTTGATCTTGGAAAGTTTAGTTGGATTTGACTATGGCAGTTGGTTCATTAAGATTTAGCGAACTCTAAACACTGAGTGCACCTAGCTAGATTACGAGTAGGCTCAGAGTTAATCAAAATCAATGGAAGAGAGAAAGACTAAAATTCTTTTATTCCTCCAGAGCCGACATTCTAATATTCCAGTGCTTTAAACAATGTTGTGCTAACCTTTTTTAATCGCTTGGAAAGGGATCCTTCATGTATTGTATATGCTACTTGTGTGGATAACAATAGAGACCACATCATGATGGAAGCTAGAAGGGTATACATAGGCAACGATTATCATTAACGACAGAAAATTCCACCGGAGTCAGGTGCCCGATTTGCAATATGATGAATCCAGTTCCGAACTCTGAACGTCGAAGTAGAAAAGATTGCCCAATAGCAGAGGATTAGTAGAAAAAATCCAGAGTAGTTGAATAAGATGGCGCTTCCCTCTTCAGAAATTTGGCGGTCATCGCCGGGGACAAGGACAGCAACGAAGCGAGCACTGCTGATCGGAGTGACTTACAAAAAGAAGTACATGCTTAAAGGGACTGTCAATGATGTGAAGAGCATGAGAGAATTATTGATCAAGAATTTCGGTTTCAAGGAAGAGAACATTCAGGTTCTTACAGGTATTTTTATGTAGATTATTATTGCTGTATGTAAGCCATCCTTGTTCCATGTGCTCAAGACCATTGTTCATTCTCTTGTTTTCTGAGCTACACTCTTTTCCTTTGATATATCATTCCTTCTGATTTGCGTAGGCTAGCGGATGGGAAGCGATAAAATTTATATAAAATTCATGTTGTCGGAATATTTTACTTCTATAATTGTGCATTCTTTGTGGGAAATGAGAGAAATGAAAGAACTAATTATTATTTTGCTCAGATATTAACTAGACTGAGGCCCTTTCCAATTTAGAAATGTAAATTCAAGGCCTATTTGACGAGACAAATAGCTATTATTTTGCAATGTGAACTTCAGAACAGGGTACCACAAGGAAAAACATTGTGGAATCCATGGAATGGCTCGTCAAGGACTGCCAGGCAGGTGACTCTCTCGTGTTCTACTTCTCTGGTCATGGCATACGTAAACTAGATTTTGAAGGCGATGAGCGCGATGGGTTTGATGAGAATATTTGCCCGGTGGATTTCCTGACAGAAGGCATGATCAGTGACAATGAAATCAATTCCCTCATAGTATGGCCCCTGAAAAAGGATGTCACTCTTCATGCAATCGTCGATGCTTGTCACAGTGGAACAGTTCTTGATCTTGAACATGTCTACAATAGGGAACAGTAAGTTTCATCCATTGTGCCACACGACACAGTTTAATCCCCTAGGGCTTCTTGTTAAACATTCAAATTTACTGCTTGCAACAGAAGGATATGGGAAGATAACAGCCCTCCATCTGGTAATGCAAGGAAACATACGGACGGTGGATTGGCTATTTCACTCAGTGCTTGTCAGGATCATGAAATTGCTGTCGATACGTCTGTAAGATATGCAGTTGATCGATTTGATTATTCATCTGTCTCTAGAGGAATCACTTGAATTAGCTCACTTCTCTGTATACATAAATTTTCAGGCATTCACGAAGACAATGAATGGTGCTTTGACCTACCTTTTAGTATACAATTTGAAGAAATATCCTGGATTAACATATGGTGACCTACTTGACTTAATACATGAAGAGTTGATCAAATTCAACGAAGGTGGATGCCTTCCAGCAAAATTCTTTCGAAAAATATTCAAAAACCAGTTATTGCAGGTCAGCTTCTAACACGGAGTTAATATCTGTGCATAGAATTTGATAGACAACTAGTTCACATTTTATTGTATTACTCTCTCATGATTTTCCCTGTTGTCTGCAGACTCCTCAAATATCATCTTCCAAGCAATTCGATGTTTACAATAAACATTTTCTCTTGTAATGATAAATTAGTTTAAGAAATTGAGTAAATGGATCGTGAGAGCAAGGAATGAAGAAAAGTCTTCGACACCTCCGAGTCTCCAATAATAAGTCTCCAATATTAACTTGATCAACGCAAAATCGATGCTCATCCGAAAACCATTTTGGACGTACAGTTTAACTCTCTCAAAACAAGGAAGCTGGGTATAAATGTCTTCAACCTTCTTGATTGAGCTGAAAGGAGAAATTTGTGTTCATCAAACTTTTGGCGAGCAGCGAATATCTTTCAAGATTTGTTCGTTGTGATAAGGGAATAATAGATGAGTCCCGAACCTCCAAAAGTAAACCTTTTGTTCAGCATCAACTTCTATTTTCGCCTTGGCTGTAATGTTGAGATATTTTTTGAAAATGTTTTCATTTCTTACTTAAACCCTAATAATTCCATGTCAAAAATGTTGTTTAAGCAAACTATTTTTCTTCTTTTGAGTTTCTAATGTTTATATATATATATATATATATTAAAAAAAAACTAGATGGGTATGTGATCGCCCATCCAGATATCAACTCCGCCTGTGTTTTGTGTTTACTTGAGAAGTATAGTTTTCTCTATGTTATATGTTATTGAATGTGAAACAACTTAGGCTATATATAGCCTTTACATGCACTGCAATGGAATGAAGTAAAACATGGATAGAAAAACTAAAACAGAAAATTAAACTAACCAATTATCCTATGACTAATAGATCCTTATATGACAGAATATTGGAAACTACTCAGTCAAGATTCTATAATATAGGATTTATTCCAACAAACATAAACATAATCTTCACATTCTCCCTTTAATTGAATGCAATTAAGCAATCAGTTTATATCTGAGCTTGAACACACTCCAAGTTGAGCATCCCTTTAAAAACATCCAACTGTAATGGTTTTGTTAAAATATTTGTAATATGTTCTTGAGTTCCATAGTGAATCAAATTTACCTCTTCTTTTCCAGTGAGCTCATGTCGAAAATGAAATAGTATATCTATATGCTTACTCCATCCATGCATAATTAGGTTTTTTGATAACTTGATAATTGAGTTATTATCACAGTATATTAGTGTAGATTCATATTGTGAACAACTCAATTCATGAAGTAGTCTCCTTAATGACACAGCTTGGCATGTGCATGATGCAACAACAATGAATTTAGACTCAGTTGTTGAAAGTGTTACTACTAGTTGTTTCTTGGAGGACCATGTAATAGCTGCTTAGCCATATGTCATAACCTAATTTTTGGGTTATTCCCGAAAATCTATCCAATTTTTACAGCTATAAAACACACCCTATTTCACCACGGGCCGTTCTCCCCCAATTCGGGAATGGAGGGGCGTGAAGCACGAAAAAATCATCGTCACAACACCATACATGAAAATATATCTTGAATTACTCTTTGATCACCCACATCCTCAACATAATCACAGTCACTGTATCCTACCAAAAATTCTTCCTTCAATCCTTTCCTGTCAAACAAACCATAATCTATAATTCTCTTCAAGTATCATTTCCACTATAGATTAAGTCATAAACATGGAGACTCGACGATTGATGCGACCATATTATTTGATAAGTTCATCCATATTTACATAGTGTTTTGCATATGTTTTATGTATAAAATGCTTTCATATTCTTTATTTTATGTTTTGAAGGCATTTTTGGATGAAAGATGCAAAAAAGAGTATATTGGAGGTAATTGGCAGATTTAACGTTCAGTCGATGTTTTGTGCAGAGCGTGAGTTCTAGATATCAAAATGAAGTGATTCTAGTGACATTCAAAAGCTAACATCCATACCTTTCTAGAAATGTAATGCAATAAAAATAAAAGGAAAAAGATCATGGAATGCGAAGCCTTCAAAGTCAAATCTCGCATTCTGCCAATACTGACCTTTGGCCATTCAAAATTCAATATCTCGAGCTACAGAGCTCCGATTGATGCAAACACAATTGGATTGGATTCAGAACTCAAAGACCTATAAACGTTCCAAATTTAAGCTCAAAACAATGTCATATGAAAGAGATATGAATTTTACAAGGGAAAACTAAATTCTGCCAACTTAAGGAAGGACTATTTGGTAAAATAGACATTAGGGTTTCTAAGCATATATAAAGGAGAGGAGGAGCAAGGAAGTGGCGGCGACCACAAGATAAAACACAAAATCTTGATCCTCCAAACCCAAAATCATGTGTTCTTTTATCTTTCTATTTAGTTGTTCAATAAACATGCAAAGCTAGATTCTTTTTCTTGGATGCCGGGACACAAACACCTTTGGATTTCAAGAACCAGTGAGATTTATTCTTCCTTCTATTTTCAGTTTATGGTATGAATGAATATATTTGTTTTCCTATGCATATTTCCTATGATTGTTATTGATGATTGCTAGAGCGAACTCTAAGTTATTGTTGTGAACAATCTATTTGTAAGTTTAATATCAAAGCTGGAGTTCGATATATGAACTTGTGAAACAACTAAACTTGATAATTGTAGCGTAACTACATTATTGAACTTAGGGAGATCATTTGAATAAATTGACACAAGTTGCAGACAACTTGTATGTTAATCTTGATAAAATTGTCTAGTTCTTAAAGCTACCATTAAATTGAATCATTAGTGTGGACACTTTGATTGTTTGTTGGTTAGGATTGGTTATACATGGATTCGTTAATTAATCATGTTAAGAAAAGATAAAATTTCAGAACATAAACTGCATTTTTGTTTCAAGGATTTGTTCTAATTTCCGTAGATGGATGTATGCTTGTGACCAAGGTTTGTTTTCTTGATAAGTTTCGGTTTTAATTGATTTTTTTGCTAGTTTAATTGCTGCCATAGTTTAGATAATCACAAACAAAATCCCCCAATCGCATAACATACAACATAAAAATCTGACTTGAAACTTCCTTGTGGGATCGACCTCTTGCTTGTCTGTATACTATCTTGTGTGTTTTAAGCTAGGGTAATTAATTTATGCTGACCGCGACATCGCAACAAATTTTGGTGCCATTGCCGGTGAGGTAATTTTAGTTGATTGTTGTGCTTGTAATGTTAGTTTTATTTGCTGTGATTCAAAAAAATAAAAAAAGAAACAGAATTTTTGCTTGCGACAGTCATTGTTCACTTGTGCACGGTGCTTTTCAAAACAGAGTTTTGGTGGAATTAGGTATCGATATTTTGTTTCTGAAGGAAAAGGACATTTTGAACAAGACTGGTGATAAGTCACTAGCCCCACCCTATTGAGGCCAAATTCCTCTTTGTTCTAGTGTTTTTAGACAGTTTTAGTTTTCTACCAGTAAAATTTTGGTACAATTTGCATTGTTTTTAATCTTTTGTGTGGTTATTTTCTTTTGAGTTTTCTTAAGAGTTTATACCCGTGACCCGTTCTACTAATCAAATTTAAGTGCAGGTTGATCTTGAAATAGAAAGCACTTTACGTAGGTTGAGAAAGGAAGCTTGCCTCAACACCATGGCTATTGCACGACAACAAACACTCAAGGAGCTTGCTGCTTCTAACGTGGAAAATCAACCATTGTGCATAAACATTGACAATAATGTAAACCTTGAGCTCAAATCTAGTTTTATACATTTGTTACCAACATTTAATGGTCTTGCAGGAGAAGATCCTCATACTCATATCAAGGAGTTCCATATGGTTTGTGTTGGCATGAAACCGAATGGAGTTGATGAAAAACAAGTTAAGTTGAAAGCTTTCCCTTTCTCTTTGAAAGGGGCAGCAAAGGCATGGCCTTTCTATATTCTCCTAGGATCTATTTGAACTTGGAATGCTATGAAGAAGATTTTCCTGGAGAAATATTTTCCAAGCATCTCGAGTTGCCAATATAAGGAAAGAAATATGTGGGATTCGACAATCTCATGGAGAGCCACTTTCCGAGTATTGGGAAAGATTTGAGCAACTATGTATTAAATGCCCTCATCATCAAATACCCGATCAGCTACTCATTCAATATTTCTATGAAGGATTGATGCCTAGTGACCGTAGTATCATTGATGTTGCAAGTGGAGGCACATTGGTGGATAAGACACCCGAGGTCGCACGCCAATTGATCTCAAACATGGCAGCCAACTCAAAACAGCTTTGGCACTCGTGGAGACCTCTCCAACAAACGAGTAAATGGGGTAAGTATTTCTAACCTTGAAAATAAAGTTAATGATCTTACTTCTCTTATGCGTTCTTTGGCTTGTGGAAATGTGCAACGGTGAAAGTTTGTAGCATATGCTCCTTACAAGGACATGCTTGGATATGTGCCCAACAATGCAAGAAGATTACATTGAACAAGCTCATGCAATTGATGGAGCATTCAACGGACAACCCCAGCAGTAAATATGATCCCTTTTCCAACACGTATAATCCTGGGTGGAGAGATCATCCCAACTTACGCTACAACAACCCATCCCAACAAGGCAATCCAGCCAACAGCTCCATCCACATGGATTTCAGCCCCAACAAAATTATCAAGCAAGACAACCCGCTCCATCCACAAACTCCAATGTTATGGGGTCATCATCCAATGATGAACTTCGTGAGATGATGAAAACTTTGGCTTCTAATACTGTTACCTTGCAACAAAATGTCATGTTTTTCAACAATAAATGGGGCAAGTAACTTCAAGTGTAGGAAATTGGAAGCATAAATAAATGGAAAATTACCCTCCCAAGCATTGAATCCAAAAGAGAATGTTAGTGCTATCATGTCGCGAAGTGGGAAAGAACTTGAAGAGAAAAAGTTGAAACAAATTGAGATGGAGGAGGAGGAAGAGATAGAAACTGAATTGAGTACAAAGAAAGAACATCCTCCTCCTACACAAACCGAAACAAAGACAAACACTCCAAAGGTAACTTTTCACTCAATTAATTCCGGTTTTAAAACAAATCCACCCTTTCTCGTGAGTTCTTCTAGGTCAAAGAAAGAAGACAAAGAAAAAGAGATCTTAGAGGTTTTCAAGAAAGTAGAACTGAATATTCCTTTGCTTGATGCTATCAAGCAAATTCCCAAGTATGCAAAATTCTTGAAGGAGTTGTGTACTACCAAGAGAGCTTTCAAACTGAAAGGTCATGAAGCGGTAAGTATGTGTTTTGATTCAATTTAATGGTAGCTTTAAGAACTAGATAATTTCATCAAGATTAAAATTTATTCAAATGTTCTCCTAAGTTCAATAATGTAGTTCCGTCACAATTATTAAGCTTAGTTGCTTCACAAGTTCATATATCGGAACTCCGGTTTTTATATTAAACTTAGCAATAGATTGTTCACAACAATAACTTAGAGTTCGCTCTAGCAATCATCAATAACAATCATAGGAAATATGCATAGGAAAAAATATATTCATTCATACCATAAACTGAAAATAGAAGGAAGAATAAAATATCATGATGTGCTACAGTGCAAAAAGTTTTGAATAATCAATACCATGCCTACGTGAATACCAAAGTTGTTAGTTTCGCTTTTGTTGGTGTTTGTGCGCCCTTTCGGGGTTATACTGATAATATATAATTAATTATATATATGAAAAAATTAAAATATTAATTTAACAAAAATAATTCAAATTTAAGATAAATTAACTTTAAATTATATGATACAAACACAAAGTGAACCAAATATTATCAAAATTAGAAACCTTTATAAAAATTGTCAACTATTTAGTCCATCACAACGGTAGGTAGGGACAGAAAATAATTATTTTTTTTTAAATTGAATTTTTATTGAGGTGCTGGGGTGTTTCAATTTAATTATTTTATGAAAAAAAGATAAAAAATATATATAATTTTTATTTTTTATAAAATTAAAGTTGAAGCAACAATTTTATTTTTTTAATAGTATATCTTTTTTTTATTTTTATTGTATTGATGTTGGTTATCGCATTTTGAATATATCTCGTAAACAATACTATATATATATATTAAAAGGTTTAATTAAAAAAATCGATTTGATTGCGCTAGATTAGATGAAAAAAACAAGTCAGAATTCAGAAATGGTCACATTAGTGACCCATAATTTGTCCAAATAAACATCGAGAATTATTTTTTTCTAAGGCATAGACAAAATAATACCGGCACGTTTCGGTCAGTATTTGGCCGAAAAATCCGGAATGGGATGGAATTTAAACCGAGGTAAAAATGATGTTTTGTCTCATTTTTTTAATTTGTACGAAATATTTTGGTTGTTTCGGCCGAAACGAAACAAATCTGGCAACTATGGTGTTTACCCTTTAGCTATTAACTTGGCTTTGTATTTATCAACCTCTCCATTTTGATTAATATTTGTTTTGAAAATCCACTTAACTCTAATTGTTTTTCCTCCTTCAGGAAGATCAGTGTGCTCCCATATACTATTTCGTTGAATGGCCTCTATCTCAGCATCTATGGCTCTCCTCCATTTGGAGCTTTTGATAGCATCATCATAATTAATTGGATCATTGTCAACAATTAGAGCAACATAAGCTCCATTTTCTTCATCTGTGATTTTTTTTCCATTGATAAAATCAATTATCCATCCAGGTGCTCTTCTTATCCTAGTTCCCTTAGTTGTTGTTGCCTTAGGTTCAAAAAAATTTATTTATGATGAATCACTTTTTAGTGACTCATATTGATAGGCTTGGGGTGAGTTATTTTCCATCTCTTAATTGTTTATAGATCATTGATGATATGTTGATCTCCCCCTACTACTCCAATTCCATCCTTCATCTTCATTAAAAATAACATCCCTACTAATTACAATTTTCTATGTAATTAGGCTATACAACCTGTAGGTTTTTGATTCTTCACTCACTTTAAGCATTACACAGTTTATAATTTTAGCATCCAACTTAATGCGTTAAACGTCACTCACATGATTATATACCAAGCAACCAAATATTCTAAAATAGCCAACAGTAGGTTTTTGTCCACTCCAAGTTTCTTCTAGAGTCATGTAAGACTGCAAAAGTTGGACATCTATTCAGAACATGATTGCTCCAGTTTACTGCTTTTGCCCAAAAATAATTGGGAACTTTCTTCGAGGTGAGCATACTACATAGCATATTCATAAGGGTACAATTTTTCTTTTTGGCCACTCCATTCTGTTGTGGAGAGTAAGGTGTTGTCAATTGTCTTCTGATGCCATTTATTTCATAAAACTTTATGAACTATTGAGAATTAAATTCTTCTCCATGATCAGTTCATAATGTTGTGATGAATAAACTAATTTCTTTCTCCACAGCAGCTTTGAACTTCTTGAAAGCAATTAAAGCTTTTGATATCTTAGCCAAGTGGTATATCCAAGATTTCCTACTATAATCATCAATGAAGGGAATGTAATACATTTTATTGTTGTTTGAGGTAGGAGTTATAGGCCTAAATACATCTGAATAGAAAAGTTGTAATACTTGTGAGGCTCTCCAAGTGTGTTCTTTCGGAAAAACTTCTTTGTGTTGTTTTCCCATCATGCATTCTTCACATATCTTTGTAAGAGGTAACAAGTTAGGTAGTCCTCCTACAATGCTCTTCTGCTATAACATCTTTAAACCCTTGAAGTTCAGGTGTCCATATAAAAAATGCCACAACCAAGTATCATCTTGTGTGGTGGATGCTAGACAAATTTATTTTGTTGATGCAGATTGTATGTGTAATCGAAACATTCTATTAAAGACCATTTCAACCAGCATTAGCAAACCTTTCTATTGATGATGAATTTGGCAACAATTTTGTTGAATTAGAATGGCAAACCCTCTCTCTTAAAGTTGACCAAGGCTAATCAAATTGGTGTTCAATTAAGTACATAGAACATACATGATAAGATTTGTATATCACCATCAATTTGAATTCTGACATCACCTTTGCCTTGTACACTTAAGTTTGAATCATTACCAAGCTTTACATACTCTCTGAGTTGTTCATCAAGATTACTGAATTGCTGCTTTTTTCACTCAAATGATTGTTGCATCATGAATCCAAATACCATGTGATGCTGATGTGATTTCCTTTGACTTCCACATATGCCATCAATAATAGTGTTTCTCTAGTTTCAGCTATATTGGTCTTTGTTTCATTGTCTGTATGTGGATACTCATATTGAAAGTGTCCCATTTCATGAAAATTGAAACATTCCACAATTGATCTATCAAATGATCATTCATCCTTTGTTCATGTAATAAAAGACTAATTTGGAGTTCATCAATTGAGAGAATATTAAGGTCTTTTGATTCTTCAACCGAACACAACACATAATCAAACTTTGGTGTCATTTATCTCAAAAAAATTTTAATAACAGCTAAGTCTTCCAGCTTCTCTCCATTGATTTGCCTTTTGTTAGCAACTGTTAGAGTTCTTCCAAAGTATTCATCAACCGACTCTCCATCCTTCATATTGAGCATCTCAAACTCTTTGCGAGGAGCTTGCAATTGAGCTCTCTTGACTTTTGTTATGCCTTGATACTTCTTCTTCATTAAATCCCATATATCCTTTATTGTCTCTTTCTTCAAGATGGTCTCTAATATAGCTCTATTGATGGCCTCTAAAGTCATAGTTTTTGGTTTTCAAATCCTTGATACTTCTTCATTAAATCCCATATATCCTTTGTTGTCTCTTTCTACATACTACTTGATTCAATTCTCCATAAGATCACAATATATTTTGGATCTTAAGAAATTTCCATCAACATGCTCCAGTGGTTATAATGACCTTCGAAATGTGGAATTGCTAGTTATACAAAGATACTTCATTCTCCAGTCATTTAATCTTCGTTGTTGCCGCAAGTTTTCGTAAACTAAGGAACAAGGCAATCAGACTCTGATACCAAATGTTGGTACATCAATTGAGCTTGTTTTCTGTGTTTACTTGAGAAGTATAACTTTCTCTATGTGTATTGAATGTAAAACAACTTAGGCTATATATAGCCTTTACATGCACTGGAATGGAATGAAGTAAAACATGGAGCCGAAACTAACTTAGCTAGAAAAACTGAAATAGAAAAACTAACCAGTTATCCTATGACTAATACATCCTTATATCATGGGATACTGGAAACAACCCAGTCAAGAATAAAGGATTTATTCCAAAAAACATAAACATAATGTTCACATAGTTGTGGGTAGTGAAGAGTTTCCATCATTTGTAAACTAGTTGACACCTTCTAGTTGTGTATTTGTCTTAAAAACAATAACTATGTGAAGATTGTGTTTCTATAATTTGTAAACCAGTTTGCATCTGCCACTGCTTCTTCATACTGCATTGGATCATGCAAAGCCATGTGTAGAGCCAAGTGTACTTTATCATCATCAGAACCAGAGCCAGTATCCTCTCCACTAACAAAATCTATCACCCATGCTGGGGCTTTTCTTGCTCTTCGCAGGCCTTCTCCTCTCACGATCTCTACTGCATTTTCTATTTCTACAGATTCTGCAGTACTAGAACTTTCACCTGCACACTCTCCACTTCTCATGTTTCCCAGGTAACTAGTTTTAGCCTCTCCTTTCTCAATTTCATCACTTCCATCCTGATGTGTCTTCTTTGTCGAATCATCTCCCCACTCTAGGTTCATTGATGTCCGCTCCTTGAAGTCTCCTTCCCAATCCCATTGCTTTTCTTCCTTAAATATTACATCCCTACTCACCATCACCTTCTTCATGACAGGAATGAATAACCTGTAGCCCTTGGATTCTTCAATAATGTTGCTACCTAAATTTTGACCTACTTATTTTTAGGTTTCGGAAGAAAAAGAAAAAATAGAAAAAAAAGACAAAAATCCAAAATTATCTTGTTGTAGGGGCAAAATTGAATAAATTGAGAATTTAACAGTCAATTGAGGGTCAAAACGCACAAATTGGAAATGAAGGACCAAATTGAAAGAGGTGTGCAAGTTGAAGGTTACTTTTCAAATTTTACCCATGACAAATTCTATAAATAGAGTTGTCTTGCCACAAATAAAGGGGGGACCAAAAATTACACCCCATTCTAAAACCCTAAAAAACCCTAATTTCTCTCTAAAAATTTTGGGGCTGCAGCCGCCACCATTGTCGTCGCAGGTGCAACCCCTCCCCATTTTCTTCTTTTTTTGCTTCCCCGTCTCTTTCTTCCTTCTCCCATGGCCGACAAGCCTCTAGCCATGTCCACCCTCTCATTTTCAAGTCCCATCTTGGCAGCCGTTGCAGCCCCCAATTTCCTCAATTCCCTCTTCGATTTCCCTTTCTTGTCTCTCTTTCAGAGGGCCAACACAGGTAGTCCTCAGCCCTCACTTTCGTCTCCTTTTCCCCGTTGACAGCCCCTCCATAATCTCTCCTTCCCTTGCTTTCTTCTTCTCCAACCAACACCACAATCAGCCCCCATCACAATCTTACCTTGTAGATCTTTTGTTTGTGTGTGTGAGTTGTATTTTATTTTTAAAATATGATGAAAAAGGAATAAAAAAAGATTGTGTGGGTGTGTGTGTTGTGTTTTATTTATTCAATATTATTGTTTTTTGTGAAGAAAAAAAAGAATATAAAATGAAATAAAAAATGTGCTTTTTTTGTAAAAATCAAAAGGTATTGGTTAATATTTTAAAAATATAAAAATCTTACTTTTTGGGAATTTATTATTCACTGTTGGTATTCAGATATTCGGGGGAATAGTATGCTATTATTCACTGTTCGGTGTTTGGATAAATAAATCTTATCCAAAATATTCGGTGGGAATAGTACGCTATTATTCACTTTTCGGTGTTTGAATAAATAAATTCTAAGAGGTTAATATCCAATATATTCGACGGGGATGATAATAATCAATAAAATTCACAGGATTTTTCTAAGCGGTGATCAATTTTTTTTATCGTAACATTTTTTGTGAATAAATACGACATATTTGAAGTGTTCAAAATCACATCGAGGTAGACAATGCAACTTACCTCAGGTAAGGCGTAGAAGGGGTGTTAATACCTTCCTTTTACGCAACCAGTCTCTTACCCTCGAATCTCTGAGCAAACCAGTTAAATCGGGTGTTCCTAGCGACCCTCAACAGCCAGGTGGTGACTCCTTCTCAACTCCACTACAAGAGCTAGGATCCCTCCCGAGACACCGCGCGGGTACATGCGACAACTAATACCCACAAATATGCACTTGACACTTCGACTATCAAGTTTAGTTCTCTTTACCTTACGCACATGTGCATGTGTTATGCACCCGAACACTCGAAAGTATTCAAGAATAGGCTTGTTTCCATTCCATGCTTCTACGGGAGTGACGTTTTTCACCATTGATGTTGGGCACTTGCTTAGCACATAATTGCTCTAGTTCACTACTTCTGCTCACAGTGGCTTGGGAATTTCTTTCTCAAGGAGCATTGCGCGAACCATATTCATTATTGTTTTATTTTTCCTTTCAGCTACCCCGTTTTGTTGTGGGGTGTAAGTCGTTGTTAGCTGCCTCTTGATCCCATGTTGTTGACAGAAATCATTGAAATCCAATAACGTAAACTCACCCCCCCGATCAGTTCGCAAGCACTTAATAAGAAGGCCTCTCTCATTTTCAACCTTTCCTTTGAAGCATTTAAAATGACTCAATGGTTCTGATTTTTCACGCAAGAAATATAGCCAAGACTTGTTGCTATAATCATATAAAACACAGAATATATTGTTTGTTACAGTATGATGAGGGAGTTATTGGACCACAAATGTCCGCATGTATGAGCTCCAATGCTTGGCTAGCTCTCCACGAACTTCTTTCTGGTATTGGATCACGGTGGTGTTTACAAATGATGCATTTTATGCATAGCTCATCTAGTTCAGTGAGCAGCGAAAGACCTCTGACCATTCCCTTGCTTTGCAAAGTCTTCAATCCCTTAAAATTGAAGTGCCCGTACCTGCGATGCCATAACTTTGACAGATTCACCTGTGAGCTTGCATTATGGCACTCATCGTGCTGTGTTGCTATTTATGACAGTGCAGACAGGATAAACATCCTATCGTGCTTGGTAAGGGTGATAGATCTTACATGCCCCTCCTTGAATCAGAATTGCCAAGCTTTTCTCTTGAAATTGACCCAGGCTCAAGAAATTATTCTTCAATTCTGGCACGTAATACACATCAGTCACCGTGACATTGATCTTGTCAAGATGAAGCTTCATATTTCCTTTGCCTAACACCTTCATCCTGGTGTTGTTTCCCGGCCTTACTATTTGATGAAAGATGTCATTGATGTTGTTGAACATCGTTATGTCTCCACATATATGGTTTTAGCATCCGGAGTCAAGAAACCATGCATCTCTTCCTTTGGCTATGTTTTCTTCTACATAAGCCATCAACAACATCTCCCCTTCCTCATCAAAATTGCCATAATGTTCCTCATCAACTTTGACATAATTCACTTCTCTATTCCAGGATGGGCACTCATATTCGAAATGGCCCAATCTATGGCATTTATAGCATTCAACTGTGGCCTTGTTGAAGTTGCTTATATTGCCTCTTACTCTTCCTCTATAAACATTTCTGCCTTGTCCCCTACCTCTCCTTTCTTCTAGTGTTACCTTTAACACTTGCTCTTTAACACTGGTTTCTTGAACTTCTGCTTATGCAAGATCAAAGTGCTTTGAAGTTCATCTACAAACACCTTCTCAGTATCCTTTGATTCTTCTATACAGCAGACTATATAGTTGAATCTTTAAGTGAGAGTACATAAGATTTTCTCCACAATCTTTACGTCTTCCATCTCTTCACCATAAGACCTCATCTTATTTACCACAGTCATAACTGTGGAGAAGTATTCTCTTACTCCTCCTAGTTTCATTTCTAGAGTTTCAAACTCTCGTCGTAGAGTTTGAAGGTGAGACTTCTTAACTCTTATGTTTCCTTCAAATCTTCTCTTCATGGCATCCCAGATGTCTTTTGCAGAGTCTTTCTTCAGGATAGTATCAAGAGCTGTTCGGTCGATGGATTGGAAGAGATAGTTTTTCACCTTGAGATCTTTCAGCTTTAACTCATCAAGCTTCTTCTGTTGTGCGTCAGTTTGGATTGAACCCCTTGCTGGTTCAGTATAGCCCACCTCCACTAAACTCCAGAATTCCTTTGAACGCAGGAAGTTGTCCATAAGCATGCTCCAATGGTCATAGTGACAGTCAAAATTAGGAATGGATGCTTGCACGAAGGAACCTTCATTTGCCATCTTTGTTTTCACTCTTGGATATGATAGCTCAAGCTCAAGCTATGATACCAAATTCTAGAGTCACTCTGTATTTGAAAATGGAAACTCAAGAATTCACTCACTGACTATATTATTGAAACTAATGGCTTTATATATAGCCTGCGATTACAAGATGCCCTCATAACATCATGTCCACATGTTTACTGAAAATAACAAAAGAGAAAAACCGAAATTGCAGAGACACCTAGCAATTTTGTTACCAATAGAATTGCAGACAATTGACAACAGAAAAATCCAAAACAAGCATAACAAACATTGATGACTCAGAAAAATACTGTCACACATGCATTCCGTATTATCATCCTAACAAATTTATCTCCATGATTATGGCTCTAAATAAACAAGAACGTGGGTGTGTCATGATCAGGAGCATAATGGTAATTTCAAATTTTTTAATATTCTCCATATGAGGATAACATCAAGTTTGATCATGAAAACTTTAGTTGGATTTGATTAGTCTTTTATGGCAGTTGGAGTCCATTAAGATTTAGCGAACTCTAAACATTGAGTGCACCTAGCTAGATTACGAGGAGACTCAGAGTTACTGAAAATCAATGGGAAAGAGAGAGAAAATAAAGTTCTTTTATTCCTCAAGAGCCGACATTCTAATATTCCAGTGCTTTAAAGAATGTTTTGCTAAGCCACTCTTTATCTCTAGGAAAGGGATTCTTCATACCAGATCGTGATGGAAGCTAGAAGGGTTGTATGCATAGGCAACGATTATCATTAACAACAGAAAATTCCACCGGAGTCAGGTGCCCGATTTGCAATATGATGAATCCAGTTCTAACCTCTGAACGTCGACGTAGCAAGGATTGCCGAATACAAAAGCTATTGGTAAAGGCAAGGGAAAAGATATCAGATGGTCCCAAGATTAGTAGAAAAAAGCCAGAGTCGTTGAATAAGATGCCTTTCCCTTCAGAATTTTGGCGGTCATCGCCGGGAACAAGGTCAGCAACGAAGCGAGCACTGCTGATCGGAGTGACTTACAAAAGGAAGTACATGCTTAAGGGGACTATCAATGATGTGAAGAGCATGAGAGAATTATTGATCAACAATTTTGGTTTCAAGGAGGAGAACGTTCTAGTTCTTACAGGTATTTTTATGTATAGATTATTATTGCTGTATGTAGGCCATCCTTGTTCCATGTGCTCAAGATCATTCTTTTGTTTTATGAGCTACACTTTTAACTCCAATTGGATATAACATTCCTTCTGATTTGCTTAGGCTAGCGGATGGGAAGGAAAAGAATATAGAATTCATGTTATAAAATTTACAACTGTTATCCGAATATATTACTAGTATAACTGTGCATTCTTTGTAGGAAATGAGAAAGGAAAGAATTAATTATTTTGCTCGGATATTAACTTAACTGCGGCCCTTTCTAGTGTAGAAATGTAAATTATAGGCCTATTTGAACGTCACAAAATAGCTATTATTTTGCAATGTGAACTTCAGAACAGTGTACCACAAGGAAAAACATTGTGGAATCGATGGAATGGCTCATCAAGGACTGTCAGGCAGGTGACTCTCTCGTGTTCTACTTCTCTGGTCATGGCATGCGTAAGCTAGATTTTGAAGGCGATGAGCGTGATGGGTTTGATGAGAATATTTGCCCGGTGGATTTCCTGACAGAAGGCATGATAAGTGACAATGAAATTAATTCCCTCATAGTATGGCCCCTGAAAAAGGATGTCACTCTTCATGCAATTGTCGATGCCTGTCACAGTGGAACAGTTCTTGATCTTGAACATGTCTACAATAGGGAACAGTAAGTTTCATCCATTGTGCCACACGACACAGTTTTACCTCCTAGGACTTCTTGTTAAACATTCAAATTTACTGCTTGCAACAGAAGGATATGGGAAGATAACAGCCCTCCATCTGGTAAGGCAAGGAAACATACGGATGGTGGATTGGCAATTTCAATCAGTGCTTGTCAGGATCATGAAATTGCTGTCGATACCTCTGTAAGATATGCAGTTGATCAATGTGATTATTCATCTGTCTGTCTCTAAAGGAAGTAGTTGAATTAGCTCCGTTCTCTGTGTGCATAAATTTTCAGGCATTTACGAAGACAATGAATGGTGCTTTGACCTACCTTTTGATATACATTTTGAAGAAACGTCGTGGATTAACATATGGTGACCTACTTGACTTAATACATGAAGAGTTGAGCAAATTCAACGAAGGTGGATGCCTTCCAGCAAAATTCCTGCGAAAAATATTCAAAAACCAGTTATTGCAGGTCAGCTTCTAATACGGAGTTGATATCTTTGCATAGAATTTGATTGAAACAGGTTCACATTTTGATGTATTACTTGTTAAGTGAACATCTCATCTAAAAAATAAGCTGTTAAGTAAGTTCCCAGAATATGATTTATATTATTGTCTAACACATATTTTCAAGTGAAAGTCATTTGAATTTAAAACTTACATAGACCCATACTATTTTATGCTTGATTTTTATTAAATAGAATAAGGATGGTGAGATTCGAACTCGTGACCACTGGGTTAACAAAGCTCTGATACAATATTAAAGAAACATATCATCAAAAAATTTAAATTGATAGATGAGACCATTCATATTATTCTCTTACATTACTTTCTCATGGTTTTGCCTGATTGTGTGCAGACTCCTCAAATCTCATCTTCCAAGCCATTCGATGTTTACAAGAAACATTTTCTCTTGTAATGATAAATTAGTACAAGAAATTGAGTAGTTGGATCGTTAGAGCAAGAAACGAAGAAAAGTCTTCGACACCTCCGAGTCGTGGAAAATTTGGACGGAAAACAGTTTCTGGAAGTTGTGAAAAATTTAAAAATGTCATTATTTGCTGATTATATCAAATTTGATCTTTAAACTTTTGATTGCTATATATAATTTGTTTTGAATATTTATTTTTCAATTTCATCTCTTAAAATTTAATTTTTATATTAATTTTGGTCCTTAATTTTATAATTGCTATTTGCTATTTTCTTATCATTTTTTCTATTGACATTTTTTATCTATCAAATTTGGTCCTTATTTTTTTTATTGTTACTTATTTTATTTGAAATAATTTATGAAATGTTAATTATTATTATTTTAATTTTTTAAATTTGATCTCTATTATTTTGATTATTATTTATTTTATTTGAGATAATTTATGAATTTTTTTTTAATTTCATTATCATTCAACTTTTTAATTTATAAGATTTGTTCCTCATTATTTTAATAAACTTGAAAAAAATTTAATTTATTAATAAATTATTTTCCAGTTCATTTTCCATAACAGAAACACTGGAAAGTGTTTTCCAGTTCATTTTCTATAACACTGTCAAATATCAGAATTTACTTTCCAGGAATTCATTTTCTAAAAAATACTTTCTAGCAAATAAACGGGGCCTAAATGTCTCCAACCTTCTTGATTGTGCTGAAAGAAGAAATTTGTGTTCATCAAACTTTTGGTGAGCAGCGAATATCTTTCAAGATTTGTTTGTTGTGATAAGGGAATAATAAATGAGTCCCGAACCTCCAAAAGTAAACCTTTTCATAATTACTGACTTGCTATAGAACAACTCCCTCATAAGACTATTACTAGTAAGATGGCACATAAACTTAGAGAAAAAAACATACATAATTAAAGTGGATGACGATCACTGTTCGAGATTAAATATTTAAGCTCCATCACGTATAAATCATATATCATTAGCCCTGTGCATGTCTTTCTTTTTCTTTTTTTCGTTTCTTCCTTGAGAAACTAATTAAGCTTCTTTTGTTTGGATTCAAGGAAATTCCATCCCTGGAAAATGTATTTTTATAGGTTTAGGTAAGCGAGTAAAACTCTGGTTGTCACAGGTTTTTACAAGGGGATGTACCTCAAGCTATTTGTCATCATAACACGTCTAGACCCACAAAAAAAACTAATTAAGCTCTTTATTTAAAAATAATATAAATAATATTTTAAAATATTTCCTAATAATTTAAGTTGAGATGATTTTTTAATATAATACCATAACTTCAATAATTAAATGGGCACGAGTTCAAATATTGATATCTTATTATTATTATTCTCTCTTTTAATCAATTTGCAAAGTTTAGGTCTAAATGTTTTTATTGTGGTATGATTTCTCTCTTCTCCTGGGGAATGTACTGAATAATATGGCCGGTAGATTTCGAATCTAATAAACCAATAAAGCAGCTGTTCCATTGTCAGCCATTGAATAAAGTGAACAGGCATCTGGTTCTACTCACCTTTTAAAGCGATGGAAGATGGTAGACATGAATGCTGACGATTCAAAGATGGCAATTAAATTCAAGATTTCTGTATTTTTTTTATTTTTGCCACCACAAGGTTAAACGTGCTTTACTATGATAGACTCCCGGAGGGATTTCTTACGGATCAAAAATAGAAAAACAAATCGTATTTATAAAATATAGAAAAATGTTTATTATAAAATCACAAATATTTTTGAATGACAAAATGTTTGGATTTTTTATTTTAATATGGAGTTTATTACTTATATTGTATGTCTACAACCCGGTATTATACTAAATTATTGGAAAATATACAAGAAAATATAAAATACCTTGAAATACTAATTTGATTTTAAAAAAAAATCTTTTATTATTATTATTATTATTATTATTATTATTATTATTATTATTATTATTATTATTATTCAAGCTCAATTCTGTCTCTGTCCCTTCCCACTTCGGAAAGGCAAGTACAATTGGCCAGGACAAGAATTAGATTCATGCACTGTTTAAAATTCTCCAAATGAGGATGACATCAAACTTGATCTTGAAAAAATTAGTTGGATTTGATTACAGTATTTTATGGCAGTTGGAGTCCATTAAGATTTAGCGAACTATAAACATTGAGTGCACCTAGCTAGATTACGAGTAGGCTCAGAGTTACTGAAAATCCAGTTCCAACCTCTGAACGTCGACGTAGCAAGGATTGCCGAATACAAAAGCTATTGGTAAAGGCAAGGAAAAAGATATCAGATGATCCCATGATTAGTAGAAAAAATCCAGAGTCGTTGAATAAGATGGCGCCTCCCCCTTCAGAAATTCGGCGGTCATCGCTGGGGACAAGGACAGCGACGAAGCGAGCACTGCTGATCGGAGTGACTTACAAAAAGAAGTTCATCCTTAAAGGGACTGTCAATGATGTCAAGAGCATGAGAGAATTATTGATCAAGAATTTTGGTTTCAAGGAGGAGAACATTCTAGTTCTTACAGGTATTTTTATGTAGATTATTATTGCTGTATGCAAGCCAACCTTGTTCCATGTGCACAAGATCATTGTTCATTCTCTTGTTTTCTGAGCTACACGTTTTTCCTTTGATATTTCATTCCTTCTGATTTGCGTAGGCTAACGGATGGAAAGCGATAAAATTTATATAAAATTCATGTTATCCTTTGTAGGAAATGAGAGAAAGGAAAGAACTGATTATTATTTTGCTCAGATATTAACTAGACTGAGGTCCTTTCCAATTTAGAAATGTAAATTCTAGGCCTATTTGACGTGACAAAATAGCTATTATTTTGCAATGTGAACTTCAGAACAGGGTACCACAAGGAAAAAGATTGTGGAATCCATGGAATGGCTCGTCAAGGACTGCCAGGCAGGTGACTCTCTCGTGTTCTACTTCTCTGGTCATGGCATACGTAAACTAGATTTTGAAGGCGATGAGCGTGATGGGTTTGATCAGAATATTTGCCCGGTGGATTTCCTGACAGAAGGCATGATCAGTGACAGTGAAATTAATTCCCTCATAGTATGGCCGCTGAAAAAGGATGTTACTCTCCATGCAATCGTCGATGCTAGTCACGGTGGAACAGTTCTTGATCTTCAACATGTCTACAATAGGGAACAGTAAGTTTCATCCATTGCGCCATACGACACAGTTTAATCCCCTAGGGCTTCTTGTTAAACATTCAGATTTACTGCTTGCAACAGAAAGAGATGGGAAGATAACAGCCCTCCATCTGGTAATGCAAGGAAACATACGGACGGTGGATTGGCTATTTCAATCAGTGCTTGTCAGGATCATGAAATTGCTGTCGATACCTCTGTAAGATATGCAGTTGATCGATTTGATTATTCATCTGTCTCTAGAGGAAGCACTTGAATTAGCTCACTTCTCTGTATACATAAATTTTCAGGCATTCACGAAGACAATGAATGGTGCTTTGACCTACCTTTTAGTATACATTTTGAAGAAATATCCTGGATTAACATATGGTGACCTACTTGACTTAATACATGAAGAGTTGAGCAAGTTCAACGAAGGTGGATGGCTTCCAGCAAAATTCTTGAGAAAAATATTCAGAAACCAGTTATTGCAGGTCAGCTTGTAATATGGAGTTAATATCTGTGCATAGAATTTGATTGACAACTAGTTCTCATTTTAATGTATTACTTTCTCATGGTTTTCCCTGTTGTTTGCAGACTCCTCAAATCTCATCCTCCAAGCCATTCGATGTTTACAAGAAACATTTTCTCTTGTAATGATAAATTAGTATAAGAAATTGAGTAATTGGATCGTGAGAGCAAGAAATGAAGAAAAGTCCTCGACACCTCTGAGTCTCCAATAATAACTTTGATCAACGCCAAATCGATGCTCATCGGAAAACCATTTCGGACGTACAGTTTAATTCTCTCAAAACAAGTAAGATGGGTATAGATGTCTTCAACCTTCTTGAATGAGATGAAAGGAGAAATTTCTGTTCATCAAACTTTTGGCGAGCAGCGAATATCTTTCAAGATTTGTTCGTTGTGATAAGGGAATAATATGATCCCGAACCTCCAAAAGTAAACCTTTTGTTCAGCATCAACTTTCATTTTTGCCTTTTAGTGACCTTTTAAGATTTGATATGATACCATGTCAAGTAACCATATCACCTAAAAGGTTAAACTGTTAGGTGAGACTCCAGAATATAGTTTATATTATTCTCTAACACCTCACTCTAGTAAAAGCGTTTTAGTCTTGAAACTTGCACATACAAACACTACCTTGTGCTTGATTTTTAACAAATAGAATAGAAATGGTGAGATTTGAACTCATGATCACTGGGTCAATAAGACTCTAATACTATGTCAATGAAGATGGTTACTTAACATGGACTAAAATATTGTTGAAAATTATAAACTTGTAAAAGTGATTATATGTCAAGCATCAAAATATTAAATGATTATATGTCAAGCATCAGATTTAAATTCTTGTAAAATTACAAACTTGGTTGATCAATCACATATGACTTCAAATATCAAATGATTATATGTCATGCATCAAAATCTACAATCCATTGCCATCTCCAACCTTGCGACACCCTGTTTCCTAGTTTCAATCATCAACTCCAGTTAAGAGGCACTCAACAAAGAATGGATGCTGCATAGACTCAAAATCATCTTGAAATGTCATTATAATTCTCACAATTCAAGTTTCTTCTTTATTATCAATAAGATTAATTGCCCCATATAAGTCATCAAGGTTCTTCATCTTTCTTGGTGGACTTGGTAAAATATCACCTCTTGAGCTTCCACTATTTAAAAAAAAAAAGTTGAGCTTATTGGTGTTTGCAGGGTGGAACAATAGATTCTTGATGATCTTTATATCTTTCATTCTTTTCATCAAGAATTAGTAGGAATTCATATTTTCCACCATCATTTACCTTCCAATCTTATGCTCTTTCTTCATTGAACTCAACATCTCTACTAATCACAATCTTTTCTTTGATGACAAATTTTGAGTGATTCACAAATGTGACATTACCTCCAATTAATTCATCTAGCTCCATGAACTTATGGTTTTCTCCACAAATGTAGTCGATGGCTTCATTGTCTAGATACCACATGTTTTCTTTGTCTTGCATTCTCTCATTATGCACTAGTTGTAGGGTGACTTCCTTAGTTGAATCGTTCGACAGGTTCCCTTCATGCAGTCGACAGATTAACTTGTTAAGGCATCCACAGGCTCCTCATCCAAATATATTTCTTCCTCCTTTTCCTTTGCGTTGTTCATGTCCTTTACCCTTTCGAGAATATCAAGAACTATATTCTTTAAAAAAAATATGTGTGCACCCATATCCTCTTGAAAAAAGTGATTTTACAAATATTTCATCATCAAGGATTCTTATATTAATTAGAATTCCTTCTTTAATAAGAATTTTATCTGACAATGATAAAACCCTAATAAATAATATTCTTAAAATTGTAGTGTTCTAGCAATATTAAAACTTACAAATTCTAAATCCTATTAATGGAAATTTTAGCTAATATTGAACTTAAGATGTTATAGTATTCATGTTACAATATTCATATTATTAAATTTACAATTTTTAACATTTTTTGTATAGGAAATGAGAGAAAGAATGAACAATAATATTCTTTTGTTTTGATATTAACTACTCTGCACCAACTTTAAAATTCTAGGCCTATTTGAACGTGACAAAATTGCTTTGTAATGTAAACTGTAGAATAGGAGGCAACTAATAAAAAGATTTTGAAATCATTTGTTATGACCTGATCAGTTCTACAATAGGGAAGAGTAAGTTTCATCCATTGTCACAACACTGATCTTTCATTTTAGGAAACTCGTTGATTTTATACGTGTTGTAATTGTTATTTTAATATTTAATTAGTAAAATTGTAGTTGATTGAATTTGTTACAAACGGGTTTTTTTCCACCTAAAAGTTATTGAATGTTGTTATTGATAAAACTATTTTGATAATTATTTAATCGGTAGATTGTAAAATAGGAATAAAAAAATCTGCTAAAATGAGTCATGTGCTCCGTATAACATACTGGTTGATTGTTGTATATGTTTTATTTATTTCATGAATTCTTTCATTAGAGAATAGTAAAATTACAATTATTGAATTTTAGCACAAATGAGTAATTTGTTTTATGCAAGCAAACAATTTGATTGGTGATTTTTTTTTAACTACTTTGTAATAATTTAATTGGTAGATAGCAAAACCACAATTGATCAAACTAGCTAAAGATATATTATTTGTTGTCTGTAACATACTAATTGTTTGTTGGACATGTATTAACTACTTGACAAATAATTTATTTGATAGATAACAAGAATGCAACTGCTCAAATTTATCAAAGATTATTTTTTCAGATTTTTTCTTCATATTATTATATTAAAAAACAATTTGAACAATGAGATTTATAAAGAAAAATCAGTTCAATTTTTATATATATTTTAAGACATTAATATCAAAAACAAATATCACAATATATAATTAGTCTCTCCTATTTTTTAAGGAAAAAGTCTCAAATATAATATATGTAAGAATTTAGGACCATTAACAATTTTGTTATATGTTAAAAAATTTGATGTTAGATGTGGCGAAACGCAGGGCAATTTTTTATTTTATTATTGTAGATAATTTGGCACAATTTTTCTACTTATCTTATCTACGTGTGATTTCATAAAAAAAAATTGTGATATGAGATCTGAAATATCATACACAAGAAATAGATGCAGAAGTTATTTTACACAAAAATAACATTGACCAATGAGTTTTTGTCACAATTATAATAGCTATCATTATAAATATTATTATACGTAATTAATAATCTAATTATTATTGGTCATACTATCAATGACATCGTAATTATTGTTTAAAAAATATTTTTTTTTAATTTTTTAAGATTTATTTCTCATATTATTATATTAAAAATATTTTAGAACACTCATAGAAAATTATTGTTTTCTTTTAAATAATAAATAGGTCATATATATATATATATATATATATATATTTATATATATATATATTAGATTTTAAAAAAATATTATTAGATTTAAAAAAACATATTTGACTTGAAGAATAAAAAAAAGAAATACTGATAAATATTAACTTTCAAATGATCACCAACAAAAATTCAAATTTAAACATTAAGTAAAAAAACCTAATAACAGTGGAAATAAAAAAAATTGTAAACAAAAACTAAGAGCATGTACATATAAACATGGATAGAAATAGGAACTATGTAAGAAATATATATAAAAAAATTAAAATAATTAAAATAAAATCCAATATTAAAAGTATAAAGGCCAAAATGAAAAACACATATATAATAAATTTCATTTAAAGGACAAAAGTTAAATAAATCTTAACATTGATACCGAAAAAATTAAATAATTTAAAATAAAACCAGAAAATAAATGAATGAGGACCGAAATGAAACTGAAATATATAAGCAATTTGCATGGAAGGATAAAATTGAAACAAATTAAAACTTTGATACCAAAAATATTAAGAATTTCAAACCAGTCTGAAAATTAAAAGACTAAGGACCGAAATGAAACTACAATATATAATTAATTTGAATTGAAGGACCAAATCAAAATAAATCAAAACTTATATAAAAAAAATAAGGATCATATAAAATAATCAAAAGATTAAGAACTAAAATGAAAAATTAGCACTGACATGCCTGTTTGTACAGGCAGGAGAGAGGAGGGAAACTCAACACGTGATAATTTCAACCTGTGATAATCTAGGGGAGATTTTATTTGATTTGTTTTGATGGGTTGGGTTGGTAATATTTGTCTCTGCCTCCTCAAATGCTTGCATGGAAACTTATAATAAATACCACCAAACTTATAATTCAAACAAACTTAATTTGCGAGATGGCGGTATGGCTCGTAGTGGGCTTTACTGAAAACCAGGCTCACCCATCATTGAGCGCACCCACCCCACTGCAGAAATGAAATTAAAGGAAATCAAAGGCTTAAATTGAAAATAAAGAAAACTAATGAGGAGCAATTCGTGATTGTGTATAATATTCAAGGGGGCTCTCATAAATTGGCCTATATATATATAACCCTCGCAGCCAGGCATCATGACCAAGGTAGGGTTTCTGGCCAGGTCGCACAAGTCTGCATCCTTAGTTTCGACTTTTTCAGTTTTTTCCAACCTGGGTTTGGTTGTTGTTATCTTATTTCGATCAAATAATCAAATTGATTGATGGGTTATCCTCATTTTTGTTGTTTTTTCTTATGATCAAAGAAGGGCCGATGCACCCCCGATTGTTTTTTTTTTATCTGGTTCTGTATCGAGCAGTAAATCAGGCAGCCTCTTTGCTGAAAAGAAGATAGCAAAGAAGGTGTTACACTGCTCGTACATTAACTCGTCTTATGCTCTTCAGACTTGCTGAGACTTCTCGTCTTTGAAGCTGGTCTAGTAAGCCTAAGCACATCTTCTTTTCATTTTATCCTGTATTTTTCCAAAAACTAATCCTTTATTTTTTCATTGAAGGAGAAATAAAATTTTCAGTGATGATTAGTTTTTATTTACATATAAGAATAGAATAATTTTCTTTTTGAATTATCATTTGCTAAACAAATTAGGATTGGGTTTTATCGAAGAATAAAACCTGCACAGAACATTGGAAAGAAGGTGTAGGGCATTCCTTTGAGTGGATGTGGATGTGGTCAATGGTGGGTGGTATCATTTATGGGGTATTTGGGATTTCGTTTGAAAAGTGTTTTTGAAAAAAATTGAATTTTTATTTTTATTTTTTATTGTAAATAATTTTTTTTTTATGTGTTTAGATCATTTTTATGTACTAATATCCAAATATTTTTTTAAAAATTAAATATTATTTTAATATATTTCTAAATGAAAATATTTTAAAAATCAATGGTGTCAATAGATGTTATTCATACGTTATGATCGATTGATGGGATTGAAATGGATCTATAGAATGGTTTACAAAGGGGTACATACTATTACAGTACACTTCAAGATAAAATTAACTAGTATTTTTTGTTAGAGAATAATATAAATTATAGTAGGAGGTTTTATTTATAAATTTAAGTTTTTAGATGAGATGGTTTCTTAACATGGTCACGAGTTTGAATTTTATAGTATGCTCATTGTTATTTGATACAAATCTTTAGACTTGAAGACTAGAATGAATATGTGTAGAGTATCAAGTTTATTGAACTTATATCTTAAAATGATATACTTATAGAATTTAAAATTTTAAATCAGATGATTACTTATAAATTATATTTAAGAAATAGTTACTTTAACACTTTGAATCTTATTTCGTGGACAATGAGGGCTGGACAAGGTCAATCATATGCAGAAGCCTCTTGGAATCCATGTCTATGTATATACCTGGACAAGAAATTATAATGCTCGACAAACCAATCCTAGAAGATTTTAACCTGAGAACTTCCAAACACTTAGATGAAGTGTGATCTAATTTCACAAGAAGTATGATTTCGATAAACAATTCAATGAAGCTAACATATGGAGAGCCTAGTGTCGGTCAATTAGACAGAAACCAAAAACAACTTTGATTTTCATTTTTAAGGAGCCGTCATATGAACGACAAGTAAGCAGGTAGGAGTCCTGCCACCCTTATTATTACATTTTATTTTTTAGCATTTTGGATTGAATAATAAAATTAAAATTAAAAAAACACGTTTTTAATAGGGACAATAACAAAATTGAGATAAAAAAATATAACCTGAACTTGAAATACTAACAATAAAAAGGACCACGTTGTATTGATCAAGGCAAAAAAACAAGAAAACCCACCACCATGGACACGTTGTACCAAAAAAAAAAACATGAAAAATGCTTTTAACATGATGAAAATGTATTTTTGGACTTTGGAAGCGCTACTCGTGTCGCCTAACATATGTGGGCATCTCCACATAATTGTGCTTAAGTCAATTTTTTTTATTTACATGATATTTAATTAGATGAAAAGAGTAAATTATTTTTTATGAAATTAGTAATAAAAAAAATTGTGAAAAGACCTCAAGGGTCATGGATGCATGCTTTATTATTTTTATTCAATAGGCATAGTTTTTGTTTTACTAAAACAATTGTCAATTTAAAAAATCTTGAATTATAAGGTAAATGGATTATTTTACTTTGCTTAAAAAATAAAGAAACACACATCACTTGTCAATTCTTTAATAGATAATAGGTGTTGAGAAAAGACCTTAATACTCCTAGCACAAAAGCATTTGATTTTTCTTGGGAAGGGTAAAGATGTCATCATATTATTCCAGTGAAGAGTGCAAATGGATTTGGTCAACATAGGCCTAATTTGCTCTTTTTTTTTAATATATTTTGCATTATTAGTTATGTTATTAAAACGACTTTAATTTATTGTTCCTATATATACAAAGACATTGTGAATTGCATTGTAAGGGAAAAGCATCTATAAAAAATCATTTTTGCCCTTTGGAGTTTTATTTTTTTGAGTTGATCCTTATAGTTTTGTGCTCTGCATTTTGGTCCTCAAAATTTGATTTTCATCCCATCTCACTTCCTAGGTTTATAGAGATCATAGAGAAATTTTCTAAATATATAGAGGAAGATATAGATTTTGGTTTGCCACATGATGACCGCAAAAAAATCAATATCGGTATATATCAATGGATTTATATCAGAAATAAGAGTTACATAGTGGTTGATTTTCCTATTAGTAATGTTGAAAAATTAGATTGGAGTTTGTAATTTTTAATATTTTTTCTGATTTAAAGTTTTTAAAGTGAATAGAGTGTTTTGATATAAGAAATAAGTGTCAAAAAAGCTATGAAATTTATTTGAGAGGTCCAAAAACTCAATCCGAAAAAATTGAAAATTGGTCCACAAATGATCAAGTGGATACCACATTGTTTACTAAAGTGGACAACATCTCCTCCATCTCACTATATATATCAAGACATGTCGAATAATTAAAACTATATGTCAAACTTGTTGGATTTTTTTTTGGTCCCTATAAATTGTTTGTTTTTATATAATTTTTTAAGCAGCAAAGCAAATCATTTTTACAGAAGCTCACGAGTAAAAAACTCTACCCAATTAAAGCAATCATAGCCACTCAACCAAATTGAATGTATTCTACTAAATTCATTGATTATGACTTTATATAAAATCGAATCACTGCTCTAGATACTCAGAAGAGGACAGTTGGAATGTTTTTGTTGATTTTCCATCATGACCTTGTTTGACATTGTATTTTAAAAGTATTTTTGAAAAAAAATTAAAAATGACAGTTATTATGTAGTTGTTGATTTTCCGTCATGAAAGGTTTTGTTTATTAACAGCGTTTCAAAAATATTTATAAGAAAACATGAAAAAACTTATATTTATTTTTTATATTAAATTTAAAAAATTATATTTTTAAATCATTTTACATGAATGCTAATATATATAAAAATTAAAAATTATTTTAATATATTTTTGATCGAAAAAATACTCTTAAAAAACAATCTAAAGTACATTTTCAAACAGGCATGAAAGTATATATTTGGATATTAGATTAAAAGTTAAGAAATATCTTTTTGATACGATTAATCTTTCGTAAAAAAGATGATTACACGGCTGCCTCTACTTCTATGGTGGAGTAGGAATCAACCAATGGTAAAGCAACATTCAAGTCACCCTTCATGGGCTCGATCGAATAAAGGTAAATGCATCTAGTTCCTTCTCCTTTATAAGGTTGCCTGTTAAAGATAACAAGAAGACGTGCTGCCAACAATTGGAGGGATTGGACTTTTGGATATGAATATTTCATAGACATATCGCATAATTTTTTTTATCTTTAAACCTTTAAGAGGATAACCAGCATGACTCTTGCCATCCTCGACAAGCAAAGTCTTTGATTCTTAGCCTAGTATGTAAGAAATTCATAAAGTGAGTGGACACTTCGGACCAACTTATAGAATAATAATCTCTTAAAAAGATGTTTAATTTTCTAAAAAAAAAATAGGAAGAAATATTGGGTTTCATGACTTTTATTGCAACTTATTAATATTCTTAGGTTCTTGCTAATATAATATTAATGTTGGAAGAAAACGATAAGTGCGGTAGAAGATAAACTAAAAATAAAATAAAAAAACCTAAAGAACAAAGAAAATTTGCGATGAAGAATGTTTTATTAAGTGTTTTCTTAAAATATACATTTTTTATGCTCTTTTCTATTACATCTTTACACTTATAAATTATGTTTCTAATTACAAGCCTATTCATAAGCATTATATCCTAGATATTCAAGAAATTGAACAACTCAACATAAATTTTAATATTATAATAAAGAGTATATTGACAACTGAACTGGTCAACCATTTCTAAATCATTCGAGCAATTCATTTAAACCATCCAATGGACCGATTCTTTGTTCTTTAGAAAAATCAAATATCAAGTCCCTCTTTAACTTGATTTCTTCTTCATAATTCTCAACAAGTCTCTCATCTCAGAAAAAAGAAAAATATTTGCTTCTTAGTCTTAAGTTATTAAATGTTTGACTTCATCTTTTTTATTTGTAATGCAATCTCGTAGGTAATAATGCTTGGTTCTATCATGAAAAACTAGATTCTTGGCTAATGCATTAGCTAATAAGTTGCTTACATAAATCTCTTTAGGCTTCTCTTATGGTATTCACAACTCTTTCAATAATAGTCTTATAAGTCATATGGAATGACAAACACATGATGTATTAGCTATGTTTTGAACTTCACAAGCAAATAATGTAACTATATATATATATTGCTTCTTTGAGCTCCATATGAATATTGTGTCTCCCATGTCATAAAACCTGAAGTGTTCTTCCTATCTTCCATATCTTCAATCAATCACTATTATTATAACCCATAAATTCATAGCTAATAGAATATTCATAGAATAAGCCAAAATCAATGGTACTTTTAGCATACCAAAGAATTTGCTTCAATGATTTGAAGTGTTTCATAGTTGGTGTCTCTATAAATTTACTCACAAAGCCTACTCTAACAAAATATCAAAATTAATGCATGTAAAATATCTCAAACTCGCAACTAAACTCTTGCATATTGTAGAGTTTATCTATTCTCCTTTACCATTCTTTGAAAAAATCACTCCACACTCAACTAGAGTAGTAATTTTTGCACAACCCTCTATCTTGAACTTATTGAAAATCTTTTTTGCAATCTTCTCATAACTCACAAAGATTTATCTTCTCCTTGTTTGATCTCAATTCCTATTTAGTATGTCATGAGACCAATGTTCATCATCTCAAACTCCTTAATCATTATTTGTGTCATAACCCATTTTTTGGTTATTTCCAAATTTTAATTGAAATTCTGAAGAAAATCATTTAGTGATTTAAATTGATAATAGATCGTCAATTGTATTAGAAATAACCTGGTATATCATTAAAGAAGTAAACACATCGATACATGTCATCACTTATCAGAGATATTGTGAAAACAAAAAAGTGGAACTAATATCTTACGAAACAAATGGTTAAGTTGTAGATATTTTTACAAAATCATTAAAGGGAGAAATATTTATTAAATTGAAGTTCATATATGACACATCTCTCGGGGTTGAGTTTAGAGGGAAAATTTGTTAGTGTAAATTCCATCCATGTAAGTCAAGGATAGCAATCACTTGCCACCACCAATTACAACCACTAACCATAACCACCAATTATGACCGTTAGTCGATTTCATAAACCCTTACTGTTTGTTTTTTCAAGCTTTCATTTTGTATATAAATAGAAATTTTAGTTTAGGTGAATTGTGTGGAAAATAATATAAGAGATATTAGAAAGAAAAGAGATTAACAGTAGATTAAACTTCTTGTTGCAATAAAATAATGTGTTTTATTCACTCTAATTGTTTCAAATCTACGCTAGTAATCTTCCCTGCCAACAGTTTTTATACCCCAATCAGCATATTATGTCTCTTTTAATTGACAGAAATTTTATATAAGCAGACAGTTCTGTGATTAGCGTACCTAAATAGAGATGAAAAACATCCAGAATACTGATAAGGTATAGCCTCCACTTATTTATGCTTTCATGTCATGAAAATTCTTATTAAGGTTATCCACACGTAGCCTCCTGACTCATAGCTGTCAAAAGATGATGAATACTACAAGCCAGTGCTATAGATGCAGGCAATGGTTCTCAGTCCCACCAAATACTGCAACAATTAGGTGCCCCAATTGTAAGTATGAAACTAAAATCCAATCATCTGAACGATTAAAGAGCCAAGACCGAGGTCAGATTTCCTTCAGAAGCTTAATTGACACAGCAAGGGCTAAGATATCTCGCAGTGGTAGTGGTGGCTCAAAATCTGTAAAGTCATTGAATTGTATATCATCCACTTTGCAGTTCTCCGAATCGTTATCTGGCTTGAGACCATGCAGGAAGCGAGCACTACTTATCGCGGTGACTTATAATAGATCGAAGCACAAGCTCAAGGGACCTATCATCGATGTGAAGAGTTTCAGAAATTTGTTGATGGATACTTTTGCGTTCCCGAAAGAGGACATTCGTGTTCTCACAGGTATTGTAGATGATCTATTTTATTATTCAACTTGTTTTTTGTTGTTTTTGTTATGATTTTCTGTGGAAATTTATATGCTGCAATGACGAAAACCAAACTTGAAATAGAGGAGGAGGCGCCGGAGTCAGATTTCGTCCCGACGAAGAAGAATATACAGAATTACTTCAAATGGCTCGTGGAGGACTGCATGGCTGGTGATTCCTTGGTGTTCTACTTCTCAGGGCATGGCGTGAGACAGTTTGATTTTGATAGCGATGAGAGCGATGGGTTCGATGAAAGTATCTGCCCTGCTGATTTTGTGGAAGCCGGAACGATCTCGGATGATGAAATCAAGGCAACCATTGTTAGGCCGCTCAAGAAGGGTGTTACGCTTAACGCAATTGTGGATGCTTGTCACAGTGGAACTGTTCTTGATCTTCCATATGTGTATAACCGCGAAGAGTAAGAATCTCAGTTATCTTTCACAACTTTGAATTATTCTCATTCAGGCGAACGAGTGCCTCCATAAATATGACAGAATTCTGAAAAAAGAAAAATATATGGTTTCAAACAGGAAAAAATGGGAAAAACCTAAACGTCGATATGAAGATGAGAAACATACAGATCGTGGACTGGCAATTTCAATCGCTGCATGTGAAGACAGACAAGTTGCTGCAGATACTCATGTAAGAGATTCTTTTAGCCTACGTTACTTTGTGTCTCTTCTTGTTAATGGTCCTGGAATGTTTGGGAATGCGTTTGCAAAGTAATTTAAAAAAAAAAAAAACTATTTTATTTTTATTTTTATTTTTATTTTAAATTAAAAAATTGGTGTTTTTAAATCATTGTGATGTATTGATGTAAGAAATAATTTTTTTTAAATAAAAAATAAACATCATTTTGATGCATTTCTAAACAAAAAACACTTTAGAAAACAACTTCAATAAGTTGGAATTGAGAGAGCATGATTTACGTATATATTTCAATATCGTATGATTTACATGATTATTCAACACTTTTCAGTTTAATTCAAGATTCCAGAACTTGTTTCAGAGCTCAATCCTGACATTTATGAATATGCAGTCTTGCTTTGGAAAGTCATCGATGACTGGTGGTGCCATGACCTACTTTCTCATACAAATTGTGAAAAAGAACCCTACAATAACATATGGTAAACTGATAGACTCAATTCATGAACACATTGAAAAGGCTAACAACGAAGGATGCCTTCCTGGGGTCATAAAAAGAGTGTTAAATAACATTTTATCACAGGTCAGTAATCTTATCGTATTGTTCAATGTTTGAACCTCTCTATTAATTTGCTTCTAATCCATTTTCTGCTTGTGATTCAATATTTCTGCAGAAGCCTCAACTTTCTGCTTCCGAGGAGTTCAACGTTAATGAAAAACAATTTATTGTGCAATAATAATCCACAGAATATATATATATATATATATATAATAGAGGACAAAGAAAAGCAGCCATTGTGCATGTTACTGGGTTTGATGATTAATCATAAATTGGGATCATATTTAACTGTCTCCCTAAGTATTTGGGCTTTTCAATCAAGTCCTTGGAGTTTGATAAGTGTTTCATCGTGAGATTTCAACTCTGCTCAATTAAAAAAATAGTGTTAATCTAGTTTTAATTGATTGCTTGATATTGCGTTTCAAAAGTATTTTCGAGAAAAATTAAAAGAATTTTTATTTATTTTTTTTGTTTTAAATTAATTTAGTTTTATGTGTTTTAGATCATTTTGATATACTGGTATCAAAAATAATTTTAAAAAAATATTTTTTTAATATATTTTAGAACAAAAATCATTTTAAAAAACATCTTCAACTACACTTTTAAACAGTACTAACAGGATAGTGTAACACGAGACATGAACGAAGCTATATATGAGGATTAAATTGAAACCAGCTGTTAATTTCTTTATTGGATTTAAAATATATATAACTTTTAAAAAAAAATCTACAATCCTTGAGGACTTCATGAGAAATGATGGTAAGCAGCCGAAAACGTTTTTCATCCATTAAAAAAAATAAACGACTTTATATAAACAGTGTTGAAAATATGGTTGCATAAGAATATTGCACCACGAAAATGTCCATCCTTACCCCCATAACGGCTGCACACTTGTTAAACTACGCATGGCCTAGCGAGACCTAGCCGACCTAACCAATGAAATATAATGACGTGTATTTCTTTGAAAAAATCTAAATATTATTAACTGAGTTTTATTTTCATCACTAATTCCATCAAAATGTTCTAAAAATTTTAAATCATTCTATAATTTTTTAATTTGACGCAGCAGAAATACAGAAAGAAATATGACCAACATCAATATTCCGTAAATAATTCTCAACTAGATTAAATCTTAGAAAACTTTAAAGTTTATTCAATAAAATCAATGGTTGAATGGCCAGAGGCTCTTAGAATAGCACTTAAAACAAAAACCCTAACCTAAGCCATGACAGATAAGGAAGCGACATAAAACATTAAATTTGCCATAAATGGAAAATTTGAGATAAATGCAGAATGTGAAAGGCCTATAAACTCTTAGTGAGTATCAATTGACGAAAGTCAATTTGGACTCTGAAATCAAAAGTTATGGCTAAAACGAAACTTTCCTAGAATAGAAAAAATGACAATTTCGGGGTCAAAACGATGGAATTTGGCCAAAAACTGGTGGACAACAGGGGCTATGCCACTGATATCTTTCGCAAACGGCGAAACGCATCGACTGGGTGAGTTTCGCGTCATTCCGACTTCGACGACCCGGCTGCCGAGATTCAGTTGCCTTTGAATTTCGGGTGATCCCTCTTGAGCATGTATGCTTCCGCAACCTGTTCTACATCATAATTGAATGATGTCTATATTGTTGAAGAAATCACTCATAGACAAAAAAATACTCATTAGTGATTCCATAAGAGGTTAAGTAATTTGTGGTTGATAATTATAAGATTAAAAAAATCATAATTAAAACAAACACTAACAATTCTATTGAACATCAAAACTTTATTAATTTCAATTTTTACTCAAAAATAGTTTTACAATAATAAATATATCGCTACACAGATAAAGATAAAGGTGAAAGGAAGAATCTCGAGTCAAAAGAACCAAAATGAGTTTGATATTGTAAAGTCATATAGTCCATCATTTTCACTCAATTCTTCCTCTCTCTCTTTTTCTACTTCTTCTAATTTGGCTAGTCGCTTTTCAATATATTTTAGGATCCTTTCTTCAAATTTCCACATTAATTGGCTTTGTTATATGCCTAAAGTTGAAGTAGGAAACTACTTGACCTAATTTCTATAGTTAATATCGTAGGCATTTTATATATCTGATTTTTATTAGGTCTATTAGTTGTTCCAACCTCAAACCACAATTGAGGATTGTGAGGAGGATGAATCTAAGCGTCTTCTCCATGTTTTTATCCATTATATCTGAAGGGATCCTTTCTATTAAGAAACAGTTAGAATAACTAACTGTAACTATCTTTCATTGTTGTTACTTTTCTGTTATAATATTGTTGTTTCGGTTCTGTTAGTTTCTTGTTATGTCTCTTGTTATTTCGTTGCAATGTAAAGTGGCTATATAATGCCAATACTAGTCAAATAAACGGGCACTCTTCTCATTCCAGTACATTTACATTTACAAAACCTTAATTATACCTTACAAGTGGTATCAGAGCCTTCATCAGCCAATTTTTGCAAGCAACATGACAATAGAGGGGAGCAGCCTTGTTCAGCCAGCCATTCCGAGATTCAATGGCCACTACGATCACTTGGGGATGTTAATGGAGAACTTTCTCCTATCCAAAGAGATGTGGGAACTAATGGAGAATGGATACATTGAGCCTGCAAATGGATCGATACTAACTGAGGTTCAACGGAAGAAAAATGATGATATGAAATTAAAGGATTTGAAGGTAAAGAACTACCTATTCCAAGCAATCGACCGAACAGTTCTTGACACTATTCTTAAAAAGGATACTGCCAAGAACATATGGGATGCAATGAAGAAAAAGTTTGAAGGGAATGCAAGGGCTAAAAGATCTTACCTGCAAACTCTCCGTAGAGAGTTTGAGACACTGGAAATGAGAATTGGTGAAGGAGTGACATAATATTTCTCTAGGGTCATAACAGTGGCCAATAAGATGAGAACATATGGAGAAGATATGTAGGATGTGAAAGTGGTAGAGAAGATCTTACGTTCTTTAACGGAGAAATACTATGTTGTATGTTCCATTGAAGAGTCAAAGGATATTGATGCTCTAAGCATTGGTGTACTGCAGAGTTCATTGGTTGTTCATGAACAAAAGTTTCAAAGGAGAAAGGGTGAGGAACAAGCATTGAAAGTAGCATATGAAGGAGGAGGCAGAGGTGCATATGAGGGAGGTAGAAGCCGTGGCGGAATCTTCTACAGAGGAAGAGCTAGAGGAAGGGGACAATCAGATTCTAACAAGGCAACAGTGCAATGTTATCGTTGCCAACAGCTTGGACATTTCCAGTGGGAATGTCCCACTCGAAATAGAGAATCACTATACACATAGCTTGATAATGCGAAGGAGATGCTCTTGATGACTTATGTGGAGAAACATAAGTCTACAAGAGAAGACGCATGGTTTCTTGATTCGAGATGTTCGAATCACATGTGTGGTTATCAAGAAATGTTCTATGATTTTGATGTGAAGTTTCGATAGTTTGTGAAATTGGGAAACAACACAAGGATAAAAGTGATGGGGAAAGGGGATGTGAAGCTTGTATTGAATGGAATAATACACACCATTACAAAGGTGTATTATGTCCCAGATTTAAAGAACAACCTGCTGAGTGTAGGTCAACTATAGGAAAGGGGTTTGGATGTTTTGTTCAAGGATGGAAAATGCAAGATATTCCATCCGAAAAGAGGTTTGATAATACAAACCACAATGAGCATCAACAGAATGTTCATTCTGTTCCCAGATATTGAATTTACCTCTCAAGAACAAGTTGGCCAGTGCCTTCACACAGGAACACAGAACCTGGGTTCTCTTTGGCATCGACGTTACGGGCACCTTAGCTATAAAGGTCTAAGGACCTTGGAGTATAGGAATATGGTACATGGTCTTCCCCAAATTGCAGCCTCAAACTCAGCATGTATTGAATGCATCAAGGGGAAGCAAAATCGCGATGCAATTCCATAGAAGAGTACCTGGAGAGCAACATAGAAATTAGAACTCATTCACGCCGATATCTGTGGACCGATCACCCCCACATCAAACAGCAATAAAAGGTATATTTTATTGTTTATAGACGATTACAGTAGAAAATGTTGGGTATACTTCTTGGCAGAGAAATCAGAGGCCTTTGATTGGTTTAAAAATTTTAAATCAATGGTGGAAAAACAGATAGGGTTATCTGTCAAATGTCTTCGAACTGACAGAGGGGGAGAATTTATGTCCAACGAATTCAACAATTTCTGCCAAAATAATGCGATCAAGAGACAGATGACAATTGCATACACACCACAGCAAAGCGGTTTCGTAGAGAGAAAGAACAGAACGGTGATGAACATGGTGCGATCCATTTTGGCTGACAAGAACATGCCGAGAATTTTCTGGGCAAAATAAGTAAATTGGGTTGTTTATGTTCTTAATCGGCATCCCACTTTGGCTGTAAAGGAGGTCACACTAGAGGAGGCCTGTAGAGGAAGAAAACCCACAGTGGGTCACTTTAGAGTTTTTGGTTGCAGGGCACATGTTCATGTCCTAGAACTAAGGAGAACAAAGATTGATGATAGGAGTATTAAGTGTGTTTTATTGGGAGTCAGTGATGAATCAAAAGGTTACAGACTCTTTGATCCTGTAGCTAAAAAGATAGTGGTGAGCAAGGATGTGATTTTCGAAGAAGAAGAAAAATGGAATTGGGAAGAAGACACTGTATAAAGTCCAGTGGGTGATTTGGAATGGGGTGATCAAAGTGAAGAAGAAGAAGACAAAAACAAGTAACCTGTTGGTGGGGAACCTAGTGGTGCAAAAGAAATCAGTGAGCATGATCTTGGTGATGTTGATGGAGAATTGAATTCTGGTGATGAAAGGAGACGGGAAGTTGATGTTGAGGATGAGACAGTACGGACTGGTGTTGAAACAACTCGTGAAGAGAGAGTTGGAAGACAAGCCCGAGAAAGACAACCTCGAGTATGGTTGGGTGATTATTTCAATGGAGAGGATTTACAAGAAGATGAATCGGAGATGGCCTTTGCAGTATCAACAGACCCTTGGTTCTATGAAGAAGCCATAAGGAATTGCAATTGGGAAATGGCCATGAACAGTGAGATGGAGTCAATTGAAAGGAACGGCACGTGGACACTCACGGTCCTACCTGCGGGAGCAAAAAAAATTTGGGGTAAAATGGGTCTATAAGACAAAATACAATGAGAATGGAAAATTGATAAATACAAGGCTCGCTTGGTGGTGAAGTGATACTCCCAGAAATATGGGGTAGACTACACATAAGTTTTCGTGCCAGTAGCAAAGATGGATACAATATGGATGATTGTTGCCTTGGCGGCACACAAAAATTAAGTAATTTCTCAACTGGATGTCAAATCAGCTTTCCTTTATGGAGAGCTAAGCGAAGATGTGTATGTGGAGCAACCAAGAGGTTATGAAAAGAAAGGCAGTGAGCATCTAGTTTACAAATTACACAAAGCACTGTATGGGTTGAAACAGGCTCCACGAGCATGGTTTAGCCGAATTGAAGCACATTTCATAGGTGAAGGATTTCAAAGGTGCGAGAGTGAGCAGACATTATTCACAAGGAGGAGTTAGGAAGGGAGAATCATCATTGTAAGTATTTACGTTGATGACTTAATTTTTACTAGCAATGATGAAGTAATGCTATCTGAATTTAAAGATTCCATGTTGAGAGAGTTTGACAAGTCTGATCTGGGAAAGATGAGATTCTTTCTTGGAATTGAGGTTTTACAAAAGTCTGATGGCATTTATATGTCAAAGAAGATATGCGCTGGAAATCTTGAAAAGGTTCGGCATGATGGGAAGTAATTCAGTGGGGAATCCAATAGTCCCGGGTTCTAAGATGAGCAAAGAAGTAAACGACATTCTGGTTGATGAGACGTGTTACAAACAATTGGTGGGCAGTCTAATGTATTTGACTGCCACTAGGCCAGATATGATGTTTGTTATTTGTCTCATAAGCAGATACATGGCAAAACCTATGGAAGTTCATTTATAGGCAGCTAAGAGAGCACTGCCATACTTGAAGGGGACCGTGAACTATGGAATTCATTACAAAAGAGGAGAAGATGGAGAAGTGTTTGCATCATAGATAGCGACTATGTTGGTGACATGGACGATAGAAAAAATACATCTGGGTATGTTTTTCTTATGGGGTCAAGTGTAGTTTCATGGTGTTCGAAAAACAACCCATTATGACATTGTCAACCACAGAAGCTGAATTCGTAGCAGCAACAGTATGTGTGTGCCAAGGAATCTGGTTAAAGAGAATTTTGGAAGAATTGGGTCACGCAGATATAGGTTGCATGACTATAATGTGTGATAACAGTTCTACTATCAAGTTGTCCAAAAACCGAGTGATGCATGGTCACAGTAAATATATTGATGTGAGGTTTCATTTCTTGAGAAATCTTACTAAGGAAGGGAAGATTGCATTAATTCACTATAGGAGTAAACATCAGATCGCAGACATAATGACTAAGCCACTAAAGATTGAAGAGTTTATTAAACTCCAAAAATTGATGGGAGTCTGTGAAATTGCTAATATGGAAGTAAACTAATTGCGCTATATAGTATTTAGTTTAGGGGAAGGAATGAAGGGATCCTTTCTATTAAGAAACAGTTAAAATAACTAACTGTAACTATCTTTCATCGTTGTTACTTTTCTGTTATAATACTGTTGTTTCCTTTCCGTTAGTTTCTTGTTATTTCTCTTGTAATTTCGTTGCAATGTAAAGTGGCTATATAATGCCAATACTAGTCAAATAAACAGGCACTCTTCTCATTCCAATACATCAACATTTCATAAAACCTTCATTATGCTCTACAATATCATTATATATTTTTTCTAATAAAAAGTCATTATGATTAAAATTATTAAAAAAAATAAAAATATATATATAATGACCATTTCCGCTCTATTATCTACAAACCTCTTCACTCTTTCGTTTTGTCCGCCTTCCTTATATGAATTTCCTCATATAACTCAATCAAAGTAGGTTTGTGCCTAATTGTCGTTCCTACAAAATAAGTAAGTTGTAAAAAACTTAACAAATAAATAGAAAGTTAAAAATTGAAGAAAAAGTAATTTAAAAAATCTTACCAAACACTTTACATGGTTGATGAATGAAAGTGATTCATAAGTGTATATTAATAGGCACTTTAAAAAATCTATAGTTTTTCTATACCGCGATGCCATCAAAGTAAACTCTATTTTTTGTATATTAATAGGCATCATATCACAAATCACATAATCTAGTATAAAGCAATTTGTTAAATATACATGAAAAATAGGAAAATTGAGATTACCATGTTAAACATTAAATTTGTTAATTGTTTGATGCTTTTCTAACTGCGTTGTGGTTTTCTCACACTTTCCTTTAACACCCCCACCAAGAATATTCCATATCTTCAAGCAATGATATGGTAAGCGAGATACATAGAGATAAATAAATAAAAAAACTCAACTTATTCAATAACTTAATAATCTTAATGAAATTTAAAAACTCGTTAATACCATAACTCATCGTCACAATCATTTAATAACCCAAAACATCAAATCCAGTTGAAAACTAAGCATCCAAAACCTAAACTATCATAAAGAGATAAACAAAAAATTAACAAAAAAAACCTCTATTGGGAATAACTTACTCTTGAAGTGTTTGAGAGGTAAGAGGTTAGCCAATGACAAGAAACAAGTGTTGGGCAGGAAGGGGCTAATTGACAACGAGAAATTGGGGTTAAAGGCAACAATGAGAAAGAGAAAAGAAGGGGTGTTAGAAGTTTTTTCTGTTAACAAATGAGTGGAATTAAATATGAAGGAAGCAGAACTATTAAGTTACAACATAGATTCGTTGAAGGAAATTTCATTAGTAATTTTGATGACTTATTCACACATCAACAAATGCTGACACAATTGCTAATGAAGATATTATTATTTTTTAATTCTACCATTAATTATGTCATGATTCTGCAAAGATAAAATAATAATTTGATGATATTGCATGTCTAACAACTATTTCATCATGATTTCTCAACCCTAATGCAATTGTTTGATGAGATTGTGTCTCCATTATCAATTTCATCAACTTTTTCCAACCCTACTTTTTTAATTTCCCACACAACATTAATTTCCCACACAACATTAAATCTATAAAAGAGACTCATCTACTCGACGTTAACAATGCTTTCTTGAATGGGAATCTTCAAGAAGAGATGTATATGGAACAACCACCAGGTTTTTACCATCCTACTCTATCTTCTCATGTTTGTCGCCTGCATAAATCTATCTATGGGTTAAAACAGGCTCCCCGGGCATGGTATACCAGACTCAGTGATTATTTCATTTCTCTTGGTTTTCATGTCTCTACTACTGACACCTCTCTGTTTATTTACTCTGATGGTCATGATCTCATCTACCTGCTTGTCTATGTGAATGACCTCTTGCTTACTGGGAACAATTCCACGTTCATTCACCACTTGATTACACTACTGAATTCTGAATTCAAAATCCGGGATTTCGGCTCTTTGCATTATTTCTTGGGGATTGAAGTCACCCAAACTACCAAGGGCCTAATTCTCTCACAGCATAAATATACTCTTGATATTATTCAGTGAGTTGGTATGTCCTCGTGTAAAGCTATCGCCACGTCTGCTTCATCCTCATCTAAGTTTTTGTTGACCTGAGATGCTGCGTATTCTGATCCTACTCGTTACTGACAGATTGTTGGTGCTTTGCAGTATCTCACTTTTACTAGCCCAGATATTTTTTATGCTATTAATAAAGTATGTTAGTTTATGCACTCACCTACCGATGGTCATTGGTCTTTTGTTAAACGAATTGTTCGATATCTTCACAATACGACAACGTATGGTCTACACATCACTCGAGGGTCCTCTCTTTCCTTACATGGTTTCACAGATGCTGATTGGGCTGGTAGCCTAGATGATAGAAAATGCACTAGTGACTACTTGGTATATCTTGGTAACACACCTATTTCTTGGAAATCTGGAAAACAACACACAGTGGCTCGTTCATCGACTGAAGCAAAATGTAAGGTACTTGCTGATGGTACTGCTGAGATTTTATGGATTCAGGCCCTACTATTTGATCTTTGTTTTTCCTCAGATCCTATGACTAAACTTTGGTGCAATAATTTGGGTATTACCTACTTGTCTGTAAATCCTATTTTCCATGCTCGCACTAAGCATGTTGAAGTTGATTACCACTTTTTTCATGATCGAGTTGCTAAAAAGGAAATTATGGTTCTATTCATCTCCTCTCAAGATCATCTTCCTGATGTTCTTACCAAACCTCTTCCTCATGCGTCATTTACTTATTTTTGGTCCAAGCTTCATGTAGATTCACCTCCTTCAGCTTGAAGAGGCATATTATGGACTGTTATTATGTAATTATTATGTACTTATATTTATCTTGTATTTACCTTGTACAGGGTTATATATACAACACCTAAGAGAGTGTTGTGTAACATTTTACATCCACCACAATATATTTCAAATTCTCTTTTGTTCTTTAAACCTCAACTATAAATAATATTGATTTTATCAATTCCATAAAAAATCAATTTCCCCAAAAATTCTAACTTAACAATTAAATTAACAAAAAGTGATTTGTACACGTTAAAAGAAATCATCTTTAATCTATTATAAGATACTCACATTAAAATCAGACTTAATTTCATTAAATCACAATAAAATTCAATCTTTTCAAATCTCAAATAAACTCTAATACACAAATCATATATTAATACAACAAATTTATTTACTGAAATATACAAATATTACAAGAATCTTTAATAAATTAACCTATGGGTCAAGAGAAAGTGAATTTGCTTTCTATGTGTATTGAAATTTTTTATAAAAAAAAAAATCAATGATAGATGGTAACCCTATTGATAGATATAGATAGATGCTGACAGGTTGACGTGATTGAACTGTGAGAAAAATAATTGAAACCCAATGCTAGAGGAAGAAAAGGGAGAAGGAATTGTTGATTCTTAACTCATTGCTGAGTTCCACATTGATTTAAAACCCAATACGCGGTGTGAAAATGCCATGAGCATTATTATTTTTTTATTTTTAATTTTAATTTTAATGTTAATTTTAATTTTCTCTCCAACCAAAAAATTCAAACTTCTGCCATTGTCGAACATGTGACTAACTTAAATATTCCATTCTTGATGAAGAAGTGGTTCAAATGCAAATCCTAAATCTATAAGCATTGTTCTTAATATTCTTTTCTTGTTTATATATATATATATATTTCTTTCATCACAAGGTGTTAATGTGGGCTGTTCCATCTCGAAGGTGGAGTTGGAATCTTTCTTCTTCTTCTTCATCTTCTTTTTGAAAAATTAATAAAAGTGTTGGAATCAAACAAAAGCAAGCTTGAAGAAAATAAATAAATAAATAAATGGCATCTGGTTCTGATCCCTACGATGGTTGTATCGATTAAGAAATATCAAACGATAAAAAATAAACACACGCGGGCAAATTGCCTGGTGCTTTAGTTTTTATTTATCCCAATTTAATTAATTATTTATTCACCTAAGTCATGTTTATCAAATTTAAAATCAATAAAAATATATTTAATATTTAAAAAAAACTCTGCGACAATTTATATAGATTATGTGCGTGTGTTTTGAAATAATTATGTTCATGCCAATCTAAAATTAATATAATTATTAATAAAAAATACTATTATATTTTTATTTGTTCACGAATATAATAAAATAGATAAAATAAATCTCATCGAACTTCGGTGATCTAAAATGATAATAATAATTACAACAATAAAAGAAATTATGAAGTAAATCATATATTTATTAATTAACCTGGCAGGATTATTTTTTTTCATTTGACAAGTTTCCTACCAAAATCATATCCTTCCCCGAACCCTAATGGCTCAAAACCTACAATCCCATCTATCTAAAGAAAGGCATAATCTTTAAAATGCATGGTTAGTGTATTATTTTTTCCCCTGTAATGGCTACGACTACATGACCCTTTTTAAATTATTATATTTTCCTTGGAAATAAATTAAATTATTGTTTTTTCATATTTCATTAAGGTTTATATGTTAATATTAAAAATAATATATATATATATATATATATATGAGAGAGACCCATCATATATATGATATTAAAAACTAGGAAAATAAGTCCCCAAAAACATGACGTGATGACAGAGAGCTTACGATCTATATAACAGATTTCGAGTTCGAGTCAGGATGTGTTTTTTTTATAGAAGGTTGGGATAGCAGGGATTGTACTGGCTTAACTGAGTTCACAAAATATGTTTTCCAACAAATGAAATTTCCTTACATCCAAAAAAAAAATTAAGAATATAAGTTATTCAGCCTAGATAAATCTTTTCTGTATCTATAAACTAGATGCAGAAATGTTATCTTTAAAACTAATAACGATACTCGAATATAAAGTTTCTAAGCCCGATGAATCTTCTTTCTTTACAAGTTCACCCAAGTTAACATGATGGAGACATGATTAGGATAAAGTAGGGGAAGAAAATTGTACATTTAGACATCGATGCTTAATTGGTCCAGCAACTACGAACTGCAAATCATTATTGCAGGGTCGGAGAATCTAAGGTTCAAATTCAACCATTCCAAGAATACTCTTTAAAACATGTCAGAAAAAGTTAGAATGACAGATATTTGTTAGCTACAATAATTGATTGCTTGTCATTGAGCATGCCACTTCCAAAGCAAAGAATGAATGTATATCCATATTTGAGTTAAATCTTATTGCTGAAATGGAACCCCAAGATCTTGTACGAGTCATGGCCTAGCAGCTGATTTGGCATCAGATTAGCTATACAGAATCTACTACACCCACTACAAGTTCTAATCGAATCTGGTTCTCCAGGGTGCCATATATGATCAAAGATTGCTAAATCTGACCAACAATGCAATATATCTAGGACTCGAACCCTCTACCTATTTTGTTCAATCTCAACCTCATCATTCTCGAAAGGAAAAGGAAATGGCAATAGAAAATTGTAGCCGGTGTGGCGTGCAACTAGTTGTGCCCCAAGACGCTCAAACGATTCGATGTGCTGTGTGTCAAGCCATCACTAGGGTTCATTCCTACTACCCTTTGGCTCAAGCCCGCGAGTCAGCTACTAGGTTTACTTCTGGTCTCATTAGCATGGTTTCCAGCAACATTAGCGGCATGACTGGTTCGGTCAGTAGCAGTAGCTATCCCGTGCCGGGCTATTGTGGCTACTATGCTCAGCCACCAATCAGGCCCGTATTGCAGTTGCCTCTTCCATCAATGCATGGGAGGAAACGGGCTCTGCTTTGTGGAGTAAGCTATCGAGGCAAGAGTTATAAGATCAAAGGAAGCATTAATGATGTTAAGTGCATGAGATACTTTCTTGTTGAAAAGTTTGGATTTCCTAATGACTCCATACTCATGCTCACAGGTAATTGTTTTTTTCTATTTTTTTTCTTCTTATATATGATTTCTTCTTAATCTCTTGAGATTATGAACTTATCAAGTCAATCAACCTGCACAAAAACATGGAAATTGAGACCTGATAATGAAATTTGATCCGTTACTGTATCTTATTAGCAGTGCTTGCTGTAAATATATTCTTTCTTTGGGATATAATCATAAAAGGTAAACCTATCTACATGCAGAAGATGAGACAAACCCATTAAAGATACCAACAAAAGAGAACATAAGGTTGGCTTTAAGGTGGCTTGTTCAGGGCTGCCAGCCAGGGGACTCGTTAGTGTTTCACTTCTCCGGCCATGGGTCAAAGCAGCTCGATAATGACATGGATGAGGTTGATGGGTTTGATGAAACTTTATGCCCCCTTGACTATGAAACTCGAGGGATGATAGTTGACGATGAAATCAATGAGACCATTGTGAGGCCATTACCACAAGGAGCCACACTCCATGCCATTATTGATGCCTGCTACAGTCAAACTGTGCTAGATCTTCCATTTGTGTGCAGGATGAATAGGTAAATGAAACTAGTAGATTTTGCACTTTTCAGTTCTGCAGCATCGCATAATTTCAGAATCATTTGACTTTTATTTTACATTTTGCTTCGGACAGGGAAGGGTACTATACATGGGAGGACCAAACTCGTTCACCGTATAAAGGCACGAGTGGAGGGCTAGCATTTTGTATCAGTGCCTGTGATGATAATCAAACCAGCGTGGATACGACAGTGAGTCAATCCCCCATTTACTTGATCGATCGTCAGAAGAAATAATTTAGGAAATAATCCTAATCCTGTGTGGTTAAGCTCCAATGAAAATTGAACGAGGCAAGAACTTGTAGGTTTGAACATATTACACCATTTTTTGTTTACAGTTTAGTGTGGTTTCAATTTTGCAGGCATTGGCAGGAAATGCTTCAACTGGTGCCTTGACGTATTGCTTCATCCAAGCAGTGCAGAATGAACCTGGATTGACTTATGGACGCTTGCTTTATTCTATGCGTCAGGTGATTCGTGGGGCTAAAACTGGTGGATTACGCCTCAATGGTCCCATCGCCTCCCTAGTAAATAAAGCTCTGTTTAACACTGAGATAACACAGGTTTGCTAGATACTTTACTGTCAGAAATCTCGGCCATCACTTTGAATTTGAAATAAAAATATTAACAATAAATCGAAGTTCGGAACGATCTTAGCCTAATCCTGTCAATTCTTTTGCTGCTTGTTCATTAATTTCAGGAGCCTCAGCTTTCCTCGTCCGAGACATTTGACATTTACGCAAAGCAGTTCATACTGTGAATTGAATTGGGTTACAGTTGTTCTTCGGCCTTTCAATGGAAATTGTTATATATTAACTGAATTATTATCCGTCCATCATAATCTGTCAAAACCACTATACTTGATTCTCACAGTTTGTACAGCTTCAGGGAGCATAGTTTAGGCTATTTATCTCTGTAAATCACATGGCTTGAATTTGTGGTGATTGTAATCTCAATGAATTTGATGTTTCTTCTGTTAAAAGTCAACGTTTTCTATTGCTTACAAAAGAAAATGGCCAAAAATATTGTCTAGCATCATAGCAAACAGACATTTAAGATAATAATTGAATAGTGCCTCAAATAATGGAATGCAGAAGGAAAATCCTTGGGAACTGGGAAAGTCATGCGATTAATAGACGTGTACGTCTTTTCTAAGCCACAAACATCCCTTTCATGAGTAAAACGATTCACAGCCCACAATTTAGAAAAAAGAAATGGATAGCCGAGCCATAGAATCTTATTGGCTTGCTTAATCATTACTCGTTCATGGTCGATTCCTTCTTCAGATCGTATCGGAGGCAGTCAAATTTGACTAATCCCAGATGGCCAAAACTTATTTTCAATGGTTGTTTAACAACTATTTTATCCCAGAAAATAATATAAATTATATTCTTGAGCTATATCTAATAGCTTAAATTTTTAGTTGATATAGTTTTTTAATATAATATCAGAGTTTTATTAACCCAATAATCACGAATTTGAATCTTATTATCCTCATTTTATTTGTTAAAAATCAGCACAAGTAGTTTAGGTTTATGTGCAAATTTCAAGTCCAAATAGTTTTTACTTGAAAGGATATGTTAGAGAGTAATATAAATCATATTCGGAGCTTCATCTAATAATTTAAGTTTTTAAATAAGATAGTTTTTAATCTATTTAATCCATATTAAAAGGTATATTCGGAGCTTCATCTAATAATTTAAGTTTTTAGATAAGATAGTTTTTTAATCTATTTAATCCATATTAAAGGGTATGTTGGAAAGTAAAGTAAATCATATTCTCGAGTTTAACTCGAACAGTTTAAATTTTTAGATGAGATACCTTCTTAATCCATTCAGACCATAAAAATCAAAGCTTTTAGCTGATGGAGGCTTGTCTAGCAGTAAGCCAAAATAATGACAATCAAACAAGGATTTTGATAAATTTCATGCATATGTACACTATTTATTAATTTAACACAGACGAAAATCTAAAATACATTACCTTCCTATCAATTTCAATTGAGAATCAAGAGCTGACGAGAAGCAGTGCACCATCTAGCATAAGAGGCACGCAGGTTAGGCCAGTCAGAAGATGGGGTGTACGTGAAGTGGTGTAGCCACAGAGACAAGACCTGCTCCTGCTGTTCTTCATCTTCCAGCATCTCTATCATCTCTTCCAATATCATCTCGAGCTCAGCCCTTTCCCTAATGCTGAGGACTGGTGCATCGGTGCCGGTGCTTGCTCTGCACAACAATGGCAGCCAGGATATTAGCATCTTCATATTTGTCTGTCGTTGCGGCTCCCTCTGGCCTTCTTCAGCCTCGTCAAGTCCCGATTCTTTGGCTTGTTTAATCAGGAATCCTGAACAGATTTTTAAGCAGTCAAGACATTGCTGATTTATGAAGAAAATATATAATTAAACACTGTGAGAATTAATAAGTTAATTTCTTTTCGTGAATATCATTTGAGCTTGTAGTCAAATAAATTCAAAATGTATCGAAATGATATTTTATTATTTTTAAAAAATTAATTTTTATATCAGCACAAAAAAATCATCAAAAAAACATTATAGTTAAAGTAAAAAATAAAAAAATTTAATCTTTTAAAAAAGGTTTTTGAAATGTATTATTAAACATGGACTTAATCTTCCATAAGAAACAAGCATAACATTCAAATAAAAATACATGCATCTTTTCATGAGATTTTACTAATATTATTTAATATATCTAGAGCAATGGATTATAATTTCATGTTGACTAATTAAACAATCCATATTGACTTTTTTCCTTGAATTACAGCATTCTACGCATCTCAATTTCTATGAAACACACCACCTCGTTAGAATTTTCTGATTCATGATTTGCGTGTTAAATGGTCAAAGGAGGATGGCGGTTATTATTTTATATATATCATAAATTATTAATTAATTAAAATAGTATTTATTCTAGATATCATGAATGGTCTATGATTGATATATATAAATATGATTATATTCTTGATCATCTGTTTTGTTTTGATTATCTCTCATCGACAATATTATTATATTATTTTTAGACAAATATTATATCTTTTAGAAAGGATTGTTGCTCGTTAGATTCTAAGAAAATATTGATTTTTTAAACAATGAAAAAATAAAAACACGAATTAATATAATGTTGGGCCCTTTCCTTAAAATATTTTCTAAGAATGTATATATAGAAAAATATTAAAATAATAATAATTAATCATTTAATTTTTTTTTAGTAAATTAAAAATCTGATTGTGCAACGGAGGCCCAATTAATCATGAAAACAATTAACTTGCCTGAGACTTTCACCAATGAGCCTTGTAAGCGAGCCTCTGCTGAGAGAGCAAGCCTAGCCAAGTTTGAAGCCGAAGCCCACCTCCAAACAGCTTCCTCCCCGCATCCACAAGCTGACAATTTCTGACCCAACCACAGCAGCTCAGCCGCCAACTTCTCCCCGGACCGGTCCACCCCTTCTCTACCTCTACCAGACCGTGCCCAACTCCCATCCCCGACAGCTCTAACAGCCTTTAAAACCTGGTTTAAGCGACCCTTAACCGGTCCAGTCCTTAAGCCGCCATTTTCACTCCCGTCGTGCCCTATCTCCATCATGGCTGCTTCAAGCTGGCTTAGCGTCCTTGAAAAAGCCGCTGATAAAACCCCACGGTTGACCTCACGCAAGGCCTCGTTATTTTCTCTATGGTTATCATCTATAATCTTCTCAGCTAACGATCTAACTATCTCGTACTTTCTTGAGCTCACCGGAATATCATTAACGATTGACAATAGCTGTGTAAGTGCTCGAGCAATCCCCGAGTCTCCATAGCCTGATGAAGGCAGGTAGTTTTCATTCTTGAGCGGCCTGAGAGGATGGTACTGAATATTGTGATTCTCATGATCCTGGTCAGAGCTAGGGTTTAAAGAAGGGAATAAAGAAGGAAGCAGACGCAGAAAGAAGAGAAAAGAAGTGACAAGAAGATAACGAATTTGTTCAAGAAGTTTGTGTTTTTGAGCTAAGGTTACAAGGGATTTATCAGCGAAGATAAAAATGGCGGTTGCTATGTTTCTTATTAGCAGAGGAGCTATGGTGATGGGAGAGGTTTCCATCATGCCCATGTTTCGATTGATGGATCAGTGAGTTTTTTTTTCTTTTTCTTCGTTTCAATCCTCTGGTTTGTGTGTGGTTGTGGTTCCAAGTGTTTGTGTTATATCTCTCGGCAAGAAAGGATCGAGAAAATAGGGAGCTCGGAGATGAAGAGATCAGAGTTGTATCTGGTTAATGAGCAATGAAGCAGGACATGGTCAAGTCTCTCTATCGGGATTGGAATATGTGGTTAATATTAGAGAATTATATAAATAATTGATTAAAATTTTATTTAATTGATTAAACTATTTTGATTATGATAGTTTTTTCAAGCGGATACAACTATTTTAGACCACTAACTTGCGGTCTAGTTCAAACAAGGAAAGAGCGTGGACCAAATTGTCAGTTTTTTTTTATATATATATATTTTAAGGAATTGTTTTCCAAGTTTTCATTAGACATTTTTTATTATTGTTCATTATTTTAATTTATATTTTCAAAACCATACTTATTATTATGTTTAATCTCTCAAGACAAAAGAGGTAAAACCATATTTAATTGAAAAAAATATAAAATAAATATATTTTTATAATTTTGAAGTGGGTTTATATAATTTTAAAGCAAAAGATATAAAAAAAACATATCTAATGTCCCTCTATTTTCATTTTTTTTTCTAAAACATTAATCAGACACTGCCTATTAAATTACTCGTGGGAGCCAGCAATGTTTTTTTAAAAAAAAAAATGTGATACACAAAGAAATTGTAAAAAACGAGGGTTCTATATTTTGAAATTATATAAAAATAATTGCGAGAAAAATAGTGATGAAAAGAAGGGAGGGATGTGGTTGGCATTCACGAGAATATGTGGTGGCCGTCCTTGTAGACCACTTTCTTCCTTCCAAAATCCTTGTCATCGTCGATGGTCTCTGACCAAGTGGTGGGAAATTCAATCCAGCTGATCAACAACTTTCAAAACCATCAAGCATAGGCTCCAAACAAGCCATGTTAAATCACTCTAGGGCTGGATCAACACGAAATCTACCATTTTTTATTTTCTTAATAGAGATCTGGTCTCCACAAGAATTAGATATGCACAAGCTATCCAAGAACCTATAACCTAACACAAGCCAACTATATATTTTCGTTCTGTCTGAATCAGATTTTGATCCTTCATGGATAAATATTTCTAACATTCTGGAAATGGAGGTTCAACTGACATAAATCTTAGGGGATCGGATAGTTACTGCAGAAAAAATGTCAAAGTTGACATAAATCATAAACTGTCTGCTTTTTCAAAGATTCATTTTCAAATTCCTTAGCACCAATGCTTCCTGTGATGTCAAAGTTGTCATGGAACTATCTCACCTAAGAGTTTAGGCGGTTAGATGAAGCTCCAAGATATAATTTATATTATTTTCTAACACACATCTTTAATTTCATGAAAAGCATTTTTAGTTGTGGTTCATAATTAAAAATGAAGTGTTTGGTTAAAACTGTGGTTGAGTTTAAAATTTAATGAAATATAGTTTAGTGTGTTTGGTTACCATGTTTTTTATATTGTTCCTGTGAAATTACTTTAAAGAACACACACACACACACACACACACACACACATATATATATATTATAGATTAATAATCATAACAATAAAATGTAATTAATAATTTAAGTAAATTAAATATTTGTTATTATTCTCCCATCAAACTACTTGCAATTTTATCTAGTAAAATATCATTAGTTACAACATTTGCGATCCATACTAAATTTAAGGATCTCTATCTACATGTAGAAATATAATTCTAAAATTCATAATCAATTGAAAAACAACAGCGTTATGGGGTTAAATGAAGTTACACGTCTTTGCCTTTCATCAGGACTAATCTCTATCTATATATTTTTTTTAATTTTTTTAAATATGATTTTAAAAAAAAAAATGAACTGAGTCTAACCAACTAAATAGGTCGACCCAACTTTCTTGGTCTTGGGTTGGGTAGTAGGTCCAGCACAGCCCAAGATTTAAAAATAGAAGAGAAAGCGGTGCACTACATATTGCGTGAATAAAGAGTGAATTAATTCACTCATGCATTGTTCACGTAACATGTGAATAGTAGCAAGGTGGTCAGCCGACGATGATGAAAGGCTCACCTGCCGATGTCAATGCTAATGGATAGAGAAGGCTGAGGCAGTTCTTCTTGTGGTGGTAGCGTCAAAAATAATGGTCTGTGGTAGCTGGAAGGAGTTGTCCAAGACTATGAAGAGGAGAGAGAGAGAGAGAGTCACTAGTATGCTAAATAAGACACAGATAAAAACTTCATAATCCTGCTTTTTCTAAACCTTGATTTCAAACATGTTTTTAGTGGGTCCCATAACAATTGAAACTGTGTTTTTTTCGATTACCAAATGACTCAAAAACTTTTTTTCTCAAAACTTCATTTGGAATCCATAACAATTGAAACTATGTTTTTTTTTAATTACAAAACGACTTAAAAATTGTTTTTCCTCAAAACTTCATTTGGAACGCAATATTTAAGAGCCACTTTGTTAGACAATATCAAATATAACATAAAAGGTAAAAAGAAAAACAATATTATTTTAATGAAAAATATTTTACGATAATCCACCGATTCAGAAATTAAAAGTAGTTTTTTAATTAAGATCCTAAAGACAACGGCAAATATTCTGCCAGCAAGACAATGTTATGATTGAAGTAACAAAGACATGGAAACATCTCTATAAAGAAAAGAACAGAACAAAAATACAAGGAAACGTGAATTCAACAGATGCAGGTGAAACAACTGCTCCAACAAGCCCCCGCAGATTATCAAAGAAAAAATTACCGTCATCATCAAAATCTCTCCTCACTCTTTCTCTTGTGAGGTAATAAATTCGTGGTCATCACTACATAATTGTAGCTTTCATGCATAACATGTGCTTTTGATTCCAATCAAATCTTTTTTAAAAGAATTTCACTTGATTTGACTAGATATTCTCTCGTTGTTTTCTTTCAATTATATGAGGGGATTCTGCATCTGGGTTTTGTGTGTTTGTTTGTGGGATGGATTTTTTTTGGGTTAATATTGTTCTGAAATTATTGGATTTATAGTCTTAGAGGGTAGATATAATCTGGGTTTGGGATTGTTTTTCTTTCTTTGTCTCGGGAAATATTAAAATTTGAGATTATTTTATCAATAGTTTTTTTCGTTCGGTGCAATCAAATCGATGTTTTTCCCTTTTTGGTTGCTTATATCATTTTACTCTTCTTAGCTTCAATAATTCAATTTTGGATTCATGAAATGAATTTGTCCATGTGGTGTGACTTGTGAGAGCTTGAATTTTTCTAAACATTCATGCAAATAGCACCCAATGGTTTTCGTTTGAATCTTCCTCTATTATATATGAACGTTTCATGCTGGTTCTGTTATAAATTTCAGGCTATTACTAATGTTCTGTTTTTGACGGAAGAAGAAAAAACTAGTTTCGATGGATGATTTACCAGACCAATTGGTGTGGGATATCTTGAGCAGGGTCAAGAAAAATGTAGATAAAAACTCTGCTTCATTAGCATGTAAACGTATCTACAAACTGGATAATGAACAAAGACAATCTATGAGGGTTGGTTGTGGATTAGACCCTGCAAATCAAGCCCTGACATTGCTCTGCAATAGGTTTCCTAACTTGGAAAAAGTAGAAATAACATATGCTGGTTGGATGTCTAAGTTGGGAAAGCAATTAGATGACCAAGGGCTTGTCATTCTTGCCAATAATTGTCCTTCTCTGACTGCTCTTACACTGAGCTACTGTACATTCATAACCGATCTGGGTCTTCAGCACTTGGCTTCTTGTTCCAAGCTTTCTGCCTTGAAGTTGAATTTCACTCCAAGAATCACTGGTTGTGGCATTTTATCCCTCGTTGTGGGTTGCAAGAATCTTACAATTCTTCACCTTATTCGATGTCTTAATGTCACCAGCGTTGAATGGCTTGAATACATTGGAAAGCTTGAAACACTGGAAGACCTTTCAATTAAGAATTGCAGAGCACTTGGTGAGGGTGATTTGATTAAGCTAGGATCTAGCTGGCGAAAACTAAAAAGGCTGCAGTTTGAGGTGGATGCTAATTACAGATACATGAAGGTTTATGATAGGCTAGCTGTTGATCGATGGCAAAGGCAGTGGATCCCTTGTGAGTCCATGTTGGAGCTTAGCCTGGTGAATTGTATCATCAGTCCAGGGAGAGGGCTTGCTTGTGTATTGGGGAAATGCAAGAACCTGGAGAAGATTCATTTGGACATGTGTGTTGGAGTCAGAGATTGTGACATCATAGGCTTAGCGAAAAAATCAAGTAACCTTCGCTCAATTTCTGTCCGAGTTCCTTCTGATTTCTCTCTTCCACTCTTGATGAACAATCCACTGAGATTAACAGATGAGAGTCTTAAAGCCCTAGCTCAAAACTGTTCACTGCTTGAATCTGTCCGGATATCTTTTTCTGATGGGGAATTTCCTTCCTTTTCTTCATTTACACAAAATGGAATCCTCAATTTGATTCAGATGTGCCCGATTCGGGAACTTGCTCTTGACCATGTGTATTCCTTTAATGACATTGGTATGGAAGCTCTTTGTTCAGCTCACTATCTTGAAACCTTAGAGCTTGTCAGATGCCAAGAAATCAGTGATGAAGGGCTACAGCTTGTGGGACAGTTTCCTCGTTTGTGCAGTTTACGATTAAAAAGATGTTTAGGGGTTACTGATGCTGGATTGTACCCTCTTGCTGGGACAGATAAATTGGATTTCTTAGCCGTTGAAGATTGCCCTCAAATTTCTGAAAGGGGCGTTCAAGGTGCTGCAAGATCCGTGTCATTCAGGCAAGACTTATCATGGATGTATTGAACTTGTATTGGACTAAAGAAGTGGGATACACATTTCTGTAAGTGATCATTATTTGCGATTTGATCAAATCCTGTCATCTGGATCTGTTGCTCGCATGATTGTTACTTGTAGCAGTTGGATTATTTGTCTGTGATTGCAAAATATGTAATTAACCATAAATTTGTTAAATAATATCATTGTCCTTGTGGATTTATTATGAAATAGCATTTTGAAACTTCAACTTCGCCATTTTTATGACATCAAAGCTTCAGAAACATTATTGTCAGTCAGCATTTACGTTTTGAATTGGTAGAACATATTTGCGGAACTGGTCAGCTGGGAATTCCCAAGTTAATAAAATGCTTGATTAAAACTCCTAGGTGCATTTTCACAGCCATAATGCAGGGCATCTGTCTGTACCTGCCCTTTGAGAAACATAAAATATTTCTTCCTCAGCAGAACTGAAGGATCTGGACAAGATATTTATGCGTGTGAGGATATTGTCGACACCAGGCTTTGAACACAAACAAGATGCTATCGATCACTCCACAGAGAACAATGATATAGAAGTAGAAGATAAAACTAGATGACAAATTTTGTTTCCCCTTTCTATACAATTCATCGGTTTTTTCTTTTATTAATTTCCATAGTTTTCTTTTTTAAATGAAAAAGTTCTTAATAAACAAGTGTAAAAAATAATATAATTTTACTTGGACCACAAATATAGCCACATGATTCAAATATAAAATTTGCCACTAATAATAAAAAATTGTTTTGTTGTTAATTATTTGAAATAACTCTAATTAAATTGATGTCTTTGATTTATATATATTACCTTTTTATAATGACTTTCATTTAAAAAAAAAAAAAGATTGGTCCACCTGTAAGAAAATCTAGTTACATTTGATGGGTTGTCAATACCATTTCGTTCTGGCCGGAACATCCTGTGCCATTAAAAAAAAGAGACAAAACAACGTTATTTTCTTCTCGGTTTTAATTCCGGCTCGTTTCGGAAATACCGGTCAAATTCCGGTCGGAACGTCTCGGTACCGTTCTGGCCTTAAAATCCTTCTTATTTTGATTAACTTGTGATTGTGTTTCTAATTTTGAGATTATGTTTGTATGACTTTGTGTTTATATTATATAATTTAAAGTTAATTTATCTTGAGTTTTAATCATACTTGTTAAATTAATATTTTAATTATTTTCTTATATATATATATATATATATATATAATTATATATGAACAGTACAACCCCAAAACGGCACGCCAAAATGCTCCGAAACCGAAACATTCCGTACCAATAGAAAAACCGGAATGGTATTGACAACCTTGTTTGATACTCATTTAATTTTTATAGTATTAAATGAATAATTAGTGATATTATATTAGTTATTTTGAATAATTCAAAAAAAAATTATAATCCATAAAAAATAATAAAAATATTACTATGTATTATTTCTCTTTTCAATTTATATCTATTCTTTAAAAACAAAAATCACTAATTTCTTCTTAGCATCATAAAACTGTGAAGTCACCAACTATATAACTTTTACTTCACCATACAGACCAGAGCATTTGCTAGCTTCATCAAATGGTGAAAACCTGGCCAATGGGTATTGTAATTTCCCTGGCTTGGATCCTTTACAGGTGATAGCTGAGGAATGTCAATGGAGTATTGAGTGATCGTAGTAATGTTTTTAATGTTTCTAGATTATTTTAATATGTTGATGTTAAAAATAAATTTTTTTAAAATATATATAATTATGATATTCTTATGAACAAAAAATCATAGTTATTAATTCCGTTCGTTCGACCGAGACGAAAACGACGTCCGCTTTGGAAATTCGGCCAAATTCGGCCGAACGTCTCGGTTCCGTTCGGCCGTGTCGTTCGGATTCAAAATCTTTTAAAAAAAAAATTATTTTTGATATCTATACATCAAAATAATTTAAAAACACCAAAATATTTTAAATAAAAAAGAATTCAGATTTTAATTATGTTTGTTAAATTAATATTTTTTTTCATATATATATATATATAATTAATTATATAAGAACAAGATCTGACACCGAAACAAAGACGCTGTAACGCTTCAAAACTGGAACGTTTTGTTCCAATCAAAAACCGAACGGCGACTGAACTATGCAAAGAAAACACTTTAGAAACAGAATCAATTATACTTTCAGACAAACAGAGTCTCCAAATTATCAAAGTGAAGGCTTAATCTTACCTCAAAACAGCTTCCCTGCTGGTCAATTGAGGAGGGTTCGAAGAACTGATGATTTACAAGTACAAAACCACCCACTAATCTAATTTAGTCCCCTGTTTTTACTCTGTTTTTGTCCTGTTTTTTGTCTTTGTTTTACAACGCAGAGGCCCTTTCCAAGCCCTAAAGCTACAGAGAGCTCGTTTACACCTTCAAAGTTGGACGTCATAGTGCTGAAGAAACCTTTATGTTCTGGCTAATAAATTAATAATATATTAATATTTATAATATTAAATAAAGATACAATGAAAATAGTGGGATTGATTGTGATTATATATATATATTATATATATATATAATATTAATAATATATTAATATTTATAATATTAAATAAAGATACAATGAAAATAGTGGGTTTGATTGTGATTATATATATATATATATATTAAATAAAGATACAATGAAAATAGTGGGATTGATTGTGATTCTATATATATATATATATATATATATATATATATATATATATATATATATATATATATATATATATTAAAGATACAATGAAAATAGTGGGATTATATATATATAATCACAATCAAACCCACTATTTTCATTGTATCTTTATTTAATATTATAAATATTAATAAGGTAAAATTACTGAAAATAGTATAATTTAGTTATTTTTTATTTTTCTGAAAAATCTTAATTGCATACGTCAACATTTTTTCAGGTCAAAATCATAGTTCTCCGGCACACCGCTAAGTAGAAGAATAGAAGGAACGTGTACCTTAAGGTTTATTTCTGAGTGGTTTTTTTTCCAATTAAACGGCTCAACAATATTCAAATTCTGGGGCAGAGGAGGACCCTGCTATAAAAGGAAACGTGTTCCAATTTTCTTAAAATTTATAAATTAAAATAAAAATAGATTTGAAATTAACCCAAATTTTGTATATAATTTCCCACTTTTTTAATTTATAATTTTAATTTATGCTTTCCTTTTCTTTCCTTGGAAGTAAAATAAAGAAAACAGAACAAGATAGGGAGATATGATTGGGAAATAAGGGCAAATTTGAAAATATAAACTACTAATTGAGCATAATCAAGGGATCATTTTATAACTTTCTATAACGAAGGGACTGATTAATTAATTTAGATATCTTATAGGTACTAAGTTGTACAGTATTAACCTCCATCATCAACCTATTCTCAAGAACAGTACCTTAAACCCTAGCCCCCCTTTTTAAACAAAATACCTCTCAAAACTCGATAAATAAAAATCCTTTACACCAATAATTTCTCTCATCTTACAAGAAATCGAATCCTTCCATTTTTTTCTCCCTCAATTATCACACAGAAATCAAATCAAATCATTCCACCACCACCACCTCCAAATAAATAAATTATAATAATAATTCAAAACCCTCCTTTTTAACCATTATAAATAGCTAACTTGATTCAAATTAATCCAAACCAAAGAAAAATAAATAATGGGTTCTCTCCAGCACCTCCTCAACAGACCGATCTCGGTCCCCTTTTCTCCAAATCTCAAACATCGCCGTTCTTTTTTTGCACATGCATGCCTTAACCTGGACGTCCATGCACCTGATTCAGTGAAACCCAAAACCCATTTGAAAAGTCGAGAGGTTATGGAGATGGAAGGGAAGGTGTTGGTTGGAACATATGCAAGAAACCCAGTTGTGATTTCGAGTGGAAAAGGCTGTAAGTTGTATGATCCTGAAGGTCGAGAGTATTTGGATTGTACTTCTGGTATTGCTGTTAATGCTCTTGGTCATGGGGATCCAGATTGGGTCAAAGCTGTTGTTGAGCAAGCTAATTTGCTCACTCATGTCAGCAATGTTTTTTATTCAGTCCCTCAGGTAATGGGGTTTTCTACTGTCATATGTGTGTGTGTCTATATATATATATATATATACATATATAGATGAGGGTTTATTCACATATTAATTTAATTTTGATTCAAAGCTGTTGTTGAGCAAGCTAATTTGCTCACTCATGTCAGCAATGTTTTTTATTCAGTCCCTCAGGTAATGGGGTTTTTTACTGTCATGTGTGTGTGTGTCTATATATATATATAGATGAGGGTTTATTCACATATTAATTTAATTTTGATTGTATTAGAAAGTTTATTTTTTTTATTAAATGCATATATTTTTTGTGTTGTCTTCATTTGTTTACCATCTGAACGTGAATTTTTATATTTCTCGATTATTATTATTATTATTATTATTATTATTTAGGCTAGCTATAGGAAAATAATTGACTGTGAAATGCTATGGACAGGGGAAGTGTCAATTATTAATATTTGTTCATTTTGCAAGTTCTAATAGACCAAGTTTGCATATAATAATAAAATGAATTGCAAGAATGTTATGATTTTTGTCTGATTTGTGATTGATATGAATTTGGAACAAATGTTTGGTGATTTTGAAGTTGGTATATGTTAAGTTTTTCCTTCCTAGTTTTGTTTCTCCCTTAATTTAAGAACATGCTCGTTAAAATGAAAGTATGCATCCCTTGCAGGTAGAGCTTGCCAGACGTCTTGTGGCTTGTTCATTTGCCGATCGTGTATTTTTCTCTAATTCTGGTACGGAAGCAAATGAAGCCGCCATAAAGTTTGCACGGAAGTATCAACGATTTACAAATCCTGATGAGAAGCAGCAAGCGACAGACTTTATTTCATTTAGTAATAGCTTCCATGGAAGGACAATGGGAGCTCTGGCGTTGACAAGCAAAGAGAATTATCGTTTCCCTTTTGAGCCTGTCATGCCTGGAGTTAATTTCCTGGAATATGGTGACGTTCAGGCGGCAACAGAACTGATCAAGTCTGGCAGGATTGCTGCTGTATTTGTAGAACCAATACAGGGTGAAGGTGGTATTTATAGTGCAACAAAGGAATTCTTACAGTCCTTACGGAGTGCTTGTGATGATGCTGGGTCTCTTCTGGTTTTTGATGAGGTGAACTGTTTTTAATTTCGAAATCATTTCTTCTCATATAAATTGATCATTCTAAGGTTATAGGTACATATTAAATGCATGTTATTCTCTCCCTCATTTCCACCCATGACAAACCACCACCTGAACCAGAAACATTTCTTCGAACTGTATAAACTTAACCGAATAGCAAGTTGTAGACATGTTTTTAGTATTTTGACAAAGTAGCATCACCCTGGATAGAGCGCCATAGATCCAAAAGTGCAATTTTGATGGAAATTCCATTTCTTTCTTTTCGGGGGATGACATTTTTCAGATTCAGGCTCAGGCAACCTTATAAAAGGGAAAGGGCAGAAAATGGGATTATAGTCTTCATTCCTAATTGCAATTGTGTAATCACTTCATATCATGTTTAGCACTGTAAGGTGTTCTGATGTATGCTACCTCAATGATCACAGTTCAACTGAGAAGTAAGTTTTGAAACATTCTGTTCTCAGGTCCAATGTGGCTTAGGCCGAACTGGTTATCTTTGGGCACATGAGGCATATGATGTGGTCCCAGATATAATGACACTTGCCAAGCCTCTCGCCGGAGGTCTACCTATAGGAGCTTCGTTAGTGAGTGAAAAAGTTGCAGCTGCCATAAAATATGGAGACCACGGGAGCACTTTTGCCGGCGGACCTCTTGTCTGTAACGCCGCCATTGCTGTTTTAGATAAAATATCAAAGCCAGATTTCTTGGCCAGTGTCTCTAAGAAAGGTGAATACTTCAAAGAACTTATAATGCACAAACTAGGAGGAAATTCACATGTGCGGGAAGTACGAGGTTTCGGACTTATAATTGGGATAGAGCTGGATGTCTCCGCTTCTCCCCTCGTAGATGCCTGCCGAGATTCCGGTCTTCTAATATTAACTGCCGGAAAAGGAAATGTAGTTAGGCTGGTACCTCCATTGATCATCTCAGAACAAGAACTGGAGCGTGCTGTTGAGATTATGGTTGAATGCCTTCCAGCACTTGACAAGACTAATTGAAGCAAGGTTTGGTAGCTTGTAATTTTATCAGAAATTCAGGATATATATTCATTAGCAAATTCTGTATCAGCCTGTCGAAAGTTTTCGCCATATCTTGCACTCATGGTATGCAATGAAGCCCTCGTATTATATGAAAATACTATTTATTTAAAACAAGATGCATATTTGGCTGAGCAGAGCTGTGAGCTCAGTTAGTTTATTTTGCTCTCTCGATTTGTCTGCCATTAGCTTTGAGAATTTATTCTCTTGTGGAAAACAAGTCATGACAAAAAGAGGTCAGCCATACTGAGATGGCCACTTCCAGCACTAATTTCCTTCATACTCTTTACACTCCAACCAAAAAGAGTAGCAAACCATGATAGGTGGGTTTTTTTTAGTTATTATGAATTTTCAATTTTTTCAAGTTATTATGAATATTTCCAATTCAAAGCACCTATATGTGTGTGTGTGTGTTTCAATTTCTTATTAACGATAGTTAACTTTCTGTTACTTAATTAAAAATGGGTCTGGCGGATCCAAAATAATTAGGTTTCACAATGGGTAATGATTTATAATTCTAAGGCTTTATAATTAATCATGTCTTTTTATTTAGAATAATAATTTAAGATAATGATTTTCTTATACTAATATATATATATATATATAAGGTTTCTTAAAGGAACTGTAATATTTATTATCTTATTAATGTTATGTAAAAGATTCTATTAATGTTGTCGAAAGAAAAGGACTTTTTAATTTATATATAAAAATAATAAAAAAAACAAAAAAAAACATGAGTTATAAATAAACCATGAACTTTCAGGATAAAATTTCTCAATCTTCATTTTTCAATATATATATATATTCAAAACATCTTTTTTTCTAAAATATTATAGTATTTTTATCTCTAAAAGATATTTATTTAAGTATCAGAGTTTCTACCTCCATTAAAAGATATATATTTAAGTATCAGAGTTTCTACCTCCATTAAAAGATATTTAAGTATCAGAGTTTCTACCTCCATTAAAAGATATATATATATATATACAGTTAATTTTGGGTTCAGAATGGAAAAGAAAATCCATCACAAATAAAACCATGCCCAGCAAGTCTTAGTTTCCAGTAATTTACACGTGGTCAGCTCTAACTCTTCCAGCTTTGCAATGCCAACACATGGCAGTGCGACGTAGAATCAGCACTGAATTAAGTAACGGGTAGGCATCAGCTTTTGCCGAAACTTGAATCCCAATCCAACCTCCTCAACTCAGAATTTTTTGAAGCTTGCAGGTATGTTTCTCTGGAACTGTTCTTTTTATACAAGATCCATCCTTAGCAAAAAATGATGTATTATCAAGGTTGCATGAACCACTTAATGTTCTTTTTCTTGTGATGACATGATACCAAATTTTTGGTTTTGGTTTTTGTTTCTGAATCTAAATGAAGAGAGGTTAGTTTCCATGCTGAACATTGATGATTGAACAAGTCTTTGACATATTTGATAATATGTAAGAATTCAAGCAGATTAAGGCTATGAGATCTGGATCTTCATAAGCCAATTCAGTTGGGGTGATTGAATTGTTTTAACGCGTGATTTCTTATGGGTTAGGAACTTAAACCACCTTTTTGGCCTACCATCCCTTTCATTGCCCAAGCTGTTCTGTGCACAGGGTGTGGATATGGCAGGAAAGCAAAAGGTTACAAAAAGTTCAGAACTTTCAAGCTGTGATTCATATTTTGAGAATATACAGTGCAGAAAGAAGTTGCCATTTTCATTACAGGAGACCTTAACTGCTGCATTTGCAGAGATTCCAGCCTCATCATTCCCACCAGTTCCAGGAGGCAAAGGTGATTGCAAAAATCTCTTGCCTTTACAGCTAGTCTGACAAGCAATACCTCTTAATTAATTGAAAGTTGTTTCTCAACTCAATCTCTGCAGTCATTGAAATTTTAGAGGATACGTCGGTTGCTGATGCTGTTAGGATTTTATCTGAACGCAACATTATGGCTGCTCCGGTGAAAAAACTAGATGCAGGAAACAGTTCGGATTGGAGAGATAGGTACCTAGGAATCATAGATTACTCGGCAATTGTCCTCTGGGTACTAGAGGGTGCTGAGCTCGCTGCTGTTGCTTTATCAGCCACTTCTGCAGCGGCTGCTGGCATTGGCACCGGAGCTGTTGGTGCTCTTGGAGCAGTGGCACTGGGTGTAATAGGTCCCGTCGCCGTTGCCGGTCTAACTGCCGCTGCCGTAGGTGCTGCTGTAGCTGGTGGCGTTGCTGCAGAAAAAGGAGCTGGAAAAGACGCCTCGACAGCTGCTGACAACTTGGGGCAGGATTTCTACAAAATTCTTCTCCAAGAAGAACCCTTCAAGTCAACCACTGTAAGTTAAATTTCAGAGTGCTGTGTTCAAGATACCTTTTTCATAACTTACATATACATTTTGAGGACTAATCTGACAGGGAATATAAAGAATCTCTAGTCTTTTTCTAGCCATCTGGAAAAGGGGTAGCTGTATTTTAAGTTTTTTTTTTTTTTTCCTGGTTGGAAAAAACAGGTGGGATCGATTGTTAAATCATACCGCTGGTCTCCTTTTCTTCCAGTCGCAACAAACAGTTCAATGCTGAGCATCTTACTTCTGCTTTCAAAATATCGGCTGCGAAATGTTCCTGTGATCGAACCAGGGAAACCTGATATTCAGAACTTCATAACTCAATCTGCAATTGTTCAAGGTCTGGAGGGATGCAAGGGAAGAGACTGGTTCGATTGCATTGCTGCACACCCTATCTCAAACGTAGGCCTTCCTTTTGTATCTGCTGACGAGGTACATTCTCTCCTGATTAGTTTTCCGGCCGTTGACTTCTCAGTCTGGACTTCTTCAAGTGTGTCATTCTGCTTCCTGGCCAGGTTGTTAGTGTCCAGAGTGATGAACTGATCCTGGAAGCTTTCAAGAAAATGAAAGATAACGAAATTGGTGGCCTTCCTGTAGTAGAGGGACCAAATAAGAAGATTGTTGGAAATCTCAGCATACGGGACATCAGATATTTGCTGCTCAAACCAGAGCTTTTCTCCGGTTTCAGGTAACCATCTCACCTAAAAATTTAAATTTTTTTTATGTGAAGTCTCAGAATATGATTTATATTATTTTCTAACGTATTTACTCAAATGAAAACTGTTTGGATTTGAAACTTGCATACAGGTCAACACTACCTTGTGTTTATTTTTTATCAAATAGAATGAGAGTGATGAGATTTGAACTCGTGATTGTTGGGTCAACAAGATTCTGATATCATGTCAAGTAAACATCTCATCTAAAAATTTAAGTTTTTAAATAAGATTCAGGATATGATTTATATTATTCTCCAGCATATTAAGTTTGTTACTTTAATCCAAGTTCAGTTCTTTTTATTTTTCTCTCTTTTCAGGCAGCACACCGTCATGGATTTCATGAACACCGTCGTCTCAACAACCGAAGGAACAGGAAGAGTCACCCCACCAATCACCTGCAAGCCTGATGCAACTCTTGGTAGCTTGGTCCATGCTCTTGCTTCGAAGTCAGTTCACAGGATTCATGTGGTCAACCAATCTGAAGAAGTTGTGGGCGTGATTACACTCAGAGATGTGATATCTTGTTTCGTGTACGAGCCCCCGAACCATTTCGATAGCTACTTTTCTTTTTCAACAAAAGAAATGCTGAATGATTGATGATTCTGCCAAGAACATTTACAGCTTCAGGAGATGAAATTATCCATAATGTAATAAACCAGACCTGGTTTCAGACAAGAGAATGGTGAAGGCAAGGTTTTTTCATCGATTAGTATGAGCATAATTTGAATTCTTGTTTTTTTGCAGCTCTAATTGAACCACATCAAGGAGATATTACTTCTCTTTTATTATCTCTGATTCTTTCTATACATGCCCTATGATTTTATTAATAAAACTTTTATCAGATATTTATATAATAAAACTTGAGATAAAAACTTAAGATAAATGATAATTGTTAGAGAATAATATAAATCATATTATGGGACCTCACTTATAAGCTTGAGCTTTTAGGTGAGATGGTTCCTTAATATGGTATTATAGCCTTCTTGACCCAGTGGTCACGAGTTCGAATCTCACCACTCCCATTGTATTTGATAAAAAACAAACACAAGGTGATGTGGGTCTGTACAAGTTTCAAGCTCAAAAGGCTTTCATTTTAGGGTGTGTGTTAGAGAATAATATAAATTATATTATGTGATCTCACTTACAAGCTTGATTTTTTGATGAGATGGTTTCTTTAACAATAACCAACCCCAAAAAAATAGAAAATAAAGTAAGTTTGGACATAAAAAATAAATGGAATAAAAAGAGAAATTATAATTCACCCCTGAAAGTAAGTTTGCAAAAATATGTGTTTGGTCGTTGTTCATAATTCAAAATATTAAAAAAAAAAATATGTATGTTTTGAATATATCACGTTGAAGAGCACTTCCATGCAAACACAATAGTGAAAACCGTGTATAGAAAGGAGATCAACATAGTGCTTACATGTCTCTAACTTTATCGTCTTCTTCCCCGTCTACCCACCATGTCAACCTGAATCTCAAACCTCACCACCACACGTTTGAGCACTTCATTCAAGTCGTATCCACATAATTCGTCCAGTCAGCATCATTTTTCATACTGTCAGCAGTGCCATCAACACGCGTCATCTGTGTGGGTCCCATGCTGACCACCCCAGGGAAAAAAGAAGGGTTATCAACGATTCCAACCCGACTTGGCCTCAACCTAAAACACGTCAGGACTTTTTTAAGGATCCGACCCGAAACCCGACGGCTTCAAGAGGAGGATGGCAGGTAGGTAGGGCCAGAACATTTGGGAGTAGATTTAGAATTCTGCCTCTTGTAAATTTACAGTTCAAGCCAAGCTAATATTGTCAATAACATTCTGTTCCGATCAGAATATTTCTGGTCGTTAAAAAATCTGAGATAAAACGATGTTATTTTCATCTCGATTTTAATTCCGGTTCGTTTTGGAAATACCAGCTAAATACTGGTCGGAACGTCTCGATATCGTTTCGGGTGTGTCGTTTCGGCCTTAGAATCCTACTTATTTTGATTAACTTGTGGTTGTGTTTCTAATTTTGAGATTATATTTGTTTGACTTTGTGTTTGTATTATATAATTTTAAGTTAATTTATTTTAAATATTAATTATGTTTGTTAAATTAATATTTTAATTTTTTTCATATATATATATATTTGAACAGTACAACCCCGAAACGGCACGTCAAAACGCTCTGAAACCAAAACGTTCCATACCAATAGAAAAACTGAAATGATGACTGGAACGATATTGACAATATTGGTTCAAATTCTCTTTTCTAACACAATAAAAAGAAGGGGAAAAAGAATTCAAGCCTTTAGACAACACCATATTGTTCATCACTACAAGAAAAGAAAGAAAAAAAGATTATCCTTTGTGGTCATTTATGTGACTTAATTTTTTTTTAGAATTCTAAAAACATCTACTATTTTTTAATTTAATTTAATATGTTAATTTTGTCAGCATATTGTTAAAGTATATTTATTTTATTTAAGTGTTTACTTGTGTTATAGTTTTTTTCTCATTGAAATTGGTTGCATGGATTTATGATTTGTACATGTTAGGATTTGTTTTAGATTTTATAAAATTATATTTGTTAGTTAATGTATTTAATTAATGCATGATTATTGTATATAGATTTGATATAAGTAATTAAGGATTATTCATAAATGTATTGAGAATCACCTCAGTGGTTACATATGATGGATTATTGCAATGGAGTTCAGGGTTTTATTAACTATACAACATATAATTAAAGAAATATTAGTGGATGCGATATTAGATGTCAATGTAGAAAGTGCTAAAATAAAAGGTTTATCGATCTAGATATTGTCACATTGCATCTTCTATATAAAAAAAAAAGTTTGTGTTTCCTTGATGGACATGCATTAAACATATTAAGGTTGGTGAATTTGAAAGATTACATATTGTATGGAATAAAAAGGCATAATTATCATGTGTTTATGCAAACACTCATTCCATTAGCTTACGTGGATTTATTGTCAAAAGGGATATGGCATGTGGTCAGGGAAATTAGTCACTTCTTTATACATATATGCTCCAACAAATTACAGACACGATACTTGCAGAAGTTTAAGATGAATATCATTCAGATAATTTGCAAACTTCAGATGGCATTCCCTCCATCTTTTTCTCGAATCAATGGAGCATTTACACATACATTTATCTTATGAAACAAAAGTTGAAGGCTTAATACAATATAGATGGATGTGTCCATTTAAGAGGTTAGGGATTAAACAAGAGAATAATTTGTTGATGTTGATGTAGAGGAGTTGAATGATGTTTTGTGCTTCAATGGACATACACAAGTCATTGAAGATGATGATAGCATTAAAATCAACATCAAAGATTGTGATGAAGATGATGTAGAATTAGTTGACGAGGAACAATGCAATCCATCAGCATCTCTTTTGTAATTTTTAATTGTTATTTTTTCCCTCCTTTTAGCTTCATTTACAATGAATTTAAGATAAGATTTCTCTTTTTATTCTCTTTTGTTGTGTGTTTTTTTCATTATTTTTTTGATTTTTTTCTTTATGGTATTAGTATTGAGTTATTGCATTCTTTTTAATAATTATTTTTTGTTATTAATAGTTTTGGTGTGCTATTATTGTTTTATTTTTAATTGTTTTTTCTTGTGTTAGTAGATTATATATTGATAATGTTTTGTTATTAATTAATTTTTCTTTTGTTAATGGACTAAAAGAAGAAAATGAATAAAATCAATTGGTTTATGGCATATATGATGTGTATTTATAGGTTTGCAAATTTTAGGTAGTCTTTTGTTTAGGGAAGATGTTGCCAAAAATTAAAAACTTTTAGATATAGGAACCATTTGATTTTGTTTATCTAGTAAATTTGTATAGATGCCTAGGAAAAATACATTGTGAGTTATGAGGATAGGATCGCTAGTTTTTATAGCAAGTCAACTAGGGACCATGAGTTAATGAGGTGTCGACCGTAAATAGGAACTTAAGGCACAGACATCAACTCATGATGCAGGATCATCAAATGTGATGCCACGAAGTTGAGGGGTGTCCCTCTACGATGAAATTCAATTTCCACCAAGTACTGGATCCTATGGAATAACAACTTTTTAATAAAGGTTTTTCTTTGTTTTCACAATTAAATTAGTTTTATTATGTTAATGTGTTTAGTTTTATTGAGATTACTGAATTTTTCCCTTACTAAATTTTTAATGCAAAGGAAAATTTGACTAGGAAGATGTCGAAGATTATGTTTTGAGAAGGGTGTGGGAGAATCACACTATAACTATGTAATTTTGGCTACCTTGATAATTTTTGTTTTGTTCAAACACCATAGTCTTATTTTTCATTTACTAACAAATAATTCATTTGTAGTGTGTATGCTGCGTGATTTATGGTACAGTGTGCAAAAAAGCAAAAAAAAATAATATGTGAGTAAGAGATCTTCGAAACTGAAATGACATTGCAATCTAGAAAGAATTTAAGTTGTCATACATCTTAGAGGTTATATGGGAGGATTACATTAATCATGTGATATCTAAGTGTTTCACGTAATGTTCACTGTTAAGATGAAAGGATTAGAATAGTCTTGATCACAGAGGATTACAGCTCAAGCATTATCACAAACAGTTGGCAGCCATACCTGAGCGTGTGAATTCTGGTAACACATGTTTACTGCCATCAATCCTTCTCAGCCGTAATCTTTTGTTACACAGCAGAGGAATATAATTCTGTTTTGTACTGAGCCAATGGGTTGCTGCCACAACAGCAGCCATTGCTCTATAAATACAATCTAGCTCTCATCCCTGTAAAGTAGCTAGGCAGTGTAATATACGAGTGAATTTTGAAAGCAATAGATCACAGTTTCTCATTTCTTCATTTTCAACTTGGTATCAGAGCCAAGTGACTAACGTCCATGGCATCCTCACCAGAAAAGACTCCTCAAAATGAAACCTCAGTCCTCAATGTACAAACAGCCATTTCAACTCCTGCTTCAATACCAAACAACTCCATTTTTCATAACCTAGCTCCACTCACAATCAAATTAGACAGAGCAAATTTTTCTTTTTGGCGCTCTCAAGTTATCCCAGCCTTACGTGCACATGACCTTGAATGTTATGTTCTGGGCACCAAAATTTGTCCCTCACAGTTCACAGATCCTAGCACCACAGACATCACCATCAGGAAAGTTAACCCTGAGTTCTCTCTTTGGATCCGAATGGACCAAACAATTATGAGCTGGTTGCTCAACTCAATCTCTGAGTCCATGTTTGGACACATAGTTCGCTGCAATACTTCTCATGAAGTATGGCATATTCTTGAAAATCTTTTTACTACTCATTCCAAAGCTCGCACTCTTCAACTGCGTTTCCAACTTCAGTCCCTCAAGAAAGGAAATCTTTCCATTCATGACTATATGTTAAAAATGAGATCACTCGCTGAAACTTTAGCTTCGGCTGGCCAACTTATTTCTGATGATGAACTCACATTATACATCCTTGGAGGTCTAGGTCATGACTATGACTCTGTTGTAGTTAATCTTACCTCACGCCATGATCAGGTTACTCTTCAAGAAGTCCAGTTCATGCTTCAAAGTCAGGAGATGAGGCTTGAGCAACTCAATCTTTCCACTCCCTCTGATTACTCCACCCCAAGTGCAAACCTGGCATCACAGCTTCGCAAATCCCTAACCCTTCAAGGTTTTAATGGTAACTTCTCAAACTCATCAGCACGCAATTTTAACTCTAACAGAGGAAGAGGTAGGGGAAGATGGATCAAAAATAATCGTCCCCTCTGCCAGCTGTGCAATCGACCTGGACACATAGCACTTAAATGCTACCATCGATTTGACATTTCATTTCAAAGACAACACTCTAGCAATGCTCTTTCATCAAATGACTTATTCCCTAGTCAACAACAATTCAATAAAAATGGTCAACAAGCTTATTATTCTGCAGTAAACATCATAAACTTAGACAATGCATGGTACCTGGACAATGGAGCCACAAATCATGTCACTGCAAATCCTTCCAATCTATTTCACAAATCTGAGTACAAAGGTAATACTCACATGATAATAGGTAATGGATAGCCTTTTCCTATTACTCACACAGGTTTTATTTTTCTTCACAACCTTAAAACTTAACTTTCCCTAATCTTAAATGACATATTATGTGTACCCTAGATTCCCAAGATCCTGTTATCAATTGCCAAACTGAAAAAAAGACAAATTTTTTATTGAGTTTCATGACACTTTCTGTATTGGGAAGGATCGAATTACGAGGAGGGAGTCGCCTGGGCATACTTCATGAAGGCTTGTATCAGCTTCAGATTCATCATCACCACTATCCTGCAGCATTTAAACATTTTCAGTTAAATTCAGTCTCAAAAAGACCAACATAGTCAATTTATCTTCACTCACCTATTCAGTCTTTATTTGCTAAATCATCTCAATTTTCCATGCCTAATCTATAGGACATGAGGCTTGGTTATCCAAGCATTAATCTAATGAGACATATGCTAAATCATGAAAAATTTCTTACCACAATGTGTACCTCATTTTGTGATGCCTATCATATAGGTAAGTCAAAACACAAACATTATAGCTCATTTATTACCACAACTCATAAACCTCTCGAGTTAATACATTCAGATGTATAGGGTCCCTCTCCTACACTCTCTAAAGATGGATATAGATATTATGTTCATTTCGTGGATGACTTTAGTAATTTTACTTGGATTTTTCCCTTGAAATTAAAATCTGAAGTGAAACAAACCTTTATTCACTTCCAAAAGCTTGTTGAAAGGAAATTTGACAGTAAAATCAAAACATTGCAATCAGATTGGGGGGGAGAATACAGAAGTCTTGCACCTTTTTTAACCTCCGCAGGAATTCACTTCAGACATCCATGTCCTCATACACATCCACAAAATGGAAAATCTGAAAGGAAACATAGGCACATAATAGAGATGGGACTTACACTACTTACCCAAGCCAAAATGCCACTTCATTTCTGGTGGGAGGCCTTCAGCACTTCTACATTTCTCATAAACCATTTATCTACCCCAACCCTTAATCATAAATCTCCAATTAACATTCTGCTCCAAGTCCAACCAAGTCTGAATTTTTTGAAAGTGTTCGGTTGTGCTTGTTTCCCTCATCTAAGGGACTATAATCAACATAAATTGGACTTTAGATCCACCAAATGTGTCTTCATAGGCTATAGCCCAAACCACAAAGGCTATCTATGTTTACATCCATCGGGCCGAGTCTACATTGCCCAAAGTGTCACTTTTAATGAATCAGACTTTCCCTTTGCAGCTGGTTTTCTCAAACACCCCTCCCCAAATTCTCAAACCACCCATTCCATCATCAACTATAATCATTGGCTTCCCGCTGTTTCTAACTCTATGCAGGACTGTTCTCTTCATGAATCTGCAGCTGATATTAGGCCATCACAAGTCTCCCCTGAAGCAGATCCTGTAAGTCCTCTTTTCTCATCTTCTCAATTGTCATCTGCTCCCAGAGATGTGTCCTTAAGTACCCCCCCATCTCCCTCAATACACCCTCACATTCCATTACCCCAATATACCCAACCCACTGTCTCTCTTCATCCCATGACAACAAGATCAAAATCTGGAATATTCAAGCCTAAAACCTACATTGCATCTCTTCTTCGCAACCCCAAAACACCAGCCTACATCACTACTACCCCAACCTCAGTTCAAGAAGCTCTCAGCATTCCATCATGGAAACAGGCCATGGATGAAGAATTCAGTGCATTAATTACAAACCATACCTGGGATTTGGTTCCACGTCCCTCTCACATGCATGTGGTTGACAATAAATGGGTTTTCAGAGTAAAATACAACTCTGATGGCTCTGTGCAACGTCATAAAGCCAGACTTGTGGCCAAAGGATTTCAGCAGCAGCCTGGCATTGATTTCTTTGAGACCTTTAGCCCAGTTGTTAAACCCTCAACCATTCGGGTAATCTTCACCCTTGCTGTCACTCACAACTGGGACATTCAACAGATAGACATAAACAATGCCTTTCTAAATGGCATCCTTGATGAAGAAGTCTTCATGGAACAGCCTGCTGGTTACCAAAATGCAGACAATCCATCTGCTGTTTGTAGGCTACGTCGTGCTCTCTACGGTCTAAAACAGGCCCCAAGAGCCTGGTTTGACAAACTGAGAAGTGCACTCCTTGATCTTGGCTTCCACAACTCTAATTCTGACACTTCACTTTTTATTTACAAAAATGCTGATGCTGTCATGTTTGCTCTTGTTTATGTGGACGACATTTTACTCACAGGAAATCACTCTACCAAGGTGCTTCAAATCATCTCCAATCTTCACTCACAGTTTGCTCTTAAAACTCTAGGTTCAGTAACATACTTTCTTGGCTTTGAGACAACTAGAGGGCCAAATGGGATTCACTTGTCTCAAGCTAAATACACAGTTGATCTCCTTCAAAGAACCAGCATGCTTGATGCACACCCATGTCCAACTCCTATGAACCAAAGCAATAAGCTGCACCTTCAGGATAGTGAACCCTTTGAACATATCACCCTATACCGAAGCACTATTGGGGCTCTTCAATATCTCACCCTCAGCCGACCTGACATTGCATTCTCAGTCAACAAATTGAGTCAATTTCTCCAATCCCCAACTCAAAACCATTGGCAAGCTTGCAAGCGCATACTACGGTATCTAGCTGGAACTATTGGTGAAGGTATTGAATTCACCACTGCACCTACCTTTACTGTTGAATGTTTTTGTGACTCAGATTGGGCCAGCTCTCTTGATGACCGAAAATCAACCTCTGGTTTCTGTGTCTATCTTGGTGGTAACCTCATCAGCTGGAGTTCAAGAAAGCAAAAATCAGTTGCAAGATCAAGCACCGAAGCCGAATACAGAGCACTTGCTCAAGCAAGCACTGAAATTGTGTGGCTCAATTCATTGCTATCAGAAATTGGAATACACTGCAATGGACCAGCAATAGTTTGGTGTGACAACTTGGGAGCCAAACAACTTGCTTCAAATCCAGTTTTTCATTCCAGGACAAAGCATATTGAAATTGACATCCACTACATTCGAGACAAAGTCCTAAGCAAAGAAATTGAAGTTCGGTACATACCTACTGAAGAACAAGTTGCTGACATTCTAACTAAGCCTCTGACAATATCTCAGTTTCATACTCTGAAGAACAAGCTAGCTGTTGTGCATTCGCCACATCACAGCTTGAGGGGGCATGTTAAGATGAAAGGATTAGAATAGTCTTGATCACAGAGGATTACAGCTCAAGCATTATCACAAACAGTTGGCAGCCATACCTGAGCGTGTGAATTCTGGTAACACATGTTTACTGCCATCAATCCTTCTCAGCCGTAATCTTTTGTTACACAGCAGAGGAATATAATTCTGTTTTGTACTGAGCCAATGGGCTGCTGCCACAACAGCAGCCATTGCTCTATAAATACAATCTAGCTCTCATCCCTGTAAAGTAGCTAGGCAGTGTAATATACGAGTGAATTTTGAAAGCAATAGATCACAGTTTCTCATTTCTTCATTTTCAACTTTCACGAATGATTTTTGTCTGTAAGATCGTTGATAAGATAAGTACTGATGAACAATGATTGTAAACAATAATGATTATTTTTATCGATAAAACTGTTAATTTTGATCACGCATCTCAACATCTTAAATTATATTTTGAATTTTCGAAGCAAACATAATATCATACTAGTTAGGGTTAACATCTTGTAGTCAAATTGATCTCTACAATGACAACACTTTTATTTGCCTTTGTCTTCGACAACCGCTCGTCTTTCCCTCAGTACTACCATTGCAAAAAGGAAGCAGACCCATGAGAGTATATTCAAAAGTGGCTCCATCAATTGACTGAAAAGAGAAAAACTCATAAAAATAAAAAAATCATGTAGTGGTATTTGTGCCCACTACACTTTTCGACGAGTCATGAAACTAGCAATTTAAATAGAGATCACTTAGTCGAATATAAACACTATCGAAGTACAAAAATCATAAAGATATCATCATGGCACACTTTCTTTGTCTGGTTTCTTCTCGGGATTTTGTCTCTCTCTCTTCCCTGCCTCCTCAAAACGCCAAGTTTAATGGCCAGTCTCCCTCCTCGCAAAGAGAAAAAGTGAGAGTCCCGAGAGTTTAAAAACACAAACATTCGCGTGCTTCACAAAGCATTCTTGGGCGCACAATCCCTCTCCCTCATCTACTCCCTCTCCCTCTCCCTCTCATGCTGTCTCTCTCTCTCTCTCTCTCTCTCTCTCATACAGTGTATCTTGAGTCATCTAGACCGACATTCTTTTTTGTTCCTAGTGAATGTTCCTTCAAATATCATGGTAGCATGTAAGGAGTAGGTGATAGTAATTAATTTCTTCTAGCACATTGAAATATGTCCTGTATAAAAGCCAACCAGTACCGGTCAATGCAGCAATATATATATATATAGATATGAAACAGTACTCGTGATTTTGTGGAAGAGGGGTTCTGCATGATGCTTTTTTGCTTGGGAGTATGAAGCAAAGCACAGGAATAGAAGATTGACTTCAAAATTTGGACAGATCGATTTGATTTGGACCACTCATTACTTTCTGTATAAACCGATGTTGTTCCATGTTGTGTTTGCGGCCGTTCCTACTTCTAGCTAGCTCCATGCATGAATACGAACGAGAGTAAGGAAGAATTATAAATTCCTTGAAAAATTAAAAAGTTGAAACTAATATCTCAAAAAATAATATATTGTCAAATAAAAAAATTAAACTTCAAACTTGTATGTGTATATATTATCTTATATTTAATTTTTTAATTAAATTTGATGAAAAATATAAGGTTCAAACTTGTGATTATTTTATCAATAAAATTATGATATCATGTCAAATAATAATCGCATTCAAAGGTTAATTAAAGTAAAGTTTCAAGTTATAATTTATTTATTTATTTATTGAAAAATATACTCTCAAATAAAAGTTTTTTAGATTAAAATTTGTATAAATAGACAGTATCTTATACTTAATCTTTTTATCAAATGTAATGGAAGTGATAAGATTCAAACTCAAGATAGATTGGTTAACAAGACTCTCTTATTTTATTAAATAGTGAACTCATTTAAAAGTTTAAATTGTCAGTTCGAATTAAGTATTTTATAGTTAAGGGTAACATATGTATTATATATGTGAAACTCAAATTATTTCAAACCAATAGATTGGATTTCCTTATAAAGAGAATTTAGTAATCAAAATTTTAAAATAAAAATAAAAACAAAATCTAACCATCTACTGATTTTTAAGAGTAAAATACTCACTAGGACCATTGAATCCTTATCATTAATAATCAAGACCTTCCATCTACCGACCCTTGAACACGTGTTGGATTAAAACGCAAGATATGCATTTTATATAATAAAATTATAGCATTTTCTTTGAATGAATAAAACGATAAAATTCTAGTTGTTCAAGATTCTCAAATGAGATACACGCTTTAACTCAAACTTGAAATCGATATACAAATCATAAGTACTTTGTCATCGCATTACGCTTAAAAAAAATTATATTATTTGAAAATAATTGATAGAAGGGATAGGAGAAAATAAAAATAACTATATCTTGGACCTATATTTTTAATATGATTAAATGTGATTTTATATTGTATATTTTTTGAAAAATATATTCATAAAATACTTAATGATATTAGCATAAAAATAATACATATACTTTTATATATTGTCACCACCTAAAACAAATAACAAAAATCAAAACATCTTTTGTGATCTACCCAGAAGGGATTGACATGATGAAGATCATTTGCATGCCATCATACGCCAATCACTTTCACTCAACTATTTATCAAAGTTTTTTTTAAAAAAAACACTCAAATAATGTTTTTTTTTAATAATTTTAATATTAGTATATTAAAATGATTTAAAAATATTAAAAAATATATTTTTTAAAAATATATATACTTATTTTCACAAATAAAAGAGGTAGTTTTTTTGTGAATTTACTGTCAATATTATATATATTAATTTATCCAAAGCTAAGCACGAATTGCAATCAGACAATCTTGTCTTTGACGACAACATGACGCTAAAAAAGATTTACGTAATCCAACGGCTATTAAAGAAACACCCTAGCTAGGTGCCTCGATATTATACATCCACCGTCCCTTACTACCCCCATCAAATCTCAGGTTTTGTGCAAAACACCACTCTGCTCTTTTCCTACTGAAGGGTCCTGTCCTCTTCCCCCATCCTTTTCTCTGTTTCCTTTTTCTTTTCTTTTTTTTCGGAAAATAAAAAAAAATGGTGGTAGAATTCATTGCCAGTAGATAAGAAGCTTCGGTGTTGAATCAGCTATTCTCTTTACAATAACTCAAAACATAGCTTCAATTAATTTAATTTATTAAATAGATTATGATATTAACTTACATGTCCTTGGAATTAAATATCTTTTTACACTACCTAAGAGATAGATCATATAAGTTACTTAATAGTATGGCTAATCAAAGGTGTTGATACCAATTCACTTTGTATCATTAGCTTCCATTCTCTAGCTCGTCATATATTTTTTAGTGTATGGTCAATAAATTTATTTACATCTTCACTCCTTTTTTATCCAAAAATAGATAATCAAGTTTATTTTTATATATGCATTTAACCAGGAATAATTAATGCAGCTCATTGGTGATGTTAGTTTTTTTAACTTGAAATAGCTCATCATGAATATGTTTTGGTGTTTTTAGATCATTTTGATGTGTTGATGTCAAAAATAATTTTAAAAAAATATTATTTTGATGTATTTCGGCATAAAAAGTACTTTGAAAAACGACTGCAACCGCCCTCCCAAACAGGTCCAATCTCTATAAAACCTCATAGATATCATTATCCTCTATTTCATGAATGACTAATCAAGAGTATATTTTCACCCAAGTTACTATCAATGCATTGCATTTTTTTACCCTTGGTTTATCCTACCAATCTATCTAAAATAATTTTATTTAACATAGTGACATAAAATACAGAAACATTTAAGAATTTTATAGCTAAAATAACATGTATAAATATTTTTTAGAAGAATGTTTAAAGGGTTATGATTTCTCTCTAAATGGTTGGGTAATTATATATAGATAGATAGATAGATAGAGAGAGAGAGATTTTTAAAATCCATTATTGTAATGGAAATTATTGATCTTTATGAAGTTATATTGGCGTGTGGTGTAAAGGTTTTGCCTATACTATTAACAAACATTCTATTTTAGGTGATGAGTTTTAGGAGTGTTAAAGAGGATATAAATAGTTATTCTTATAGATTAAAAAAAACAAAGTTAGAAATAGATTCCTCAATAATGGTAGGATTGTTGCATGAAACCAAGCTTTGATATGAAAATTATATTTAGTTAAACAAAGTAATTAATTATTTATTTAAGAGATTATGTCAGCTTCACTCTAATTTGCGAAGCAATACACCAACGATGTTTTTCACAATAACTTGAATGAATGAATGAGTATTAAATTCAATTCAAGATTGATTGATATAAGGTAAAAGTAAGACAGGTTAATCTAGATTGACTCAAATTAATTAAAAAAAATAACATTATTTTGAGAAAAAAATAAAAAATTAATTTTGATTTTTATAGAGTTGACTCAAGTCAATTCTAAATTGATTTTTTCGAACTCTCGACACAAGCTAGAGATGGATTGTTCATATTTTAAATCCATCTGCAAGGCCACACTAAATAGCCATGCATTCCCATTTATTTTAATAAATAAATATATAAAATAGTGATTTATTTCCTAAAAAATATACCTATTAAATAAATATATTGTGTTGGTGTAGTTTGTAAATGAAAAAATAATAAAAAGATATATATATCTCACATTGAAAAGAAACACTCTCCTAAATTCTTATAAATGTGGGGTTTTATTATGCAGTAAATTAAGAGTCATTGTGAATGAGCTCTCCTAGTGGGCTTCCTAATGCAATTATATAAATCTTTACGAGATTAATTTGTTTTGGATTTATTTCTTTTAATTTCCATAATTAATTTCAATATATATATATATATATATATATATTATTTAAATTAAATAATTGCATATATATATATATATATATATATATTTAAATTAAATAATTGTTATTCAGTTTTATCCCAACAATCATAAATATTGAAATTAATTATGGAAATTATATATATATATATATATATATATATATATATATATATATATATATATATATATATATATATATATTTCAATAACAATCATATAGTTACATCAATAGTCATTGTGTTTCATTATATTATTTCAAATCTATATAAACTTGTAACTACATAAAACAATTATATATATAAAAAAAATTGGTTTAATCTAGGAACACCTATAAGCCATCCATTACAAATTAGTGAGGGATTATTAGTGTAGTTTGTAAATGAACAAAAAAATATTCATCCCACATTGAAAAGAAATAATATCCTAATAAATTATAAATGTAAGTTTCTATTGTATAGTGAATTAAGTGAATGTCATGGTAGACGAACTCTTATAATGGACTCTTTAATGCTATTAAATGAATATTTATAATATCAAAATATGATATATGATACTTAATATGTCAACGAAATTATTTTCTTAAGAAAATATTTTTCATAATTAATTTTAATATCTATAATTGTTGGAATAAACTGAATAAACAACTATTAAGTTTAGTTCAAAATATAATTATTTTCTTAACTGTTAAGATTTTAAATTTGTTGCTACAAAAAGAAAATACAAAAACAACATATTTTTCTTTTCTTTGACTTCTTTATCTATCTTAATTTTTTGAAAAAGTAATTATACTACAAAAATAAAATCTTTAATCTTTAAATAGTTTCTACAAACAGTAGGGTTACTCCTAACATTAGAAATGATTTGATTTAAATGAGATATCCTGCTGCCAAGAAAAGCAAGCATGTCAACTTGAGGGGTTACTGTCTCATCAAATTTGACAGCCATATCTATTTAAAAAGATTATTAAATAAATAATAGTAGTAATTTTATTAAATTATGTGATTTTTTATATATATAATTATTTTCCCTCGTATATATAAACCCTAGGAGGTTTCTTTCACTCTAGCAAATGACTTGTTATACACTTGTACTTATCAGGAAACCCCCGCAATGAACCACCAAAAACTGCTCCCCGTTCCGTTCTTCCCTCAACCCGAAACATATCAAATGTTTCGGCTCCTGACTGAAAATTCAACGTTTTGTGGTTCGTTTTTAGAGCCCCAAATTTCATTTTCTTCACCTTTCACCTTTAACCACTACAACTCCACAAACTGCTCTCCTGTTTCACCCGATATCCCGGCTGCTGTTTCACTCTCCGATGGATTCAAGAAATCACCAGAAACACCACTGGTCCTTGATGGAATCGGTGCTGTTGTTGGTCAACAAGTCCTTTTCGGCAAGAACGATACCAAGAATTCAGAAGTATCGAAGCTTTCTTCAATTTCTCAACGTACCGGGTCAAGAACAAGTAAACAAGAGAGTGGCGCCATGAGAAACAGTGTTAATGACGGGGTTTCAACGCAAAAGGCCTACAGAGGGGTGAGAAAGAGGCCATGGGGGAGGTGGTCAGCTGAGATAAGAGACCGGATAGGAAGGTGCCGCCACTGGCTTGGAACATTCGACACCGCAGAGGAGGCAGCGCGTGCTTATGACTCAGCTGCTAGAAGACTTAGAGGTGCAAAAGCAAGAACTAACTTCGAAATCCCTCCTGTTTTGCCCACAATATCTCATTCCTCTTCTCCACCAAGTTCATGCTCGGGCTCAATCTCTAACAATAACGCAGAACCGAGGAAGAGGACTAAGGTCTGTAACCACAGCAGCAAAATGATTGGCAGGAAGTGTGCGGTTGTCACTTCTGTGGCACATTTGTTTAGTGATTTTGAAGGGAAAGGAACTAGTTCCGGTGGCAACGTGGAGCTCGAGTTGAAATTGGGAATGGTGTCTGATGGCTATCAAGGTGACAACAAGATCGCCGCCAGCGCTCCTCCATATATGGTGGTTTAGCTAGTGCTGTTCAGTTAGTAGTATATGATCTTTTGCTATGTAATATATGTGGTAGTTTTTTTTCTTATCTTGGGTAACTGCAGTTGTATCTGGTAGTTTCTTGTTCATGGGGGAATGTCCATGCATGTGAAAGAATGGCAGCCATAACTGGCTAGCTAGTTAACCAAGGCACATTCCTAGAAGATGATCATTGCCGATGAGTGAGAGCTCTCAAGAAGATGATGAATACAGAAACTGACACTATTTACTACTCCTCTCCCTCTACATCTGTGTTTTTTTTTTTGTTTTGTTTTCTGTGCTCTGGGTTTTAACAAAAATGGTTTAATCTTTCGAGTCTTCCGATGGCTCGCATGGTGGAGCACTGTGCAAAACTTGCAATTTTTTGCTTGTAGGCGCCGAACTATGCTATAAGATTCACTGGTGCAAGATGTACTGCTGGGTACAAATTTAACCCACAACACCAATATTTTCGTAATTCTCCATTAAAAAAGAAAAGAAAAACACAGCTTGGAAAAATATAAGGAGATATACGTAGGCCATCGATCATTGTAGAGATCATAGACCTTCTATCAAGCCCTAGACCCTCTCTCTCTCCAAGTCCAAATCCAAACTGCCATGCCCAAAAGCAATCCATGCAGATCTGAAATAGTATCGGAGTACAGTGATTTCAAAGCCAGCCATGAAAGATATTTTGTTCCCATACATTTTGGTACCGACCTGGGAAGTAATAATGGCAATTGATTAGGATTAGACAGACTCATGAACATCTCTCTCAGGCATACTTCATCTCCAGAATCCACACAGTAATGCAGATACGCAGTTGTGAGTGGGGAAGGAAATCAACTCATCTTCAAATCGGACGTGTGAAATCTTTGTCCTTTACTACGGGTAATGGTTTTGGAAATTGTGTTGTTGAAAACATAATCACAGAATCCAGCCCGGAAAAATGTTTGGGTTCCATATTAGAATTCTAATCCATGCTTTAAAATACTTATTTTGATTATATTTACAAAATAAATAACGGATCATGGATTAAGTTTTTATTGGTTGATAGTTCTTAAGAAAGAAACTAAATTATTTTTTGTCTTGTATCGTTCAATATATAGATTTGTTTTTGAAAGTATTAAAGTATTATTTATTTAAAAATATATTAAAATATTTTATTTTTATTTTTAAAAAATATTTTTAATATTAATACATAAAAATTATCTAAAAAAAATCATTTTTTCTCAAAAATATTGTTAAAACTTAATATGAAACACCCATATATAGCTTTTAATACTCACTTTCATTGCAGTTTCACCTGTCTTGTTAGTGAGTTTATTTTATTTTTAAATTTATTATATTTTCACTAAATATTCAAGTAATTTTAAAATATACAAGGAATAGTTTTCTTTTATTCTTGGAATCTCATCCCACTATTTCTATCGTGTAATGAAGAAGAAAAAAAAGGAAGGGGATAGCTTGATGTCATTTAAGCCATGACCAATCAAATTACATTTCTACCATCTGGACCATGCCCTAACATTCCTATAGTTTGAGCCAAGCCTAAACATGTATGTTCTACGAGGCCTTAAACAACAAATTAGGCTTCATCCTAACCATTCATGAATGGTAAATTCTCAAGAAGTGCATCCACTAGTACACAAGATAGAGTTACTATTTCCATTAAAATTAGTATGATGTTGGGCACTTCAATGCTTATATATGAATTGTTAGTTTGATACTATTTTCTTGTCAATGACTATAATCCTTGATCAATTTCCTCAAAATCCATCAATTTCTTCGATAAACACTATCTCCCATAACTTGTTTTCTCAAAAGACATTCACTTTCTCACCAATATTTATCTTTCATTAATCTATTCTCATAAAAGTGTCAATATTTCACGTCAATCACCCTCGAGCGTCACCTATCCTTTTGATGGCATAATAGAGCACAAAACCTAACACCTCATCTTTTTAGGTTACATGAAAGGAGAATCAATTATTTTTTTATCATTATTTTACTATACATCAGATATGATTATGTGTTCGGGGTATATAAATACCTTGGATTACCAGATAAACACGTAATTTCATTAACAATATCATATAACCACAAGTCGATGCAAGAAAACAAAATATTCTCTCCTAAACTTTCATTATATTGCTTATACTTTCTTTTCATCCTACAAATTACTAACTGAAACATCAAAGGGCTCTTTATTCCAATAAAAGACTAGATTTTTAGGAAATATCAAGTCTAGAGACAAAAATGCATTCAAGCTTAGACATTTTAGCCTAGAACGCTATCGTGAAAAAACCAAATCCAATATTAAGTTTTTAGAAATTCATCACCAAATAATTAAATCACATCCTCCACTTACAATTCAAAGGCTTGTATAAATACAAGAACTCCAAGTTGAAATTCAAGCTTTAACTATTTAGTTATAATTTCGAGAGCTTAAATTAGGATGTTGAAATGGTAATGAACATATTCATTAGTAAATTATACACCAATATGTAAATTATATGATATTATACTGTTTATGGGATAGTTTGATAGGTTTAATGATAGGTATGTCAGCTTATCAACTTAACATATCAACAAACCCATTTATTTACCTCACTTTTTATTATATAGTATCACAAGGGTTACTTGAATTGGTATTCATTATAGAAAATAATAAAATATATGGGCAAATAATTATAAACCATATTATTCACGCAAACACAAAAGGTACCCTGACACAAAGCTCTTTGTTTTTAATCTCTTAACTCTTTTTTTATAATATATCTTTTTTATGAGAAATGAATGGTCAAACTAGATATATTCATTAAGAAAGAACAAGATTCAAAGACACATAACCAAACTAAAACAAAGAAAGAAAGGGGTGGTTGTTTCAAGATTAGAGTGAAAAGTCCATTTAGTCCTACTTTTTAAGTGATAAATTTCAAGTTCCTTAATATTTTAAAAAAATCAGTTTTAGTATAGAACTTTCTTCCTTTTTTATTTTCAATCTCTAGCTTAAGATAGGAAAGAGAGGTAGGGAAATGTTTTTTTGGACTTTTCGATTCGTTATGACACAGCTGATCTAAAAAGGAATTTAATGGATTTGGGACATATGTACTTGAAATGGTGTAGGGGTTTCGTGGAACCAAGTTCTTTCTTTTTGTTGCTTTCCCTATTTAACTTCCCTAGTTATTGAGAGAGAAAGTCTAGGTTAATATTGATACTAACCATGAAAATGTTTATTTTGGTGTCCATTTGTGTGTTCTTTGTTTTTTCTATCACCTAGATATGACTCAAAAATATTTTTTTATCTTGAGTTGATTTTTGGTTATTGAGTTAGTTTTTAGGTTATTTGAATTCATAAGTTGGATTATAAGTATCTAAAAAGTGTTCTCTATGTATCTTGGATGAAAATAGGTTGAAAATCATGATTCAACTTTCTAGTAATCCTCTAATGAGTGAAAGCTGGAATAACAAACTACATGTCACTTGTCCTCTTTTATCTTCTTTTCTTTTCTTTTTAATAAAGAGAGGATGAAATGTCATCAATCATTCGATATAATTTTTTTTTAAAAAAATAAGACTGACATACAGGCTAAACATCTTTTAAATAGTCAAACATATATACTCATCTTTTTTTCTTTTTTTTTAACATTTCTTTTCTATGTGTTCCCTACATTGTACATTTTTACTGGGGCATGTTGAAATTACAACTTTTTCCATGAGATCATAACTTTTTTTATTTTATTAGTTAGCGTTTTTTTCCATCAACCCTTCATGATTATTTAGTTACTATATATATTTTGTTTTTTGTAGTTAAATATCATTTCGTTTTTATTTTCATGAACTTTTATGGCATTACATCTCATAACATTATCTATAATTTTGGTTTTGGATCACAATAAAACAATTTTTAACTCATATTGAAAAATATTCTTGATGCTATAAAAAATATATTTCTAATGGATATACCATTTTTTTTATAAAAAAAAAATTAGGGTCTAAATAAAATGAATTGAAAAATATATAAACTAATAAATCAAAGAAATAGTTTTTAAAACTAACTAAATAATGAAGCAAAAAATTGAACTTCTTTGCAAGGAGCAAAATATAGATACAAATTCAAATATTTTACTTATGCTATTCTTCTTATTTTATATGTTTTATTTTATTTATATTAAAGGTTAATTATGGTCTATATTTACAAATGATTTTTGATTTTATAAATGCAACATGCAAATACAACTAATCTAAAAGTTAAAGATAAATATTTTTTGAAGTATTATAAAATTATAGAAACAATTCAAAAGATTAATTCCTATTCAAAAAACCTAAACTCAATAATTTAAAAAATAAGAGAAAAGGTATTGATTAAAGATTAAAATAAAAAACAATTAACGAGAATTAGGAAGAAAACATTATGCAATGTTGAGTTAGTAGGCTTTGGCCAAAAAAAATTTGTTATGCATTGTTGAGTCATTAGATTAATTCATTTTTACTTATTTTGTATTTTCAATGAGGAACTTAAATAATATTATTACTGTTTACATGATTATATTTGACAAATCAATTATTAATTTTAAACTCCATACATTTAATAATTATGATTTTATTCTTATGTTGTGATGAAGGTTAAGATGATATTTTTCATCACACTTATGATTTTTTAGAGAAAAAAAATTCTTGCTAAGAGCTTATGAAATTACTTTAAATAATAATATTGACCAATATTAATATTGTTTGGAAAAACCCTATAAATTATGTGTGAAAATATATTTACTAAAATAGTGTTTTCACTTATTTACTCTCCTTCTCAAAAATCTTAAAACTGATTATAGAGGATATTGAGTCTTTTAATAGTGCTCATTAGTCATGATAAAATTTATCAGTGATAAATATGTTTTTATTTATTTTAAAAACACGATAAAATTATCTAAATAATTTTAAAAGAAAAACAATTAAAATATATGTCAATAAGTATATTTGTATTTTCACAATGATTTTCTTTGTTATTGTCGTACGTCGCCACACGGCGTCCCTGAGGGTTTTGTCTAGCAAGGGAGTTGAGTGGTCACCACCTGGCTGTTGAGGGTCGCTAGGAAAACTGAGTTGCACTAGTCTGGTCAGAGATTTAATGGTAGGGGTCTGGTTGTGTAAAAGAATGTATTACACCCCTAGTATGTCTTACATGAGGTAAGCTACATTGTGTATTTTGATATGATTTTCAACGTTTCGATGGGCCGTATTTATTCATACAAATAAATCTAGCTTTTGAAATTTTATTATGAACTTGTGAACCTAAATAAAATATTAGGAAAAGAGATTCATGTAGATGCTTTAAAAGGATCATCTATCTTGGATGAATGGACGGGTTTTACGCAATTTATGCATCGTAAAAAATGTTCGATTAAAACAAAATCGTGTTGAAATTCACGGATTAAAGCAACTATACACCTAAAAGCGGAATTGGTGCAAATACACTAATTATAGCAATTCTAAAATCAATTACTTGAAAGTAAAGAGATAAGGGAAAGAGATTGCTAACTCGATTTTTAACGTGGTTCGGCAAGCCTACGTCCACGACTCAAGTACCAACCCGTACTTGAGTATTGTACTCTTTTACTAATCCAAGTAACAAGGTTACAATTTCCGCTTGATGAATCCACACCAAGACTTTACACCACTTGAAGATATGCCCTCTTCAAGATTATCCTGTTCCACTTGAAGATGTCCCTCTTCAAGATTTTTCCTTGGTGATGTTCCTCACCAATACCAAGAGTTTTATACTCAACTCTCAAGAGTTTCACAATGGTTGTTTTAGTAAAACAACAATACACTCTTAATAGTGTGGATATTACAAATGAAGATCTATGATCTCTTTCTCTCACTTAATAGCACTTAGGATATTTGAAGGTGTTTAAGTGTAGTGAGAATGAGAAATACTCTTTGTGTTAGGATATGAAGATTTAAACACAAATATGAGTATTAATGAGGATTGATGATATGAAGGTGTTTATGCACTTCTAATTGCCTCAATATAAGATATGAAAGTTCTGTGTAATTTGTTTTGCAATTAAGAGGCCTATTTATAAGTTTCTAAAAGAAACTAGCCGTTTCTAGCCGTTTTAGTGCAACTGCCATATCAAGCGGTCGACCGGTTCATAACGGACAAAACCAAGCGGTCGACCGGTTCACAACGGATAAAATAATTTGTCTTCCAAGCGGTCGACCGGTTCACAACGGATACCTCAAGCGGTCGACCGGTTCATGCAGAAATCTATTTTGACAAATTATCTTTTCTGAATTTCTTGAACCGATTGAATATGACTTAAACCTTTTAATCATCAAATCCTTTTAATGCATGCACTGTGAAGTGTGTGAGTTCATTTTAATTTGTGCTATCAAGATAGAAATTGAGATTTACACAAAGCACTAAAATGAACACTTATTCTAAGTCTTCACTTGCTTGCATCTTGGACTTCTTGGAGTGATTTCTTCTTGAACTCCATTATGCTTGTTGATGTATTCTTTGAATAAAACCTGTTTATAGCTTAATCTCATCCAAGCATATTATTAGTCCATTTTCTTTTTATTGTTATCATCAAAATATATAAAGCATACAAAGTATGACATTATATGTCAACAAATCGATCATCGATCGTAATAACTCTAAGAATTTCTTTGATCATTTCTAGATATTTAAATGTTAGCCTACTTGTAAGTCCGACATTTACTATTTGAATTTAACCATTAATCCTCATGAACTAATTTCGTGATGTATTTCAATATAGGCCAATTAAAAAAAATCGATCACCGCTCAGAATAACTCTGAGAATTTTTTATCGTTTCTAGATATTTAAATGTTAGCCTACTTGTAGGTCCAACATTTACTATTTGAATTTAACCATTAATCCTCATGAACTAATTTCATGATTTATTTCAATATAGGACAAATTCTCAAGATTTAATAAATTTGATTAAAAACTAGAGTAATTTTTCGAGGGAAAAGCCTCGGCATATGCAAATAAACACATTTTTTTATATATTTTTATATTTTTTTCTTAACAAAATAACTTAAATAAAAGAACAAATAAAATACAAAACACACACACACATTCTCTTTTTCATTTCTTTTTACAAATAATAATTACAAAAACAATAAAAATCAAATAAACACATAAACATAAAAATGTTACAAAAAAGACCTCAGGAACAGTTCTGAAACAGTGACAGCAACGCAGGTGAAACAGTAGGGCAGGAGGTGGATCTGTCCTTTCTTTTCACTTTCTTATTGGTGGTGGCCTTTACGCGACCTCCAAAACAACAACCAGAACCAAACACAACAACAGTTCGATCTGCCCTCTTCCTTTTCAGATCTAACTTCTTTAGGTGGCAGTTGGACTGCCGTGGGTAGCGCCGGAGGCTGACAGAAAGGAAAAAATGGGATAGGGAATGGGTTGTGGCTGAGTAATGGGTGATAGAAGTGAGATTGACTGCTTCAATGGTGGTTGTGGAGGGGAGGTTGTTGGGTTGATGGCAGAAGAGGTTTGACGGAAGAGAAATGGAGGTGAAGGGTGGGTCACTGATGGTGAAATTGAATGCTTGGGGCTGACAGGAAGCAAAGGAAGGGAAGGGAGAATGAGAGGCTGATGGTCTATGAAGAAGAGAGGGGACAACCGTGTTGTGTTGGCTGTGATCATGGGAGAAGGATAGTGGGGTTGCTGTGGTGGTTGGTTGGCCGGGGTTATGGCAGAGTGAAGTGTGGAAGAGATGTCTTAAGACTTCAGTGCCAGGAGAGGATAAGGTGTGGGGGCTCTAGCTGCGCAAAGAGAGGGCAGCGGTTGCATCCCTTACAGGGAGATTTAGGGTTTTTCTTTGGTGTTTTAGGTTTTTGGGTGTGTGTGTTTTTGTTTTATTTTTTTAATCCCTCTATTTTGGTTTTAAACATTTTTATTTATAGATTTTTTTCTTAGTTAAAATTTCAAAAACAACCTTAAGTTTGCATGCTGTTTTTTTTTAAAAAAAAATTTGGTCATTGGTTTTGATGTGTGCAATTTGACTCATAGTTATCAATACTGCTTCGGTTTTCGATTGGAACTGAACGTTCCGGTTTTGGAGCTGCTCGACGTGTCGCTTCAGTATCGTGTTGTTCATATATATATATATGAAAAAAAAAATATTAATTTAACAAGCATAATTAAAATTTGAATTCTTTTTCATTTAAAATATTTTGGTGTTTTTAAATTATTTTGATGTATAGATATCAAAAATAATTTTTAAAAAATAAAAAAAATAAATTTTGAACCCGGAACGGCACTCCCGGAACGGAACCGAGGCGTTCCGGCCAGAATTTGGCCAGAATTTCCGTAAAAGACCAGAATTAAAACCGAGACGAAAACGACGTCGTTTTGTCTCGGTTTTTTGAATGGAACTGAACAGTAACGGAATCAACAATTATGATTTGACCTTCAATTAAACGTTAGACTCTTAATTTGCTCAACTATTCCATTATACCAAGATATTTTTGGATTATTTTTTATTTATTTTTTTCGAACATAAAAATAAGTTGGTCAAAAATTGGATAGCAATAGTTATTATCATGTTGGTTGAGGGGATATTTTGTATTTGAAGAAATATAATAAAAAAGCACGATGAAACAACGAAATTAAAATAACAAGTGAATTAAAATCGATGTCAAAAAGTTTTTTTACCTTTTTATGACGAGTTTTTTTGTTATTATCATGTCAACTAAGAAAAAAATTGATGTATGATTAAAAAACAGCTTTGTTGCCACATTTGGGACCTCCTGCAATCAAAATCCTCATGTCATCATGTCTTTAGAAGCGCTGCTATATTGTTTTGTGCTATGTTTTTTTAATGACCGGGGTGTCCGGGTCAGCTTACGCGCACCACAACTAATCTCCGGGCTCACTGAACATCCTGCAAGCCCAGTGAACATGTAAGGCACCGCGGGGGTGACAGACGTGCATGGTGGGACTTGAACCCTGGTGCTGAGGAAGGAAACAAGTCCCTTCAACTGCTAGACCAAGACCCCACTTGCTGTTTTGTGTTGTGTTTATGTTATTGGTTGTGGTACAATTTGTCATTAATAATGATTTTTTTTTGTTTTTTCTCCCCCTCTCAAAATTCATGATGACCATGCAAATTTTTAGAGTTATCATCTAATTTATAGAAATATCCACTTTGGTCCTTAATCTTTTGATTTTTAAATCTTGTTTTGGCCTTTTTGTATAAAAAAAACATTTTTTTTTATTTCTTCCATCAATTTTAATTTGAGATATGTGATTTTTTTTAATTTAATTTTTATGTTTTTTATTGTTGTCTTTTTTGTCCCTTTTGCTAAATTGATTTTTTTTTTCAATTTCATCATTCAATTAAAACTTTTTTTTGGTTTTTTTATTTCAATTGTCATCCTTATTCTTTTATTTGTTTTAATCTTTTTGTATCCTTTTGTTAAATTAGTTTTTTCTTTCAATTTCACAACTCAATCAAAAAATAAAATTTATCTTTTTGTTTCATTTCTAATTCCTATTTTTTTAATTGTTATTTTTTTAACTTCTCGTGTAATTGAATTTTTTTTTGATTTTATCCTTTAGTATTTTATTGATTGGAATTATAATTCATTTTTTTTCTAGAAAGAACGCTTCCAGTTTTATCCTTGATCATATGTGCTTGAAAAGTTAATGCGTGTTGATATTATTTTTTTGTTTTTGTTTTTGTTTTACTGTTTTTTCTTTCACTGTTAAACATTTTTTTAATGGACTTTGTGTTTTATATTTTTCATACGAACTTGAGTTGACTTATACTTTTTTATTATTATTTTTTTATCTAGTTATATTATTTTATATTAAACAAATTGAAAATTAAGTTATATATTTTATCTTTTTAAGAAAACACTTTTTCATCTTGATTATTTTTTATATTTATTACAGTAGTTTTTTTTAAAAAATATATTAATCAGAAGGACATCAATTTTTTATATAAAAAAATACAATTACAACCGGTGATTGCTATAGTTGCCTGTTAGCCACTGACTCCTTATATTTAAAAAATAATAAAATAAAATAAAATAAACTTGGCTAGGTATATAGAACGACGCATCATTGCGCTACAACCCTACAAAACCCCCTCGCAAAAGAGGTGGAATTAATTAATTATTGCTACTCTATACCATTTATTTGACAAGACATTTACAATGCAATCACTTTTCTATGCTGTCAGCTTTCACTTCCATTAGTGTTTTATTATTATTATTATTATTATTATTATTATTATTGCAAAAGCAATAAAAATTAGAGGTAGGAAATTGATTTTAGTTAAAACAATAAAAAATACTGAAGATACCGAATAAATTTGTAATTCCAATCATGCCATTGCCGGTCAGGTTCGTCAATAATTGAAATCATAAGAACCTTTATCCCAAGATCATCTCAAAAGAGATTGAATCATAAAAATTCATGACCTCTGTAAAGCAAAAGCAAAAGGTGGTGACATTCCATGTCCATCATAGTACTGATATTGGAGTTTCCATCGCTATTTTTTCATCGAGTTGATGAAACTGCACCGTCGACAATTACATTATTGTTGTTTATTGTGAAAGAACAATATAAAATATATTATGAGATTTTATCTAAGAATTTAAATTTTTAGATGAATTAGTTTTTTGATATGGTATTATAATTTTTTATCAAGCGGTCACGAGTTTGAATCTCATCATCCTTAATCTATTTAATGAAAAAAATCACAAGATAATATAGATCTGTGTAAGTTTCAAACCGATAACTTTTATTTTAAAAATTTATTAAAAAATAATATAAATTATATTATCGATATATCTAATAACTTAAATTTTAAACGAAATAGTTTATTTTAACACTTGTATGTGAAGGTGCGCAAGAAATAGTTTATTTTAACACTTGTATGTGAAGGTGCGCAAGAAAACAAATGCTTGAGCTAGAGAGAGGAGGAAGACTAGGATGAGCTGGGAGGAAATTGTTTTCATGCGAAACAGCAAGAAATATGAAAGCTACTGTGCAACAATTTCGTGTAAGCGTTCCATACAAACATCATTAACCCATGTTCGTGATAGTAGTGAAGAGATCGATCAAGCACAGAAGAGGGTTAATGCTTGAATATATCTTTCAAGATTCTTTAAAAATATTTTTATATATTTATTTTCCCATATAAACCAATTGTTTGAGAAGAAAATACTATAGTTATATACATGTATAAGCATGGATTAGTTTTTGAGTTAGGGTCTCTGTACCACTGAGATAGCACCCTGCCATATTGCTGCAGATTTCGAGGAACGGACAGATAGATTTGCTGATTTAGATGGTGTTTGGTGAGCTAAATATATGTTTACCAAACGGATCCTAATTTTTTATTTGGGGATCCCACCAATAAACCAGCATTATAGCCGCAAACATAAGAACGTCTGAGACATATTTGCAGATGCGGCCTTTGTAAAATTCCATGTTACTGTCATTGTTTGAAGCCACTAGGTAATGATGCTCCATGAAAAAACCAAGAATTCCATGTTATCGTCATTGTTTTAAGCACTAGGTAATGCTCCCATGAAGACATGGGCGCGCGCATGGACTCAACAAATGAGCTAACCGGTATACTTCCAGGATATTTGAGATCCCTGTGAAGAATATTGGCGAATGTCTTCTGCCTGGTGAAAAAAGCCCTAAAAAAGGAAGAGCAGGATGAAGAAACAAAAACTGCAGAGCTGATGGGAAAAAGCAAGCTTAACAAACTATATAGATAGAGAAGCAGACAAAGAAACCCAGTTGAGGATTGAATCAAAGTGAAAACATAACAAAGAAAGAATTGAATTTTGATCAGAGGAATTATATTGTAGAGAAGTGATGCCAGCAGAAACCAACCAGGAATAGAATGATAAGTATAAATGGACAGATAATGGAGTCGGAAGAAAAAATCAAAACAGAAGCATGAAAAAGGAAAACAAGCAATGCAGGTGGAAAATCAACAAGATGGGAAAGAAAAGTAGAACATTCACGCATGGAAATAAAAGGGAGACACAGAGAGAGAGAGAGAGAGAGGGAGAGAGAGGTAAGACCAAGAGAAGTGCAGTGAGGATAACATTATCAATGAAGACCAATAAAACCTTTTCCTTCCAGTTAATTGTTATGGGGCTCCTGTTACTTTATAACCAACAGTAACAGCATATCAAACACACTTTTATGGTTTTATGATTTAGAGACTCTCTTGGGCAAAGTAGCAGATGCTTAAGCATGGAGGGCAGTGTGGAGGGAGTGAAAACTGGAGTGACAATAGCATTTATAAATTGTTCTTGCAGCTTTTTAGCAGTTGTTTAGCAGACTGCAATCTCCTTACAACCTCCGTAGTTGAAGCTGCAGATTCAGAGTGAGTCAGCTGCCACCTGCTGGCACCAAGAAATCTAGCAAGCACATACGTGTGGAGTCTTGGAACTCACTGAGGAAATTTAATAGGTTAATTATAAACTTAGTCCCTGAAGTTTATCGAAACTGTTTTACCAGTCCATATAGTATCATAAATAGTTACATAGTTTCTTGTCCCATGTTCACCATCATCCTTTTTCATTCTTCGTTAATCAAAACCTAACCATCTTCCCTGTATCTTTTCTTCTTTTATTACTCTGTTTTTCATTAAAAGAAAAACGAAATGGAAATGTAAGAATTAGATAAAAATACATTTAAAAAAAATAGCTACATATATTTTGGATAATGATGCACTCAAGGCTTAGATCAAATTGATTACTTTTTAGCTAAATCATTTTGGATAAAGTTATCAATTTTGTTTCGGTTGATACTATTTTTTAATTAAAATGAAATATTTAGGTTTTGAAGTGTTTTGGCGTTCTGTTTTAGGATTGTACTGTTTATGTTATATATATATTCAACAATAAAAATTAATTCAAATTCAAAAATACAATTATGTAGACACAATAAAATGATTTTTCTAAAAAAAATTATGGACCTGGATAATATTACGAGAATATCATCATCAATCTCACAGGGTCGATAAAAGTATTTTTTTTAGTTGAATCATCTTGGACCAAGGTTATCAATTCTGTTTTGAATGATATTTTTTTAATTGAAATGGAATGTTTCGGTTTCGAAGCGTTTCGGCGTTCTGTTTCAAGATTGTACTGTTTATGATTATATATATATAATTAAATATATATTAATTCAACAATAAAAATTAATTCAAATCCAAAAATAAAATTATTTAGACACAATAGAATGATTTTTTAAAACAAAATTATGGATCTGGATAAATTACCAGAATGTCATTATCAATTTCGTAGGGTTGTTATATTCTCTGATTGCTCTGAAATTTTAATATAGTATATATAATATATCAAGAGACTCCTCATAAAACTTCATATCAATCTAACAGTCGAATTAAGATATGATTGATAATGTAAAACTATTCATTATTTAAAAACCAGTGTTTGACCGGAACATAACCAGAATATTCCAAACAGAATTTAAATGGAATTTCTAACAGAATTTGAATGGAATTTCTGGAACAAGATTATGAGCAAGATAAAACTTTAAAAATTAAAATGAAATGTTTCGGGAATTTTGTGCGGAACATGACAAAATTGATAATCAATGTCCAATGTAGCATGACAAAATTGATAATCAATGTCCAATGTAGCTGGCACCCGCATGCATGAGCAGCGCGCATGCCCACCTGTTTTGCTCCCTCACGAGAAGTTAAACCAATCGATTCTCATGACACCCAACATGCGAACAGAGCCGGCCACAGCAATGGCACCCACGAGTCCTTCTATAAAACATGAAACAATCTCCCACAAATCAACAATTATAGAACTCAGAGAAGATTCAGAGAAAAATCGATTGGATAGGATGGATGGGAAGAAAAAAAAGGAAGCCGGCTGCTTTCAAATGCCCCTTCACTACCCTAAATACACCATGAAAGATTACCAAACCATGCCTGAATGGCAGCTCGATAGGCTTCTTGCTGATTACGGGCTCCCTGTACACGATGAATTGGCTTACAAGAGAGAGTTCGCCATTGGAGCATTCCTGTGGCCAAACTTTCAGCAAGAACAGAAGCCTTCCACTTGACATATATAGCTCTTTGAAAAGGTGCTTCAACGTCTAGTGCAGCAATAGGTTTTTGATGTGCTCAACATCTTGTCCTTGTTATGTTCCAGCTGCTGCTGTGTGATTATATTTGGTTTATCTTCTTGATATGAAATTCGAGCTTTGTGTTTGTGGTGTGTGTGATGATACTTTACTTCTTGAAATCAATGGATTTTCTAACCTATCTACACTTTAAGAAATTATCTTACCTAAAAACTTTAGTTTTTAACTGGGTCTAGAATATGATTTATATTATTCTTTAACACACCTCCTCAAGTGGAAATTTTTTGAGCTTGAAACTTGCACAAACTCATACAACTTTGTACTTGATTTTTATCAAATAAAATGAGGGTAGTGAGATTCAAATTCGTGACCGCTGAGTCAATAAAGTTATAATACTATATTGATAAATTATCTCACCTAAAAATTTAAGTTTTTGACTAAGACTCTAGAGTATGATTTATATTATTCTCTAACATACCTCAAGTGAAAATTCTTTGGTCTTAAAACTTGCACAGACTCACATAATTTTGTGCTTTATTTTTATCAAATAGAATAAGAGTGGTGAAATTTGAACTCGTAACCGCTGGGTCAATAAGATTCTAATAACCAAGTCCCTAGAATATAATTTATATTATTATCAAATGATAGGATGTCACCATGAGAATAAAGTTGAACGTGTAATCTGGAGAATAACTGATACACGTATATAGTATATATAAGATATGTTGCATATGTAGCGCATGCATAACTAATAAATTCATGTGTATCTCTACTTTCTCAATAATTCATCAATGCAAAAGTTAATATACATGTTTTATAAATATTCAAGGACACTAAGAATATAAAAATAATATGATAGTTAGAAGAAAAAAAATGCCATGACATAAAACAAAAGAAGAGAGAAAAGAAAGAATAGGACAATGGATACACATAAGAGCTTTAATAATAATAAAACTTTTAGTACAACCAGAAATATATCGATGAGAAATCCATAGATGCCATGGAAAGCTAACTTTTGAGTTGCTCCTTGAGATGCCCACGAGTGAGCATGTCCCGACTTTAGATTCATCTTCTCGATATCTTTCTATTAGTACTGTTAGTTTCTTAATCAAAACTCCGGAATATTTTTTATGTCCTATTCTTTTTTCTTGTTTTTTTTATAACCAGGTGTCCGATCCAGTTTACACACACCACAACTAATCTCCGGATCTACCGAACATCTTGCAGGTATAGAGAGCAAGTAAAACATCACGGGAATGACAAACATGCAAAATAAAGCCTGAACCCTAGTGCTGAGAAAATCCCTTCCTCCACCCGGACAAGACCCCAATTGCAATTTCTTCTTCTTATCTACTAGTACCCATGCGCGGGGAATTTCGAGCTCTCTTCTTCAAGCTCTGCACCAGCGCTCGATCCAATCTTACTTCTCCTTCGACCTTACTATATTTTCGTTTTGGTTTATACATAGCAGAGGGTGTTATTTTCTACGCCACCGCTGTCATTTCTTGTACCTGCTCTCTATATCTCCACGCAAGCATGCCACGTGTCCTTCATTTGTGGATATATAGCACTGATTGGGTGTGTAAATACACCAGTCAACAGTAAAAACTATCAAGCTTCTCCATGACCAGGCAACTTTTAGGCATTCACAGTCATACAAAGCCAGCCTTGTTCTTGCAATGTTCCAGAATCCAGACCGCTACACGTTCGCATAACCCATCTCTCTCTTTTTTTATTATATATATATATATATATATATATATATATATGTATGTATATATGTATAATTCCTTAAGAAATATTTTTAAGAAAAAAAACTTGTAAGACTCGAAATCGAACTACATGTATCTTAAGTGACAAAACCAGGTCAGAATCCTCCAGACAATTCCGGTGCTGGGAATATTATTTTTATATATATATTTAAATGGTTTCGAGAGGGAGTGGAGAGATGCCAGTGTCAGATGGCTTGGTAGAATCTTTCGGTGCAAGAGACCCAAAAGAGAAGCAACGAGGCGGCCTTTCTGACACTGATTGACTTGGACATTGGAGTAGTTATTTCTTAATTGCTGTAAAAAATCTATTATCTGGGAGTTGTTCGATTAGGGTTTGGTAGATTTGAGGTTCCACCCCCTAAGTCGTATTCTCTACTCAATGAATTAAATATTTCCTACTGCCCAATTATTGAATAACAGCCAGGCAGTGCCAACTTAATCACTGCAAACTCGGCCATCAATAAATAATTCTTCCATTCTATGAACTGGCCGTCAATGATTGTGATTAAGATTTTTTTTTAAAAAAAATACATTAAAATGAACATCATCGCATCAAAATGATCTAAAAATACTAAAAAAATTCAAAAACACTCCGAAACACCCCCTTAATCTTAGCCCATCACAGCCCTGAACCGAGCACTGCTAGGTTTAAGGAGTGTGGCTGGTGTAAATATACATTTAACAATGAAGGATGAGCATCATTCAAATCCAGGTTAGGGCTCCACCCTGGACTTCATAGAACTTTCACTAGAGCACACAGTATTTAATTTGATGTCAAATCCACAGCAACAAATGCATGGGGCTGAATCAAAAGCAATGCGAAAGCTCCTCAAATAATGAGATGCCGATTTTATAAAATGGCAAAAGATTGGGAGAATAGATCAACAATAAAGGAGGGGGAATCTAATTAGATCAGTTCAATTCCAAGTAGACAAACATGTGACTATCTATGGTATAATTACATTTTATCTGTTGCTATTTCCTATAATGGAAGGAATGAAGGTTGCCCCAAAGAATTTGGATGAACTTATAAATCTGCTCAAAGAAAGAGAGTAAAATGAAGCTCTAAAGATTAGGATCTCATGATCTCTACTCTACCCTTGGTACCTTCATGAATAAAATCAAATATCCGCATACAGGTCAAGAGGCGGTGAAGGTTATTGGTTTAGCACTTGCATCGCCACTCTAACATGCGACCATCGACACTCTAACATGCGACGCCCAAAGGCCGGATGAATTGGAAGGAAAAAAACTACCTGTATAGAACTGAGTCTTCTCAGCTCAAAACACCAGAACCCGAATCGCCTTCTACAGGAAGATTCAGGTCGGGTAGCAGAAAGGAAGAACTCGTGCCTTCATCCTCCTGTAATGGGAAGGAAACATTGTATAGCAACGTTGGATATATGTTATCACAGGCTACTTTTGTTTCCTGAGGCAGGATTGAAATATCATCTTCTGATTTGACAGAAGCTGGAAGTATCTCTGGTCTTTGCTGTGATAGAAAATCAAGCTGCAAGGAAAAAACAGAATCGCTGTCATATTCTTGTTGGTTAGCCACTCAAGTAGGAGCATTAAATACAGGGATTAAAATAAGCAGAAAATAAAACCTTAGTTCATGCTGCAGACTTGTCAAGAAAATGGAAAAAAGAAAATAAAACAGGAAAGAAACAAACAAAATTAAACATAGCAAAGCAGTTTATTTTATTTAACAAATCTTTTATTTCTCGCTCAAATTTAATAATAAAATGCACTTGCATAATTGCTTGCAAAGAAAACAATTATTACAGGCTAAATTCACTATTTCTTTTGACTATAGTCTCCATTTATCCACCCCAAGACTAAAAATTCTAATATGCCGGTTACGATGTGGAAATTAACGAGCAGCATAAAGGATATGCCCAAATATGATCACGTTTAAGCCCTACCAGATGCGTTGGACAGGGAACAACCAGATAACCATCAAACATGGATAACCAAAGAATGCAGAAGTGATTAAATTAAGATTAATAAACACAGAAACGCATGTAAAGTTTATATTGTAGGTTAGCTAATTTGTGTAAATTCTATATGCAAGGTTCACAGACTCTTGTAATTTATTTACATTCAAACTTGTTGATCATTATTACATTTAATCTCTATAAGAACTACAATACCAGAATCAAGAAAAAATGAGAAACAAATATTAGGATTCACAAAAAGATATCAGTATTTTCAGCAAATAGAGAAGGATGTAACACGCCACATGAACATTTCAATCAGTTATGAACGGTCACACGACTTATTAAGCCAGTTAAAGTAATGACACATACAGAAGTACAGAGCGCGTGTTAATTTAGGGATAGCAGTATACTTTAAATTGTTGCAGAGACAAAAAACAAATTTCTGAAACAAAGTAAACTTTTTTACAGGGAAGAAAAAAAACAAGAAATATGAATTGAGTTTGAAAAAATAATAGGTTCACCTTCATTCTCTTCAATCTTCCATTTGTGTCTCTCTCTTTCTCTACAGTCATACGTAAGGCAGCCAATTTCTGATCATGAATGAAGCACACAATAAATATTAAAATTATCACCAATCAAGTGCCTCGCAAAGCAAAGATGCAAGAGAACAAAGCAAGGTTCATAAACTAATAAATTAATGGAACATACGTTTTTCAATTGTCTTCTTTCCTTTAACAGCAAACTCTCCTCCTCTCTAAGCTCAACTAAAGTCTGCCAGCAACCAATCAATTTAAAACACCATGAGATAGAGTACCCAAGTATTATACGTCTATTACACATGGCAATGGAAAGAGTAAATATTTTTTAATGTCATCATAAATCCAGATAGGATATTACTAGACAGAAGAAGCAATGTTGTCACATACAGAACCAACTACATCAATTGAATGCTTACCCCTTTAGTTTTTTAAGGGTGAAAGCAGAACAGCAATAGATGGACAAAAAAGCTGGTTTAAAGCTAGCTCAACCACTAAAACCATGTGTCAAACTAAGATAGTTTCAAGAAACAACTAAACATATTCTAAAGCTCCCATAAAGATATTGGTCAAAACCAATACATGCAATATAAGAAACTTGTATATATATAATTACCTTCTTCTTTCTTGACCTCTTGGTGGTTGGTGTCTCACTTTTAACGGCAACCTGATACATGCACCAAAACGAGACAGCCTTAGTTAACAGACTTAATATTTCGCTGCCAGCCACTTAACAAATAAAAAAAGAAAAAATTATTCAGGGTGGTTGGTGTTTCTTTGCTCGGTTTCCTTTGAGGGGGCTTGGAAGTGATACACTGTATTCTATCCTCGTAAACAAAACACATTTATGATATGATCAGTAAATGCCAGCAACTGTGAGAGTCATGTAAAACAGAGATATCCACACACGGCAACCATGACCTTTCAATTCATTGACCCACTCCATGCTTTTCACGAACAAACAAATGCCTCCTAGTGTCTAAAATGCAACGCCAAAGGAGGATGATAAAAATAATATATAGTTTTTATTTCTCTATTTGCTATGAGGGCAACGGTAGTTATATTATAAGGTTTTTGAGTCAGGTATATAAATATACCAAATACTATAACCCAACAGGTCAGCTTATATACCATAAATTTGGTTCAATGTGGTCCCCAGCTCGAGACCAGCCAATTTGCCACTGAAAGCATTACACTTTTCTCTTCAATTCAGCCAAAATGATTTTCATTATGAAAAAGACATTTATTTGACCGAGAAATTCTTGCCCCTTTTAGACCCCCACCGAACCCTAAGATGACAAGAAAAGAAAAGGAAAAGCTATCGAAACAGCCTGTCACTTGCCACAAAACCCACAACCCAATCAAAAATCTCAACGCTGTCACAAGTTTTTAGCCCCCATCTAGATGCATGTCTGTCACGTGAGAAAAGAACAAGACTTTTGTTTTAGGAGCCCGTAGGAAGTGGAAAACTGCGGCTACACACACCAAATCATATCTCCAAAAAAGTGCACACAACCACTAGCACTATCACACCCATTTCGCCACGAAAACACGCCACCCATAAAAACAGCTGCTGCTGCTGCCTCCACTTTTCGTCATGACCAAACTGCCCTTCCTCGCCATGTCAAATAAAGTACAGAGTTTGACTGTGTACAAGGTCAGTTTCGTCATTTTCCGTATCGGTGTATCCAATCCATCCCTCTACGTCCGTCCATGGTTACTGCCCCGACAACTAACTTAGATTCTGGAAGAAAACTAGCTGACAAAAATGCCCTTCGATGCAAGGGTATTTTCGTCCCTTTATAAGAGACCCAAAGGCGTTGAATGGAAGTCGCATTTTTCCTTCTAAACACAGAAATATTTTTTTTTTAAAATAATTGAAAAGTCAAAGGGCAATTCAGTCAAAGTGATGTGAAACGGCGAGCTTGTTAGCCGGGGAATTTACAGATCCTAGTGTTTATATTCATGAGGGATCAATGTAGTAAGGGCAAAATCGTTATTTAAAAAGAAGAAAAACACTTCCTAAACCGTAACCGAAAGCAAAATAAATATCACGTTTTCAAAGGGCAGTTTCGTCCACCGAAAAGAAACAAAAGAATGCCACCAGGAAGCCACCGAATCCAACTCACCGAGTCAAAAAAGAAAGAGAGAAAGAAAGAAAGCCAAACAAACCTTGGATCTCGAGGTGGCAATCGACTTGGAGGGAAGACTAGTGGTAGCTTCATCAAAACCGTCTCCACCACCGCTGACGGAGGAGGCACAGCTAAAAGAAAACGGAGTGGAAGGACTAGCATGAGCAGAGGAATCAGAACCCTTTTTCCTCCTGGTCATCATTACATGCTTAGAAGAAGAGCGTCGTTGTCTAACGCTCCAGTCCACACTCAAAGCCAGAACGGCTCCTTCCTTAACCAAACCCGGCGGAAAACGACGTCGTCGACGTGGTGCAGGGAGTGGCTCCGGTTGGTTCAGCTTTAAAAGTAGCTCCACCACCAAACTGTCATCGGTCATAGCTTCTTGAACCCACTCGTCTCCTGCGGTCATATTGCTTCGTTGGTAGCGTCGTATCTGCTCCTCCTGTATCTTCTGTGGCTCTAGAGAGAGAGGAGGGGGCCTGTGTGTGAAGAAAATGGAGGTTGGAAATGGTGTGTTGACAATAATAAGGTGGTTAGCAGCACTTTCTATAATTTGTTTTTGTGGATTATTTGCATTTATGATTTTTTTTTATCTGTGTGAAAAGTAAGTGTTGGATGGATGGATCGGGTTTTTTTTTTGGGTGGGTCCAGTAAAGGTGCAGATGAAGCAAACGTGGAGGCACTGGTAGGATTTTGTTTTGAGTGTCTTTTATAAAAACAAAATATTTTTGATATTATTATATAGAAATAATCTAAAAATATTAAAATTTTTAAATCAAAAATAAAAATATTTTTTAAAAAAATACTTTTGAAACACAGTATCAAACACTTTTTAAGTTGATGTTATCTTTTAAAGTGTTTTTTATTCAAAGGTACATTAAAATAATTATATTTATTTTTTAAAATATTATTTTTAAATCAGAACATGAAAATAATCTATAAACACTAAAAAAATAAATTTAAAATAAAAAATAAAAATATATATTAAAACACTATGTAAAACAAAGTGTTAGTCCAGATCGATGAAATGGTGTTTACAATTGATTTTTAAAGTATTTTTTAAAAATACTTTTAATATTTTCATATTAAAATAGTATAAAAATATATCATTTAAATCAAAAAAATAAAAATGTAGATAAATGTTATTGGAACATAGATTTAAATGACTGAAAAGGTTTTAAGAAAACTCAATTGATTCAAATAAAATTTTAAATTAATTTATTAATCATTTCAAAACTTAGCTCTCAATTCAATGTTGTTTTATTTTAAAAAAAATACAAGAGTTAACCCTTCTCACCTGTAACTCGAGCCTTATTTGATCCTAATTTTACAATTATCACTAGAAGGATAAGGTTTCGAGCATTGTTATAAGAATTAATATGGGTTAATTTGATCTAATGTTTAAATTAGGGGTTAATCTAAGTTGTTAACTTTTGAGTTTTTTTTTTTCTAAACTCTTAAGACAACATTGTTTTAATAAGAAAATAAAAACAATTAGGTTTTCTTAATGATTTATCTAGTTCACAAGTTTGAGCTTTTTGTTTATGAACTTTATTGAAAGTGTTGCTTTAAATTCATTTTAATTCATCATAATGTAAGAAGATTTTTTTATTATATCACTATTGTTATTAAAACAAAATCTAACTACTTTATGCTAAGTTATTAATTAGTAATGAATTTTATAATTTATAAAATTAAAAAATTTATAGCTATTAAAAAGAACAAGATTTTGACTATGTTTGATATTGTAGTGCAAGATATTTTTAAGAAACGCCTTTTAATTGAAAATATATTAAAATAATAATTATAATATTTTTTTTGTAAGTGAAACGCACTTTTAAAATGCATTTAAAAATAAAAAAATCATCACACTCTCAAACATTCATTTTTACTAGAGTAATAGCACTTTGTTGATGTATTTGTGTAATTGCAAGTGCAATAGTTTACAAGATGATCCTAAACACATAATACGAAGGAATTATAACTTGCATGCCATTTCTTATTTTAAAATGATGTAAATTTAACAAAGCATGGTGAATTAAGTAATAGAAAATCTCATCTTTCTTCAATAATAATATTCAAAATTATAAAATGATATTCATAAATTTTATACCATATAATCTAGGTTTGAACTTTGCTTACGCTAGCAATAATAATGATGATGGTGATGATGATGATGAAATTTGAGGATAGCCAACTTTTACTAATAAGACATGGAAATTTCATCAAATATAATGTCAATGTAAGAATTATACCACCAATAATGGAGGATGAATTACTACATTAACAAGATGAATATGTAAAGAGGTTATTATTTGAAGATATGTAGATTTCATTAGATACATGAAGATTTGTGTAGAGATTTCATTTAAAAATGTGAAGTTTTCATTTAGATATGTGAAGTTTTCATTGCAAACATGAAGAATTTGTTTAGACATGTGAGGATTTTTAACATAGGCTGAATATTTCATTTAGATATGGAGAGATTTTAGTTGAATTTATGAGAATTTCATTTAAAATATGAAGACGAGCAATACTACGAAAACAAATACAGAGAGAGCTTGGGAGATACAATATTGATTTGTTCATTAAAAAATTCAAAACATTATTTTATATAAGTGGAGATATAATTCTTGGGACCTAATTGATCTCAATAGAATATCTAGAGATACACCAATCTCTTTCCTTCTTTTTTTTGGGTTATATTTCCTTCCTTGTAAAGTGTTGGAGGTGGTCACTAGCAACTAATCTTTTTTTTAAGGGCATAACATTTCTAGGTATCATACTTGTTGTCATGGTGAAATAAATAAAATTTGTTAAGGTTCACACATCTTTTTATATGAGGTGGTTTCATAAAAATTCATATACCTAAGCACATTGCAAATCATCTTCAAAATAAAATACATTAGACCCTGAGTAAAGACAAGAGAATTATAGACAACACTAAAGCAAATGGGGAAAATATTATAGCCCCATAAATTGTAACTCTTTCATATTTCATTTTGGACTCGCATGGTGTGTGTTTTTTTATCATCAAACTTTTAATTTGAAAATTTTTATCTTTATATGGCCAAATTGAAAACCAATTGCTACAAATTTGTTATGAAACGACATGATTAAAAGAAAGGGAACCAAAATGAGAAAAACAAAGAAAATTGGAGGTAATTTCAAATTTAGGCTGAAAAAGTTTGCTTTAGTACTCATATCAATTAAATGATAGACTTTTAGTCCTTTAAGATTTTGAAAATTCAGTTATGGTTCAAAATTTTATTTTCCTTGTTTTTTAATTATTTATTTGAGTGAGGGGAGAGGGAGAGAGTGAGAGAGCGGAGGTCTAGTGGAAAATAAAAAAAAAAAGTCTTGATTGATATCTGTTTAGAATTGAAAAGTCGATTTTGGTATCAAAATATTTTATTTGATGAAAGGATTTTGAGAATTCAATTAAGATCCAAATTTTGGTATCAATAGATTTTAAAAATTCAATTATGATTCAAATTTTACTGTTCTTATTTTTTAGTCCTTTATTTGAGCATGTGGGTGTGAGAGAGAGGGGGTGACAGATTTTGGTGAAAAGGAAAGAAAGTCTTAGCTGACATTATTTTGGACCAAAGAAACAATTGATCTTGGTATCAACATATTATATTCCACGAGAGGAGTTTTGCTCGTATGTTATTTATCCTTTTCATCGCTTAAAATGGTATATATGAGCTTGAAAATGTTTTTTTTGGGTTGATTTTATGGTTTTGAACTGTTTTTGGGATGTTTGAGACAATAAATGAGTTTGACAAGGTGTATAACAATTTTTTTTCCATATGTTTTGAGTAAAAAATGGTTGAAAATTAACTTTCAGAAAACACAAATCTATGTCCGAATTTTCTAAAGACCATTTTATCTACATGACATATTGTTTACCTATTTTTATATAATAAAAAATGTTTGGGACAACTTTTTTTCTATTGAACCATGTGGTATATTTGTCCAATTTTGATGAGATTTTCTGTCTTTTTAGAGCAAGATGGATTGCCTTGATTTTTTTTTCTTTATCAAAGAGGTTTATGCACGTTTACTTCATTTTTTCATCATATTTTTTTAATATTATTTATGTTGAACCATATGGTATATTTGTCCAATTTTGATGACATTTTCTGTATTTATAGAGTAACATGGATTGCCTTGATTTTTTTCTTTATCAAATCTACCTTTTTTTAATTCATTTCATTCTTAAATATTAAATTGACTTGCTTTTGCCTAAGTTTTTTGTGTTGTTTGTTATATCTTGCTTTTTTAAAGGGGAATTATTTTCAAAACTAAATCAATTTACTCACTTTTAATATCAAGGCTTTGTTTGGCATTGCAATTCAAATGTGCTTTAGAAAAAAATTGAAACTCCTTTAGCTTTATTTTTGATATTCTTGAATTTTTTATGTACCATGTTAAATCAATTTTTTTAAAAAAAATAATTTGAAAAATAATATTTACTACACTCCCAAATAGGCCATAAATTTGTTTGAAATTAAGCTTTTTGTTTGAGCTCAAGTGTGAAATTTTTATTAGGTTTTGACTTTGAGATTAAAATGGGTTTAGAAGATTCACCTTCATTTGTTTTTCTTTTTTTAGCTCTCTTTTTTCACTTTCTAAGGGATTTTTCATTTAAAAAAAAACTCAAATTACCTTGATTTTTTTTTCATGCTTGTTCAATTTACTATCTTTTTGCAATGATTTTTTTATTTTAAATTAAATTAAATGATTAAATATACGTATCATTTTTTTTTAGCTTTGTTCCAATTTCTTTTGAAACATGACCCGACCTAAGCCTCGAGTCCTCTAATTCACGAGTCAACCAATCGAATTTAGGAGAGCTTTGAATAGTGTATTATGATTTTGTTTTTTCAGATTTGATACTCGCTCTCTTGAATTTTGTTTTTGTTTTGGATTTTTTTGTAAATTTATGGCCTTAAAATTTTTAATTTTGCTTTTCAATTCAATATTTAATGATATTTGAGGTTTGACCCTTAGTGTTTTGGTTTTTATTTTGATTCTTATCAAATTTTTATTTATTTTTAATTTCATAATTTAATCCATAATCTTTATTTTTTAAAATTTTATCACCTGAGTTTGCTATTGTTTTTTAGACTTTTGTTTTGTTCATTGATTTTAGTCATGAACAAAGTCTCAAAATATTTTAGTCTCTTTAGAGCAAATTGATTGTGGTTGTTTTTCAAAATAAATTTTGCTTATAAATATATTAAAATAATATAACATTTATTTTAAAAAATATATATTTCTGATAACACTTCAAAAAAATCTAAAATCATTTTTTTTTCAAAACTTAAGTGGAAAGGGCAAGCGTTTCTTGTTTGAGTAATATTCTAAATGGTAAGCTTGAGCTTGTCTTGTAATCTCTCTTAGTAATCGGGGAATAGGGCCCTAAGAATGTTCTTGGAAAAGTCAACGTTAGTGCATCTTAAGAGTCATCAACTTTCCTTAAAAATTTCTTTATAATAAGATGGGTTCTTATGTAGCACATCCTTTTATGGATGGTGATCATATTTGTAAGAAAAAAATGAGATGGTTAAAACTTTTTTGTTTGATGTTAATATGAAATCTAAATATTTTGAAAAATTGACTTCACTAATTACTTAAATTTAATTGCATGAGAATTGCCCTAATATGATTTTGTCCATTAGTTAGGTTAAAAAAAATCAAATCAATATTAAATGATAAGATTAAATAAAACTTTTATACTAAAATAATGAAATTGAAAAAAAAATTGCAAAACAATATCTAAAAAAACCCAAAGGAATTAAAAAAATCCATAGTAAGAGATTTAATTGAAAAAAGGTTCCAAACAATCAATAAAAATAAGTTCTCCAAAAGTTTCATTATATGATAAAAAAGACAAAAACAATAATGTACAATAAATCTAATACTAAATGAAAAAACCCAATAAACCTAAAATTAAAGGATAAAATTAAAAAAATCATAACAAAACAAGATTCGTTTAAAAAAATTCATGGGCATGTCACTAGAATATCTTAGACAAACATAATTTATTTATTTTTAAAATACTTTTACAATGTGAAAAGATACAATATCTTAGAATAAATATTGCATTGCAAAGGAAAATGATTTCATATAATTAGCAACCGATGGGAATTAACCTTGCTGACCTAGTTCGTAGCATCGAAATTAGATACCTAGATTTGAGTTGGATTGTTTATGTAACCTAGTCATAAAAAAATAAACTAAGTGAAATTGATTTAAGGTAACTGGTAATCGTGATGAGTTCAATAACAACTCGGTAAAAATATAATTTGATGTGAAATAAATATTTAAAATGATATTTTTTTAATAAACATTGTTACAACAACATATTTGATCGATGTGAGCCAACACGAGTAAACTTACTAGTCCACATATTAGGTCATCACATTATAATAATCTCATGGAAAACAAATCAAAATAAATTATGAAACTTAATTTATAATAAATTTAGTATTGAATGATAAAACTAAAAATAATCAATTATAGAAAAAACTAGAAAATTAACTTGATGTTAACTTATTATCTTTTTTGGTCGGTAAAGGTGCATGTGATGATCGTAAAATCAAGATCCATATTTTTTGAATTCAAAAATCTAGATTACATCATGTTTTTCACCTAACACTTGCAAAAATACCATAACACATCTATAATCTCATTTCTAACAACAAAACATATTCCAATCGGTCTAAAACCTCAAAATTAAATCAAAGAAAAAAATCTTAAACTATGATAAACTTTTATTGGCATAATTAAATCAAATCCATACACACACACACACACACACACACACACACACATTCTTTTTGAACAATAAGCAGAAAAAAGTACCAATTATTGAAAACATCAAATTTAGTCTTTTTTTTTTAATTTTGTCTTTTGCAACAATTAAATATTTTTTCCATGCAAAATCTAAAGAAAAGAATTCTTAGGACCAAATTGAAATAATTCACTGCTTGAAAGAAAAAACTTGAGGGATGAAGAAGGAAATCAAGAGAAAGCACAACGGTAATGAATAGAAAATGGTAAGAGGTTAAATATGATGGATACAGTGAAAAAACATCTTGTTTTAATTCCCTTGTATATTTGCATTGGAAGTAAATCTCTGTTTGATTGACCTAACCAAATATAATATATATATATATATATATATATATATATATATATATATATATATATATATATATTTAACCTTTTTTATTCAAAAAATGTCATTTTCCCAATATATTATTAGGGCAAGCACTCTAAAAAAATGTTTAAGTTCTTTCTTCAAAACCTGCAACTGCATCATATTTCAACCCCATAATAACACTAGAATTGATATCAATATAGAGGCAAAAGCTTCTTGTTCCAGGGTCATGACATGACATGATGACAAAAGGTTTATAATCTGCATACTAGGTCTCGAGTTTGAGTCAGAATATAAACTTTTAGAACAATCAAAATTTTACTCGATCATCTAAATTGAAACATGTGTGTTTTTGAAAATGAGTTTCCTCACATAAAAAAAATTCACGTGACAAGTCAAAGATGCCTTTGCATGAACCAAATCGAGGGGAAAAGGTCTACAATCATGACCACCATGGACCAGAGTTGTCAACTTCATTTCAAAACGGCCAAAACATGTCATTCTAGTTGTCGCACCCCTGTCGCGAGAGCACGACGTCGCTGCGACCCTCCCCGCGAGGCGGGGGAATTCAAGTGTCGGGGGTATCATCTATATCTTCATGAAAAGGGGAGTCGCCACCTTGTATTATAGTTACTAGGAAATCTATACTGGTCTTTCAGGGATTCTAGGGTAAGAGACTGGTTGCGTAAAGGGAAGGTTTTAGCACCCCTAGTACGCCCTACCTAAGGTAAGTTGCTTGGTGTTTTTGTTTGTCTTATAATTGCTATGATATTGATCTTTCAAAAATTTAATGGTTAAATGATGATGATGTATTATCCCCGCTGAATATTTTGGATATTAACCCCTTGGGATTTATTAATCCAAACACCGACTGTGAATAATAGCATATCATCCCCGCCAAATATTTTGGATATTAACCCTTTTAGTATTTGTTTATCCAAATACCAACAATGAATAATATGAATCACCAAAAAAAGGTTTTTATAATTTTTGGAATATTGACCAATACCCTTTGGATTTTACAGACATGTAAAATCCAAAAATGCGAGAAATGATTTTTCTTTGCGAAATCCATGCTAAATACATTCTTCTTCAAACTCTGAAATAATATATATTTTTTTGAAAAACAAGGAATTTTTTAAATATGCTAGTGAATTGGTCGTATGCAAGAAAACCACACATTTTATATTTTTCTAAAAAATATATTTTTTATTTGCAATTTTCTATATTTTTTATTTGTTTTTTTTATTTTTTTATTTAAGGGTGGGTTGGTTGTCAGCCCATTTACTGGGCTGCCAGCCCACTCCCTTAAAATCGGGCTGGGCTGTCAGCCCACTCTTAACAGGCTGGGCTTCCAGCCAGAAGGGCTGGAGCCTGCCTTTACTCATACTGGGCTCTAGGCCCATTATACTCGGACTGGGCTCTTGGCCTAAACAGGCCGGAGGTGTGCCTTTTCTAGGATTGGGCTTCTGCCGCTCACCTTGGGCTAGATGCCTTTCAAGGTCGAGTTGGGTACAAGCGTGACCAATGACCTGCGGGGGAGTGAATTAATTCACCCCCCGCATGCAACAAAGAAGAAAATGAACAATACATTGGCAAATTTTCGAGTGTGATGAAAGGCGTACCTCTTAACATCTTTAGGTAGAGGACGTCGAGGTGGTTCTTCCGATCATGGTGGTGTCAGAAATGGTGGCCTGTGGTGGCTGGAATGAGCGTCGGAAAGTGAACGGTTCACGTTGTTGTAACTGGGGTTGCTTCTGTTGCCTTCGCCGGAGTTGCTGCCAAGCTGTTTGGCGTGGAGAGGAGGCTGTCGGAGGCAATGAGGGGAGTTGGGTGGCCTAAGCTGGCGTTGGTGTGGCTGATCGAGCGGGAGAAAAGGGAGAGAGAGGCTTTAGTCTACTGGTTTTTAAAAGAGAGAAAGAAAAACCGAGAGAAAAAAATGCAGTAGAGGGAGAGTGAAAGAGACTAGTCACGAGAGGGATGAAGATTCAAAATTTTAAGTAAAATTTCCCTTGTATTCTATTTGCCTTTTTTATGTTCTTACTGCTCATCAATCGTCTGTTCTTCCTCTGCTTTTTCTCTACCCTGTCTCCTCCTCCCTCTGTATCATTTCTCCTCTCCTTTGGTCTTGCATGGTTGTTGTATTTATAGCCGCAAGAGGTAGCAGTTGCAGCAGCGGGTCACCTCTTGCGGTAGCATGCTTGAAAATATAGCCATTGGTGGCATGCGTAGGGGCTTATCGGTAGGTGTAGGCAGTGGCTTGTTTGCTTTGGGAGGTCGAAGTGCATTTTGGTCCTTTAATTTGTAATTGTTTTAAAGACACCCTAATTGGATCTAAACTTATGATTTTTATGCAATTATACCCCATCAAAATTTCAATATCAACCTTAGCTTTGCGCGCCCTTTTTTACTTTGGTCATTGATTTCTGATTTGTGCGATTTCACCCTCAATCGACCATGAAACTCTTAATTTGTTTACTTTGGCCCCCGATTTCGCAAAATTGGCTTGGAAAAATTCAATTCGATCTCTGAAAATTCCAATCTCATCAATTGAGCCCGAATTAAATTCAAGAACTTGATTTCTCATTGACTAAGCCTTTAATAAAATTAATGTGATCAATTTAAAGTATAATTAAGTCACTACGCTTAATTAAACCCTTCAATTGGACCTAAATTAATTCTCGAACATAATTACACTTTTATATTAATCAACGACTAAATCAAATTGGCCCATAAAAATATAAGTATATCTTATGACTTAGTTTTTACGCAGATTTACTCGATAATAAATTACTTTAGCCTTGAATCTGCACTTTCCTTCATATCTAGGCACAAAAGAGGTACGACCGAGCTCTCGAAAATATCCAAAATTTCACCTTGATTTTCCTACCGACTCCAACCCCTTTTATTATATTTTTTTGTTATTTTCAGGTAGTTTTGGGGCATAACCCAAAATTGGGTTACAACACTAGTTAAAAAAAAAGATAAAATGATATTCTTTTTATCTCGGTTTAAATTCCAGCATATATCGGATTTTTCGGCTAAATACCAGCCAAAACATTTGTTAGAGTATAAAATGATAAATGCACATTTGTATCTATGTGCATGAGCATGTGTATAAATAGGAAGGACTGGACATTTTTAATTCTCTTCTCTCTTTCCAAATTATTTAAACAATTCTCTTCTTCATTAGAATTGATTCAATCTTCTACAAATATTTACAAATCCTCACATGGTATTAGAGCTATTATGGTCACCAAACAAATTGATTGATCCAATATATGATCTATGCAATCTACATCAAACTGCTGCGATTTTCTTCTCTACAATTTTTTAAATTTTTCTGCAATTTATTGAGATTTTTGTTGAAACTTTCACTGTGCAAATTACAGTGCTTGATTAGGTGTTCTTTCTAAGAAATTATCTGAATTTTGAAATGTTGACTGTTGCACAACTTCAGATTATTCAATCTCCAATCACAAATCTCATCTCAACAATCTCAACATCGGTGAATGTAAAATTGGATGATGCTAATTACTAGAAACTGGCATTTCTAGATGCAGCTGCTACTGGACAATAATGGAATTTTCAGGTTTGTTGATGGTTCTCATTCATGTCCTCCTTCCATCTCTACTGTATGTTGTACCAACACTACAAACTCCTCCTCTACTATAGAATGTGATGATGTGTTAATATGAAGAATGCATGATAGAGCAATCATGCAATTAATCACTGTAACACTATCTCTAGTTGAACTTTCATATGCAACTGGTAGCAATAGTTCAGGAGATCTTTGGATTAGGCTTAAGGAACAATTTTCTACTGTGTCTACGACTAGCATTTATCAAATAAAATCAAATCTGCAGAACATTCAAAAAGGCATAGACACCATAAGCCAATATCTCTTTAGAATAAAAAAAAGCTAGACATTATTTGACTGTTGCAGGGGTACTTTTGCCGATGAAGACATTGTTATTTTAGCATTGATCGACCTTTCCTCTGAATATAACACGTTCAGGTGTGTTGTTAGAGGAAGAGAGAGTGTTATTACTTTGAAGTATTTTCGATCTTAGCTACTTGCTGAAAAACAAATTGTGGAGAACATCAATTCCTCTTATCTGACTACCATGCACATAGTTGTTAAACCTAGTGTATCAACCACCTCTGTTTCAACATCATTTCATGGTTCTCATGGATTTAATTCCTATGGTAATGGTGGATACAAATCATTTAATAGGAATAGGGGAAGAGATAGATTTATTCCAAAACAAAGATCACATTTTCATGGCAGAACACATGCATTGCTAGTCAAACCTTAAGGTATTTTTAGCACCTCTCTAACTCCTATCTACTAATTATGCAACATTGTAGGGCATACTGCTCCACTATATGACTTCAAATGTCAAGAGAGGTTTCAGTGCAATATTTGTGGTAAAACAAATCATACCACATGGTATTGTTTTTACAATGAGAATGGTCCAAATATCATTGGTGTTGTTAATGGTCCAAATTTCGTTGATGCTACTGATCAATCTCCAGTTTCAGCTCATCACACTCAATTTCCTGTAATAACACTCAATTTCCTGCAATATCAGCTATGAATACTGCATATTATCCCTCTCGACAATTCTCTCAACAACCTGTTATGACAGTCATGAACTCTGCAGTTCATCCTTCGTATCAGTTTTCTAAGCAGACTGCACTATTAGTCATGAACACTGCCTATCAATCTTCTCCTCTAGTTTGGCTTATGGATTCTGGTGCTACAAATCACATGACTGCAGATTTATCTAATTTTCAATTAAGCACCCTATATCCCATAGATAGCACGGTTCAAACAGAAAATGGGGAAGGTTTGTCCATAACACATGTTGGGAATTCCATCATCCCTACATCCAGTAAATCACTTTAGCTGAATTTTGTGTTACATGTTCTTAAGCTTACTCAAAATTTGTTATCAGTACATCGCATTTGTTTAGATAACAATTGCTATTTTATTTTTGATGCTTTTTGTTCTTGGATTCAGGACAAAGTCACGGGGAGGATACTCTACAAAGGGAGATGCAGTAATGACCTCTATCCTCTTCATTTTTCTCCTCGTGCTTCTCCATCCTCGATCAGTTTTCAACCTCGGTCATTTCTTGGTCAATTGGTGTTGTCATCAATTTGGCATCATAGGTTAGGACATCCCACAAATAAAATTGTACAATCAATGTTACAAAAGATAAATATTTCATACTCCACAGACTCCACTGCTACTATGTGTCCTAGTTGTCTTCAAGGTAAGTTTTGTAAACTTCCTTTCCATTTCAGTGTCCATAAGTCTGTAAAACCATTCCACATTATTCATAATGATGTTTGGGGTCTATCTCCCAGCATCTTGGTTGATGGATATAAATACTATATGATTTTTGTTGATGAATTCACACGATATCTGCTAGTGATTTCCCTTAGTCAATAAGAGTGATGTATTCTCTATTTTCATCAATTTTTGTACTCATATTCAAACCCAATTTTCTCAAGTTGTTCAAACACTACAAAGTGATGGGGAGAGTATGTGAGCAAACAATTTCGATGTTTTCTTCGTTGATAAGGGTATTTCTCATCAAAAATCATGTCCATACACCCTGAACAAAATAGGATGGTTGAGCGCAAACATCGCCATCTCATTGAAAATGTTATCACCTTATTGCAGCTTGCTAAGTTGCCTTCCTCTTATTGGTCATTTGCAGTCCACACAACCTCCTATTTGATTAATAGGATGCCTTCAACAATCCTACATAATAAATCCCCATATGAGCTATTGTTTGAAGCCATTCCTCCTATCTCTCATATGCGTATTTTTGGTTGTGCTTGTTTCCCATTGTTGAATCCTTATCTTTTCATAAGCTATAACCAAAAACATAAATGTGTGTGTTTCTCGGTATGTTTCACAATACAAAGGGTATATATGTTATGATGTCCCTAGGAAACACACATAAATCTCTAGGCATGTTGCCTTTAATGTTGTGTTTCCTTTTCCAGACTTAATCAAACAAAATTCATTATCCTTTACAGACTATAATCCACATTCTATTTCTTCCCTGCCTATTGTTACAAAGCAGAATGTAATTACTCTGCCTCCTCTGTCTGTTACTCTGCCTTCTTTGTCTGTTTCCTCTCCTTTTGAGAGTGTAGTAGTTTCCTCTCATGTGTCTTCTCTTCCTATTTTATCTTAGACAGCTTAACTCTACACCATCACCTTAGTCAATTACTTGTTTCATCCTCCTCTTCATCTATCCATGTGGCTCATGAACTCAATAACGAAGGTATGACCACTCGAACTGCTACAATCACTGCACCTTTTAATCTCGATGGATCTGTCAGTGGTTATCCATGTTCCATCAATGAATTTGCATCCAGTGCAAACTCGCAACAAAATAGGCATGATCAAGCGTAAGGCTTACCTCACCACCATCGATCACCATATGCAAGTGAGCTTTACAAGCTACAAGAGTGCTTTAAAAATTCCAATATGGTCTCGCTGCGATGAAAGAAGAAATTGTTGCTCTTCATAGTCAAGCAAACATGGAGTCTAGTACCTCTTCCTTCATAGAAAAACTTGGTTGGGTGCAAGTGGATTTTCGAATTAAGAAAAATGATTATGGCTCTATTGATCGTCACAAGGCTAGATTGGTTGCCCAAGGTTTCGACCAAGAACCAGGTCAAGATTATGGAGAAACTTTTAGTCTCGTGGCTAAACCAACTATGGTCCGACTTGTCTTGGCACTTGTTGCACATTATGGGTAGGATTTACTGGCACTGGATGTTCGGAATGCCTTCCTACATGGCACTCTTAATGAAGAAGTTTATATGGCTCAACCTCCGGGATTTGAGGATCCGCTTCATCCTCAATCAGTTTGCAAACTTCATAAATCCCTTTATGGCCGAAACAGGCTCCACGGCGTGGAATGAAAGGTTCACTTCTTTCTTACCATCTTTGGGGTTTCAACATATGTATGCTGATTCTTCCTCTTTGTTAAGCATCTTGTTGTTGGAGTTATTATGTTGCTGGTTTACGTTGATGATGTAATCATTACTAGGAGCGATTCTAGTGAGATTCATAGCATCATTCATTCTCTCGCCATGAAATTTGATATAACAGATATGGGGATTCTTCACTTCTTTCTGGGTATTCAAATCTCTCGTTGTCATGACACTTTGTTTCTCTCCCAGTCTAAGTACATTCATGAGCTCCTTCTTAAGACTGAGATGCTTGATGCTAAGGCTTGTGCCACCCCGTGTCTACCTTATCAGAGGTTATCTAAGGATGATGGTGCCCCTTTTGATAATCCCACCTTATATCGTAGTCTGGTTAGTGCATTGCAGTATTTTACATTCATTCGTCCTGATATTGCGTTCTCTGTTCATCAAGTTTGTCAATTTATGCAAAATCCTATGATGATTCATTTCACAGCAGTGAAAAGGATTCTTCGATATCTCAAGGGAACTATCAATTTTGGTCTTAGCTACTATAAAGGCTCCTTGGATCTCAAAGCCTTTAGTGATGCTGACTGAGCGGGTGATCCTTATGATCGCAGGTCCACTACTGGTTTGGTTGTCTTCATTGGTTGTAATCCTATCTCATGGTCGTCAAAGAAACAACACACTGTTTCTCAATCATCTACTGAGGCGAATCATCGTGCTTTGTCTTCCACATCTATTGAAATTGATTGGATTAAGCAGTTACTCGTCTTTCTTGGTGTCTCCATTAATCAACCACTAGTTCTTTTTTGTGATAATCTCTCGGCCATTACACTGTCCTTCAATCCAGTATAGCACCGTAAGACAAAACACATTGAGATTGATGTTCATTTTGTCCGTGAATGCGTAGCCAATAATCAACTCTATGTTCGAGTTTGTTTCCTCTTGAACAATTAGTCGACATCCTCACTAAGGGTTTGAGCACTTCTTTGTTTCAGTACTCATTATAACAATCTCATGCTTGGTTTACCAAAGCAAGAGATTGAAGGGGTATGTTAGAGTATAAAATGATAAATGCACATTTGTATCTATGTGCATGAGCATGTGTATAAATAGGAAGGACTGGACATACAATGTGTGTGCAGAATCATAATAATAGAATAACAAAAACAAAGTCATTTTTTAATTCTCTTCTCTCTTTCCAAATTATTTAAACAATTCTCTTCTTCATTAGAATTGATTCAATCTTCTACAAATATTTACAAATCCTCACAACATTCTGGTCTTGTTCCAGTCCGTTCCGTTTCGACCAAATAATATTTTTTTTAACTAATAAATAATTTTACAATAACAATCATATCTCTTAATCTGACCGTTAGATTGAGATAAAATTTTACGAGTTTCTTGATATATTTTTATATGTTATATTAAAATTTCAGATCAATGAGAGAGTGTAATGACTTTGCGAAATTGATGATGATATTCTCGTAATATTATGCATATTTATAATTTTGTTCAAAAAAATCATTTTATTATGTCTTTTTTAGATTAAATTGCATAATTCTAAATAATTTTATTTTTGGATTTGAAATAATTTTTTTTTGAATTGATTTATTTAATTATATATTTATACATAAACTGTATAATCCTAAAACAATGAGTTGAAACGTTCTAAAACCAAAATATTCTGTTTCAATTATAAAAACCAAAACAAAATTAATGATGTTGCTACATACCCACGACTCGTAAAGGGAATGGTTTGCCAACCAACACAAGTTACCTGGTAATATTGTTCATGTTGCATGCACAAATAAAATTATGGTTACACATTTTTAATTTATATTTTTAGAAAAAGTACACAATAATTCTTACGTAAATAACGTATGAATGGGTGCATAGTGTGTTTAAGGTTATTTTTATGAATGCTTTTTATTTAGAAACGTATTAAAATGATAATTTTATATTTTTAAAAATTATTTTTTATATCACCACATAAAAATAATGTAAAAACATCACAAAAAAATCTTAATACTAACTAAAAATAAAAATAAAAACCACAAAAATATAAAAATAAGATAATTCCTAGAATTGGAGGCTTTTCATTCATTCATTTGTAAATCTAAGTGGTGGTATATAAAGAGTTAAGAAATAGAGATGAATTGAGCCAAAATTTATGAAAGAGAAATAAAAATTATTTGTTATTTATTTCTAGAAAATAATAGATAATATTATTAAGCTTTACTTTTGAAAATCATAAATTACTCCTTTAATAATTCTCCTTTTTTGATAAATGAAAATCAAACAAGCTAAAATCCAACAAAACTATTAAAAAATAACTGCATGATTACTCAAACAATTTAAAGAAAAATATAGTTTCCTTGAAAAATTCAGCATTGTCTAGAGTGAAGAAAAATGCGAGAAGCAAACACACTGTTTACACTATGTTTTAAAATGTTTTTGAAAAAAAGAATTTTTCTTTAAATTAAAATTTTAATATTTTTAAATCATTTTAATGTGATAATATCACAAATAATTTTTAAAATATAAAAATTATTTTTATAATACTTTTCTAAATAAAAATATTTTAAAAGTAATATCAACCATATTTCTAGACACAAAAGAAAAAAGAGCGCTCATGTGTCTCATACAAAAGTTACGTCTTTGTTTTCCACGATTTTTGCACTTGTTATATATTTAGATAACGTCTCTAATTTATCAAGATGTATTTGTAGAGTTTAATAATTTATTGTAGCGATATTATCATAATAAATTTTATTATTCAAATATTGGAGGGTTTAAAATCAATTTAAATTTGTGAAAAATAATAGAGAAATATAGTATTTATAGGCAATTATCATATAATATTCAATTTAAAGTTATTATAGCATTTTAAAAGCTATTGCAATAGTTAATAAAATATAGTTGTTGGGAAATTAAAAGGTTATAGCTATTATCAAAAGAGTTAGATTTTGTGAGAACTACATAATTGTTTTTAGTGCTCGTTTGGTAACGCTGTGCAAACAGTGTTTCAAGAAAAACACAGTTTGCACCCATTTGGTAACCCATAAATCGTAGTTTATACTACCATGGGACCCACTAAAATCACAATTGAAACCATGGTCTACATGAAGCATGATTTTGTAGCTTTTCTTGTGATTGCCTCCCTTTGTTTTTGCATGCATTTCTTGCAATTGCTAGCTTTTTGCCAACATGAGTGCACAAAATCCTTCGACATTTAGCATGCGTTTTAGGGTGTGTTTTTCACGAAGAGGTGCAGGGTTAGAAGCAAATGGGTTTCGGTTAAGCTTACAGATGGGTTTCGATTGAGTCGACAGATGGTTTTCGATTGAAAGCTTCAGAGAGGGTGTCATAACCCAATTTCTGGTTATTCCCCAAATATACCAAAAATAACAAAATAAATAAATAAAAGGGGCTAGTGTCGACAAAAAATTAATGTGGAAATTTTGGACGCTTTGAAAGTCCCGTCGCACTCTTTTTACCCATAAATGAAGGAAAATGCAGATTCAAGGATAAAATAATTTATTACTAGATAAATCTATGTAAAATTAAGTCGAAAAACATAATTATATTTTTATGGGCCAATTCAATTTAATCGTCGGCCAATTTAAATTGTAATTATGCTTCAGAATTAATTAAGAGCCCAATTGAAGGATTTAATTAAGTGCAAGGGTTTAATTATACTTTAAATGGGTCAAATTAATTTTATTAAAGCCTTAATTAGTGAGAAATTCAGTTTGAAAGGTTAATTTGGTTTAAATTGAGAAGATTGAGATTTTCGGTGACGAAACTCTTCAGAATTAATTGAGAACCCAATTGAAGGATTTAATTAAGCGCAAGGGCATAATTATACTTTAAATGGGTCAAATTAATTTTATTAAGAGCTTAATTGGTTAGAAATTAAGTTTCGAAGCTTAATTTGGGTTAAATTAAGACGATTGGAATTTTCGGTAACGAAACTTTTCGGGTGAAATCAGAAGCCAAAATTGAAGATAAAACATCATTCTTCTTGATTTTTCCCATCGAAAAACTCTTTTTATCACAACTTATTGATTTAAAATTAAAAAAAAGAAAGTCGGAAAAAAAGAGAACACTGTTAAAGCCATGGCAGCATCATGCTTGGCCATCATCTTCACCATGCTTGCCCATCACCGGAACCAGCTGCACCATGCCCTGCAACCCACTCTCACTCTCACTCTCACACTTAATACCCCATACTCTTGACACTTCCCTCATGTCGTGCACCATCCCTTCTTTGCCTATAAATGGGGAGAAATAGATAGTAACGAGGGTGGAGGAAAATTTTGACAGTGAGGTACTATCACGGGAAAAATAGAGGAGAAAATTTTTGAGGGAAGGACAAAAGAAAAACTTGAGGGAAAAAGCTGAGAAAATGGGGGTTGAATACTGAGAAAGAAACTGGGAGGAAAAAGCTGAGAAAATGGGGGCTGAATACTGAGAAAAAAATTGAGGGGAAAATTTTAGGAGAGTCCACGTAGAGAGAAAAACCAGTGAAAATTTACAGAGAGAGGGAGACGACAGAACACAATCATCGTCTCTTCATCTTCCTCATCTCCGGCAAAGTCAGCCACCTCTCTCGACCATCTTCCTCATCTCCGGTGGAACCAGCAACAGCCTCTCTCTATATATATAAAATCTGACGTCTGTAGCTCCTCGTCTCCCTCGACATTGCGCAGGCCACGACCGACAGCAACTCCAGCCCGCCGTCGACCACCACGCCAACAACTCCTCCCCCAAGCAAGAGGCATCACCAGTAGCAGCTCCCATCTTTCTTCTCCAGCTCCGGCGAGCAACAAGAACAACAAGGACGAAGAACATCAACCATTAGCAACGGTTCCAGCACAGTCCGGCAGCTTTAAAAGCTTCCTCCGGCCACCACGAGCCACCATTTCAACGCCACTATGACAAAAAGAATCACCTCGATCTCCTCTACCCGGCGGTAGTGGCAGGTGAGCCCCTCGTGGTGGTCAGCTGACCACCATTTTTAATGTACACGCTGCATGAATTAATTCATGTCATGTAATATATATATATATATATATATATATATATATATATATATATATATATATATATATATGGTTGTTACATGGGTGAGTCTGGTCGCTCTCACCAACTAAGCCCATTAGAGTTGGGCTTTAGCCATCTTGGTTAGGCCAACCCAATCCAAATTATTTTTTTTATTTAAAAAAACAAAAAAAATGCATTTAAAAAAATGTGTTTGTTTTCGTGCATACGGCCAAATTCCAAGATTTTTCCAAGTTTATTTTTCGTTAAAAAAATATGTTATATCTTTCTCATATTTTAAAATGAAAATTATATATCGTAACCGGTTTATGATTATCCTTTGGAATTTGGCCAAAATATAAAAAAAAATACTTTTGTTTTAGCTATCTTAGTGTAAAATTATATTGTAAAGTACACTTGGAGATACTAAAAAATATTTTCTTTTATTGCGGTGTAAAATTACATTGTAAAGTACACCATGAAACAAAAAAATGTTTTTTATGCAAGTGTAAAATTTCTTTTGGTTAGTTTTTCAATCTACTAACGAGGTAAAGATTCTCTCACAAAGAGAGATCTATGTCAAACTTTAGGAAAGACAAAAAAAAAATCAAACTTAGGAAAAACAATCAAACAATAATGCAACTTGCCTTAGGTAGGGTGCACTAGGGGTGATGCGTATTTCCCTTGCACAACAAGTCCCCTTACCCATGACTCTCGCAGACCACTAGGTTCCTAGTAACCTTAATACTAGGTGGCGACTCCTTGTAATTATAGTCGTAATTTTACGGTTATAATAAAACAACCCCTCATTTTCATCGCATGTCATTGTCTCCCCAAATCCCGGGATGATCGGGCACGAAGCACTAAAAATCATCGTCACAACAGAGGGCACGGAGCGGATGGGGGTGAGTTAGATCAAATGCAGAGGACCTTAAAAATGTACAAAACTAGAGCTTTTCCTTGAAAACCCACCAACAAAATCCAGTTTGGAACAGGGTTTTGAGTTGTAATGTGAGAGAGCACCGTGGGGTAGAAGCTGCCATGATCGGTTGTACTCACTATAGGCGACTGGATTTAGGATAGATAACATGTTTAAAATGAAAGAAGACGAGATTGCTAGAGCACACGAGTATTAAAGTTCGAGTTGTTTTTCAATTTAGAAGCAGATGGGTTTCGATGGGTTTATTTTTTAATCTTAAAATAATATTATAAAAATCCAAAAACTTAATTGAAATATATATAAATATATTAAAAGATATCAAAATATAATTTTGTCTCGCAATCCTAATTTTATTTCAGATAATATATTACCAGATGTTGATCTTCGATCAAATAATTAGGGATCGTAGAAGCCTTCACGTATGAATCTAGTTCGTGATGGAATTACAAAAGAAGTGTCCAGTTTACTTAAATTATTCATTACATTATGAATTAATATATATATATATATATATAGTTATTAAAATTAAATTAATGTTGGAGACAATAATTTTACAAACACTTAATGAAATTTCACCCCAACTATATATTACTATATATATAATAGGCGTGGGAAAACACCACGCCAATATATATGTATATATATTCTTTTGGTGTTTTTGTTTTTTTGGACAAAAATAATCCATATTTTATGTATTTGTGTTTTTAGATTTTGTTTTTATTTTTTGCATTTACTTTGTGTACTAATTGTTCTGAAATTTTAATTTATGTCGGTTACATTTATTTTTAATAATCCATATTCATTTATTTTTAATTTTTTATTATTAGTTTATGTTCCCATAAAAACATCAGTAGCAATCTACAATGTTTTTCATGCGCCATGATAAAAGGATACACACACACACACACACACAATAAAACACGCCCTGTTTTTACTGTGCTAAACCACAGTAACACCTACTATTAATATCTATTTTCGTGAAAGATAAACGGTTGTTGAGATAGTCAAGATGGTCTAAAGAGCGTCAGATTAAGGTCCCATCCGAGGGCATGAGTTTGAATCTCACTCTCAACACATTTCTTTTTAGTGAATCCACATTAAAATTAGATTTAATATATATTTTCGAGAAAGATGAACGAATGTTGAGGTGGCCGAGCGGGTTTATGAGGCGGGAGACAAAAATTCCATTCGAGAGGTTGGGGGTTCAAGTCCACTCTTTACAGATTTCTATTTTACCTAAAAATATGATTAATTTTATTTAATAATTATGATAATTTTCTTGCTTTTTTAATGATTATGATAATTTTATGTTGGTTATTTCGTTGAAACCTATTAAACATATAAATTTATATCGATTTAAAATTCATATATTTTATAGAAAACTTGCACGTCACATGAATTTTGCACAAATTTATAATTTTAACCAAAATATATTATAAAAAAACAATTATTTTTTTTTTGTATTGAAAAAATATAGTATCATCCACGACGAGACGCGGGGCATTGGGTTGTATATATATAATTAAGGAGTGAAATGATATTTTTGGATTTTGATTTTTGCCAGTATAACATTCAATTAAATTTTAAAGATTGAAATGACCCAGGTGTGACGGCATCAGTACAGTACAAGGTACTAAATGCCGCCGATTTGACATCTAAGCACATTCAGAGGAATTATTTTATGCTTTATTTAAAAATATATTGAAATAATCTCTTATTTTTATTTTCATACATTAAACTAATCTAAAAAATATAAAAGTAAACGAGAAGTTATGTTTTATTTGAAAATATATTAAAAGAATTAATATGTTTTTTCAATCTTAATATATTAAGATATAAAAAATTAAAAATTAAAATATTTTATTAAATTCTCAAAATATGATTGTACGAAAGGTTAAACAAAACCCAAAAGCATCTTTCTCAGAATCCCAGAGCAACGAGTGTGGGAGCGTGGACTACACGTGCTGTGAGGGGGGGGTGGGATTGTTCTAGTCCTATACGAAAAATATACAAATAAACTAATAAAAAGGAAATCAAAATGGCCTTGGCCACCTAAAAGGCTAAAAGGGAATCCAAGGACTGAGGGTCCTTCATATCCCGAGACATATCGCCTTTTACGCGTTTCGCGATATGATCAATACATAGAAATGTTTGGGGGAATAATAAGAACACAGTTTCTTTCTCAAATTATTTTATAATAAAACAAACAGTTATAAATTAAAAGCAAAACAATCAGTAATTCAATTCAATTCAATTGTATATATATTTGCAAGTATTTAGTATTTTATTCTAAAAATAATAATTATAATAAGGTATCAATTAAACTCAAATAATATATAAAATTGAATTCAATTCTAACTAACTGTTTGTTGTTTTTAAAAATATTTTTAAAAACTTAATTTTGATATCAGCACATGAAAATAATTTTAAAATGTTTTTTTTTTAATTTAAATTAAATAAAAAAAATAATTGTTTTTCAAAAGTATTTTTAAAATACAATATCAAACACTCTCTAAACATGTTTAAAATATTTTAAAAATAAATTTATCACCCCCATTGAATGCAAGCTAATACAAAAACAGCCTTTTATCTTTGAGTGTGCGTGTGTGTATATATATATATATATATATATTAAAATAAAGAATATTTTATCATAATAAGTATAACAATAAATAAATAAATACAATGGATATAAATATAAATGATCTAGTAAAAAATAATAATGAGAGAGGTTAGATTGAAAATATCAAAGGAGGAAAAAGAGACGAGAAGAGAAATTGAGTAGACAATCACAATACACAACAATCATCCTATTCTATGTTTGAGAATACAATTATTGTAGCTTTCAAAAATATATTTTTATTTATAAATATATTTTTATTTATTATTTTTAATATAATTTGAAATCTAAAAATATTAAAAAAATATTTTATTTTAAAAAATAATAATTAAAATTATTTTTGATAGTTGTTTTACATCGTATGTTATTTTATTTTTAAAATATTTTTTATATTTGAAGATGTGTTTTAAAAATATTTTTAAATGTTTTTTATTTATTTTTATGTGTAATAATATGAAAAATAATTTATAAAAAACAAATATAATTTTAATATATTTCTAAAAAAACCCTTTTAAAAAGCAAGAAAGAGAAGACTCTACGCCCACAACCTCAACCCCTACTTTTATTCTTTCTTCTCCTCAACGGCCATTACAAAAACTTGCCCAAACCACCTCCTCTGTCTTTCACTACTAATGAACCCCACCATCTTCCCTTTTTCATCTCCATCTCCCTACATGAGTTGAGTTACAAGTGAAATGGGCAAGTATATGAGGAAGGCTAAAACGAAAAATGATGTAGCCGTGCTGGATATGAGTTATGGTGTCCGTACCCGAGCCAAAACCCTAGCTCTCAAGAAACAACAAGCCCTCAAGTTGCATGCTTCCTCTGCCACTCCTCCCTCGTCTCCCGCCGGATTCCTCCAGCTCCGCAGCCGCCGTCTTGAGAAGAAACCACCCCCAATTCCATCATTGCATCATGGCTCTACAAGGAGGCCGCAACAGAGACTGGGTGGTCAGAATAATAACAAGTTGGGGGGGCAGCCAGAAAGCCCCAGCCCTATTTTGAAATCGAGTTCGCGGGTGGATAAAGACTCCGGGTCGGGTCAAGAGAAAGAAGGAGGAGAGAGTAAAGAGGTTGATGAGAATAATAACAGCAATAGTAAAGATTTGGGTTCTTTTGGAGATAATGTTTTGGATATTGAAGACAGAGATAGGTGGGTTTTCTTTCTTTTCTTGAGAAGTTCGAAATGCTTTCTTTTTTCTATATTTTAGGTGTTTAATTTTAGGGTTTTCCTGTTTGGTTCATAAGCAAATGGAAGGAAAGAGGGTAATTGAGGTGGGTATTCATTTTTTTATATAAAAAAAATTGTGTTTAGTAAGGGGTTGGGGAAATTTGTTTACCAGTGTTTGGCTGCTGAGAAAATGAGAGAAAGAGAAGAAAAATCTTGGCAGCCTTTTGGGTTAACCGTGCTTAAGCTTCATTTCTGTTAAAAAAAAATTATTGTAGCAATGATTAAGCGAAATAAAATTTATTTCATTCCATCCTTGCTTGACCATAAGAATAGATTTTCTGCTTTACATATAGATAGATAGATAAAGTTTAGTCCTTTTTAAAAGAACAAATTGTGTTGGAATCTCTTACTGAAGCCTTACCTTTTATCTTTTAAAGTCATTTTCTTTACCCCCCCCCCCTTCTTGCTTGGTCTCTGGGAAAATGCAGTGTGGATTGCAGTGTGGATTAGAACTTTAAGATGTTGGATCTAACCTTAAGACTCTTGGTACTCTAGACCCATGAAACTAAAACCACTTATCAATTTATCCAATTCTCTTTCAAGCGCTTAAAACATTGTTTTATAATTTTATATTTTTTTCCACTGAAGTGTGACTTGCATGTAGGGAAATTCTTGCCCTGACTTCGTTGTGTGGTTTTAATGAATCCTTAACCATCTTCATGGATAACAGGATTCGTATGACTTCATTACCTTTTGCTGGTTATTCCAACAACAAATACCTCTGCATTTTTCAAGCGATATTATTATTGTTTGGTGTATGTTTACATGAATATGCCTAATGGTTTTTTTTCTTGTTATAAGACTTGGCTATAATCTATGCTTGGACACAGACGCCCTAGCAGAAACTACTTTATTTTGGAATCAGTTATGCTGATTATTTTATCCACTGATCTATGGACTCTGATTTGATTGAAAGCCTAAATAATGTTTTTGTGTCTTATTTGCTTTATGTAATGAGGATGAGATATCTAAAGTGGTTTTCTACTCCTTCCTTGATCTGTTAGTGCTTGTAACTATCCTCTCTGTATACGAAAATTGAATTTGGGAAACATGAGACCTCATTTTGGGTATTTTCTGTTGTAATTCCTGAAATTTATTTCTTTACTTCTTGTTGCTTGAAGTGCATCATAGTAAAAAAAAAATGGTTTGTTGCTTTCTGTGGTGGTTCGGATATTTCTAGCATTTTAAGTGATTGGTTATTTTATGATTGGGAGGTTCCTGGCACCTTTTGCAGATTGTACGTGACCTAAGCTGCACAATTGAGCTGCAATGTGTTAATGGGTTGGAAAACTTTAAGTATTCAATTGTTTACATGCTGACACGATTCATGTTTCCTTTTTAATGTTATTTGTCAGTGCTGATAGCTTTATGACACGCGAACTTACAGCATCATGTGTAGTTATTTCTCATCATGTCCTTATGCTATATGTTATTCTTGCTTAGGTTACATATCCACCGAGCCTATGTCATATTTATCTTCTTTGTTATAGGGGCACTAGGGAATCCACTCCTTGCAATTTAACAAGAGGCACAGAAGACGCAAGAACCCCGGGTTCTTCTACAACACCTTCTAGCCCAGCTGAAAGTAGCCATAGATTACAGAACTCAATGCGAAGATGCATTCCAACAACCCGTGAAATGGATGAGTTCTTTGGCCCTGCTGAAGACGAGCAGCTAAGGAGATTTACTGAGAAGTATAGATCTCCCATATACTTGTTATATCTTCTCTGAATGATTGCTTAGGATTTTTGGACTATCTTGTTATCTTAGCTGAAAGAAATGCTGGTTTTTTGCAGGTTTAACTTTGACCCTGTTAGTGACAAGCCGCTCCCTGGACGTTACGAATGGGAGAAATTGGATCCATAGATGACATTAGCATTCCATCAGGGCTTTTCTTGTGGTGCTTAGAATTTTAGAAGTAGCTGGAATTAGTAGTAGTTTTGCCTGTGGTGGTGTTATATCCATTTTCCATCACCTGTTCTTTTAGCTGTAAAGAAAGTAGGTTTGTCAAAAACATGTGTAGACTAATGGTCTGTAACATCACAGGGGGTTATGAGTTACACCAACAAAATACAAACCAAAGTCCTACGTCTAACGGATCATCTGAGAGGGGAAGTGAAGAAGATGTAGATTTAGGCTTCATGCAGTTAGGTCAGTCTCTCTGGTACAGAAATTTACTGGATTTTCCTCCCCTTGTTTGTCTATAAACTTGCACTGGCGCATCTCTCTGGAATAAGCATGACCCTTGTCATCTACTGTTTATTTTCCTCCTCCTTTTATTTTTGTCTGTTCCTGTCATCTACTGGTCTCTGCGCAGTTGAATTCTGTCTTTTCTGTATCCATGCGAGACTGTGCCTCTAACTTTGCCCTCTGGTAGAGGCAAAACACTGTTCATAACCGCTAGTTATTTTAACTTATTCGATGGAATGGGTGGTGGTTGTGGTAGGGTAGATCATTTGGAGTTTTTAGATTGTATTTAAAGAATCTGGCCATCTCATAAAGTTCCACCTATCAATTCAACTTTTATAATCTTCTGTTCAAAATCGTGCATCCTGAGGTAGGTGGACGGGGTTGCAAAAGAACTGCTTAAAGTGCTTCTGTGAAATGGGACTGGAAATGAAAAGGTTAACTAGATTCTACTGTGTTGCCTTTTATCTTCCCAAGATCCAGTTTCAATTGCTTGTACTTTTGACCGAAATGTTTTATATAATTACAAAAATAAAACAAATAAATTATGTTTAAATATTATTTTCATATATGATCATCCCTTTAACAGGTTGATTTGACTAGAAAACACATTGGTGGTGGTGGTGGTGGTGCTGTTTGTCATTGTGATATTACTATTTTTTAGCTGAAATTTTAAAAAAATTATTTTAATTGAATATGTTTATGTTTTTGTGTTTTAGATTATTTTGATTTTCTTTATTGATTTTAAAAATAATTTTTAAAAATAAAAAAATATCTTTTGATATATAGAAGTGCGATAAATATTTTAAAAACTGGCTGAAACCAAGGAATCTTCAATTTCCAATGAACCTTTTTATTTTATTTCAAATCTTGGAGTGATGGACTCTTCTCGGATTTTCAAATGGGCATTTAATTGAATGTTGATCTGCAGGAGGGGAGGGAACTACCTTTCACCCTCTCACATGAAGCTATGGCCTTCAACTCTTTTTGTAAAATCTATGCTTCATGCTTTTGAGACATATTAATAGTGTTGTTAATTTTGATTTGTTTCGGCTAAAATATTTTATATAGTTATAAAAATAAGATAAAATGATGCGGTTTTTATTTCATTTAAAATTTCAGTGTGTTCCGAAAATTTCATTTAAATTTTGGTTGGAACGTTCTGGTTTCGTTTTTTCCGTTTCATTTCGGTTAAATAGTGTTTTATTTTAAATAATGAATAATTTTAAAATATAAATCATATTTCTTAGATTGAGATGAAATTTTAAGTATTTTGATATATTTTTGTATATTATGTATTTGAGAGCAATCAGAGAATATAATGATCTTACAATATTAGTAATGTCATTCTCATAATATTATATATTTTTTTAATTTTATTCAGTTAAATAATTTTATCATATCTTTTTTTAGATTAAATTTTAATATTCTAAATAATTTTAGATTTAAATCAATTTTAAGTATTTTATATATATATATATTCAAAAAAATAAACAACACATCAAAACACTTCAAAATATTTCATTTCAATTAAAAAATCAAAAATCATTGGAAGGACAGTGCGCGCGCGCGTGGGCGCAGATATGGCGTCCCAGAATGGGGGTGGACCCCATTACTGTGACCCCATTTGTATTTGTTTTTAATGCTAAGAGAACTAGTGGCGGTAGGTGGTGGTGGATTGTACGACGGTAGACTGAAGTGGGGAGAGGGTGACCTATTGTGTGTTTGGTTGTGGATCCAAGGTTGAATGAAGGTGTAAACTTTCCCACGCACGGCTGAAGAAACTCAGGGTAGCTTTCTCGAGGCGGCGAGACCTGCCAATTTTGTACCAAATGATGCGAAACTGTGATGCAAAGATGCAGAAATAGTGTTTCATGTGGTCCTAAGAGACTTTCTGCTAGATTGATTATGACCCCATCTGAAGCTTTTCATGGAGAAAACTGCAAATTTTCACATGTAATCTCATTGTACCAGATCAAGAAATTGTTGCGAAAGAAACAGCCCAATGAGTTAATGAAATGAAAACTCCGATGAAGTATGGCCGCCATTCCGGCAGTGTATGAGATGTTCATCATGGAAACAAGATTGCCAGGACTTGCCATGCCTGTCACCAGCGACTGCCTGCATTTTTCCTCGTAGAACTCCAACGATCTGTCAACGATTTGTAATCCCAAATCCTTTTGCTGTTGGGTAATCTTGAAGCAGATCGTTTTCATCCAAATCGGTCAGTGATCTTTGAGACAATCGCCAAGGTGTGGAATTGTTGTTTCAGGAGGAACGCGTTGTCGTTTCGATACATCAGGGGCCAAGTTGTGGCGGTAGGGATGGAGGCGATTGTCACGTCGGGGAATGCAGTCGGGACGGCGATGGAAGTGGATGTATCACCATCTTCGAGCAAATATTTTTTTATTTGTTTCAAATTAAATTTCTCATATATATATATATATATATATATATATATATATAAATTAACTATAAAATAAAAAGCTTGTTGTTTTTACTCTAATTTTTTGCACGGTTCACGTAGACATATAATTATAGATTGCAGTAGTAACATTACCATTTTAACCCTTTTATTTTTGACATTTTAAGAAGATATAGATGGTATTTATGATTTCTTTGCATGATAAACTACTAAAAAGGACATAGAACAATGAGATGTTAGTTTTTCACAAATTCATCTAACAGGTAAACTATGCAAATAACCCTTAAAAAGACCAAAAAAAAGAGCCTAGAGACAGGTTTGTATGGTACTTTCACCCTCGATTTTATCGTGGTTATTGCTGAGTTTAGAGGTATATAAAGTATAGGTAATTTACCAATATGATTTTGGCCACAACAAAATATGGAGAAATGACATATATATATATATATATTTTAAAAGAAAACAGTCAACATTGTTTGTTTAAGGGGGATAGAATAGTGTTTTCCTTAGATTTATTTATTGTTTATATTTGTTTGGGGCGTCTTAGTTTTTTTTATATAATTTTTACGTAGTTAAATTACTTAGTTATCCTTACAAACTACAAGTAAATAAATATATTTGTTTGGTTGATCCTAATTTTTTAAAAACTTTTAAGAACTAAAATGCACCCGTTTGGCTCAGCGTTTGAAACGGAGATTGGAGAGCCAAGCGGAGATTGGAGCAAACATGGTGTTTGGTAATATCAAACGCCATTTAAAAGCATGTGGGGCCCACCAAAAATTGATCAAAACGCCATTTTCCGAGAAGTCGAAATTAGGAGCTTTTGCCATCGCGTTTCATTTTTGTGTATCTCCGTTTTCATGCAAAAATTTGACAATGCAAAGCGTGCAAAATTACATGCAAGGGCTCTCTCTCGCGCTCTCTCTCGCTCTCTCTCTACCCAAACAGACAAGCGGGTGCATGGTGGCCGGAGCTTCCAACGCCGACTCCAGCCACCACAGGCCACCATTTACTATGAAACCACCACGGGAAGAACCACCTCGGCCTCCTTTACCCGTCGGTATCCTCCGCTTAAGCTCTCATCGTGGTCGGTGAATAGTACCGCCACCTTCCAACGCCGCCTCCGGCCACCACAGCACCACCATTTCGGATCGAAACCACCGCGAGAAGAACCACCTCGGCCTCCTCTACCCGTAGGTATCCTCCGCTGAAGCCTCGTCGTGGCTCGGTCTGAAGCCACTTTCACGCGCACAGTGTGCTCGCGATCGTGAAGAAGACGCACAGATGCAGCATGACCGCTTTGACTTCTTCGAATTAAAGTCGGGCTTGGGTTAGTCGCACTCGGCCTAGCCCAAGTCCAGCAAAGTTGGGCTTAGGCCCAATTTAGTTGGGCTGTCCTCGGCCCACCAAAAATTTGAAAATATATATTTTTTTAAAAAAATGTGTAGATACAGATCAGTCTTAATGGAAGGAAAATATATGTTCGTGATGAAATTGCAAATAGTTTGATGTGAGAATAAAAAATAATATTTGTTTTTTCATGAATTATTAATTTCATAATATTATTATCATTATTAAATTTACAATATTTAAAAAAATTATATATATATATATATATATATACCCTTTTAAGTAATTTCACATATATATATATACCATTTTAAGTAATTTCACAAGTTAAAAGCAGTTTGGAAAGTTTGGAAACCAAACACCAAAACTCCTTTTTCTTCAACCTTCAACTCAACCATAGTTTTAACCAAACACTTTCTATTTTTAAAAACTCAATTTTAAAAACTCCATTTTCAAAACTCCATTTTTTCAACCACAACCGCTCCCGCTCTCCCAAACAGGCTCTTACCAACAAGGCCCATTGACTTCTCCTCGTATCTTGAAAATAAAAAGAAGAGACTTTTTTTCTTTTTTATCATCTCATGCACTCTCATGCTCATATACAGTCATACCGATGCTTAGTTCATTTTATTATATTGTATTTTAAAATTATTTTTTAGAAAAAAAGATATTGGTATTTTTTACTTGAAATTAAATTTATTTTAGTATTTTTATATCATTTTTATATGTTGATATCAAAAATAATTTTTAAAATATAAAAAAAAATATTATTTTAATATATTTCTAAACAAAAAACACTTTAAAAAACCATCAACCACACACCAAACAGTTCCTCTCAATCTGACCTAAACTTTCAGCCATTTGCCGTTTTGCTCTGAAGTGGCAGACCTTGCCAACATGCATTTAAATATTCATCGCATTTGAGGGTGGATTCCTTTCTTCATCCTGTACAAATCTGCATGCAGAAAGCACCACAGATCTAATTTCATTTCCACAGGTCAGAGTTGCTCAGAAACACAGTTTGATTCAGATCAAACGTTCTTTACTGCTCTGTAAATGGCCTCCTACACGTCAGATAAAGATTCTTCGAAAACTTAAACGGTTACGTAAAGTCTCAGTGTTCTCTAACAATCCCTCTACTTGCACAAACTCATGTTATCTTGTGTTTAAAATAAAATGAGAGTGGTGAGATTCGAACTAGTAACTGCTGAATCAATGAGGTTCTGATACCATGTTAAAGAATCATCTCGCCTAAGAATTTAAATTTTTAAATAAGACACTAGAATATAGATTTTCACCAATCTAACTTACATTTCTAAGGCTCTTCAACAAGAAATATACTATGTAGAAAGTACTAGGAAACAACACAGAGGTTATTACAATGTTGATGATAAAATAGTATTGTCTACAGCTGCCAGAGATGATCAAGACACAAAAAGAAGTATGTCTAATTATCATAGCATATAGAAATTATTCATGTTGAATTATCAAGAAATCATAAGCAATTAACCGAAAGCATATTTGAATCCATATCTAAAAGTCGCTTTCTTGAATCGTATAGATGACTTTCCAGACAGCCTCAAAACGTGCAATAATGCATCTCCATTGACATGGGTGAAGGGATTGCAATCGGAAATGGAGTCTGATTGGCCGGTTTTATCCAGACCACTGCAGCCAAAGTGAGTCGGCACAGATTGCCGGTGAATTCCAGAGCTCTAGATTGATGGTTTCCAAGAGGTCAAATCATAACATTCTTCAAGAAGCTCCCTTGGCTGATTCACTCAGTAAATTTATGCTTTTTAATCCTGTTGTAACAACTGACGCTCCTTAAAAATATTCTTGACGTTTAGAATCCACGCTAAAATCTAGAAATTGTTGCTCCAGTTCATCAAGATCTTCCAAGGTGATATCTTTTTCAAAGAGGCTGGACCACCTCACCAATCCCATTGTAGCAGCCCTGCTGCCTTTACGATGCTTGTAGGAATCATCCAAGAATAGTTGAGCAATATCTTAAGCCGAGAAAAGATGAGCTCAAGCAATGAAATGAGCATATCTTGTAAATTTATCTACCACCACTGTTGTTATATCTTTCCCTTCTGATTTCAGCAAGGATTTGATGAATATTAGTAATGTTAGAGGCTACACAAATCTTGGATAAGCCATTAGTATTCAAAGTGGGGTTTGTATACAAATCTTCTTTTCTGGATGAGGCAACTATATATTACTAAGTTCTCTCTTTTTCATTTGTATTGTATGTTATACTTCAATCCTAGTAGCTTTATCAATCTTGTTTTCTTTTGTATTAGTGTGTGTACCTACTTCTCCATCATATATTTTAAACTCTCATGGTTTGTCTTTATGATGAATGGATCATGTTCTAGATAGTGTCTCCATCTTTCAATTACCATTAGGATGACTATGTATTCTTTTTTTTATAATTGGATAACCCATTGTTGAGGATATAAAACCTTACTAATATAAGCTAAAAGCTTGCCCTCTTAGCTCTACATTGCTCCCTCTACAGCACAAGAATCAATTTTTAACACTAACACCTTGTGAAAGTTTGGTGAGGCCTTTTAAAGCCTCACATAAAACCCTTTTAAGTTGTGAAAATGATGTGTGAGTTATTATTTCTTGTTTTTTAAAAGAAATCTTTATTTTATCAAAGTCAAACAGGCTAAAAGAATACCTGTTTAGCCACTCTACTTCTAATATCATCTCTCTCTAGCTTAAGCTTTCTTATATCATCATGAAACTCATACTCTTCCATAAACTAATGAGAGTTTCAAATTGGCTACTATGAAAGCTAATGTAATAGTTTTTCCCAACATCTCTTTAACAACACTTTCAAGCACTCCCACGGTTAATCAAGATCACTAATTATTTTTCCAAGATAGCTTCCTCTAATCTTAACTTTCTGCCAATGTATGCAATGATAATCCATATTCTTCAATATTTATCTTATTGTTATCACCTTTCATTGCTTTCTTAAGGTCATCCTCTTATTCCTCATCTTTTTCTAACAAATATTTATTTATTTGCTTGCATAAATGACCAGTACTGTACTTTCCTCTGTACTTGTAACATTACCTTGGTTGCATTCTTTGTTCATTATCAAATTCTTGAGATTGATTAGAACTTTGTGCAGCAGCATTTTTAATAGACTTGTAAGACTTTGATGGAGGAGGAGTTCTTGTCCATCTGCTAGTATTGAATGGAATCACTGGTCTTATTTCTTCTTATCATGGCCAAATTTGATTCTTCCTGTTTGGATTAGGGTTCTAGGGATTTTAACTAAACCTTAATGTAAGAGCTCCTTTCCCCTAAAGAAATCAAAATCATTCACACACAAGGGAGAGCATCCAATCATCTTAAGAAGTCAATTCTACCCAGCTTCAATTCAAAGGAAGCCCTAGAAATACAAAAAGAAAGAAAAATTGCTAAGTGAGCAAACAAGGGGGAGGTAGTCTGAAGTACACATGAAATTGCCAATTGGTTTATTTTTCATGTTCAATAACATAGTTGCAACTAAGAGCATAACAAAGGGCTAGAACAAGCTCAAGCACCACAATGGGACTACTCTACGTTTCTGAAGATGGAATATGAAAACATAGACAAACAGACAGACAATGAAACGAGCTTAAATTGCTGAGATAAACTACGACGAATGAGAAAGCCTTGATAGCTCATATGAAATACTAGTTGCTCGTGATTGGAACATTCCAAGAATCTTAGGTTGATTTGGTGTAGAGGCGGATTCCGAAGGCCAAACCCAATATGGCAAGAGGAACTAGGAACTGCAGGATCTTGATAATGAACTCGGAGGTCTTATCTTGATTGTAGTGAGGCTGATTTGGAACCTTGTACTTTTTTTTCTGAGGGACAGTCGAGGCATCGACATCTCCAATGCAGTATTCGCCCATCATCTCTCTGGCACTATCACTATGACCCACATCTTCAAAATCATCAGTTGCATCCTGACCTGCAAAACAAATTTTAAGAGAGAAGTATGAGTCGGCCTAGTGTACTTCTTGATGAACTAAGAACTACAGAATATGCTTGCAAATGGCCATAGTTAGGGCTATACCTGTAGAAGACAATAAAACCTCATCACCACCAGGGTGGTCTTCCATGAACTTTGTCACATCATAAACCTGGTCCAGCCAACAAAGATGGCTCAGAGATGAGACTATTGTTTGAAGGATACATTGTTTTTCTCAGGGTGAACAGTTTGATTTTGAACAGGAAAATAGATTCATGTAGTTAGGAGAAAGATCTTCCATTTGCTATTCCTTTCATATTGTGGACATGGAACACTATGCTACTACAAACCAATGAAGAATCAAGAGATTCTCAATTATCACAACATGAGAAAAGGCTGCTTCTGTTAGGTAGTCAATAGAGAATAAAAAATAGAGTTCTGAAAACCAAATATCAAAGCTACACCTAGTTTATCAACCTACTCATGATACTGCTGGTTCTGAATACCCTCCCATTCCCTACTTCCTCTTCTAAGAAGCAATACCTCTGTTTCGGCCTTTATTTTGCTGTATATACTAATCTCTATCATAACCTTTTTTTCTTAAGACGTAACACAAGAGAGAAAGACATGTCTTATTCTGCTTTTATATCCAAATTCCATGGTTTTCAACTATTTAATCAGCCCTAGATGAAGGATTGTGTTGGATTTAAACATGTGCTTTCAGGAAGGCCCATAAACTTCATTGTACGTGATAGGGATGAATGGGAAAGAATTATGAGCAACACCAACAATCCCCAAGTATTTAAATTCCTATGAAGATTCAACTTTTGGTACATATAACTTGCAATTGTAGCAAAAAAAATGAGAAAGATATTGCTGTCGAAATTCTTCTTAAAGCAAGACAATTTAAAACCATGCAAGGCGGTCATTTTTATTTCTTTTCTCGTTTTAATAGTTTCATTGGCATCTCCCCTATATGATGTCCTAGATTGTCAAAGTATAGACGATGCATCTAACAATCGTGCTGGAGCAGCAGTGGTTGCCAGAGTTTCAGGCACAATTCACTTCCTATTTACTTCCACACCGAGAAAGACAAAATTTCATAATTCTAAAGATGTTTGGGATTGCAGCTTAAAGGAGGTTGGTCAAAATTAATTTTTTTTACTTAATTTGTTTTCAGATCTTTTGATGTATTGATGTTTTTCCATGCAAAAAACACTTCAAAATGATAAAACTACCACTATGTCAAATACCCTCTTAGTATCATTGGCGATGAACTGTCAAACTTCAAAGGAATCAAACATAATAAACAGCAATGGGATCCTCAAAGACAGACACAAAATAAATGAAAAGGCACAGAAACTAGAAGATTAGTTGAATATCAGATGAGTCAAAACCATGTCTAAACCTGAAGACTCAACAAATCTAAGATAGCAAGTCCAAAATAACAAAAATCACAGGAAACATAACAACTTAATCTCACCCATAAAACAAGATCAAATAAAAAAAAACATTTAAGTCTAAGAGTACCCAAACGACAACCACATCCAAAGATCCCAAATTTCCTCACATGGGTCCAAGAGATCAAACCATAAAATCCACAAAAAACCAAGAAAACTCGACAAAAGATCTCACCTTGCCATTGATAATAAGCCAACAGTCCTTATGATTGTTGTGCACAGACACTTCTTCAAAGGTGAAAACTTTGCCATCGCCTCCCATCGCCTCTTTCTCAACTTTCTCTTGATGGAACCACAAAGTTGAAAGGAGTGGCAAGGATACAGGAACAGTCTCCTTTGTTAACGGATAGGGGCAAGAGATTGAGATGGGAGCTCAGCTTCAAGTGTAAAAAGTAGAATGTTTGGTGTGTGCTTTAATAGATTAAAAAACGAGTGAAATCTATGGGCCAAAAACAAAGGAAACTTCGTGTACCACGCCACCCACCAATCAAGAAAATGGAGCAGTAATTTAATGGTGGCAGTGAGGTCATTAAATGAATTATATTTTAGGTTGGAGTAGGTGCCTGAGATGGTTGACGATCCATTGAATTGTTTATTTGTTTGGTAAGAAATAAGAATGGTCTGAAAAAATGTCTGGAAGTGTATTCATAATTATTTTTTAAAATAATTTTAAAATTATTACATCAAAATAATTTAAAAATACAAACAAAAATTTAAATTAGAAAAAAAGATGATGAGGAGTGAGGTTTATCTTATTTTTATTATTAAGATTTATGTTTTCAAAATAGTTATTTTTATTATTTTAATACACTATGTTAAAAATTAATTTTAAAAAATTAAAAATCATATATTATTGTAATGTATTTTATAGTTAAAATTAAGTGTTATCACACTCTTGAACCTTCTATGATGCTTTCATTGATAAAATCATTTATTTTTTTATTATCTTAAAAGATATTTATTTTTTTATTTTTTATCTTCAAATTAATTTTTTTAAAATAATATTATTTTGTATTTTTATGTTAAAAATATTTTAATATATTCTAAATAAAAATAATTTAAAATGCAATCACTATGACTTAGATAACTTTAAGTTATTGTGAGTTAATCTTTATTAAAATCATGTTATCTATTTTTAATCTATAACTATATTCTGTATAATTATCTATAAAAGATGATTTAATTGTTGTTTATTTTTTATCTTCAAATTAATTTTTTTAAAATAATATTATTTTGTATTTTTATGTTAAAAATATTATTTTTAAATAAAAAATAATTTAAAATACAGTTACATGACTTAGATAACGAGTTTTGTGAGTTAATCTTATTAACTCGTATTATTTTTTTCTTAACTAAATTCTTTAATATTGAATTGATTAAAGGTTGAGTTTTAAATTGTTTTTCATGGATTATCACAGTCTCAAGACTTGATTTACAAGTATTACGGGTTCATCAAGTTGACTTAGTTTTTAATTTTTTTTTTAATTTTATCATTCAATATTATGCTAGTTGAAAAATAGACTTTATAATTCTTTTATTTTTTTCCCATAGAGTTACCTCATTTTCTTGATTTAGGTTTGTTTAGTTAACCTTGATTGACTTGGGTTATTTGTTTTATTAGTATTTTCTCAAATTAGTCCTTTAATATGAAGTTGATTAGAAATTAAGTTTTATATATTTTTTTATTTGATTTTTATGAGGTCATTTCGCTCTTATAAATAGGACCATGAGTGAAGTTGGTTGACTTAAGTTTTTTTTTTTTTTTAATCGAAATATTTTCACTTACATCCTTCATTATTGTGTCGATCGAGAATTAGACTCCATGATTTATTTTAATTTGTATTATATAAAGTTATCCCGATCTCATGACCTAGATTACCTCGGTTGACTCATATGTTTTTTTTAATTGCATCTTTCAACATTGAGTTGATTGAAAATTGAGTTTCACATTTTTGTTTTGATTTGTTTTTTATGATGTTATCATGATCTTATAATCCAAGTTTATAAGGTTAATTTGGGTTAACTCAACCATATTTAATCTGAATTAATCTAATATGTTGTCATTTTAAAAAAATATCATCTTGATTTTTTTTATAGTCAAACTATATTTTTTTCACTATGATTATTCAACATTGAATTGATTGATAATTAGAACTAATATTTATTTATTTTTACTTTCTATAGAGTTAAATAACAGATTTGATAGGTCAGTCCGAATTAATTTAATATATTATCATTTATTTATTTTTTAAATATCATCTCGATTATTATTTTTATAATGAATCTATATTCTTACAAGTTGGTCACTCAAATTGTTATTAGACTGCCAAATCAACCAAATTATATAAAACCAGTCCCTTTATAATTAATTTTTCCTAAAAAAAACACTAATCGCACATAAGTACTTACATTAGTAAAATTTTATATTGAATTCAAAAAGCATTAACCTTAGTGCAAAAGAGGATTTTCTTTGGGATGAACCTAGAGGACACGTTTTATTTTTGGTCTTACAAAACATTGGTTGACCGAATCCCCAACAACAATTTTATTATATTAAAATGTATTTTAACATACAAGGAAACTAAAAAAATTAATAATAAAATCTATACTGCTTTTTGTTAATTAAATATATAAAATGTTTCTGTGTGCTTAGCATATATGGTGTAGTAATGTTGATTTATTTGCCCAATTCAAAAGGAAGAGACGCCGGGTGAATCAAAAGACTGCCTATTTGATTTTATTTGGACTTTGAATTCCATGCTCATAATGGCCTGTTTGTTTCTGCAAGTTGTTCTTTGTTGATTTTTATTTTATTTTAAATGAAAATATTTTGGTGTTTTTAAATTATTTTGATGTGCTGATGTCAAAAATAATTTTGAAAAAATAAAAAAAAAATATTATTTTGATGTATTTCTAAATAAAAAACACTTTCAAAAGCAACCGCAATCACACTCCCAAAATCAACACAAAAACAAAAGATATCATGCAATTTTTTTAAAAAAGAAATATTATTTTTTTCTAGTAGTAAATGAGTGATTAGGAGGTGTTAAATAGATTTGTTTAATGTATTATAAATACCTTGCCTGTTTTTCATTTAATTAATTTTTCCATAGTTATTATCATTAAAATCAATAAAGATTTGTTAATTTGGAGATTTTTATTATATAACCTATAAGAAAAATTATATTATTTTTTTGAAATTTATCTGTATTTGCATGTTGAAATTACAATGTTTTCTAGTTTTTTTTTTTTTACATCACAATTTTAATTCTCATGGTTCTCTTGCTTTGGAAATGGATGACGATGGCTTTTAGCCAATGCATTTGTCGTCTATTATTTGTCCAGTCCATGTCCTTGTAAGGCTTGGTTAGGGCTCGAGCCGACTGAGCCTTAATTGGGTTGGTTAGGCTTAGGGCCAATCAAGCTGAGCCCAATCGAGTAAAAAAAACATTTTTTTTATTATTATTACTATACATCCAATGAAGCATGCAAAAATAAAATAAAATAAAATATAAATATTTTTTACAGTTTTTATTATATTTAATTAATAAAGAACTTTTATGTGGTTGAACGAAATGATTTAAAGCGTAAGATTTCATGGGTTGAAGGCTGTGATTTTATGTGGCAGTTGAATTTCATCATTTTTTTTTAAATTATAAAACTCAAATGCTCCTTTTTTTATTATTGGGAAGAAGAAAAAAATAAAGATGGTGGGAATTGATTAGAGTGACGATCGAGCAGAATTTATTGTTTCATTGTTATATTTTTACTTCAATTTTGATAATCTATAGTTTGATAAAGAATCGTGTTGTGTTTGATTTGGTGGTTTAATTTGCTTTTTGTTAAAATTTATTTTTTAAAAAAATAATATTTTTTTTATGATTTCAAAAACTAGGGGTTGGTTTAGAAGGATTGATATTATAAAAGGAATAAAAAAAATCAACAAAATTTAAAAAATAAGAACTAGAATGAAAAACAAAATATATGATCAATTTCAATTGAAAGATAAAATTGAAATGAAACAAAACTTCTATACAAGAAATCAGGATGAAATAAGAAATTAAAAGATCAATGACTCAAATATACATGTCATAAACAAATAGGACATGTATGAATATTTACTTCCGAGAGAGAGAGAGAATCGACCATCAACAATACTCCGACTATCATACGTCGACACACACCTTACCAAGTGGAAGAGGGCATGGCCACGCATCCAAGGAGATGATAGATGACCATATTTTGCCGCCATATGGTGATCCACGTGCCACTTGTATAACGCGGACACATCAAAATTGCTAGCGCAATTTTAATTAAGTACAAAAACTTAATTATACTTTAAATGAGTCAAATTAATTTTATTCAGGGCTTAATTGGTGAAAATTTAAGTTTGAGAGCCTAATTTGGTAAATTAAGAAGATTGAAATTTTTGAAGATAAAATTTATTTTTTTACCAAATCAATTAGTTGAAATTGTGGAAATTGCAATAAATTTAGTCATCATAAGATAAAATGACCAAAATGAATTTTGGTAGAAAAAAGGGGATCAGACGACACGTCATCTAGTCACTATTCATTTTCTTTCCCAAAATTTGCCGAAAAAATCTTGTTTTGGTACCAACTTTAGAGGCGTATTTAATTTCTTTATCATTCATCAAATTTGACAAAACTTGCACGAAAATGATCCCCTGATTCTTGACTATACTAGCGTATGATTAGTTTTGGTTGATTCACATCATACACTCTGGTTTAGCCCCAAAAGTAACAACTTAGATAATCTACCATAGCTATCAAATTTGACATTTCATGACACACTTTGAGTTAACGATTGGGATGATTTTGTTTTGAACCAATGACTACTCCAATGTAGACTAGATTATTCTCTTCCTCTAGGTATAAATAGAGGTGAAATCCATGGTCTGTGGAAGGAGAAATCAGTAGCCTAAAATTGAAGAATAAACAACGTTCTTCCTAGTTTCCCGTCGAAAACTCCTTATTGTCTGTCTATATTTTAATACTTTTGTATCCTTTTTTATTTTAAATGTCATTTCAGAATTTTGATTAAAAAACAACAAAATCTGCCTTACCTGTAACCTTACCAATAGCCATACTCTACAGTTGCCATCACTTGCAACACACCATTACCTTGCCTGTAACATACCATTTCCTGCACTGCAACATGTCATTTCATGCACAACAATCTCATGTCCTACAACCTGCACACCGAGTTTATAAAAGAGAAAGGAACGAAAGAGCGAAAAAAGAAAAATATCATTAGAGAATAGGGAGGAAAAACGAGAGCATAGAGAAAGATAAATGAAAGAACTAATGAAAAAAGAATAAGAGACGAGAGAAATAACAGTTCAACACACAAAATTTTCTCCCCACCATAATCAACCCGCAACAACCCTTTCTTCTCGTTCAACGACAACAAAACCACAATTAGCTCCTCTTTTGGTAGGCAGCAGCAACTGCTGCATCAATCCTCCTTCCCCTTATTCGGTAACCAGTAGTAGCAGCTGCAAAAATCATCCTCTCCTCTAACAACCAACAATAGTAGTAGCAACCATTTTTTCTGCTCCTGCAGCCAAAAGAAACAACCTGCAACTCACCGTAGACGACTTATAAAAGGCTTTCCTCATCGTCGTTAGCTGCACCTTCCTCTCTATGCAGTAACAACAACCATTAACAATAGATGTCCCTTTTTTCTTTAGCTAGCACAGCCTCCATCGACTATCATTCTCTTCACCAACATCTCCTCTAACACCGACCTGACCTCCTCTACACGGTGACATCAACAAGTTAGCCTCCTTCCCTCCTTATTATCTTGTTACTGTTCATTGTAGTGAACAATAGGCTTTAGTTGGGATGGACGTTACGTCCAACCTAACCTCATTTAGTATTTGGGTCATTTTGGGCCATTTTGTTTGGCAGTCCAGCTTCTTTAGCATGTTGGGTCATTTTAGCCCATTTAGGTAGGCATTTGAACAATGAATATACATAGAAAATATATAAAAATTGCATGTAAAAATATTTTGTTTTTATGCATAAGATCAAATTCTAAAAATTTCCTAAGCATATTTTTTACAAAAAACAAAAAAAATACATTTTTTTCATGTTTTAAAATAAAAAATAGGATATCGTAACCAATTTATGATTATCCGTTAGAGTTCAACCAAAATATCAATAATCTTTCAACAACCATTTTGTTTATGTTTTTTAGTTGTAAACTTTAATTATTTAGGTGTAAAATTACATTATAAAATATACCCTTAGATATTAAAAAGACAATAAACAAAGTGCTAAACATTGGACTTTAGAGCGGTTAGGTTTTTGAGCCAATGAGGTAGAGACTCTCTCATGAAGAGAGATCTATTTCGAAACTTAGAAAAGATCATTGAATAAAAATCTAACCTGCAAAAATAATTAGACAACAATATAACTTATCTTTGGTAGGGTGCATTGGGGGTGACATATTTTTCTTTTGCACAACAAGTCCCTATACTTGGACTCTTACAAACCATTATATTTTATAGTACCTTAATACTAGTTGACGACTCCTAAAAATTATAATTATAATTTTATGATCATTAAAAACCTTTTCCACGCTCCTCCCACATCTCCGAGGAGGGCCATAAGCGAAGCATAAAAAACCCGCTTTCGTGACAATATAAAAAAAATACCAAAATACCCCGCTAAGTCCTTCTCTGTTTGGTATTGCGGTTACTGTTGTGGTTGAGGTTGAAAAAGCAGCTTTAAAAACGCTTTTCATGCGGTTCAAAATAAGCGATTAAATGTTTGGTTAAAGCGTGGTTGAGTTGAATGTTGAAGAAAAAATAGTTTTGTGTGTTTGGTTTTCAAACTTTACAAACTGCTTTTAACTTGTAAAATTAATTAAAAAGGCATGGAAATACACACACACATATATGTAACTTCTACAAATAAATTTTAAAATAAATAACAATTTCTATCAATGTGAATACTTCAAATAAAATGGAAATATCATTTCATTCTCCCATCAAATATTTGCAATGCTCTTGCGCACAATATCCATACAGGAATTTCTTCTTGAACTTTGACTAAACATGCTACAACATCTGGTAAAAACATTAATTTTTTTATTATTCAATTTTAAGAATTGAACTTCATAATAAAAACAAATTCATTTTTTTAAGTAATCTTAATATTTTTTAGTACTTTCTTAATAATGAAAAACAACAACTCTTTTTTTCAGTACTTTCTCTCATATCTTGGATCTAGAGACTACAAATATTAAAAAATAAAATTTTAAATCAAAATAAAAACTCTAATGAATTTCGGGCTGACCATGTACTTGTATATCCTTTAAGATTTAATTAAAAAGAAAAAAACCCACCATTCTCTAATATAATAAATACAACTGATTCTTCCTATCTCCCTTATCACTCTCACTTCTTGTCCTGTGTTTAAAAATACACCAGATTGCAAAATGACCATTAACCTCGTTCTCTTCTCTTCTACCACACCCCTCTTTTAATTATCATGGCTTCCTCTCTCTCTCTCCATCTTTATCTCATCTCTTTCCATTACACAAAGACCCTCCATCACCAATCAAATATAGAATCAGAGTGAGAAAATAAATGGGTGCAGGGAGAGATGGGCAGAGATGAAGCCGAGAGTGCAAAGATGATTTTTGCAAAGGAAGAAGATGAGAGGATAAGCTGGGATCGGGGATGATTTTTTTGACAAGGAGATCGAACGCTGCTTTGAACGGCGTGAAACGCCATTCGGGTGTATAAATGGGTGGGTCCCATTAAAATAAAATGGTGTTTGGTTTTTACCAAACACCAAAACCCCGTCCCGTTTGGCAAACGTGGAACACACCACGTTGCCAAACGGGTGCCTAGTAACAAACACAATTCGCATAAAACTAACAAAATACCCCTAAAGATAAAGCTTTGTTTTTTTTTTCTTTTCTATGGATAATTTGGTTCTTTCATCATTCATATAAAATGGAAACACCTAAAATACTTATGCTCAACAATTCTTATTTTTGTTTTTCCCAATGGCAATATTTTTTATTATTCATTAAAAAATAAAAAAAACAACTAAAATACTCAACAATTCATTTTTCTCTCAAACTTTAGATGCAAAATTATACTTTGACTATTACAAAATCTTGAAAAATATATATACACCCACCCCTAAACAATTATTTCATAACAAATTGACAAGTGAAAAAATCATAAAACTCTCAAACCAAATACTTAATTTATATGAACTAAAAAGTAAAATAGTAATTATAATATAGCAATCCACTATAAATTATATCTATACCTATAGTGAATTACTAAAAAAATTAGTTTTTTTTTAAACTTGCTATTTTGACGTTGTAGAGATAGGGTATTAAGCCCACCTCGCCAATAAATATGTAGATTTTGTTTTTAATTGCTTATTTATCTTTATATGCTCTAGTGCCATGCCAGGCTACTATTTGTTGGATCTAAAATATCGAACCCATAAACCAAAATTATTAAACATCTCACGCTAAACACAAGCCAAGACGTAAGGTATCATATGCATCTTTATTTTATAGTTTATTTGTTTCATTATTATTATTTTGCTTTTAGGTTTTTGGGAAGAAAAGGATTATTTGTTTTATATTATTTTCAAAAGAATAAAATCGACAACCATTAGCACAAATTTTCATGATAATACATTTAATTCTCTAATTTATCAAATATAAATTGATGAGGAAAAGGATAAAAAAACTTACAAAAAAAGATGGTTTGGACACAAACACTTAATAACTAAATTACCCAAAATATTTATAAAAACCAATCCAAAATTATTAAGAAAACGAATCTGAAAAAATAATTTAATCTTCGTTATAAATTCAATTTGATTCATTTTTAATTTTAAATACTATAAATAAAAAATAAATTTGATAAATAATAAAAAAATAAATTAAGAGAAAAAATTACGTATACATATAACCTAAATAAATAACCAATTATGTTATCTTTTTTTTTGACTTATTTAGATTTATTTAGTTTTAATAAAAATAAAATAAAATCGGATTTTTTTTAATTTAATTTAGTTTAAAATTAAATAAAAATTAATTCTATAATCCAAGCTTAACCATTTGAATGATCCTTGTCAAACGACTATTATTTTTAAATCAACTTCCTAATAGTATTTGTTTTTGGTATTTCTTGACTTGTCGAGTAAGTTTGCACAAAATAAAAAAGGTAACAAGTTCTTTCCACTGAGCCCCTTCCCTCTCTCTCTTTCCTTCTAGCAATCTAGGGTTTCTAAATCCCCAATTTCGAAACCCTCAAACCAAACCAAATCATTATAGTTGAAGCAAACCCAGTTCAATTAACGGGTTAGGGTTTCTGAAATCTCAACCAATGCCGGAAACTATGGTTAGCTCTGCGGGTGGACTGCTGGCTATGCTCAACGAGAGCCACCCTTTGCTAAAACAGCACGCCCTCTACAATCTCAATAACCTTGTCGATCGATTTTGGCCTGAGATCTCTACCAGCGTGCCTATAATGTAAGTCCCAATTGTAAAGATTGAATCTTTTTAGGTTTTCTTTGGTTAGGGGTAACAGGTCACTTTTTTACTGGATTTCGATCGGTTTCTGACAACATTTTGAGCAACCAAGACTGTTCAATGTTGGAGATTAGTTGAAGTGATGTGTTTTATGAGTATTTTTGTTTCAATTTGGCTCCAAAGTTGATTTTTTGGGGTTTTCTAGTGAATTAAGAAATTCCTAAAGTATAGAAGGACTTTTTTTGGTGGTTTCAGAGATGGGGTTTTAGTGTTGGGTAATTACGATTTGGGGCCTATGAGATTGAGAAGATTTCAAGTTTTTGCTATTTACTGGGATTGGCTTGAATTCTGAAGTTAAGATTCGTGAGTGTTTTAGCTTGTTGTCCTGTATTTATAATGTGAATGTGGATATGAATTTCTTTTTGTTGTTCAGAGAGAGTTTGTATGAAGACGATGAGTTTGATCTGCATCAGAGGCAACTTGCCGCATTGCTTGTTTCTAAGGTACTGGCTTTCTTTTTCTTGTATTCCTTCTTCATCTCTCAGTCCCTCCCCTGTATATTGCAGAGAAAGAAGAGTAAAAAGAAGAGAATGGAGTGTAGAATTTAACATTGTCAAACCATGTCCACTTCCTTATCTGTACATATTTTAAGGAGCACCGAAATAAATCAGTTCAACAGTCAAGCATATAAAGTTTTCGTTTTGTTCTGTAGATGGAAAAAAGTTACCATTCATAGAGGAACCCTTTATAGCGAATGTGCGTTATGAGTGAGAGATGAGATGTACAATTGGGTTGAATTGGGTGGACATCAAGGTTGTCAAAAATGCATTCTTGTCATGACATGGAAAATACAAAGTAAACGGGGATTGTAAAATGTCAGTAGTTTTTTTTTTAAATTAAAAACCTAACTTGGGTTGCTCTAACTTACAAGTAAGTCTAAAATTCAGTCCCACAGCATCAAAAGGAGAATAATATATATGCATTGTGATTAATCAAGCCCAGTCTCTAATAGCACCTAGAAAACCAACATTTAAAAGCAAAAAAATGCCTGGATTACATATAGTCATATACTGATATTACTATACTTTTGTTTGACCTCAAGTGTTCACTTAAGATGCTTAGCTCTTATACATCCTTTTTCTAACAATATAGCATAACCATATTTCCATTTTCTTAACCCCAACCACCATGTCTCTGTTGTCCTCTCTTTCATCTAGTTCCAATGTCTTACCATAGATACTATCAAACCTCTATTTTCAGCCATTAAAACCACTATCCTCGCCATTCAGATTATCCTAAGAACACCTTATATACATTTTAAGCCCCACCCAATGGCCATGGCATCATCTATATTTGATTTTTTCTTGCTGCAAAAATCAACCGTTCTTCAATGATTGTACTTAGCTAGTGTGGTTAGTGAACTGTGAAGGCAATAGAAAGTAATAAGACCTAAGCAGCTTGGAAATTGGTAAGAGAAGTCATGGGGTGGGTAAGCTTGATATCACTCAACAGTCACAGTGAGGTTGAAAGGAGAGGAGAGAAGATGGTTGATTGGGTAGACACTGAGAATGGTGATGAGATCAAGCAAGATACATGCCTTTTTGTTTTGCCACTCTTTCTTTTGTGATAAAGACAGAAAGTTCTTTGATTCCATTCTCATGGAGTCAATGGTCCATCTAATCCTACTTCCCATTGCATAGTTTGGCAATGAAACCATGATTTTGGATGATTTTGAACGTTTTACCAAGTTAGAATGATTTCAGTTCGATTATCAGCATTTGAATTTTTTCAGTGATTTTACACAGTAATTATGTTTTGAATCGTAAAGTCATATGATTTTATGAGTTAAATCACCATTTTAACGACCTTAGTGGACATAATTCATAGAATTGCTAAGCCCTTGTTTGCAATTGATTAAAGTAGGCATTTGAGTTTTTGGACAATAACCAGCTTAGTCTTTTATTAAAATGGATAACTGTTTCTTCTTCAGGTTTTCTATTACTTGGGTGAACTTAATGACTCACTGTCGTATGCCCTTGGAGCTGGATCCCTCTTTGATGTTTCGGAGGATTCTGACTATGTTCATACTCTTCTTGGTACTTTGCTCATCAACTTGCATTGTTTCTTTTCCAACAAACCAGTGAAATTACTCTAAAGACACCAAATTCTAGCATGCCCACAAACACCTTTAAATAGAATGAGATGTTATGATAACTTGTCATAGCATGCATGATTCAAGCTTGTATTGTTGTCATATTTTGTGAAGTGTTTAAGGGATGTTATGAGGATGCATTCCTGGTCTGCTTATTTTTTGTCTCTTCCTATCTCCAGCTAAGGCAATTGATGAGTATGCTAGCCTAAAGTCTAAGGCAGCTGAATCAAATTCTGATGGAGCTGAAATGGACCCTAGGCTGGAGGCAATTGTGGAGAGATTGCTAGAGAAGTAACATAAATTCTTTTATTTTTTATATATCTTTGTACTACTGGTTATCTTAATATTTCTCCATTAGGTGCATCATGGATGGAAAGTACCAACAAGCTATGGGAATTGCAATTGAATGTCGAAGATTAGATAAACTTGAGGAAGCTATCATGAAGAGTGATAACATCCATGGAACTCTTTCCTATTGCATTGATGTTTCCCATTCATTCGTTAACCGCAGAGAGTATCGACATGAGGTTAGTTTGTTCACATTCTAGCTTTCCTAACTAATATTGTCCCATGTTATTGCCATTGCATGGAAGTCATCATGCATGAGTATGTTCAACACTGCATACAAGTTGTTATGTGTATTGTTTGTTGATTGTCCACTGTTACAACTAATAACATTGTCTTTATTGGCATTTTCTATCTTTATCGTAGTTTTCCAATTGCATCGGGTAATACTTGAATTCTTTATTTTTTCTACGGGTCTTAATACATGAATCATGATCGGCAGTGCAATTTGTTTTGTTGTAAAATATTGGATGGTTTTCAGGAATTAACTCTTTCAGTGTATTTCTAGTGTGTTTGTGTTTCCTCACCTGGTCCAGTTCCTTTATTTTTTCTGATCACTTGTCCATACTGCTTGCCATGTTGCATAATCTCTGGTTAGTTATGAATGTGGTAATGAACTTTGAATTTCATAGATTTTTTTGTCTGATCTCTTTTATAAAAATTCATCCTATATGGAAAGTTGTTGAATGGTCTTTTTATTTATCTTGAAGGGGATTTGTGATATAAGTTGATGACTGTTTGATGTTTTTTTTTCTGCAGGTCCTCCAGCTTCTTGTTAATGTGTATCAAAAGCTGCCTTCTCCTGATTATTTGAGCATTTGTCAGTGTTTGATGTTCTTGGATGAGCCTGAAGGTGTAGCTAGCATATTGGAAAAACTTCTACGCTCAGGAAACAAGGATGAAGCTTTGTTGGCATTTCAAATAGCTTTTGACCTTGTGGAGAATGAGCATCAGGCTTTTCTTTTAAATGTTAGAGGCCGCCTTCCACCTCCAAAGCCTCAAATTTCAGAGCCAGCACAGCCAAAATCCACCGTTCCCGATTCATCTCAAAACGAAAATTCAAGTGCTCCAGAAGATGTTCAAATGACAGAAGGAACTTCTTCTACTGTGCATGAACCAGATCCAAGTGAAGTAGTGTACGCTGAGAGGCTGACAAAAATCAAGGGAATTTTGTCAGGAGAGATGTCAATACAGCTGACTTTGCAATTCCTATACAGTCATAACAAGTAATGCTAAAAGTCCTGTCATTTCCCCCCCATTAAATATCTTAGCTTCTTATATGCCTTTTTCATTAATGATACTTGGTATGTGTGTTTCATTAATTATACGTGTTATTCCTTTTTCGTTAATAATACTTATTATTTGCTTATAGGTCTGACCTCCTTATATTGAAGACAATCAAGCAGTCTGTTGAGATGAGAAACAGTGTCTGTCATAGTGCAACTATTTATGCGAATGCAATTATGCATGCTGGAACAACTGTGGATACATTTCTCAGGGAAAATCTAGTGAGTTACACATCTTTGTTTTATCTTTTTTGTTTAAAACTTTGGTCTATGCATGTCTGTTAGCAGATTTTTGTGCACCTTTATAATTTTTATGCTCAACTATTTTTGGCTTATATATCATGCCAGGACTGGTTGAGCAGAGCGACAAATTGGGCCAAATTTAGTGCAACAGCTGGTCTTGGTGTCATCCACAGAGGTCACTTGCAGCAGGGCAGGTCACTGATGGCCCCGTATTTGCCTCAAGGTGGTGCTGGTGCTGGTGGTGGAGGTAGTCCGTACTCAGAAGGTGGTGCGCTCTATGCCTTAGGACTCATTCATGCCAACCATGGCGAGGGCATAAAACAATTCCTTCGTGAAAGCATACGTAGCACCAGTGTGGAGGTGTGCTAACTGTTCCAATTTCTGTTGCTTTCTATCAGAGTAAAGACTTGTAGTTAATTATGGAATTGACACTAAATTGTTTTGTTCAGGTTATTCAACATGGTGCATGCTTAGGTCTTGGTTTGGCAGCTCTTGGAACCGCCGATGAAGATATCTATGATGACTTCAAAAGTGCATTGTATACTGATAGTGCTGTTGCTGGTGAAGCTGCTGGTATCAGCATGGGCTTGCTCATGGTTGGGACTGCAAGCGAAAAAGCTAGTGAGATGCTTGCATATGCTCATGATACACAACATGAGAAAATCATCAGGTAAGTGGGGTTCATTTTTGGTTATTGGCTGAGCCCTCGGTTTTTATATTCCGCACTTTTGCTTATATTCTGCATATGGTGCAGGGGATTAGCATTGGGAATAGCCCTTACAGTTTATGGAAGAGAAGAAGAAGCAGACACACTAATTGAGCAGATGACACGGGATCAAGATCCTATACTTCGTTATGGCGGCATGTATGCATTGGCACTTGCCTACAGTGGTACTGCAAACAACAAGGCCATTCGCCAGTTGCTGCATTTTGCTGTATCAGATGTGAGCAATGATGTTAGGAGGACTGCTGTTCTTGCACTTGGATTTGTCTTGTACTCTGAGCCAGAGCAGGTAGGTTCTTTCTGCCTTTTCATTTTCTTTTAGCACTCCATAGCCTATGGCTGTTATTGCTGTTGTCTTTCCAGTATAAATGCTTGATATCGTTTTGGATTAAAATCATCTGTTGATGTTTTCAAGCTCTTGCTTGGTTCTTTGTAGTTGACTTTCTTATTTCCATGACACAAACACATGGATGTGCATTTATATTCTGTTTTCTGATTATGATAAACTTTCTGAACTGTGAAACTGCAGACTCCTCGAATTGTCTCCTTGCTTTCAGAGTCATATAACCCACATGTACGATATGGTGCGGCTCTTGCAGTTGGCATTTCCTGTGCAGGCACTGGCATGAGTGAGGCTATATCATTGCTAGAACCTTTGACGTCAGATGTTGTTGATTTTGTTCGTCAAGGTGCCCTGATTGCAATGGCTATGGTCATGGTCCAGATGAATGAAGCCAGTGATTCTCGTGTTGGAACATTCAGGTATTGCGATATAATCTTGTATTCTTCCATCTGTTTTACTTAACAAAGACTAACATTTAGTGCATTTTAATCATCCCATCCTTTTTACTAAGTCTAATCTCATCTCTGTGAACCTGTTATTGTAGACGGCAATTGGAAAAAATAATTCTTGACAAGCATGAAGACACAATGAGCAAGATGGGAGCAATCCTTGCTTCTGGCATTCTTGATGCTGGTGGTAGGAATGTGACAATAAGATTGCTTTCCAAGACAAAGCATGATAAAATCACTGCTGTTGTTGGCCTTGCTGTTTTTAGCCAGTTCTGGTACTGGTATCCTCTTATCTATTTCATAAGCCTGGCTTTCTCACCCACAGCGTTTATTGGACTCAACTATGACCTGAAAGTTCCAAAATTTGAGTTTCTATCAAATGCAAAGCCTTCTCTATTTGAGTATCCAAAACCAACCACTGTGCCTACCACAGTGTCTGCTGTCAAACTTCCTACTGCAGTTCTGTCGACATCAGTGAAGGCCAAAGCTAGGGCTAAGAAAGAAGCAGAGCTGAAAGCTAGTTTTGAAAAGACTGCAGGAGCTGAGTCTTCACCTGGAGCAACAAGTGCTGGAAAAGGAAAAGCATCTAATGAGAAGGATGGGGATGCTATGCAGGTAAACATCAACTATTGATGTTTCTTTACCGTGTGTTGATGTGCAATTGCATTTTCATTGGGAATGGAGAAACAGAACCGCTAAAATATTTTAGTCCATCATCATTTTATTCTGATGCACTCTCCAGTTCTTAAGATTGGCATATCACCTGTTTTGGATTAACAGAACCGCGTTGATTGCCTGTTTTGACAGGTTGATGGGCAACCAGAGAAGAAAGCAGAGCCCGAGCCTACCCATGAAATTTTGATAAATCCAGCCAGGGTTATTCCTACCCAGGAGAAATTTATTAAATTGATGGAAGATAGCAGATATGTGCCGGTGAAGTCAGCACCTTCAGGGTTTGTTCTCTTGAGAGACCTGCAACCAACAGAGCCAGAAGTGCTTTCTCTTACAGATACACCTTCATCTACAGCATCACCCGCGAGCGGTTCAGCCACAGGACAGCAAAGTTCTGCATCGGCCATGGCAGTTGATGAGGAACCCCAGCCTCCACAGCCTTTTGAGTACACCTCGTAATTCTGGTAATTTCTCATGCTAGTTTTCCTTGGAGCTCTGAAATTCTGGCTCTCCAGTTGGATGAAGGAAAACCTCTAATGTGTTTGACCAACCTCTTCTGCTATCTTGCATGGTTTTGGCTAAGCAAGAGTTAGCCAGCACTTTGAGGCTTTACTGAGAGATTCAAACTTCTATGTGGTCTCTGCTCATCATGTTCTGTCCGTAAACTTTTTTATTTCAATTATATATTTTTCTATGTTTTGAGGGGCTGGGGAAGGATAATGCGGCAGCTAGACTGCTTCAGGAAGATTTCAATATATAATTCCCAATCAAGTATTTCTTTCTGCCCGAATCTGGCGCTGAACAAAAACAAAGTCCAAGTGTCTCCCATTATTCAGGACGAGTTACTGTGCCTTGTGTGTTTCCCCAGTCTTTGAAGTGAACTCGAGTTCATACAGTTTCTCCCATTTATTTACGAGTTGAAAATTTATTTTTGATACTATCATATAAATGAAAAACACAAACTAAATACTCGAGTCTTTAAAATTGAGAAGCCTGTTTAATACCGTGATAATGTTTGTTTTTTGAAGTGTTTATCATGAAAATATATTGAAAAACACATGTATTTTGAATATACTGTGATGTTTGTTTTTGAAAAACACATGTATTTTGATTTTTTTTTAAAATTATTTTTAATATTAGCATAGCAAAACAATAAAAAATTAATTTGAAGTAATTGTTTTTTTTTAAAATATTTTTAAAAGTATTTAAAATGCAAAAACAAGTATACCCAACAAATATAAAGTTCTAATTACCACCTGAATATTTGAAACTAGCTCAAACAATTTACTTTTAAAGACTAGCCATACAATTTTTTTTTCTTCTCTCCAAGGAGATTGTAAAATCAATCCAAGTTCAAGCATTATAACTCACGGATTCCATTAGAACTTTGCATGAAATTGAAAATTGAGTTTAGGTTTGCTCTAGTCAAAATACTAATTCATGGATTTGGAAAAAATATCTGTTTTTATGAAATGAAGATGTGCAAGACAAGTCTTGCTGATTTTGTTGAACTTACCTTCTCCTCTTCCTTCTAAATTACATAAAAACACAACAATACAAGCACATATAGAATATCTGTCTTGTCAAAGCAAAGCTAAGAAGATATTATGCCTCATCAGAACATTATAATTGTTATTGTAGATTGTGGGACTTGAACTTGGTACCTTCAACTCATTTATTAGGCTTCATATATGACAATTAAATTTATATTATAGTACTAACAATATCAACAAAAGGTCAATTGAAAAGGTCAATTGAAACAATATCAACAATTTTAAGTCAAAAGGTCAATTGAAAAGGGCTATACAAAAAAGGTTTGAGAAGATCTAATAAAATAAAATAAAATTTTAATCATATAGAAATACAAATTCTAGAATTCTCTAGAATTGTTTTAGCTCAATCCAATTGTCAAATTAAAAGTAATGCTCATGATTATAAGAATGTTTATCTCTACCAAAATATTTTGCATCAATCTTCCTCTTATTGGAGAGAACTCATACATGAGATTAAATCATTCTTCTCTCAATCTCTAGGATGTTCAATCAAGGTTCTAAATCGTGCCATAAGATCCATTCTCCAACTCCAAAAGGAGCATGTCCAAGCTTTTAGGTTGAATGACTTATAACTAATCACATTTTTGAAAACCAAGTATGCAACCTATCTCTTTCATCTTCCTTTTTTTATGCAAGTTTAACATATAGAGGCTTGCTAGCAATATTTTCCCATTCATCCCTAATAACTAATACTGTATTAGCGAAGTCCTAATTTGCAATTAATTACAAAATAATTCTCTTTTAATACCTTACCCTTAGAACAAAGATTGCAATATCTTAAATATGCCTTAAGTTTACTTTTACAAAATTTGAATAATCAAAATTCAAATAGGAGTATAAGATAAAATCAAAAACTAAGCTTAAATTCTAAAATTAATTAGAAAAATAAAATAATAAAACAGCATCTTCTAAACCTAATTTGAAGGCTTTCCCAAACTCAGCCGGTTATAGCAACTCATTTTATCACAAAACTAAGATTGTAGATTCTCTTAAGAAAATAAATTTGATCAAATGATTAAATCAAAAGTCATGGATCTTTCCATGATAAAAGTAGCTTTGTATGACCTAGTCTCTTCTAAGTTTGGACTTACATATGGTCGAAATACATATAAACTAGGTTATATGCATGGTTTGAATATAATAAATTCATATCCAATTGGTCAAAACCTTTTATATTAGATATACTAGTTAGATTGATGACACGGGACCTAGTAATTTGACTAGTTCGTTATCCCAACATGATCTAATAATATTGTGACATTGCACCTAAAACATGCACAATTGAGTCAATTTGATTTTTTTTTTAAATATGAATTAAGTTTTAAGTGGATAACTTGTCCTTAATTTCATAAATCATTTCGTTTCTTTATTCAACTTAAGATGCAAACAAATGAGAGCTATAGAATTTTATGATCAGACTTCCAATTTAAAATTTAGAAAGAACATTAATCAATTTCAAAAAAAAATTCATAATTGCCTCTACATGAGAATCCAGTCACGCTACTGGCTTGCTTATAAGAGCATTAATTCAGAACCCACATCTTGGAGTTCTAATTTAGACGCAAAAAGAAAAAGGAAGTATTTTTTTTTTGGATTTGAGAAAAACTCTATCCTCGGAAAAGATATTTTATGGGCTTAGATAAAAAAATAAAACCCCGTTTGTTCCAGGTTATTACAAGAGGGACACACCTGACTCGAACTTGAGACCTGCTATATCAAAATATTACTACCATGAATGCATTTCATGTGAAAGCTGCCAAGATTGAATTGGGTCGCAAATCAAGTCCATGATAATCCAGATATCATCTGATTTTCAAAGTTCAAAGTTGAAATCACCGAATCTGCAACCTTCATCTTTAATTAGAGTCATGAAAAGAGTTGTAAAAGCAACGAAAAGAGCGTTGTTGGCCTGTGAAACACATAAATAAAGTGCGGTGAAGGTGTGAGGTGGGCATTAATCCAGAAGGCTCCTCTCTCTTTCTTCAAGTCAAACCCAGCTCTCACAAGCAATCTTCCAAGAAATTTTCAGTTGATATAAATCAACTTCCATGGTGGTACCCCGTGCTTCTTCTGCTCTTCAAAATATCAGAACCCCACTTAAAATTCACCATTTTCTTATTATAATCTCACTGTATGGTCTATCTCCAATCAGGTTGTTGTGGCATCTTCTATTTCCAATCACTTCCATGCAACTTGTTTTCATGTTTTTCTGTGCTCTAACCAAAACCTAGTGTTATTACAGCTAGCTCCACGCGCACACATGCACGTATATTACTAGCTAGCTATGTTTCTGCAATATTTACCTGCTGTTAATTTGATGGAGTCGTCTTTTTTCCTTTTTTCAGGTGGACCAAGTTGAAGAAACTCGACTAGCTAGCTAGGGCTAGCTTGTCCTTGCATGAGAGTTGTCGATTAAAGCACCCACATATATATAGCAATGGATAAAGAAGAGAACTACTCGGTAATCGTAGCTCTCATTAGAAGTATTATTTTTATGTTTTTGTCGATAAATCAAATCACCACCATGCTATTTTGCTCTGAATTTGACTACTCGCAGGCAAGTTTTGCTGGGCTGGATTACTCTCTAGACCATCATCTTCTTCAACAACAGCACCACAGCGAGCTCGTGAAGCCGCGGATTGGTGAAACTTCTGGCGATGGTGACAGCAACAATGGGATGACTTATTATATGCTCAATAATCCTCATCAGAATGAACCACAAATGTCATCTGGGTTTCTACTCCAGCTTCTTTCGATAAATTGAGCTTCGCTGTTGGGATGCATTTTGCAGACTTCGGGCCTAAGGTGGGCTTAAACCAAACCAAGATATCTGAGGAAGAAATTGGGATCGATCCAGTGAACTTCCTCAAGTTTCCAGTTTTGAACGACAAGATTGAGGAACAATCTCTGATGGTCCCTCGACTGGGTGGAGAAGATGAAGAGAGGTTTACAGGAGTGAGTAGTGATGAATATAGGGAAGGAATGGCGGGGGAAGATGAAGAGGCTAAGATCTCGGACAATAACTCGGTGCAACTTCAGTTTCTTGGAGATGAAGATCTTCAAAACAAGAACTCTAAACCAGAATCGAAGACGAACAAGCGAAAAAGACCAAGAACGATCAGGACAAGTGAGGAAGTGGAGAGCCAAAGAATGACTCATATCGCAGTCGAAAGAAATCGAAGAAAGCAAATGAATGAACATCTTCGAGTCTTGAGGTCTTTCATGCCAGGATCATACGTACAAAGGGTATCAAGTTTTAACTGCTGATCAATAAAAAAAATGAAAAGGCATCAGATTTTACGCGTTCCATTCAAGAAAAGAGAAAAAAAAACTGTTTTTTTCATTAGCCAGATCTTGATTTGCTAGATCCATAACCAATAAATGGAAACCATATTCATGCTTTGAGGGGATTCTATAACAAGATCCTACTGGTTTCTGTGGATTTGCAGGGAGATCAAGCTTCAATAATTGGTGGAGCGATAGAGTTCGTTAGAGAATTGGAGCAGCTACTTCAATGCCTAGAATCCCAGAAGCAGCGAAGATTAATGGAAGACTCCGCTCTTGCAATCCAACAATCTCATCCACCATTCTTTCCTCCCATGCCTCTACCAAATGATGATCAAATGAAGCTTGTGGATTTCCAGGCTGAACTCCGTGAAGAAACCGCTGAGAACAAATCTTGTTTGGCTGACGTTGAAGTGAAGCTTTTAGGGTTTGACGCGATGATCAAGATCCTCTCAAGGAGAAGGCCAGGCCAGCTGATTAAAACCATTGCAGCGCTGGAAGATTTGCAGCTTAATATACATCACACCAACATTACCACCATTGAACAAACTGTTCTCTATTCCTTTAATGTCAAGGTATTATAAGATCAGCTGCTGTTAATTTGTTCATCATTTAACGGCCTTTTTTTAAAAAAAACATGAATCAATCTTGAATACACAGTAACTTTCTTCTTTTGTTCAGATTGAAAGTGACTCGAGGTTCACAGCAGAGGACATAGCAAGCTCGGTTCAGCAGGTTTTCACTTTCATCCATGCAAACAGCAGCATGTGATGCAAATCTAAGATGGACAGAAAAGATGTTCTCAGTTTAGATTATTATCTTTTTTTCGCTACTTTCTTTTTTCTTTTTCCATTGGATTTCCTATGTTTATTGTAGAAAAAACCACTGGTTACTGATCTAGCATGCAACTACATATGTATCGAATACTTTTGGTGGCAATGGTGGGGGATGAATTCCTAATCATGCAAGCACTCTCTTCGCCTTTCTTTTTCCTCTTAATTTGTTGCATGGATCAATATTATTGGAGACCACGCTAGATAACAATAATCAAACATTCCAAGTGTTCTTGAAATAGTTATTCGTACAGATTTATTCAATAAATTCTTAATTTTAAAAGGTTAGAGGAAGAATCTAGCATGGTTGTTTCATTCTGTTGCTTTTAAAAGTGTTTTTTGTTCAAAAATACATTAAAATAATATATATTTTTTTTTATTTTTTACAAATTATTTTTGACATTATCACATCAAAATAATTTAAAAACACCAAAAATAAATTAATTTAAAGTAAAAAGTAAAAAAAATATTTTTTATTTTATTTTTTTTCAAAAGTGTTTTCCAAATATATTCTGAAACACACATTTAGATATTTATTATACACACATAGTACTTAAATGATATATATATATATATATATATATATATATATATATATATATATATATATTCTTTTGGTATTTTTGTTTTTGTGGACAAAAATAATCCACGTCAATATATATATATATATATATATATATATATATATTATGTATATGTGTTGTTAGATTTTATTTTTATTTATTTTTATTTATTTATTGTTCTTATCGTTCTGAAATTTTAATTTATATGGGTTACATTGTATTGTATTTTATTTTTAAATTTTTTATTATTATTTTATGTTCCCAAAAAAACATTGTAGCAATCTACAATGTTTTTCCGCCATGATAAAAGGATATATATATATTATTAACTATACACTAAAACACGTCCCAGTTTTACTGTATAAATCCACAATAACACTCGCTATTAATATATATATTATTAACTATACAATAAAACACATTCCAGTTTTACTGTGCTAATCCATAGTAACACTTATTATTAATATATATTTTTGTGAAAGATAAACGGTTGTTAAGGTAGCCGAGATGGTCTAAATAGTGTCAGATTAAGATCCCCTCCGAGGACATGGGTTTGAATCACACTCTCAACAAATATTTTTTAGCAATCTACATTAAAATTAGATTTAATATATATTTTTGAGAAAAATGAACGAATGTTGAGGTGACCGAGCATGTTTATGAGGTGGGAGACAAATTATGTTCAAGAGATTGGGGGTTCAAGTCCACTCTTGACAGATTTATATTTTACTTAAAAATATGATTAATTTTTTTTTAATAATTATGATATTTTTTTTGCTTTTTTAATGATTATGATAATTTTATGTTGGTTATTTTGTTGAAACCTATTAAACAGATAAATTTATATTGATTTAAAATTTATATATTTTATAGAAAACTTACACGTCACATGAATTCTGCACAAATTTATCATTTTAACCAAAAATATATTATAAAAAAACAATTAAAAAAATTTTGTGTTGAAAAAAATATGGTATCGCCCGCGACGAGGCGCAGGGCATTGGCTAGTATATATATAAAGGTTGTTGGATTTTTTTTTCCAAGTTCTTGTCATCTCTTTTTTGCTCTCCTTCTCTCCAATAGTTCTCTCTTTTATCATATTCTATTATGGTAAAACTATTTCGAGAACACTTACGAGAGAAAAAAACTATTGAACTTTGTCGTTGGTATTGTTGACATCATATATCAACTCTAATTATACCTTTCAAGTCTATGTTTTAAATAATATTTTATTTTTATCTTAACTGTACTTTCTTTAAAGTTTTTGTTTTTGGATGTTTATGTTTGTCATATATTTGATCATATAATCATCATGAGATGATTTTTTTTTGCTTTTCATCATGTGTTTTTCTAGGTTAAATCTCACTCAACATTTATTATCACCATATCTGCATTGTTTGTCATTGTACTTTTCATAATCTTCCTTTCCATTTTTCTTTTTTTTTAATTAAGATAATGTCTTCCCCAATTAATCTTCTTTAAAGTCAACCTTTACTTTTACTAATTAGGTCATCTTACCCTTATACAAAATCTTTTATAATCTTTATTCTTAATCTATATCATCTCTTCATGTTTCATAACAAAAACTAACATGTTCTAAGTCTTATTTCTCTTTCTTTTTGATGTCTCAAGTCCTCTTCAATCTAATCTTGTCATGTTACATTTGCTCACCTTGTCCTCTTCACTCTTTTCTATCACTTCTAGCTTATATTTTTTTTTTATCTCAAATTTACTATCACATTATCTCTTCCTCTTTCCATATCTTATCCCACCACACTATCTTTTTCTCCTTCTATATCTCATCTTAGTGTCTAAAATCAACTTCATATGATATTATGACCTTATTGTACTCATTTTTTATAGCACTACTAACATCCCCTCTTACGTTAACCCCAAACCATCATCTTTTACTAAAGCCAAATCATATCTTGGGTGGAAATCTACTATATATAGTTATTGGTACCACATGATCTGAATATGAATATGATGGGTTATAAATATGTGTACAAGATTAAATATAGTATAGATGAGACTCTTGAGGTATATAAAACATGTTTGATGAAAAAAGTATATCAACAACAAAAGGTTGATTTTTAATAGACATTTAATTTAATGGCGAAACCTTTCACTATTCAAATAATGTTAAGTATTTGTGTTACTCCAGGTTTGTCAACTTGTTAGCTTGATACATATAATATTTTTCTTAATGCATTTCTTGATATGAATATGTTTATGGCTCAACCTTTTAACTCTTGCTAATCCTCAATTCCCAAGCCATGTTTACAAACCAAAACAATCTTATTATTGTTTAAAATAAGTACCTTGTACATGGTTCAACTGCCTCAGTTAATTTTTAATTTCTTCATGATCCATAAATTTAAATTTGATATATCCTTATGCATTCTTCATCACATTGAGGTTATAATACCTCTATTAATTTATGTTGATAACATTTTATTGATTAGTGATAATTTTGTTTTTTTCAGCATCTTATTACTTGTTTGGGGTACTAGGCATGCCATCAGTAACCTTGCTCCATTTAACTATTTTCTTGGCATCAAGCTTTCTTCCACTATATTCATTTTACTGTTTTCAAAAAATGATACATTTAAAAAAAAAAGATTAGGATGCCCAAGTGTAAACTTGTTTATGCTTTTATTGCCTTATTCTTTTCATTGCTATTTTAGCAACAATTTGTTTTTTTAATTCCATCCCTTTATTTTTTATTGGTTAGGAATTGAAAATTTATCCTGATTTTCTTTACATGGGTTTATCCAAGTCCCATGACATGGGTAATAGTTTTGTTAAGTTCACCTAAGTTTACTTTAGTCATTTTTATGTTCCTTTTCTTGATTGATATTTGTTTTTCAATGTCATCATTCTAAATTTATTTATTTTTAAATTGACTTTGTAGTTTTCTCAGTTTGCTAAAAACAAATATGTTTTTATAAAAAATAAATTAATAACAAAATAGGATTTTTTCCACCAAAAATATTTTTTCCACTCTACAATTTTCGAGATTCTTGGAAATACTTGAATTATCCTGGATTTTATTAAAAAAACAGCATTGATAATAAAAATAATATTTTCATCAAAGAAATGCATAAATAAGGAATGGAGGCTTTAATATAAAAAATGTATTTTCTTCTTCAGAATAAATGTTTTTATTTATTTTAATCACTATATAATTAAATATAAATTAACTTTGAAAGCTACCGTGATATCGGGCTGCCATAGCAGCTACTTATAACACGATTATATTGAAAACATGGGAAAGTGAAAACATGAAGAACAATAGATTATTAACTAGAACTGAATCAAATAATTCTCTCTATCAGTTTTAATAAAAAAAAAATCAGAAACAAATCTACAGACGTTTAGGTTGTGAAAGTCTGGTGTGTTTTTCACAGTAATTATACATCTGACTTGCGCAAAGAGTAATTTATTTATTTTTTACTGTAAACCTACCAGCACTGAATAATTACTTTTTAATTATCAATTCTTCTCTATATAAAGAAGTATCCCACGATTCTTAAATATAATTACTTATTACTTATTAATTACTTCTTAATTATTAATTCTTCTTAATTTTCTCAACATTAAGATAAGAAAAAAGATTAAAAAAATATTGTACCTCATCATGGTTCAAAAATTCAAGCGAGCAAACAACACAAATTTTTGTTTTGTGCTGGACTTGATTTTCCATATTTCCCATTTGCATGTCAATGTACAAACACTTTTGGAGAACCATGAATAGTCATTCATGTTAGAAGCCATCATACATGTATGTATACCAGATGGCACATACGATTCACTGCATGCTAGCTAAAATGATGGAGCATAGACCAATATATATATATATATATATAGTGACCATACCCATCGGACAATAAGCTGTTCCCATGGAGGTTCACTTGGAATTTTCATATATATATATATGAGGAAGGTCTTGCTTCCAAGTTAGAAAGGAAATGTTTGCGTACGATAAGGAAATATGATGTTACTCAACATATATTTTGCACTAAACGGTAAAAAGTTCATACAAAAATTCACAAATATAGAGAAAAAGACAACTTTAAAAGTTATGATCGAAGTGAGGGAGGGAGGGAGGGGGGGATTGGAAATTGTGAAGAGCACTTGGTGAAACTAGGATTGGAACTAGAACTTTTTCTCATTCATGGACGAATCTAATGAAAATGGTCTCCACAAAGTTTGAAAATAAAAATGGAAATAAAATTTTTTTATTTTCTATTCCTTATAAAATTGGTAATGCAAGTTTTAATTAAAATTGGTATTATTATTCAACTTGTTAATTGTTCTTTTGTTTATTCTATTGGTGTGATTGAGGATGTGTTAGTGCAAGTTAGAGGTTTAATATTTCTTGTTGATTTTTACATTATAGATATGGAGGATGATAAGTATCCTAATTCATCACCCATTCTTTTAGAAACAACATTCATTAGGATAACTAGAACTAAGATTAATATGTATGTGGGAACATTAAACATGAAGTTTGATGGTGAGATAATTGAATTCAGTATCTTCAATGCCATGTGATTTCCTATTGATGTTTATTTTGTTATATGTTTGGATATTATATATTGTTTAGATTCAACTAGTAAAAGAAAGTTTAGTTGTAGATAATGATTTAGTTTATTCAGTTATGACGTTGCAAGTTTTGCAAACCACGTCATATAGGTATAATAAAATATAAAAAACAGTTGAGAACCAAATTATTGATCATTTAAGTAGACTGCCATGCAAGAATGATGATGATGTCAGACCTGTAATAGAATATTTACCTAATGAGAAGTTGTTTTCTTTGTATTGATCTTATCCATGTTATGTAGATTCAATTAACTTTTTAGTTGCTTAAGAATTGTTAGGTATGTTCTCTAAGGCAAAGTATTATGTTTAGGATGAATCTTATTTGTGGAAGTTTTGTTTTCATCAAATTATAAAAATGTGTGTGCCTAATAATGAATTTCATTTTATTCCTACCTTTTTCCATCTTTATACTTGTGATAAATATTTTAGCACAAAAAAGGTATTAAAATATGGTTTTTATTGGCTTTTTTTGTATAAAAATAGATAAAACTTTTGTAAGACATGTGTTTTTATTAAATGTAATATTTCTCATCTTGATCTAAATGCCTTTAACTTTTATACTACTAAGCAAAAAAATAATAATTTTAGGGTATTTATTTCATGGGGGGTTTCCCATACTCTTTTAGTAATGTTTATGTATTGTTTGTTTTTGATTATATATCTAAATGGAATGAAGCTAAAGATATATGGTTATTGTAGATTTTATCAAAATTCATATCTTTGACAAGTTTGGAATTATCAAAGCAATCATTAGAGATGTGGATGAACTTCTATAATCGTTGAATCAAGGTTTTGCTTTATAAGTACCATGTTACTCCCTATATTTTCATTTTGTTTCATCCTTAAACAGTATGTTTGATATCTTTAATTTATTTATTTTTCTCAAGTACAAAACATGAACTTTAAAAGTAGCAGAGAAAGTATGTAAAGCATCTAAGTTTGATTTCCACATAAGCAATTCCGGACCAAACTTCTTGTTCAATGGTATTAAAATTTGTTAGTGCTTTACGCTAAAGTTGAGATTTATAATTGAACAACCTATAGAAGTAGTCCTAATAAGAAAATAGAGCTTTAAAGTAAAGACAAGTTAAAGAGAAGATGTCTTAATGGTATATAATAGAGAGCATGAGTCTATGTGTAACTTCTATGCTACTTATACCTAAAAAGAATAGAATTTGGAGAATGTGTGTTGATTGTCGCAATATCAATAACTTTATGGTATAATATAGACATTTATTTTCTATGCATGATGATATGTGAGATGAGTTTCATGGTTCATATGTTTTATTGAGATTGATTTAAGAATTAGATGCTATCATGTTACAATAAAAGAAGAAGATGAATGAAAATTCATTTTAAGACTAAGCATGATTTGTATGAATCATTAGACATGCTATTTGATCTTATTAATGCACCAAACATATTTTTGAGACTGGTGAATCATGTTTTACAAACATTTACAAGTAGGTTTGTTGTTGTTTATTTTGATGATACCTTAGTACATGGCAAAAGTATGGGCATATTGAACATTTATTTTATGTGTTTAATGCTTCAAGAAATGAAAAACTATATGCTGATTTTATGAAAGTTTAATTTTTGAATGGAAAAAGTTAATTTTCTTGGATATAGTTTTTTATGTAAAAGGTATAGAGTTGGATGAGAAAGAATTAATGTTATCCAAGAATGGTCCACACGTTAATTACCGACATAAAAAAAATATTCAAGTTGCATCCTATAAGAGATAGTCCATTCCAAGTTCTTGAACAAATTAATATCAGTGCATATAAAATGGATCTTCCATATGAGTATAACATTAATGTTATTTTTAATAATTGTAATCTTTCTTAGTTTGATGTAGATTACAATTTTAGGTCAAATCTTTTTTAGAATAGAGGGAATGAAAAGAATCAACAACAATCACCAAATGATCTATTAGATATGTTAATTACACCGATTATACGGTAAAAAAATAAAAAGTCATTCAATAACTTAATTCAAGGTATTTGAGTGAACTAAAATATCAAGATTACAACAAGGGTTGATTAAGCTTTAATTAATATAATTCATGCAAAAAAATGAGTTGGTTTTTAGGGTAAGCCATGCAAATTAAATTTATTTTCCTAACTGTATTAATGAGCATAACTTTCGATCCAACTATGAGGTCAAGCTAAAATCTTTCTCAAATTTTTAAATGACTTTTTACTATAAGTTTAAAATTTCATAACAATGATTCATTAAGAAGGGTTTGTGATAAAACCAAGAAATTACTATTCAGGTACTCTTGGTTGATTTGTTATTGTTTTTCTATTTTACTTAAAGCTCTATTTTTTTTTTCAACTTTTTTAGGATATTTTATCTAGTATAAATTGGATCATTTAGCTTGTATTTAGGTTTCAAACATAAAGCTTTAAGTAAATATGTATCATGAAATAATTCTAATCTAAATCTAAATTCATAGAATTTCCTCTCATGTATGTAAGAGTAACATATTATTAGTGAGATGAGTTCCACCATGCTTCACTTCCTACATCCTCTTCTCTAATTTTTTTTCTTAAAAATATATTTTCTCATAATTTCAATTGCAACTACAAACATTTTCTAGATTCTTGCTAATGAATATGAGGTAGTTGAAATTTTATAATTATTTAAGATTTGTTTGATGTATATTATAGTTTACATATGATGATTTTGTTCATTATCTTTGCAAACAAAACAATTCCTATACATTTTCTTTGACTGTTATTGCTCATTATTTTAATGAAAATATAAAAAAATATCAATTAATGAGTCTTGCCAAAATAGTGGGGGTTTATACCAAAACCATCTTGTATATTCTTGGTGTTAACCTAATTATTAAGGGGAAAAACTATTATTTTGGTTACTTTCTTTAAGTTGTAAGAACCCAAAAAAAAATTGAAGGGGAAAAAATGCTTTAGGATAATTGAAAGTTTGTATCAATCATAAATAACAAATTAAACTAATAATTAAAGAAAATAACATGCAAGCAATAAACAAATAAGAGAAAAAAAAGGCTTGATCACTCAACTAAGTTTAGTCCGTGACTAAAAATGAATATAATTGAAACAAATGAATTCTCAACTTGAATATTCGAATTATTCTCCAATTCCTCTACATTAAGAAATTCAAAATTTAAACTCCATGAAACTTTTTATTATTATTAGAATTAGATTATTTTAAAATAATATTTTAAAAAGAGTAAATATAAATTAAATGGGAGTCTCTAGAAGTTCAAATGAGTTTATAATAAAGTTGATAATTGAAAAGTAAGATCAAAAGAATTCTAAATTCTCTCTCTATATAATGGTTTGGGTATGAGTAAAATCTAAAAGGACAATGTGATGTTAATAGGTAATAAATATTATTTTTTAAAAAAATAAATAGAAAAGCTACATTCATCATGAAAGTGATATTTTAAAATTTTAAAGCTACAAAGCCAGTTTAAAAACAAATTGTGTTTCACATCATTATTCATCATGGATTATGCTCCATATTGTATAGCTCTAAGCCCAAACCCAAAATCAAAACCCAACTCTCCGCAGCCCATAAAAAGCAACCCCATATATTAAAATCCGAAACCCTAAAGCCCCTGTCTCTATTTTCACTTCCCTCATAGCAGCCGCTTAGCCAGAGAAAGCAGAGGCACAGCTACAATGGTGTCTGGGTCAGGGATCTGTGTTAAAAGGGTTGTCGTTGATGCAAGGCATCATATGCTCGGCAGGCTTGCATCAATAATAGCTAAAGAATTACTAAATGGACAAAGAGTTGTTGTTGTTAGGTGTGAAGAGATTTGCATCTCTGGTGGGTTAGTGAGACAGAAAATGAAGTACTTGAGGTTCTTGAGGAAACGAATGAACACTAAGCCTTCTCATGGTCCTATTCACTTCAGGGCTCCTTCGAAGATTCTCTGGCGTACCATTAGAGGGTGAGTTTTTATTTAATAAAGTTTGAGTCTTTATGATTTGGGTTAGCGTTTTGTTGTCCAGAAAGTTGATTTTTTTGGTTTTTTTGTAATAGTAGGTGGGTTTTAGATAGTTAAGAGGATAACCCATGTTTTGATTTGTGAAATGGCAGCATCTTTAGAGATGCATTATTGAGTTTAAAGATTTCTGGTCCTTAATTTAGCTATTTTTGGAAATTTCTGTTACTTTATGATTCGTAGTATATCAGGGTTTATTGTTGTTGTTACACGTGCTGCTCAAGGTTTTCCTTTTGTAATTGAAAATCAACAGAAGATTCAGTTGTGTAGATGTAGGGAATGATATATTTATGTGCTGTTGAGGAATAAGAAATGTAAGCTGAATACTGTAGACAAAGTTTAGTCTTTGTGTATGTTTTTTAATGTTTGAAATGACGTGTTTGTGTTGTTGAGGTTGTATGTATAGGGGAAATGCATCATGCGCAAAAATAATTTGGCTGTTGATAGATCTTTTGTGCTTTGGTTCTATGCCTCTTTGAATTCTTGAGTGGGTTTTGGGAGTCTAATATACAACTTTAGGGTCTCCAAGCAGTTTTCAAATTTTTCTCTGTTCTATTTTTTTTTTGTTTTGAAGGATGATTCCTCACAAGACCAAGCGTGGAGAGGCTGCTCTTGCACGTTTGAAGGTATTTGAGGGTGTTCCTCCTCCATTTGACAAGACAAAGAGGATGGTTATCCCTGATGCTCTCAAGTGAGTCTTTTTAGAAGCAATTTATGCATGAAATACATTTTATTGTGTTAATGCAGTTGAATGCTTATTCTTTCTATGTTTTTGATGAATCAGGGTTTTGAGGCTTCAGCCTGGACACAAGTATTGCTTGTTAGGTCAGCTTTCATCCGAGGTGGGATGGAACCACTATGATACCATCAAGGTAGGATTTGGCTACCCGATTTCTTCCTTTTTCACGTTTGCTGCTGCCTGCTTGCACTAGTATTATCTATGTCTTAGTTGGATGTCACCTATTAAAAAAAAACTCATCAGATTGTATTTAATTAAGAATTAGAATCCCTTCCCCTGTTTTTCTTTTTTGTTAAATTATATAGTGCTGTGGTGATGACAACTAATTGGCATTTACTGGACAATTATTTCAAATTGCCACATTTGGTGTTTCTATTTGCATCGATAAAATGTTGTCTTGCATATAGTTATTAGCTTCAAGGATGACAGGTATTGTATAACATGGCTGCATGATTTTACTGGCAATCATTTGCCATTGTCAAAACAAATCCGATCGTTTAGCATTTTCTGAAACTTCTGTCACTGATCTGTTCATTCCTGCAGGAGCTGGAGAAGAAGAGAAAGGAAAGAGCTCAGTTGGTCTACGAGAGAAAGAAGCAGTTGGCAAAACTGAGGGTGAAGGCAGAGAAGACCGCAGAGGAGAAGCTAGGTCCCCAGCAAGAAATTATTGCTCCACTCAAATATTGATTAAAATTTGAAGAGAAGGTTGCTATTGAACGAGGAGCTCTGATCTGAGAATACTGTTTTTGATTCTAAATCTGTTTCCTGTTTTGACAACTTGTGTTTTGAGTGGATTACTTTATGCTATTTTTATTATCAGTATTCGCGCAAGTATTATTCTGCTTTTCAGTTTAGATATATAAAAGTCTGAACCTTTCCTTTATCACCATGCTGTTTTGCATATCCGAAAATCTTATTTTGGCAAAATGTTTGCCAGTAAAATCATTTTCTGGAGAATATTTCTAGCGGAGCATGGAAGAAGGGTTACCATGTAAAGCTCAACAAATTGAATGGAGTTTTGCTCCTTTGAACTCAAATTGAATGGTCATGATTAACCCCAGGGACTAGGGCAAGTCTTGCTCAAGGAGAAATCATGGGAAATGCTTTTGAACTCAAATTGAATGGTCATGATTAACCCCAGGGACTAGGGCAAGTCTTGCTCATGGAGAAATCATGGGAAATGCTTTTGAACTCAAATTGAATGGTCATGATTAACCCCAGGGACTAGGGCAAGTCTTGCTCATGGAGAAATCATGGGAAATGCTATCAATGCATAGAAATAATCTTTCATTCTTAATGATTGAAGTTTAAGGACTTCAACTGTCTTCACCTTGTTACTCGCAACTTTTGTTTGTATTTGTATCAGGGTTACCAATCTTGATTTGTTACGGTCTAAATGTTTTATATCAGTAAAAAAACAAGATAAATCAGTGTTGTTTTTATCTCGATTTAAATTCTAGTTTATTTTGGATTTTTTGGTCAAATACTGGTTAAAATGTTTGGTTTTGTTCTGTTTTGATCAAATAGTGTTTTTTTAAATAATAAATAATTTTACAATATTAATCATATTTTTTAATCTGAATGTTAGATTAAGATGTAATTTCATGAGTCACTGTAATGAAACTTCTCCGATTGATAATAATAATATTTTTGTAATATTATTGATGTTTATAATTTTGTTCAGAAAAATTATTTTATTGTATTTTTTAGATTAAATTATATAATTCTAAATAACTTTTTTTTATTTGAACTAATTTTTTTGAAGTAATATAAACAATACAATACTGAAATCACATATCAAAACAATCTTAAAACAAAATATTCTATTCTAATTAAAAAAAATAAAACACTAACCAACAATCTTAGTATATCATATGAGGTTAGTTACGATTGTTATGCCAATTAGTCAAATCCTTTTTCATTATATCTGTGGGAATGGAATTCGTGCCCATGGTTCTGCTTAAGAAGAATAACTCTTCAAACAAAAGATTAAACATCATTTTCTTGTGGAAATCAAAATGATATTTTTTTTATTTTTTAAAAATTATTTTTGATATCATCACATCAAAATGATTTAAATACACTATTTTTTTTTATTTAAAATGTAAAAACAAAATTTAATTTGGCAAAATACCGGTTGGCGCCAAATCTATCTTCAGTCTTCACGAGAAGGAAAATCTATGTTGCTAGCTGTAAGGTAGCTGATCGCTTTCAATTTGGGAAGGGGTTTCATGCCTCCCCTCTCATGCAGGCGGGGATGATAATTTGTTTTTTTAATTGGAATAAAATATTTTTGTTTTGGAGTGTTTGACGTGATGTTTATATATATATATATATATATATATATATATATATATATATATATATATATATATGTATATATATATTAATTCAAAAAAAATTAGTTCAAATCCAAAAATAAAATTATTTACAATTATACAATTTAATCTAAAAAAACACAAAAAATAATATTTTTGAATAAAATTATGAGTATGTATAATATTACAAGAATATCATCATCAATTTTGCAAGGTCATTACATTTCTGATTGCTTTGAAATTTTAACATAATATATATAAATATGTCAAGAGACTCCTCCTAACATTTCATCTCAATCTATCCGACGAATTAAGAGATATGATTATTATTATAAAATTATTTATTAAAAAATACACTATTTGACCGAAACGAAACGAGTAGAACAAAACCAACATGTTTTGGCTAGTATTTAGCCGAAAAATCCGGAATGTAACAGGGTTTAAACTAAGATAAAAACAACAATGTTTTCTTATTTTTTAACTAGTACGAAATATTTCGACCAAAACCCGGGCCGGTAGGGTTTTTCTCTGTTTCTAAACCTTTCCTTGTTGCGTTAAACATATGATGGAGCATGTTTCCAAAACAAGTTCCACGATTTTTAAGTTCTTTACTGCCTCACCATTCCAGCATCATCTCTGCTCATCGTTAGCACCTTAAATGATTTTAAATTTCTCTCTGGACAACCAAGATTTTAGCCCCGCCACACTACGAACGGTCATGGAAAAACAGGAGTTTCGAGAACTGTGATGTTCTAGTCATTTTCTTCTGAAATGCCGAGGAGAAGAAAGGTCAAAGGGAGCTGAAGAGTATCAATCAGAATGAATAAAAAAGGAAATAAAAAGTTTTTGCTGTATGAATAATCTTTAAGGATCAATCAATTGATTCTAATTCCATAAAAAACTCTTGGCTTTCCCCTTTCCCCTCCAAAATCTTTAAAACTTTGATCGCTTCTCATTTAAGAGTTGCTAATTATGTATGTTAGAACTTGCAATTCTATTTCCACTGCACAATTTTTTCTCTGTTCTGTCATTTTTCAACCCAAGTTTTCCCATCCCTCTTCTCCATCAAGATGTTTCTTCCATGGTGTTCATGTTTATATTTTGCTCTCTTGCTCTGCAGTTTTCAATTAGGACTAGCCAATAATAACTTACAAAAATATGGTAAGGGGTATGATCCTTACAGAAAGACACTGCCAAACAGATCACTCCTGGTTGATAAGTCAGGCCATGGGAATTTTTCTAGCATACAATCTGCCATTGATTCAATTCCATCAGAAAATAAGAACTGGGTTTGTATCCACATAAGGGCTGGAACATATAGGGAGAAGGTTAAGATCCCTTACAACAAACCATATATCATTCTCAAAGGAGAGGGGAAAAGAAGGACAAAGATTGTCTGGGATGATCATTATTCGACAGCACAGAGCCCCACTTTTGCTTCTTTAGCAGATAATATTGTGGTCAGAAGCATTGCCTTTGTGGTAAGTGATCATGATTTCATTGGCTGGTGGTGCATTGTTTTTTTTTTTGGATTCAAGAAACCCTATCCCCCGGAAAACACGTAGACCTGATGAGTGAGTAAAATCCCGGTTGTCCCCAACTTTTACAAGAAGTGCACACTATGACTTGAACTCAAGACCTATTGTATAGATCTCAAGCCATTTGTCATCACACCATTGTTGTTGTGTTTATGAAAATTGGAGGAATTTGGTCTAAAACATAAAAATAGGGTATAACAGCATACCCTATACTTTTAGTGTAAAGCATTGGGAAATTTTGCTTTCGTTCTCCTAAAGTTTTCTAAACTTTTGATGTTCATTTGTTTCATTTATTGATTATTTTTTTTGGCAGAACTCCTATAATTTTCCACATAATAACAACCCAAGATTGCCAGCAGTAGCTGCCATGATAACCGGGGACAGGACAGCTTTTTACAAATGTGGGTTTGCTGGGGTGCAAGACACCTTGTGGGATGAGGCAGGCAGGCATTACTTCAAGCGCTGCACCATTCAGGGTGCTGTTGACTTCATCTTTGGAAGTGGCCAATCTATTTATGAGGTATAATTTACTTCAACAATATAAAGGATTCTTTTTAATTATAGATAGATAGATAGATAGATAGATAATTGCGGTATCCTTTCTTTATTTTGTAGGGTTGCTCCATACAAGTACTTGAAGGAGGGTTTATCACAGCACAAGGAAGAACAAATCCAAACGATGCAAATGGGTTTGTGTTCAAGGGGTGCAATGTGTTTGGCAATTCTGCAGTTTACTTGGGAAGGCCATGGAGAGGTTATTCTAGGGTCTTATTTTACAAGTCGAATTTCTCAAATATTGTGGATCCCAAAGGATGGAATGCTTGGGACTTTGTTGGCCATGAGTAAGCTCTCTATGCTCACAAATCATACTTAGACAGTTTGATTATAGTAATTATTAAGAAAATGTGTTTAATTAATGCTTTGTGTTCACATAATTTGCAGGAACCATATAACATTTGCTGAGTATGGCAACTTTGGGCCAGGAGCTGATATTTCAAGGAGGGTCAGCTGGGCAAATAAGCTGAGCCCTCAAACATTGGAAGAATTAACCAGCATGTCTTTCATTAATGCTGAAAACTGGATCCAAAAACAACCTATTTAGAGATATCTTGTGTCATATAAGTCCCTTGAAGTCGTTTTTTAGAGAACTTTTCAGGAAAATTATATACTTATTTTCCTACTTCCTAGGCTGATAGACTAATACAAACCCTGTGCAACAGATGACGCATTGGGTTCTCAATAGGCCTGCAGAAACATGCAACCTCAAGTAAAACTGCACCAGAAGATTGAAGTTTGAAGAGCCAAGATTTTACCTTTTTCATTATAAACAAATGGATGCTTAATCTGCATATGATTAAGTCAATAGGGCTGTATATTCTTTCAGTTTCATTCAACATTATGTAGTCCAGGATGCCTTACGCAAAATTTCCTGATCCACCACTGATGTACATTATCAAACAGCAAAATCAAATTCTGGATTACTCATTTGCCATGCTGATCCAGAGCATCAATGTAACTGGAAAATGGGATAAACCATTGAGTTTCAGCTATGATTGCTAGATCAGACTCGTAATTTCACATGGAAAGCTATAATTCATACAAACAGAGAAAAATTCCATCAGGGTTCATGTCATACAATTCAGTTTGCTGTAACCAGAAGCTAAAGAATAGAGCTAGTTCAAGTAAATTTATAGAATCTAAAACGTTGTTTGGAAACCAAATGCACTAGCTTATCTCAAACAACTTGGCTTGATTCTCTTTATTTAGGTGCATCCAAAAGTATATATATACCCGGCAATTCCAAAATAAATCTGAGATTCATTTCAACAGAACAGTTTATTCATCATGCTTTTAAATCTTTATTTCATGGACGATAAGGAGCCAAACCCAGTTCAAAAACTCAAACTTCATTAAAAAAAGTGTTATCACCAGTAAAAAGATTACAACTTATTGCAATGTCTGATAATATTAATATGTTGTAAAGCTACCATCAAGTGATGTGGCCCAGCAGGAAGAGGCGCCCGCTCCTTCACACCGGACCCAAGTTCGAGTTCCTAGTGGGAGTGGGAGATGGAGGGGTCCTTCTCTTCTGTTTTTGGGCCCATCATTGTGCGGTATTTCTGTCATCCCCGCAGTGTTTTACATGCTCATTTGGGCTTGCAGGGTGTTCAACTGAGCCCAGGAAATAGTCGAGGTGCGCGTAAGCTGGGCCGGACACCCCGGTCATAAAAAAAAAATATATGTTGTAAAGCTAGTTTGCTAGAGTTAATTAACTAGAGTTGAATGTGTTAAGTTGTAGGACAAGCAGCCAAAAAGTGAGACAAAAATAGAGGAAAACGGTTCCATAGAGAATATTTCATAGCACTACTCAAAGATTTGAAAGAAAAGAGAAGTAGAGATGTGCAACTTTTGGGCTGATTTACAGAGGGGTTGACGATCTTATTTTCCCAATAATGATCATAAGAGCCATAAATGTAAACCAAACATGGAAGACTTTGCAAGGTGAATATGAAGGTGATGGGAAGGTAATAGCTATTAAATCACAAAGTTTTACAGAATATGAAAATTTGGGAAAATAAATTTATTGATGAGGTTTACCTTATAGAGAAGTTACATTAGAAACAAAAGATTTGTCTAGATCAAGGTTGTCAATACCGTTCTGGTTTTTCTATTGATACGGAATATTTCGGTTTCGGAGCATTTTGGCATGTCGTTTCGAGGTTGTACTGTTCATATATAATTAATTATATATATATGAAAAAATTAAAATATTAATTTAACAAGCATAATTAAAATTCAAGATAAATTAACTTAAATTTATACAATATAAGCACAAAATCAAACAAACATAATCTCAAAATTAGAAACACAATCACAAGTTAATCAAAATGAGGAGGATTTTAAGGCCGAAACGGCACACCAGGAACGGTACCGAGGGGTTCCAGCCGGAATTTCCAGAACGGGCTAGAATCAAAACCGAGACGAAAACGACGTCGTTTTGTCTCGTCTTTTTTAATGGCACGGAACGTTCTGTCCGTTTCAGCCGGAACAGAACGGTATTGACAACCCTAGTCTAGATTGAGTGTTCATGAGTTAATAGGTTTTTGGAGGTCTTATAAGAAGAGATTGGTGAAGCTGAATGAAAACTCAATGGAGAGTGATTTTCAATCAAAGTACTCTTGATAAATAAAGCCAATAAAAAGGATCTACATATAATGTTGATATTCAATCCTTTAGAAGTGGAAGATATGCTAGGTGTGATTTTTGTAATAGATTAGGTCATGATTCTAGATATTGTTTATAGATTGGATTTTCAATCAAAATTTGCTAAGTGTTAGAAAACTTGGCTTATGTCAATTTTATAAACGTGCATCAACAAGTATATATATGCCTAGCAATACCAAAATAAATATGATATTCACTTGAAAAAATAATTTTATAAATCATGCTTTTAAGTTTAAATATTTATTTCATGGAGTAACTTCTCTTTTCACCAACCCATATATTAAAATTGACCTTTTGCAAACAAAACAAATCTAATTATAGAGATTTTACTTGTTATCTTCTATATGAAACAAGATTTCTTGCTAATAAATTCATTTTTCATTTAACCTTTATTGTAGTGTCGCTAACACATTTCCAACAAGCTACTTCTCTTAAGCATTTTTATATGGCATCTATTCCATAGCATGTATTGTCTAAGAAACATAACTTATATTTAGTTACTTCATTAGTCTATTGCTTCAATAAAATTTAAACATTATCCCAGTTTAAAAATCCAAATTCCATTAAACAAATAGTTATCAGCAGTAAAATGATTTTGACTTTTTTAGTAATTCCATATTATAATTCAAAACAAGATTTCAATAACAACTTATTGCTTGTTAATGTTAATGTTAGTGTGCTATAAAGTTAGTTTACTATAGTTAGTTAGTTAAATATGTGTTAAGTTATAAGGCATATGTTGTTGAATTTATGGAGGGGGGACACTAGAAACAACCAAAAAAAATAGACAAAAACAAAGAAGAAAAGTATCGGCAAAATGTGTGTGAACTCTCTCAATTGTAACATTTTTCTTGTGTGAGTTTTGTACCATAAAATTACAGCAATGGTATTTATGTTCAACTATATTTTGTGAGTGTTATTATATATAGAAACTAAACATGCTATAACCTAGTAGATTGGTATAAGAGCATAGGTTAAAGAGAAGCTCCGCCCAAGTTCAAAAGAGTAAGAAAATGTCTAAGAAATGTAACCTAAGTTGAAGTTCAGTTGAAACCCCGATATTCAAAAGAGACAACTATGTGTTTAGAGTATAAAGATAAGAAAATTCACTTATGTCTCTTTGCTTATGGGAGATAGTGAAGGTAGCATATGAAAAACTTGTACGTATTAACAATATTCTCATAGCATAAGTAAAAGATATGAAAGAAAAAAGTGGAGATTTTATAACTCTTTGGTTAATCCAAAGAAAAATGAGTTTATAATCACATTTCCCAAAGGATAATGAAAATCACAAATTCAAAGCAAGCATGAAAGACTTTACAAAATGAATATGAAGGTGGTGTGAAGATCAAAGATATTAGTTACAAGTCTTTAAAGAGAGTTTAAGAATATAAAATAGAAAAAAATAAAGTTGTTGATGAGTTTTCTTATAGGGTTGATAAGGTTTTGAAATAAATAAAAAGTTATAATGAGGATATTATCGATAGAGGATTTCTAAAAAAAGATTGTTGATTAACCTTTAAAAGAAATAAAAGACTTGTTTAGTTTGAGTGGTCATAGTTGATGGAATCTTTAAAGTCTTATGAGAATATATTAGTGAAGAGAAATGAAAAGTCAGTAAAGAATGTTTTATTAATAAAATCATACTCTTAGTAAATAAAGTCAAGAGAAAGTATCTAAAAGTAATGTGAGAATGGGTGTTATGTCCTTTAGGGTGAAGGATATGGAAGAGGTAAAAATCAAAGAGGAAGAGGAAGAATGCATTTTTTTGAAACTAGTTCAAAGTGGATTAAAAAGGGAAATTACAAGCAATGGCTACCCACCCGAAGCGGCAGTCGAGCCTTGAAGGAAAGCCCCTAAAAGCCCACAAGGAAACAACCAATACAAAGCAACATCAAAATTGCTCGACCCCAACCTAGAATACCTCCGAGCTAAAACCCTCCGACCTAGAACCTAAACTTCATTGATCATCCCATTTTCACTGAAAGAAGATCCAACAATGATGTGTTAGCCCAATTTCGCAAATCTGAAATTGGGCCCAAGCCCGATCCCTACACACCCTTCATCTTCGAAACAAAGCCGACCATGACAAGCAAATGGCCCGGCCGAAATTCCGAGCCACTGCTCTTAAGAAATGGCCCATAATCCCATTTTAAGCCCACCGAGCGCAAGCAATAGCCCAGGCCAACAACCACAGGCCCAAGCTTTGAAAATCGGGTTGAGAATAACCCTAACCCTTCTAAAATGGAGCCGGTAAGGACCCCTAAGCCTAATCCAAACTCACTGCACTTCCCATTGACGACGAATTCCACTTGGCGGATCCTGATCCTCCCTTGTGTTGGCCAACTTGTCTCGAATCAATTGAATAATATCCTTCGTCATCATCCTCGAACTACCATATTGCTTGGTCATGAATGCGCTGTTTCTCTCCGTCACAGGTGATAGATAGCGACCGCCAAAGCCATGCCCATAATCCTAGCTTGAGGACTCGAGTCATACTCGGTCGAAGCCCATTCCCAAGCCGCGCCCCGAGGGAGATCGTCCACTGAATTTGAGCTTTATGAGTAATTGCACTCCACACCTCTTTTGAGTACCGCACTGAAAAATAGATGGGTATGATCCTCCACATGCTCATAACACAACATGCAAGGGGTTGGGGAAGAGGTTGGTTGTGAACTCTGTCCATCGTCCTAAGTCTCCTTTTTGATGCAAGCCATAAAACAAAGGCATGCTGCGGGATGTGCCATTTATGCCAAATGAGATTTCTGTCCTTGCTTTGAGGCCTGCGGGATCGAAGGAAATCCCAAGCTGCGTGAACTGAACAAACCCCATTAGCACTATGATCCCAGCATATACTATCTCACTGATATCTATTTGGGTAGAACGCAATGGACTCCCATGTTGTTTGCAATTGAACACTAGTCCTTGGGAAATTCCAGTCATCCCCTCAATGATATCTCGAAACCATAGCATTGCTCGTATGACTTGTTGCTCGTTAAGACTCACATGAGGAATTTGTCACTAAATCTCTCCCCATTTGGCAACCAGTAATCATGCCAAAGGTGGGTGTCATGGCCATTACCGATAAGCTGTTGAGAAGTTGCCACGGACCGGCTCCTAGCTTGCAAAACTTTACGCCAAACCCATGAAGCATTTGCAGGGATGTCTACAGACCCATAATGATTTTCCTCGAGGAGGTTGGCTTTCACCCAAGAGACCCAAATTGAGTTCTTATTGATCGCAATGTTCCATAACCGCTTGATGGTAGTCGCGGTATTCCATTCCTCTAGCCGTTTGATACCTAAGCCACCTTCATTAATTGAAATACATATATCCTTCCAAGCCACTTTGGCATCTCCACGAGCCAATGACGCCCCTCCCAAAGGAAATTCCTTACGGTTTCTCAATCTGTCGAGTAATGAAGGTCGGAAGCATAAACTTTGTGGTCCAATAAACTTGGATTGAAAAAGGACCGCTTTAATTAATTGTAGTCCGCCTACATACGATAAAGAGGATGATGTCCATAGCTTAATTCAGCTGAGATTCTCTCTATTAAAGGAAGACAATTAGACTTGGTCGACCTCTTTGTGATCAACGGCACCCTAAGTAGGTAACTGGCGGGGACTTCTTTTGCATCCCCAAACTCTCAATAATCTCCTCTGCACTTCCAACCCAATTCCAGCCATGAAAAGGTGACTTTTACCATAATTAATTGATGACCCGAAATCCTTGTAAATTCTTCCATTGCATCCTTTACAATTCTAGCTGATTGCAAATCCTCGTGATAGAAAAGCATTAGATCATCAACGAAACACAAGTGCGTGGTAGCGGTTTTAGAATATCTCCAATGGTATTTAAAGGTCCGATGGTTGCTTGCCCTTCTCAAAATGCCCGACAACCCTTTCATGGCTAATATGAAAAGGTACGGAGATAATGGATCCCTCGACGGAGCCCCTGGTGGCCTTGAAGTACCCAAATAAACCTCCGTTCATTCCAATAGAGAAATGAGGGAAGTTATGCACTCCTTTATCCATCCTACCATGATCGGAGGGATTTTGATTGCCTCTAATGCTTGCAATAGTAAAATCCCGGTGACGAGTGTCGAAAGCTTTCGGAGGTCTACTTTAATCGCGCATCTCGGCCCCTGTCAAGATGATAATTATGTAGCAGCGATTGGGTCATCTGAATAGCATCATTAATATTCCTCCCTGTTATGAAGGTCGACTGCGCTCCTGGCCGATGACTTGGCCTGCACAAGACCGCAACCTGCACACTAGAATTTTAGAAATGCACTTGTAAATTAAATTACAACAAGAAATTGGTTATAATCATCCAAACCATTGGGGTTCTCGGTTTGGGAATCAGCACCATACGCGTAGAGTTAACACCCTTTGGCATACTGGTTACTGAGAAAAATTCCTTCATCTGCCGCTAAGAAATCGGCTCTCGTAATCTCCCAAGTCTTTTTGAAAAACAGGCTTGTATACCCATCTGGACCGGAGCCTTAGAGTCCGGAATCGAAAAGAGCGCATCTTTGATCTCCTTATCGGAAAATGGAGCCATTAGAGACGCCTGGGATTCCTCCGAGATAGCTTTTGGTATAGCTCGAAGCATTATAATTATGGTGCTGGAGATGGATTATGAAGGAGAGACCTGTAATAGTTCACTGCAAGGTCTCCCATATCTTTGCTTGCTAGTATGTGCATTACCTTCATTATCAATCAAGCGACTAATCACATTCCTTGAGTTCCTGTGAATTAAAGATCTATGAAAAATCTGGTATTTTGATCACCCAAGGTGAGCCACTCGAATCAGGAGCGTTGTTTAAAAAGGCCTCATCTTCCGGCTCGACTCCATGTACACTCTCGCTATACGCCTTTCAATTTCCTTGAGACTATCATTTGAAGGGTTTAAATCAAGTCTGTATTGCGCCTCGTTCCATCGAACCTTAGCCTGGAAAACCTTAAAGGATAGATGACTCGTGCTCCTCCGATGCTTGACCCGCAGTGCTTTGCTTCAAAATGGCGAGCTTTGTAGTCAAGCTGGAACATACGATTACCAACAATGCGCTGCCTCCAGACTCCTTGCACAATCCCTTGAAAGTCCCCATGGTCTGCCCACTGATTCATGAATTTGAAGGAAGATTTCTCCCTTGGCTGCAAAGCTTACATACCCAAAACCATAGCACTGTGATCCGAATTATGCCTGGGAAGAAAAGAAGCCCTCATGGCTGGCCAGTTAGTTAAAAGAGTCAAATTGCCAAACACCCAATCTAATTTCCTCATAATTGTATTCCTCCCCGTCTGCCTATTATGCCAACTTAGCCTGATACCGTTATAAGGAATCTGCTGAAGGGAAGATCGAGAGATACAATCCTAGAAATCCTCATGGTGGCTCTGCCAATCATTAGCTCCACCACTTCTATCACAAGGCCTGAGAATTGCATTAAAATCACCCATAATAGCCCAAGGAATGTTTGTGTTCTCCTCACTTGCCCGGTTAATGTAATTCCACAGAGTCGATCGACCCCCATAATCATTGAACCCATAGACAAAGGTGAGCCTCATCCCTGTAAGACTTTGGTGATTGTAAATATCATATGTCAACCATTGGGCCGAAGAGTCCACAAGTCTGAGCTGAATTTTGTTCGCATTCCAGCCAACCACAATCCGACCATTAGGGTGGTCCCCAATATTAGTCATAGCTTCCCAGTTACAGGGAAGAATCTTAGGCAAAACTGTTGCCATATTATTTGCTCTAATCCGAGATTCTAAGATACCAAAGACATCTATCTTGTTTTGATTTATCCATGTCCGGATAGCAAATTGTTTGTGGGTACTTGTTAATTCCCCTTACATTCCAGCATCCAATGGCAACCATTATTAAAATGATAAAAGAAGAACCGAAACCTATTGGAGGCTTGGCGCCTCCCTCCTCTTCTTCCCTTTATGTTTTTTGGCGTTTGGGGAAGGTGTGTTTGACCCATTATTACTCCTGGATGTGTTGTCATTCATGCTAGTCCCCATCGCCTCATTCTCGTCAGCTGAGCTACTCATAGTGTCCATTCTGCTCTCATCACCTTGAGGTAGCTTACCCTTATCCATCTTGTGCCACGTCTTCTTGCCCACTTCCCGCTCTTTGTCCGTCTTCTTGCCCACTTCCCGCTCTTTGTCCTTTTGGTGTTTGGTTAAGGTTCCCACAGTAGTGGCTATCATAGTTGTCTCTTACAACACTCCTTTAGCCTCCCCGCTTGCTGGATTCGAGCATCAACATGTGGGGTTGGTATTTCCGGAGGTGTGATGGGGTCACGTGCTTGAGCAGTAGTAACCTTCCCCTTCTCCTTCTCTTCATCACTTTCGTTGACATTAGGCATCTTGCAGCAATGCCCAAACACCTTACACGTGTGACATCTAGAGGGTTTCCATTCATAAACCACTTCAACTGTGAGGGGTTCATCCGTCAAGGGCTAGCCACCGGAAACTATATATGGGAGGCGTTGCTTGCGTCCAAATCAATACAAACCCTAGCGTATTCCACTCGGGTGCAATGAAGAGTGGCCTCATCACAAGCCAAAGGAGTGTCCACCATACTAGCAGACCATACTCAACCCTTGTTTATTCCACAAAGGAAATGGTAGCCCTAGTAACCGCGCCCACACTTGGCGAGTCCTCGATCTTGTTTTTATCGAATTGAAAGCCAGGATGCCATTTTTGGAGAAGAATGAACTTCCCTCCAAACAGCCATGGCCCTCGTGCCATGACTTTATCCTCGACTCCTCCGACGAGAAACCGAATACAATGAACCCATTGTCTAGAACAGATTATTTTTCTAAGCCATAATCCTTCCATACCCTCGTCGCTATGGATTTGACTGCATAGTAGGGCATTTTGTAACTGACGAAGAAATCTATAATGCTTTTTTTCCATGTGTCGACATTTGCTAATGCCATTTCCCTGGGGATTTGCAAGATACTCCCAGGCAGCTGCCTTGTTAGCTTCTCTAATTGACATCTTGTGCTACTGTCCGTGACCTTAACTTTTTCCGCCCATGTGACAGGCTTTGGTTGTATGGGGTTGTTGGGAGTTGACATGTGCTGTAGTTGGGGTTCGAGGTAATGTGGATGGTGAAGAAAAAGAAACCAATGGCTAGACGAAGGGTTGTGGATTTGGGATCTGTAAATCTAATGTTGTGGTTGGGGAAAGTGTAGTGGCTTGGTGATAGTGGAATGGCTTTGGGATCCGTGCAAGAGAAACAAATCCAGTGGTTCAAGGTAACCAATGGATGGTATAGGATCTGTTTGTCGGGATTTAGAGTGTGGGTGTAGTAGGTGGATGGTGGCCGGAGTAAATTGTTGGTGGCGGCCTGAAAAAAGGGGGTGTTCTTTTAGGGTTTACATGTCACTCAAGTTAGCCTCCCTACTAGTTAAAATCTGTCAAAACTAAATCAAATGGAAGAATGCATTTTGGGAAATAGTTATGGTGATGTTAGAAAGTGTTATTCTTGTAATATATTATTCCATGAGTCTAGAAATTATTGGTATTAAAGAAAGACATAATGTTCCAATTATAAAGGGTTTGATCATTTAGTTAAAGATTGTGATGCGAGGTAAATCAATAGGGAAATGTTACAAAAGATAGGGAAGGTGACTAAAACATGTTTTATTCTAATTAAAGTGGTATGGAAGACAAGAATAGGCAATGACTCATTGATGGTGCTTGTAGCAATCACATAACACTAAACAAGAACTTGTTAAATGATATTGATACAAATAGACAAACTATAATGAAGATTAGGAAAGTTTAAGTGATTGCCACTTTGCATTCATAAAGGGCATGACCTCGTCTTCTATAATCATTGGTTTAGAAACTAAGAAGAGGAAAAATGAGCTTTTAGGTAATACATGTTCTATAAACTGAACAAAATTTATTGAGTGTTAGAAAACTTATGGAACATGGATATTCATTGCATTTTTATGGCCAATATTGCACCATTTTGATGAAATTCCAATAAGGCAAGTTATGAAAAATATAAAGATGATCGGTAAGTGCTTTCCATTTGACTTAAAATATGGAAAAGATGTAGTTTTGAAGATAGATATGGTTGATATTTCAAGGCTATGTCTTAAGAGACATGGTCACTTTAATTTTAGTAACCTTTTACTAAAAGAACATGGTTCAAGAAATTTCATTCATTCAAGATATGAAATATGTTTATGCAAAAAATTCTTTTGAAAAATATCATTGACAATATTTCTAAAAGGAGTAGCATGAAAAGCTAAGAATGTACTAAAGTTGGTTCACACTAACATTTATAGTCTAATGTACACTTCATCTTATTCATAAAATAGGTATTTTGTGTTATCTATTGATGAATATACTAAAATGACATGTTATTCTCAAAATAGGTACTTTGTGTTATCTATTAATGTATATTGTAAATGACATAGATGTATTTTATGAGGGGGAAAATTAAAGTTTATACTATTTTCAAGAAATCTAAATGTCTTTTTAAAAAAAATATAGTTGCTACATAAAAATGTTAAAAAATGATAAGGGAAAAGAGTACACTTCAAGATAGTTTTCTAAGTTTTGAGAATATGCAAGTATTGAGAAGCAACTTATTATTAGTTACACACTGTAACAAAATGGAGTTTTAGAAAGGAAAAATCAATTAATTACGGAGATGATAAAGTTTATGGTATATTTGAAGCAACCTCCTAAGAGTTCTTAGGATAATGCAGTGTATATACTTGTTTATTTGATTAATAGGTATCTTATGAAAGTTGTTTAGAGTATCATACCACTTAAAGCTTCTAGTGGAAAAATCTATTTGTGAATCACTTAAAGGTATTTAGGAATGTTTGTAATGCTCAAATACCAAAGAAAAAAAGGCACAAACTAGATGAGATAAGTGAGAAATGTATATTTATTGGTTGTAACTTATTTCTTAAAGGTTAAAAGTTGTATAACTTGAAGACTAACAAAATGATTAGTAACTGATATATGATTTTTTTTATGAAGAAGTTGTTTAGGATTCATGAGCAAAGCAAGGTTGAGAAAGAATCAACTCATGTGGTTGTTTTATGTGAAGAATTCCCCCGTAATGATTATGGTGATCCACAAAAGTCATTACAACAATCTCAAAAAAGTTCAAGTTATTGAGAGAAGTTTTGAGAGTTCTAAAGTATTGTATTAAGAGGGAGAATGATAATGTTAATATGTTGTAAAGTTAGTTTACTAGAGTTAAATTAAAGTTGACTAGAGTTTAATGTGTGTTAAGTTAAGTTGTCAGACACATGTGGCTAAATTTATTGAGAGAGAGAGAACAATAATAACAACAAAAAAATGTCGGAAACATATACAAAAAATAATATCAGGGTGTATGTGAAATCTCTCTTTGTAACCTCTTTCTTATGTAATTGTTTTACGAGAAAATCATAATAATGAAATGTTATGGTCAACAATGTATTGTGAGTATTATTAGATGTAGAAAATAACTAAACTACAACCTAACAATGCCTTTGCATTTAACTCTTCTCTCAAGGACTCCAACCAACCTTAATCTTTAAAAGATCCACATGTTTTAGACCATACAATCAAGAATTTAGAAAATATCTCATTAATCCAAGTTGAATTAAAAGCACAATTACGAGAATCAACCCATCAAAGAATTAAGGAACAACACAATAAAAAAATAAAAGAAAGACAAAAAAGAGAATTTACAAGGAATGTTTTTTCACCAGCAATTATAATGGAGATGTAGGTTTTGTGTAAATGAAAGAAAACACAATATTTTTTAGATGCTAAAGCGTAAGTGAACATGGTAAAGAATGACGTTGATGATACCAGGTTTTAGATTACTATATGTTAATGAAGTTCCTCCTATGTTGAATTAGATGTAGGTTTTGTAGAGAATTCTTATATTCTTTTGAAGTGAAGAGTTCGATGAGTGAGCCTACAAATTTATTTATTAAATTACAGAAATAATTTATTTAACTTAACAAAACATTATTTATATCTTTTCTAGAATAAAGGGTGGGATAACTAAAATTTAATGGTGGTGAAAAGTTTGAAAATTAGATCAAATATTAGAGGTGTCTACTTTTAAATAAAAAAACCCACAAAAAATAGTAATATAAACTCAATCTTTGAATATTTATAATATCCATGAAAACTTTAGTCTAACCTAAAATGTTCAAGTTTTTCACGTCCAAAACATATCTGAATGAATTAGGTCTATAATTTATAAAATATCATAAGTTTAGTTAAATAAATTATAAGCTCAAATTTATTCGAATTATATTCTTTGTCGGATATTAAATCAATCTCACTATCATTAATTAGCAGGTTATACTGAAGTGATTGATATAAAATTTATTGTACTTCACGTACCCCAATTTTGATTATTCATTTTTGTATTTGTAGATTAACTTGAGTTGTTTTCTTAACTCTTAATTTATATATTTATTATAGAATACTTTACATCAAACAAATGCTTTCTTAAAATCAAGAATTAATTTTCATAAATCATGTCAAATATAAAGCCTTACAAATGAATTGTATTAATTTACAACCATATTTCAAATAATATCTATATCTTTCAGTTACTCTCATCGCAATTAAATAATGGGTCATAAAAGATGAATTATATGGAATTTTGAGGAATTCAAATATCCCAATTTTAATAATTTTTAATTTTATTATGTACCAATTAATTTGAGTTTTTCTTGATCCAAAACAAAATAAAGAGGTTATTTCTATATTTGTTTAAAATTTTGTTTTAATAATATCGTTCCATTCCCTTTAAAAATAGTATCAGGTATTTTTTTCAGTATATCTTCTAATTTAAATTATTTTTATTATAAATTAATCACCAAAATATAGTAATTTTTTTTCCACGTTCCAAAGCAAGAGTAAAGTGTCATTCGAAGTGCACTTTTAAGTATTGTTGGTTTATTTCCTGAAACATATTTTCTCATATATCTAACGGCTGATAGCAAGCAATTTGAGGAGCACTCATCATCAGTTTTGGGCCATGGAAGAGTTGCTCATGCAATTATAGCCCAGATCAAAGCCCTTATATGTTGGACAAACTATTAGTGGGCTTATGGGCTACTTTTGGATACTGGGCAATGGCATCATAGCCCAATCACTAATTTGCTCTTAACTTTTTGGGTTCTTTAAACAGCACCCGGTCGTGTGATGAACTTTTATGATTTACATATTTTAGTTGCATAAAAATATATATTAAATTAACAATTATTGGTCATATAAAATTTAAATTTACAATAATAATAAATAATAATTCAATTATCATTTAAATGAAGAAATTATGGAAAAATAAAGAGTCATAACGGCATTCAATAAAATAAAATAAAAAAAGGATTGCTATTATAAGAACATGATTCTGTAATTTTACTTCTTTTTTTACAAAGTACAATAATTACATCTAATCAACTACCCCAAAGTTCAATTCTCTACACAACACCAACTTCCAAATTCAAAGATAACAGCTTTTTCCACCCCCGCCACTTAATTATTGTCTCATAGTTGAGATTGTTTTTTAAAATATTTTTTATCTAGAAATATATTAGAATAATACTTTTATTTGTTTTTTTAAAAAAAAATATTTTTAACATTAACAAAAAATAAAAAATATCTTTTTTTAAAAATTCTTTTGAAATATAATATCAAATTCAACCAAACAATCTTGTCCTCTATTTAGAGCTTGTTTGGCACTGCAGTCAAACTGGAGTTTGGTCAAAAAAATTATTTTTTTATTTTAAATGAAAAGTTTTTGGTGTATTTAGATCATTTTGATGTGCTGATGTCAAAAATAATTTTTAAAAAATAAAAAATATTATTTTAATATATATATCTAAACGAAAAGTAATTTCAAGCACGATCATATTTTTCAAACACCCTCTTATTCTTCAATCGCAATCCACGCTTTCCATGAACACGCCCATCTGGCTTCACATGAATGGATGTTTTGGAAGCATTTAAAAAGTAATTTTCAAAAAAAAATTATTTTTAGTTAAAAATATTTTATTATTTTTATATATTTTAATATTTAATTGGTTTAAAATGGAGAATGTTTATTAAATTTAGGTCTAGAGTTTCATGAGTTGCAAGTTTAGAAAATTAATCTAGGTTTGGGAATTTTGTCTGGGTTTACTTGGGTTTTTTTCTTGTTTTTTAAATTCATGTTTTTTTCACTTTTATATCTCATCATTTGTTTGATATGACAAATCAAACAAATTATATTATATCTTATATGAGTACTAATTATTAAAAAAAAAAAAACAAGGCACCAAAAACACAATTCCTATCCAGAAACGTTGGCCAAGCTTGCCTAATAATTTCATTATTGAGTAGACTATTTTGATGGTCACAAAAAAATAAAATTAATTAAGGGTTTTTTCTTATAAGCAACTATGCCATGTGGTACACCTGGACGCTTGAGTGTTTTTGAATATTCAAATGGTGATTGACAGATCATTGTGATAGATAATTCTTTTATTATAAAGTTTACCTACAAACCTAATTTTAATCATGAATTCAAAAATAGTTGCATTATGGATGATATTTTTATCTAATATTAAGATGGATATATATTAAATTTATACAGGTAACCCGAGTTAACCTGTAAAATCAATAAGGATAATCTTGCAAAAAATAAATTGAAAAGCTTAATACCCAATTAATTCAACATTAAAGAATAAAATTGATAAAAAAAAACAAAGAGTGAGTTTTTTTTTTTAAAGAATTGACTTGGCCAAGAAGATGAGTCGTGACACGGGTTGACCGGAGTTAACCCAAGAAGTTTTTAAAAAAAATGTTAGAGTTTTAATATCCTATATGAAAAGGTTAAGAGATAATCTATGTGGATGTACTTGTTGTGAATAATAAAGTTTTAAAAATTATTTCAAAATATTTTTTTTATCACATGTTGAAAATATATTATCTTCTTTTTTAAAATTAAAACATTTAAACAAAATAAGTTTCAGTTTATTATCTCACTTTCTTATATATATATATATATATATATATATATATATATATATATGAGTTAATAACCAATAATTAAAAGGTGGTAGACTCACACATATAAAGTTGGGCTAAGAAAAGGAAAACCTTTGATGGATCCCGTGCGCGCGAGACAACACTTATGATACTAGTGATATCATAATTAAAAATTCAGTATAAAAAAATATGCTATTTTTCAAAAAACAAATAAATTTCTCAAATACATCCTTTATAAATATTGCTGAAAACACGTTTGCCGGCTAATATTTTAAAGATTTTAGATTAAATATAGGATATTTAATATGTCACAAATCACATTTTAAATTAGAACACTCTTCCTGGTTATAAGAAAGAATTTTCTTGGTGTACCAATTAATTCAATTATAGTTATTAAACTAGTATGATGTACCAACTCAAAGTCCAGCTCTTAACTCAAGGCAAGTTAGAAAAAAAGAAGTCAAAGTAGAGCTAGCCTTGTCAATCCAACTATCAAAACCTAATTTCATGTTGTTTTTATTTAAAAAATCAAAAATAATATTGTTTTATTTTTATTAAAAAAAATATTATTTTAATTAACCGGAATTAACCCGCGCAGCCAATAACCCGAGCATTGTGCCATGCGAGATTTAATTACTTGGGTTTCTACAACTACATTTAATTTTACTTAATTAACAACTATACGAATTCATAATTTTCTAAACTATAGGATCGAATATTTGAAATCATATTCAGGGCCTGTTTGGAAGTGCGGTTGCAGTAGCTTTTTAAAGTGCTTTTCGTGTTGAAACACATTAAAATGATATTTTTTTTTTATTTTTTAAAAATTATTTTTGACATCAGCACACTAAAATGATCTAAAAACACCAAAACATATTCATTTAAAATGAAAATAAAAAAAGAAATTTTCAAATTTTGATCTCATCTATAATAATAAAAAAGGAGGCTTAAATTGAAAGTCAACTTTAGAGACAGTGGTCTCATTTAATTCCCATAATTGATCGTAGACACATATGCCAAAAACAAATATAGCATATCTTCCATTCCAATGATGAATTAATTGAAGTCTCCATTATTGCAGCATAAAAAAAGTGATCATTGCATGCCATCGATGAGCTGACTTGAGCTTCTTTTTTTCACCCAACTTAATAAAACTGCAGCTCTCATTGAAAAACCATCATAGTTAAGCTTCTTGATGATTACTCATCTTAATTTAGCCTCCATAAACACATGCATGACGCATATATACATACATACATATATATATATATATATATATATATAAGAAAAGATGTTGAATGAATAATTGAAGATGGAATCGGTCATATTTGGTTAATATAATTATTAGGTTCAATGCACCTTCTTGACAAGAAGCTTCCTAGTTTTTGAAACACAACATGACAATTTTTTTTTATTTTTAGGATTAATATATTTATTATCATACAATTTGATATAAAAATAGTATGGAATCACCTAATCTTGAATTATCTAATAGGTGGTCAAGTAATAAAAAAAAATTGGGAATAAGGATTTGCATTCTCAATAGTCTTAGATTTGAGTCTTATGGTTGCTAATATAATGGTTACTAGAGACTTACATGATCGTTAATTTTAGGATCTATGTGATGGATTAAAATGCATATAAACTAACCCGAACACCCACCCACCCACACACACACATATATATATTCTTGAATTGATATATTGATAATCAAAACAAGTTTAATGTCATCTATTTTAATGACTCGAATAATCACAAAAGAGAGGTCAACCACCAATTAATCTCATGTTAAACCTAAGGGACAGAGACCGCTAGACTAGGATTAAGATAGGTTGTTTGAGACTGTAGTTTTAGTTGATTTTAAAAGTGTTTTTTTGTTCAAAAAAAATATATATTATTTTTTTGTTCAAAAATATATCATAATAATTATTTTTGACATCAGTACATTAAAATAATATAAAAACATCAATAAAAATAATTTAAAATAAAAAATTCAAATTGTTTCAACATCCCAATGTCTGCTTCTCCTGATTGGTTCAGCTTTTATTTAACTCGTCACTGTAAGAATTTCCCTCCCAGTCACATGAAAACCTAGCTAGGTTTTCAAAACTTGCAAGAATTTTCAGCGAAAAGTGAGAATTTTCAGCCATAAATGCAGCAAGACTTAACAGTAGAGCTGTGTTGTTGTCATGTCCTTGTAACCCCTGCAGCGGGAAGAAGAGTCAACAGCATTGCAATGACCAAAACTAGAAAATTACAAGACATTTTTTTTTGTCTGAAACTTCGTTGTCAGATTGCATGTCTTGGTAGGTGGTACACACTTGCATGAGTTGTTTTGATGTTGAAAATAATAGGAGTAATAATTGAACGGCAACCACCACCACCACTCCTCTTATTATAAGAAAAATATATTTAAAAAATCGATATTTTAAATTATTTTGATATATTAATATCAAAAATAAATTTTTAAAAAATAAAAACAATATTATTTTGATGAATTTCTGAATGAAAAATATGTTAAAAACTAACCAGGAACTAAGTGATTGTTTGAAAGTGTGGTTATGATTATTTTTAAAAATGTTTTTTATTTAAAAATGCATCAAAATAATATTTTTATACCCGCATATAAAAATAATATAAAAATACTATTTTTTCTAATCTAGTAAAAAAAATATTTTTTAAAAAAAAAAATTTAAAATCGAGTCACAAGCACTTGTAAAAGGGTGGGATCTGGAATGGCCGGCCTGGTTTTGTAGGTCTCCTACGCCTTTGGACTGGCCTTGTCCCTTCCATATCCACTCCTCTCACTCTACTCTACCTCTACAAAATAAGAGCAATCACATGGTGAAATTGTTGGAAATCTTTGTGTGTGCTCATATATTTCTTTTACCAGATACATGACCGCACTACGTTGCGGGTGTAGTGCGGATGGAAAAAATAATTTTTATAATTGTTAAGATTAAAATATAATATTTTAATATGTAAAATTTGATACAATTAAAAAAATCAACATCCTCTATCATAATAATAGTAATATCGAAGTCTTAACTTTTTAAATTATCATCATTATCATTGTCAAAATAATAAATATTATTGAACAAATCTGAAAGGGAAATGAAAAAATATTAATAAAAAATACATAAGAACAAAAACTAAAATTATTATTATTATTGTTAATATTAATATTATTATTGCTTTAATAACGGTAAGGAAGCAAAATTAAATCAAAGGCTTAAAAAAGCCTAAAAACATTAACAAAAGAGCAAATGTAAGAATACAATAAATGAAAAATAAATAAAAATTATTGATTGGGGAAAAAATTACTTTAACTGAAAAAAATATTACACTATGTTGCGGGCTGAGTAAAAAAAATTTATAATTGTTGGAATGAAGGAAATTAATAGGATATGCTAGTCCACAATTAAAATATAATATTTAAATATTTAAATTTATTATTATTATTATTATGTTAATAATGAAAAAATAAAATAAATAAAAGATTAAAAATAAATTCATTATATCTTCCCCACCTTCTCTCTCCACTTTCTGATCCTCACCTTCTCCTTTCATCTCCACTTTGAAAACGACATCTTCTTTAATACCCATATTTTCTCGACTTAATTGGTATGTTTTCTTACTCTCTTTGTTTCTCTTTTTATTCAAAATTTGCTTTTTTTTCTTATTAAAGGTGAAAAGATTGAAACTTTTTGAGATTTTTTTTTATACAGATTGTTTGATTTGGGCTCTATATTTTATGCTATTTGGGAGCTTGATTTTTTATATATATATGGGTTTTGATTTTAATTTATATATATATATGGGTTTTGATTTTTTTTTAAAAAAAAATCTATCTTGGGATTTTTTTTGGGAGTATTTGTTTGTTTAGGTTGGTAGATCTTAGATTGAACGTTGTGTATTTTGTTTGAGATATTGTAATTTTTTATTTTAGTCATGTCTTATGTAGATCAAAACACTTTTTCCAGTTTCCATTTTGCATGTTTGTTCTTTTTTTACATTTTAATTTATTCATTTGGGTAATTTGGGAGAAAGTATTTGACTTTGATGGCGAAATTATTTGACTTTGATGGCATAAAACTTGCTTGTACAGAAAACATGATTTACTGGAGGAAGAAAAAAGAACAGACAGACAAACTCGCGCGAATCACGAATCACAAATGGCCACTCCACAGTGCGTGCAACTGAGTGTGGAGCTACAATAAAAGAAGTTACAGTGAAACACTAAGCTCTTTTAGTATATTGTATAATAAGCATGTTGTCGGTTGTTATAAGCTTTGGCATATCTAAATATAATCGAAAATATTTTTCCTTCAAGACTTCAATATATCAAAAATGATATAAAAAAACCAAAAAATTTAATTTTAAATAAAAAAATTATTATAAAAAAACATTTTTAAAACAACGATGTCAAACAAACACTTGCTTCATTCTAAACATTGCTCACAAGCGCAAGAAATTAACCTTTTGTTTTTCTGTGAAATATAAATTGATACATGACTTTGTAAACATTTCTTACCTCTTTATCTTTGGTAGGAAGTATTATGAAACTAATTAGCATGGTGGATCTTCTGAGTTTCAAATGGTGGGGTAAGGGTTTCGAGTTAATAGCATAGTTATCAATACCGTTTCGGTTTTTCTATTGGAACGGAACGTTCCGGTTTCGGAGCGTTTCGGTGTGTCGTTTCGGAATTAGGCTGGAATTTCCGGAACGAGCCAGAATTAAAATCGAGACAAAAACGACGTCGTTTCATCTCGGTTTTTTCAACGGAACAGAACGGAATTGACAACTATGATTAATAGTATGGTTGATTTTTTTTTCAAAATATTTTTTTGTTTAGAAATAAATCAAAATAATATTTTTATTTACTATTACAAATAAATTTTGATATTAGCACATCAAAATAATCTAAAAATACTAAGAAATTAATTAAAACAAAAAATAAATATATTAAAAAAACATTTTTAAAATATAATGTCAAATCGTGTGATAACAAAGTGAAAAATGATCTGATAATTTTTATTTGACATGGGGTGTATGTATAAGGTGGGCAACTATGATTAATAGTATGGTTGAATTTTTTTTCAAATTTTTTTTTGTTTATAAATAAATCAAAATAATATTTTTATTTATTTTTTACAAATAAATTTTGATAATAGCACATCAAAATGATCTAAAAATACTAAAAAATTAATTAAAACAAAAATAAATATATTATAAAAAAACACTTTTAAAATATAATGTCAAACCATGTGATACCAAAGTGAAAATTGATCTGATAATTTTTATTTAACATGGGGTGTATAAGGTGGGCGTGATGATTCATCTTGAAGCACAATGTTATTGGGAACGAATTAATTTTCTAAAATATTTATTATATTATTTTAATTAGGTGAGAAATTGGTTCTAGCTAGTATATACTTAGTTATAATAATAGTATGATTAATCATATTTTATGTCTTTCATTAATCCTATGATATTCTAGTATTAAATTATACTAAAAAAATCAGATTGTGCTCAAAACAAAAAGAATTTTGATGAAACGCCCATATGAATGACTATTTCATTTATTTATTTTAAATTGTATAAAGATTATTTTAAGCATTGATTTTTTTTATTTGATAGAAAAAGTTATTTCCAATTAATTTGAATATTAATCTATTTAAAAGTTTGGGTATGTTTGACATTTCATTTCAAAAACTCTTTTGAAAAAAATTTAAAATATTATTTTTTTATTTTTACTTTAAATTTAAAACAATTATGTCTCTAGATCATTTTCATGTACTAATATCAAAATAATATTTGTAAAATAAAAAATATCATTTTGATGCATTTCTAAACTAAAAATACTTTAAAAAAATGTCAATCACACTTTCAAATAGACACTTTATGTATCATCGCGGTCATGTTTTTTTTTTTAAATATAAATATTTTTAAAATTTAGAAAGCCATATAACAACTTCTCAATTTAAAATTTGTTTGGTATTGTAACAGTATTTTTTAAAATATTTTTTATTTAAAAATATATTAAAATAACACACTCACACACATATATGTTATTTTTTATTTTTAAAATAGCATATCAAAATAGATTAAAACATTTCAAAAAATAATAATTTTAAGAAAACAAAATATTTTTTTAATTTTTTCTTAAAATATAAAAACAATTGCACTCCACTCGGTAATAATTACAGGTATTTTCTTCATGAATTGCTTAAAATTAAATTTCTCTAAAAAAATAGGGAAAAAAGGAGGGGATCGATTTTCAGCCAGTAGAAATAGATATTCAGCCAAGGTTGTCAAAATCGATAGTTGCCTCGTAAAATCGTCCGATTTTACGAGTCAACTCATTAAATCTTGTCAACTCATATAAAAAATGAATTTTGGTCAAACTCGATTAAAACCAGTTAAAATCGTAATCGTAAAATCAGACCGGTCCGATTTTACAATCCTTATATATTAAGATTGGCGCTTCAAAATCTTCAATTTTCAAGTTGTCGCTTCAGATTAATATTTACACTAAAATTCAAAGTTGGACAATTCTATTTGTCCGATGTGGGACAAATGCATTGTCCCACAACCATAAGTTCACAACCCACATATTTAAAGTGACGTTTAAAGTGGAGAATGATACTTGTCGCATTGTCCCACGTCGGACAAACTGCGGTGGACAAATTGTGTCTGTGTGTATTAAAAAATTATAAAATATATATTATAAAAAATAATATATATATTAAAAAAATTATAAAAAATATATATTATAAAAAAATTGTTGTATTGATTTTATAAAAAAATAAAAATTATATATATATCATGGAATCACTCTTGAAAAATCAATAATATTAACTTTAAAATTGATACTTATTTTTTTTTATTTTTTACTTTAAATTAAATTTTTTTGATGTTTTTAAATCATTTCATGTCTTGATGTCAAAATAATTTGTTGGGGAGTTGGAGCTAGTACTAGTAATATTGGTGTTTGTATCAGTATTAGTACTGATAATCCTTTCAGTAATAATACTTTTGATGAATGTATTAAAAATAACAAGAAAAATGACGGTCATGAGACTAATTTTAATTTATATAGCACATCAAAAAAATATTTATTTTAATTTTGTTAGTTTTTACCTAATGAAATTTTATGGACATAATTGTTTTGTAATGTATTTTTAAGTTATTTTGAATTATATATGAACCTTAACTAATGAAGTTTTATGACCATAATTATGTTGTATTGTATTCGAAAATATTTTACTTATGATTTTTCTACCTATATGATTTTAGCTGTTATTTTATGATTTTTGTACGGAAAAATTCAGGTACGATTTTACAATCCGATCTTATGATCCAAGTTTTCGAATCCCCTTCCGTGTCGTGTCAAAATCATGATTTTGACAACCATGCATTCAGCACCATGATGTGGCAACCACATTAGACTTGAGACACTCCCTCCTATTTGCCTTCACCACACATAAATAAAGAGACCTTTACACCCCCAAAAATAAAATAAATGAATGAATGAAGTTAATATTTTTTTTGTATATCAAGTTGTTTTATAAGATATTTCTTATATATATATATATTTGAACATCAACGCAAATGTTTTTTAAAAGCACAACCACACCACACTACCAAACATATTCTAAATTATATTTTGAGATTGAATTTATAAGTTGTTGGCAAGTTATTAAAAATATATATTAATAGTATAGATCATAATTATTAAATTTAAAATAATCTTGTATAATGATGTAGTAACTTGTTGACTTGAAATCTAGTTATGAAGTCAATTCATGACTTACCATTATAACCATAATAAAAATCATGTTGTGTTTAAGAAATTGGAATGAAATTCTTTTGGTTCTATTTTCTAGAACCTCTAAAATAATGTTGTTTTAAAATTGATTGGGATTAAGTGATTGTTTGAGAGTGCGATTGATGTTGTTTTTCAAAGTGTTTTTTTGTTCAGAAATATATCAAAATAATAATTTTTTATTTTTGAAAAATTATACCAACACATGAAAATGATCTAAAATCACTAAAAAATAATTTAAAATAAAAATATTTTTTTTAAAAAAACATTTTTGAAACGCGATGTCAAATAATGACAATAAATCATATAATCCAACTTTCAAACGAGATTGAATTCTGAATTATGTAGAGTCTAACAACCATATGGTTTAGATAATTCATCTATTTGAGACTTTGTAAATGAATTTATATATATAAATTCAGACAAAAACTACAACACATTTTAACCATTTGACTCTTTTGAAAAGTATTTAAAAAATAATTAATTTACTTTTAATTTATTATTTTCATTTTTAAATCATTTTCATATATTATATTATAAAAAAATTAAAAAAATATATAAAAAAATATTATCTTAATACATTTATAAATAAAAAACAATTTCAAAAAAACTCACCCTCACTCACACTACCAGTTGCATACAAAACACAATGTACAAATCGCTGTACTAAAAACACTTCTCTCTCTCTCTCTGGTAAAAACAATAACTTGCAAGCACCTCTCTCTCTCTCTCTCTCTCTCTGTACTACTTTCTCTGACCTGAAGCTCGGGGCTCCGAAGCCCCGATAGGAACCCAGAAATCTGATCTTGGGCACCATTTCACCATTTTTGTCACCTTTTTTTTGGAAAATATTTAAAGGGTATACAAGAATGTACTCTGCAATACACTCACTGCCTTTGGATGGACATGGGGACTTTCAAGCTTCATTAGATGGAATTAATCTGTCCGGGGATGCGTGCTTGGTTCTCACTACGGATCCAAAGCCAAGGCTCCGTTGGACTGCTGACTTACATGAGAGATTTATTGATGCTGTCACTCAACTCGGTGGACCTGATAGTAACTACCACTACTTCATTTTTTTTAACCTTTGTGTTTGTTTCTTTGTTTCAATTAATGAGCTGTTTTAGCTTTTGTGTATGTGTCTTTTCTTTTTTCTTGAATGTGGTTTTATTGCCTTAAAGTTTCTATTTTATTCGCTGTAAAGACGATTATTTTGTGATGCTTTATGTGAAGAATGTTTTTTTTCACGATGGGATGTGCTTGAAATGTGTTTTTGGGTTTATTTAGTTAGTGGAAAGGGTCTTTTCTTTTCTGTTTCTTTGAAAGAAATGTGTTTTTTGATTCTCAGTCCGATTAATTTCACTGCTTGAAATATTCACTGGGTTTTGTAGTTAAAAAATGTTTATATATATATATATATATATATATATATATATATATATATATAGAGTATGGGATATGTTTTCAGATGTGATTATAGTAATTGATGTGGTGGTTCTGGATGTGATTAACCACTATTGTTGATGATGTATCGAGTGATTAAAAGAGGCCCCTTTTTTCCTATTATTTGCTGGAGGATTTATTCCGGCTATTTGTTTTTACCAAATAGCCTCATGTGTTTATTTGGCCGAAATGGCAATTATTATTGCTGTCTTTGTTAGGTCAAGTGTTTTTAATGAGTATGTTGCTTAGAAAATTTGAGATGCCTGCCAGTTAAATTTCTCAAGAATGGTTTAATTTAGAACGATTATGATAATGTTAGCGTGAGAAGACTTCTCTTTCGTTGTTCAGTTGTTTTTGATTGACTAGCTATCTAAGCTGCCTTGATCTTATGCTTTTATTCTCTTAACGTTTCTGTTAATTTTCTGGTTATTGTGCACTAGATGTTCCTCATGTATTTCACCATCTTGAAAATACAACCAAAAGGACAAATTGGATGAACTATAGTAGCTTGTCCTTGTCTAGGAAAGAATATTCTATTATTTGAGAGTATAATTTGTAAACATTTGTGTTTCTGTTTTTGAATGGAGATTTTACTAAGAAATACCAAACTTTTGCTATCTATAATACCAGTCGAAGCAGCACCATGCAAGCTCTCTATGCTTCTTTTTTCTAAAAAGTTTATTTTATTTCTTTCTGAATGAAAATGTTGAGGTTACTTGCCATGGAGGATTGGATTTGAGTACTTCTAGTAGGGCCCCACTACTGGTATCAGACCTATGGAATTTCATCGATCTCCTTACCAGGCTGGAATCACCATACTGCCAGTAAAACAAAACTATCTTGACTGAGCTCTATAATGGTTTTTCCATTTTTCTCCAACCTGCCACCGTTGCAGCTGCTACCTCTAGTATGCGAAGTATGGAATCTGACGAAGCTAGAAAGCACCAGGAGTTGTTAAATAAACCATTTTCAGAAGGCATGATAAGACCAGTGCTGAAATATTTGATTGGTCTTGGGAGTATTGTGACCTTCAAAATTCCCCCATTGTGTTTATGGGGAAGTTCTTAGAATTGCAAATCAGAGTTGGTTGTCCCCAAAGCAACTCCAATCTACACTTTTGGATATTAGGCCCATGCTGTTGCAACTTATAATTGTAAAAGCTTGCAAGAAATTTTCCTTACAAGAGGCAGCTACCATTTCAATACAATACATAATAGGCCTATGTAGAGTTCCTCACCAAAGGAACCACCTCATGTATTGCCATTCTGAGTCATGCATGCTTGCATTGTAGTGTGTTGTCAATTGATAGACAGGAATCTATAAATGACCTATGTATTAGCAACTACGCATTTTTAATAGGATATTGATAACTAAAAGTTGGTATAAGTTACCGGGATCATTCATGCTTGAGATATTGTCCCTTATCATGGTTTCAAAGCATGTTTATTGTTAAAAATATTGTTGTTATGTTCTAGTGACACTAGGAACTTAATAGGAACTTCATTTTGCTCCTCAACTATTCTTTGGCTCCTAACTGATTTGTACATGAACAAAGTGTAGCACATTGACATCTGAATTTGGAAGAAACATTTATAGGGCAATCTCTATTTGTCAGATGACATTACAGACTACTTACTATACTTGATTTTGTTGGCACACAATTATGCTGATTTGCTAATTGAAGTTTTTGTTTTGTTTTCTCAATATGAATTGCAGAAGCAACACCCAAGACAATTATGAGAACAATGGGGGTAAAAGGACTCACCCTTTATCACTTGAAATCTCACCTACAGGTCTGCTGATACTGTTGTCTCTCTTTATTCTTTTTGATATTCTAGGTATTAGCTTCCTATGATTTCATGCTCATTCCTCTAGTTGACATATCTACTTGCAGAAATACCGGTTGGGAAAGCAGTCCTGCAAGGAATCAACTGATAACTCCAAGGATGGTATCGACCTCATTTCCTTAGAACCTTTTTACTAGCTGTTTTCTTTTATCTTTTCTATTGAGTGCTTCCCAGGGGCATAAGACTATTCTTTAATTGATTTTCTTCTCCCCTGCATGTGAACACCTCTACTGGTGTTCCTGCCAGTTGCATGTATTTTGTTATTCTGTGTTTACCATATTGGCAAATATCTGTACATTAATTTTCTATGTAGCATCAATTTTAAATGCACATGCACAACTTTTCTTTTACCAAAATCTTCTTACCTTGGGTACCATAGCTGAACTGCTTCCGGTGATAAATTGCTGTGGTTGAAAACTTACTGGTTCAAGGAATGATGTGTAGTTGGGATTGCAGCATCAGTTGCAGAAAGTCAGGATACAGGTTCGTCAACTTCTGCATCATCAAGAATGATTGCGCAGGATCTGAATGAGTATGCTCTCTACCCTTAATATGTCAAACTTGTTCCAACTCTCCTTGTGTTCCAATGTTTACTGCCTTTCAAACAGTGGTCACCAGGTTACTGAGGCCTTGAGAGTGCAGATGGAAGTCCAACGAAGATTGCATGAGCAGCTGGAGGTTAGTATTCATTCATGTGTCTGATGTGGCTTTTGGACTTTTGGGATAGCATAGAGGTTGGAACTGGAAAATCAAGCTGCTATGAGTTACCCTCTTGTTGTTAATTATGGATTAGACATGTTAAAGCCTCAACGGTCCAACCTTTTCACTATCTAATAACCTCCAAGAAAAAAATAATTAAAAAGTATAGAAATGTCACCTTATTTGAGGGAGAAAATATTAGGTGAGACTGGCTAACCATGTGCCCTCGAAGATAAATATTTGGACCCACCACTTTGTGAGCATGCGCTTATGGTGAGCCAGGCTCGGGCAACAATTCCTCCATATTCAAGGGGTTACTGGAAAAAAAAAACGCTTTTACTGGTGGCTTATTACAAGCTAAAGTAATTGTAACTACATCCTCATGAGTCACTGGTGGCTTATTACAAGCTAAAGTAATTGTAACTACACCCTCATGAGTCGGACTACTTTATAAGGGTTTTACCATATGCAGGTGCAACGTCATCTCCAACTTCGCATTGAAGCTCAGGGGAAATACTTACAGTCAATACTTGAGAAAGCTCGTAAAGCTCTGGATGATCAGGCTGTTGCAACTGCAGGACTTGAGGCTGCTAGAGAAGAGCTTTCTGAATTAGCAATCAAGGTTTCCAATGAATGCGCTGGGATTGCCCCGCTTGATACCATGAAAATGTCTTCCTTATCTGAACTTGCTGCTGCTTTAGAGAACAGAAATGCTTCCAATGGGCATGCTCGCATTGGTGATTGCTCTGTTGAAAGCTGCTTGACTTCAACTAGTAGCCCAGTTTCTCCCATGGGAGCGGGCTCACAGGTTGCTTCCACGAAGAAAAGATCAAGGCCTGTGTTTGGTAATGGAGATTCATTGCCTTTCCAAGGCAACATTCGGCAAGAAGTAGAATGGACAATGAGAAATATTGGATGAATAGCAAGGCATTTCCATCCTAGAAACAGAAATTTCTTAGTTTCTTTTTTCAGCTGATCTAAATGTCAAATCTTGATCAACTATATCATCAGTGGCTGTATATTCTCAGATCTTTGAGTTAGGGACTATCATTTTCTTATAACTTGGAACTCTCTCCCCTTCTGCAAAAAGAGTGGCATGCTATTCATTTATCCAGCTTGTTCTTAAAGATGGCATTGGAAAGTTGGCAATGTATATATAGAGTTGAATTGAGGTTTAATTATTTCAGTTGTCTTCCACTTCTAACATGGACCATTGCAAACTGTGCGTTGATGAACTAGGTTGTGAAAGGCTGCAAATTTGCCTGTCCAAATTCTTGAAGATGTATCTGTTTTGCATCAATACTCCACACTTAACATCTTACAATGGTTGATGAATGCTAAAAGAGCAGAAAAGGAACTTGTCTTCTCTGCTTGACGAAGAATTCACAAAATGAGGGGTGCTTCCTCCCCTCCCTCCCTCTCTTAATGGAAAATATTTAATTCCAACTTTCTTGTGCTTGTGAATTAAATGAGATTTTTTTTTTTTTAGCTCAGGAACAAATATATGTCCACAAACATGTAGAAAAAGCTATCTGTTTCTTCATTTTTTGTTTCCCGAAAAGATGAAGGAAAATGCAACCTCGGCCTGGATCCCAGTCCTCGTGACTTAGTGACTTGTTTCCATGGGAACCAGAGAGGAAAGCGTCAGTACTTGGAACATTGGTATGACCAGACTAAACTCCAAGAAAAAGCTTTAATCTTTCTTACCTTATAGTATTTGAATATTCAAATGGGAGAGAAAAGTTTAGTATTTTTTGGTTATGCATTTGTTGTGGAAGCCATGATGGCATGTCCACAATAAAGAACCTCATTTTGCTTATTCAACTTTTTTCTGTGCCCTCTTTTGCTCTCAAGACAATCAAATGCTCCCTTTGAACTGTATCTCAACAACTCCATTACTCTCTCTTGGGGCACTTTTCTCTCACTTGCAGCCATGAAAGATCCACCGAGTAAATCTTATCTTCTTAGTTTAGGTTCTGTAGATATCCAACAAAAGAGAAGTGGGAAATTAATGCAAGAAAGCTTCTGCCTGTGGATTAGCCGTGAAAGCTTCAATTTTGCCTATTTAACTCATTTCACTCACTGAGTTAACCCATACAGGTCAGTTTTACTGTCAGCAGATTTATCAGCTTTCCTGATCCTTGCATGCTATTGCTTTCATGTTCTCTGATTTTCTCCCTTCTCTTGCACTGATACTCTGTAATTGCTCCTTTTCTCTATCTGTCTATTTCAGTTCTCTTCTTTTTCTTTCTTGAAATATGATGCCTGTTGAGGGAGGTGCCATAACTTTCATGGTATTTGACCAGTGTTCCAGAATTTATTTCATTGTAGAGGGTTACATTATCCATTTATGTTACAGTAGAGCAAAGCTTTGACAAACTGAGAAAGCAGACAATAGAATTCCATATATTAGAGAATAATATAAATCTTCACTTGACAATCAAATCATTGAAAGAGAGTTCTTAAAATTTGATTGCCTGTTGCGGTGCCATAACTTTCATGTTATTTGACCAGTGCTCCAGAATGTGTTATTCAAAGCTGTCGCTCCTCTGCCATGCTCAATTGTGCATGTATTTTACAGTTTTATATTTGTGGTGACAGTTAACGTTTCACATGTTCTATGAATCACCTTAGAGGCCTTGGGGATAACTTTTCGTCATCTCTGCTATAGAATAATATAAATTATATTTTGGAATTTTACCTAATAACTTAAATTTTTAGATGAGAGGTTCCTTAACATGGTATCAGAGCCCTTTGGCTAACACAAATTCTTTTGAAATCATATTGTTATATGGTATCAGAACTTTATTGGCCCACCAGTCACGGGTTCAAATCTCATCACTCCTATTTTATTTGATAAAAATCAAGCACAAGGTAGTGTAAGTCTGTGCAAGTTTCAGACCCAAATAACTTTCACTTGAGATGTGTTAGAGAATAATATAAATTATATTTTAAGATTTTACCTAATAGTTTAAGCTTTTAGGTGAGATGATTCCTTCACACTCTACTGTCTGAGATTGTATTGCAGGTATTGTGTAACTGCAGCATTACTAGATTCTAATGAAAACAAAATCATGGTAGCCCATTGAAAAGCAAAGCATATACATTGATGATATACTGAAGTTACAAAAGGGAAAGAACTATCAATCTCTGCAGAAATCTAGTTTTCACTGATACTCTAGACTCACTGAATCCCCAGAGCTTGGATTCTTCTAATCAATGACAAGGAACTAGCATTCTTCTGTCTCCATTCTTCTCTACTTTCCTTCTTTTTCCCTCCTTCCATGAGCCATCGATCATTCCCATCAAGTATCCTTGTAATCTGCCTCATGCTTGGCCTTAATTCTGGGTTGGACCTGGTGCATGCAATCCCCAATTTCACGATTCTGATCAATTCTTCATGATCATATTCATGGTTCAGCTTTATATCAGCCAGATCCTCCATTGGTCTCTTCTGTGCCTCAAATTCATGAACTCTATGAACCAGTAGAACCTCTGGTCTCCGAAAATCAACTGCCATCTGTCCACTGACCACCTCCAGAACCACCACACCGTAGCTATACACATCAGCCATTGGGGTTGCCTCACCAGATTCCATGTACTCGGGAGACATGTAGCCGAAGATTCCACGGACTGATTTATTCTCTCTAGCAGCTTCTTTATGGGCATGATCATTTCTTGCCAGGAATTCGGCAAGTGCAAAGTTACCAAGTCTCGGATTCATGTCAGGATCAAGAATGATAGAAGAGGTAGTGATATTCCTGTGGATAACTTGTTCATCCCACTCCTCATGAAGATAAAGAACTGCAGCAGCAAGAGACTTGATAATGTTATATCTGTGCCGCCATTGTAGAATAGAATGCCCAATTCTATTGTCATGATGGAAAAGAAGGTGACTCATATGGCGACTTGCTGAATAATCATAGACGACAAGCATCTCCCCATGTTCTGTGCACCATCCACAGAGTTGTATAAGGTTGCGGTGGCGGAGCCGGCCTAAGTTCAGGAGTTCAGTTGAAAATCGCACGCGTATTGCAGGGCACTGGGTCATGCCAAGTCTCTTCACCAAGACTTGATGGCCATCTTCAAGGGTGCCACAGTAAGCAGTTCCGAAGTCCACCTCTGCTACCATTTGCGAGCCCGAGAAATTATTTGTAGCGGAAATGATTTCCTTGTAGGATATTTCCCTGGGAGTTTCCACCATAAAGAAAGCATTTTTCCGGTGACCTCTGTTGTTCGAGTTAGAAGAGCTCAGTTTATAAGTACTCTCAAATTCTGCAGTTGCATATATAGTTTCTTCCGTAGCTGTGACATACGCTGATGAAGTGAACGAGATTGTCATGTCAGAACTTGGAACGGAGGTGGTCGTGGTGGTGGTGGTGGTTTTACTTATGCTAGTGTTGCTTGCGGAGGAGGATATAGCTATATATATAGGATGAGACCGGAATGATGGAAGAGGCGGCAATTTGCCCAAAATGTTGCCAGAAAGTGCTTCCACAACCCATTTCATGTTCGGCCGGAGTTGTGGGTTGTGGAGTGTACAGAGAAGCCCCAGATGAATCAGGCGTTCCATATCAGAAATCCCAAAGGACCCTTCTGGAAGCCTATTATCCGCAGCTTGTAGAAGCTTCCGTTCATCGGACAACCCCCTTGTCCAGTCAAGCAAAATGATCTGATCATCAGGATATGTCAGATCCACTGCCCGCCTCCTAGACACCACCTCTAGCACAACAATTCCAAAGCTGAAAACATCATATTTAGCAGTGGCGACACTTCGTTTCTGGAAGCTCTCAGGTGGTAGATAACCGATAGTGCCACCAATTCTGGTTGACTCGGCCAAGCGAAACTGGTGGTTTTTCATTGAAGGTGTCCGGATTTGATACTCAAGTTCATGTTCCAACCACCGAGCCAGGCCGAAGTCACCGAGTCGGGCATTATAATGCGAGTCAAGCATGACATTGCTCGTCTTCACATCCCGGTGAATGATCTGAGTCTCCAATTGTTCGTGGAGATAATGCAACGCCGCTGCCAAGCCGCTGACTATCTTCCTCCTTCGTTCCCAAGCTAGGGGTTCTGGTTTCAGGTTTTCAGGCCACCTTCTAAATATCACCCTGTCCAGGCTGCGGTTAGGCATGTAGTCATAAACCAAGAACAGCTGGTCTTCATGAGCGCACCACCCTCTTAGCCGGACAAGATTCCTGTGCCGCAGCTGAGCCACCGCAACCAATTCAGCTTCGAAAGTCTTCTCAAACTGCTCTCCTCTCTCAGCCAAGCATTTCACTGCAACAACAGTACCATCACTCGGTAAAACTGCTCTGTAAACCTTTCCAAAACCTCCACTTCCAAGAACCTCATTTTCACAGAACCCTTTAGACCCTATATAAAGCTCAGCATAGCTGAAAATCCTTGGATTATCACCACCAACCTTCTCAGATATCTGAATTCCTTCAAGGTCATGAAACAGGCCAGACTGCTGCTTGCCTCGTTTATCATCCTGAAAACAGCCAATCCACTTCGATTCATGCAACCGGCGTAATGAACCACCCAGGGCATCAAGTATTTGCCTCCCGCAGCCGCACTGGTGGCGCCTTTTGACGTTATCATGCACAGGTGGCTGGACTCGTGGCTTATCAAATGGCTTGATTTCGTCGAAATCAGCCGGTAAAATGATACAAAAGCAGTGGAGTTGCATGGTTTTTGGTGTCTGGAAATTGGCTAGATGGGCATTGAATGAAGATGGCAAAGTATATGAAATGAGTGAGACTTTGGTTTTGTGGATATGAGGTGATTACGTAATGCCTTTTTAGTGCTGTGTGCTTTAAATTCAACACGGTTAGGTTGCATTTCGGTTGTATCCTATGCTGTCCACCGGCCTGAAAAGATGGCAAGTAAATGAAATGAATGATGATAGCTATTCTTGTTGAGGTTATATTTTTAATTAATTTAATTTTTTAAATTTAAATTTATATTGATGATCATATGAAAATTGATATTTATTTTTATTTTTATTTATTCTTCAAGTCAAATAATTTTTTAAGCTAATAATATTTATTTATTTTAAATTTTTTGTTAAATTTTTTAGGTTTTTTTTATTCTCTAGGGTAATGTTGTTATCTCCATTATTTATACAATAATAATAATAATAATTTTAGTTTTTTCCTTTCTTTCTCTTTATTTAAGTTTTTGAGTTTTTTTTATTCGTGGTAATTTGATAATTTTTATTATTTTTGCAGTAACAACAACAACAATAATAATTTTAATTTAAAAGATATTAATAATAACAAACCGGCTTGTAAAGAACCTACCCTTATCATTCTGACAAAAAAAGAAGTCTCTAAAACATGTGATCTTGGCTGCTATAGCATATAGTTTCTGAATCATAAATAAAATTATTTAATGTTCAAAATGAGGACATGTTCATCAAAAATAAAAACCATTGAAGCATAGTTATAAAATCTAACCTACTGTTTTTTTTTATAAACAAAATAATAATAATTCAATCAAAACAACTTTGTGTTGAACAATATTTTTTTCAAAAACAAAAAGAGTCGATAGATGAAATTCAAGATTTTAACTGAGCCAATCAAGTTTTTTTCATTTTTCACGTTCAATAAGTCTAGATTTCAATCTAGTTATGATTATGTTCCGAAGAACAAATGTTCTTTACGTTTCAAAAATGTTTTTGAATTTTTTATCCTTAAATTCTTTTTGGACACACACACACATATATATATAGGGATAAAAAATTCAAAAATATTTTTGAAACGTCAAGACCACTTGTTCTTCACAACATAATATATATATATATATATATATATATCAAAAAAATATTTGTTTTTGTTTTTATTCAAAAATACCTCAAAAGAGAGTAAAAAATTATATACAAAATTAATAATTATATTGTTGGAGGTTTTTTTTAAAAGCAATTATTTAATTATATAACTTACTCTTATTAATTGTATAATTAAATTATATACAAAATAATTATATTATATTTAAAATAATATATATAAAATGGCTTTTACCATTGAAATAGACAGACAAAAAAAAGCTACATTTACATTATTTAAAAAATTATTTTAAAGATTTATCTCTCCAAAATAAGTTTTAGCATTAGACTTGCTCTGAGTTAATTTATTTATTTTTAACAGTAAGAGATGCCATTGACTCAAGATGATTTTATATGGATTTGATGTATTAAAAAATTAAAAATAATTAAGATTTATATTTATAAATGATTTAATAAAATCAGAATTTCTAATAAAATATCATAATCAAAACTCATGGTGTGATTAGAATGAAGTTACCATTAAGACGGGAATTATATATATACTAGTTATATTGCCCGTGCGTTGCTGTGGATATTCTTGTGTATATAATTTAACATAATTAAATCCACAACGATAAATTTATATGATATAACTAAATAAAAGTTATTTATTAGGAGATAAAATGTATAAATTTTTAAATAGAGTTTGTTGCGCAAGCACATATTACATCTTTTAGAATGTAGGTATTGCGTCATAAAATATCACAAAAAAGTACAAACAAACATTAAAAAAAAGATCAAAATATTTTTATAAGAAAAAAATAAAAAAAGTAATCACTAAAATCATCGTTATTATTGTGCAGATAGTAAAATTATAAAAATCATTTAATACAAATAGAAAATAAAAATAAAAATAAATAAGGAGAAAAGGAAGTAATATTAATTTAAAATATTATAACAGTGCAACATCGGAGTCTTAACATATAAAATTATTGTTGTTGTTACTATCAAAGCAATAAAAATTATCATATTATACCGAGGAAAAATAAATAAAAAGCATGAACAAAATAGCAAGCAAGAAAAACAATTAAAATATTATTATTATTATTATTATTATTATTATTATTATTATTATTATCATTATTATTATTATCATGAAAGAATAAATAAATGAATGAAAGATTAAAAACATTGTTAAAACTACAAAAAAAAGGATCAAACAAAAAAATACAATAAAAACAAAAAATTATCATTGTTATAATTGTTATCACTGTCAACACAATAAAAATTATCAAAATGTTTTGAGGGAAAAAACCCTCAAAAACATTAACAAAAGAGTAAGCAAGAAAAGCAATTAAATTATTATTATTATTTTCATTTATTTATTTTATTTTTGTGTTAATAATGAAAGGGAAGGAAAAAATCCTAAAAACTTCAACAAAAAATCAAACAAAAGAATAAAACAAAAACAAAAAATATTGTTGTTATCACTGTCAAAACAATAAAAATTATCAAATTATCCCAATGAAGAAAAAACTAAAAAACATTAAAAAAAGAGTAAGGAAGAAAAATAATTAAATTATTATTGTTGTTGTTGTTGTGTTAATAATGAAAAACATAAAATAAATGAAAGACTAAAAAACCATATAAACTTCAAGAAAATTATCAATTAAAAAAGGAAAAACAAATATAAAGGGATTAAAATCCAAAATCAAAAGTATAAGGGCCGAAATGAAAATCAAATTTATTATCAATTTCAATCAAAGGACAAAATTGCAAAAAATGAAATTGTTGTACCGAATTTATTGAGTTATTTAAACCCAATCTAGAAATTAAAAGAAAGAGGATCGAAACAAAAATTGCACATTCAATTAATTTCAATAGAAGGACCCAATCGAATTAAATCAAAACTTATATAACAAAAATCAGGATCATAAACAAAATTAAAAGTACAGGGACCGAAATGAAAAAGCATTAAAACTGGGGGACTCTCCTGTGTTTTGTCATGTAGGAGAGAGATAAACAGCTTCAACGGCTTTAACCGACCACCGCCGCGTCCACGGACGTCGGAGGACAAAACGCGCCGTACCAGGAGGAAAACCAAGGGGCGATGCATTGACTGAGACGCCTGTAGACTATCTCCGGAGACTCCATCACCACTCATGCGCCACCTAAAGAGGGCGTGAGGCGAAATACTATCGGTCGCGCGTGACACACGCGCCGACAGTATAAAGAAAAAAAAAAGCATGATCAATTACCGGTGTACCTCTATGTCTAAGTTAGCAATTTTGTCTTATTAGAGGAATATACCCGTAATTAGCCATTTCCGGAAAATATAAAATAATCAAAAGGTAGGCGGATCGGACCGGTCCGGTCTGAAATTGTGCAATTACTGCGAAGCCCCTCCACCCATAACCGGTTTTTTGTCTTTTTCGAAGGCTAAAAGCGCTATTTCATTGTGCAAATAATGATAAAAAATCAGAAAATCGGCAAACCAACCAAACCGAACGAATCGAGAACCGACCCGATCCAAAAATACACTATTACAATCCACAGTGTTTACACTCACAATCTACAGTGTAACACGGTGAATACTCCACGCCTATTATATATAGGTGAAGATGAATAAAAATCAACATCTTTATCATATGCTGCCATTAGCTCTTAGTGCTTTGCGATTTGATAGACATAATTCAAGTCTTGAATAAAAGCACCTTGGATAGAAGAAGATTCTCCCATAATCAATCATGTTTATGTAATATATAATAATTATCAAACAAAATGAGAAAGAAAATGGTCTAATTATTGAATATGGTTCATGTACTGCGTGCTATTTAACATTGTGTTTTAAATATATTTTCGAAAAAATTTTAAAATTAAGTTCGAGATCAAAACTCATCATCAGAGATGTGAGCAAGGAGTTTGGAACCCTTGGGATTGCTTGATGGCAGAAATCCGAGCAGGGGATTGTTGGCATATGGTTGATTTTAGTTTAATGTAATTTATTGGACGTCAAGCCTCGCGGCTTGGCTATGCTAACGTGGGTTGACAACTTCGAGCCCGTTTGACTCTGCGTTTTAACCGGTGTTTTGTTAAAATTTTAAAAAAAATTATTTGAAATGAATATATTTAGGTGTTTTAAGATTATTTTGATGTGTTGATGTCAAAAATAATTTTTAAAAAATAAAAAAAATCATTTTGATGTATTTCGGCATAAAAAGTATTTTAAAAAGCTACCGCAACCGCACTCCCAAACAGGCCCTTCGTGTTCTGAATATCAATCATTTAATGATTTGGTCCCGATTTCTTTTTGGAGCTGATTGAGCTTGTCCGGACAAGGTTGTCAATACTGTTCTGGTCGTCGTTTTGGTTTTTCTATTGGAACGGAACGTTTTAACGTGCCGTTTCGGGGTTTATATATATAAAAAATATTAAAATATTAATTTAATAAACATAATTATTTTTTAAAGTGAATTTTTTAAAAAAGAAGTTGTAGTTGAGCTATCATAAGGACGAAAGAAACTGATGACTCATGATTTCATTCCTTCACTTTCACAGTTGCAGGTACAACACAAAGTCTCCAACAACCACAATTTCACCTAACCAAAGTTTATATCTTATATTTAAAATAATTTTTATTTAAAAATAAATCAATATAATATTTCCTTACATTTTAAAATTTATTTTTCACACTAACACATTAAAATAATAAAAATATATAAAAATATTAATTTAATGAAAAGAAAAAATAATTTTAAAACATGAAAACAATGATAGAAAAATGATATTCTCTATAAAAGCATTAATTTTCTATTTAATTTCTAATAAATTAGAGAATAAACCGTGATATCCTTTATTCAAGAATAGAATAATTAGAGGTTTCCTTCTCTAATTCTAATGATTCCTTCTTGCTGACAAGTTAATATCTAACATAAAATCCCTTATGCTCTAAGATCTACATGATTGTATAGTAACGCTGTTAATGTTGTTTTTTAAAATAATTTTTGTTAATAAAATATTAAAATAATTTTTTTAGAAAATATATATAAAAATGATCTAAAAATAATAATAAAAATTATTTTTTAAGAAAGAAAGTAGCATTGGTAGCCCTTTCTCTCAGCCCCCATCTGAAATGAAAAATAAGTCTTTGGATTTTGGTCAATAAGAATAAGAAAGAAATTAGCATCGGTAGCCCTTTCTCATTATCACTATCATTGTTTTGGAATGAATTTCATATTATTTTTGAAAATATTTTTTATTTAAAAATATATGAAAATGATTTTAAAAAAAATATTTTTGATATCAGTATATAAAAATGATTTTAAAATGTTGTGTCAAATATATACGGCCATAACGTATAAATTCAAAGGAAAATTTATCCCATTTTTTCATTAGTTTTCTTTTTCCAACCAATTATTCACATTATATTAACACATTTTAACTTATTCTCTTATATCCATGAAGGGTTAATCAACCTATTTACAAATCCATCTAATTTATTGGTAAACTCCCATATTAAATTAAATTAAGGATGAACACATAATTATAGTAAATTTTGATATGTCTTAGTCATGTGCAAGATTGAATTAAAGATAATCACATATTAACTTGAATGTAATAAGAGAATTATTGAAATGTCTTTGTGTCAAAAGTCTATTTTAATATCAAACTTTGAAGATAAGATTTGGCTTTTAAAGCTTTTTTAGCATATTTTATTTGTTTGGAACTTGTTTAAAGGTATATAGTTGACTAATATATTTTAATACCTTGTTTAAAGGGTCATAGTTAACCACTACTAGCCTTAAGACTCCTCATTCTAGCTCAACAACATTCTCAACATCCACACCTAGAACTAATTAGACTCCTAGCTAGGATATCTTTTATCTTATTTTTACATAGGCTAAATGTCCAAGTGCTTGTTTGGCACTGCGGCCAAACCGACGTTTGGCCAAAAAAAAAATTTTATTTTAAATGAGATTTTTTTGGTGTTTTTATATCATTTTGATGTGTTAAAATCAAAAATAATTTTTAAAAAATCAAAAATATCATTTTAATGTATTTCTAAATAAAAAATATTTTCAAAAGCAGTCACCGTTCTTTCAAATAGACAATAAGGCTCATATTAATGAGACTAGATTGTGTTTGAGATTGTGGTGCAATATGTTTTTCTTTTGAAAAAACATCAAAGTAATGTTTTTTTATATTTGTTTTCTATTTTTAACATCAAAATATTAAAACAATAAAAAAATCACAACAAAATATTAATTATTATTTTATCAAAATACTTTCATTTTTTTTAACTTGGAAAACATATTGTAAGATTCTCCATGTTTTAGAAACACAAAGGCTTTTTTTTCGGAGTATTTTTTTTCATAGTTATCAATACCGTTTCGGTCACCGTTCTGGTTTTTTGAACGAAACAGAAATGATCGAGACAGAACGAAATTAATAAATATATTTTTTTTCTGGATGCCTCCCTTTTATTCTATGAGTTTATCTTTCAACGGGGCTGGAGACGACAAAGATTTGATTTTTTTTCTTATTTTTGTCGAACTGTAGTAGTTAAAGACTTCATCCTTACGACACTCTTGTAAGGAGCCGCAATGACTTTGTTTTCTTGCCTTTTTCAAGACATGAGAAATTTCCAGAGAAGTGGAGATCATGGCTCGTGTGGTGTCAAGACACAAGTGAAAAGTCGCTTTAATAATACACCAGGAGTAGAACAATTAGAGAAGATTGGAAACCCCTTTTCTTTTCCTTCTTCTAGTCAGCCAAAGAAATCCCTCATACCTAAATTAATTTATTTTTGGGTGTTTGGAAGTGATTTTTGTAAATGTTTTTGAAAAAAATGATCTTTTTATTTTTAAGTTTAAATCAACAAAATTTAGTGTTCTTAGATTATTTTGATGTGCTAATATAGTTTAAATCAACAAAATTTAGTGTTCTTAGATTATTTTGATGTGCTAATATCAAAAATATTTTTAAACAATAAAAACATAATTTTAATATATTTTTGAAAAAAATTATTTTTAAAAACAACCGTAATAATACTCTCAACGAGGGAATAAAAAGTATGGTAATACTTCTAAAATTAAGTCGGATTGGTGGGCACAAACTAGGGTAAAGAAAGAAAATTATTGCCTACTTGGTGGAGGTTCTTGCCACCTGAATTTCGACATTTTATTTTATAAGCATAAATTAAATGGGTTTTAATCCATGGTGTGATTTGTTGAACTGCCGTTGAAACTAGGGCATAGTATAGGGTTGAAAAAGAGAACATTATTATATAAATTAATTCTTGAGGAGCCCTTTTGAGTTGAAAAAACCTGCAGCTTTAGCAATTTTTTATTTCCCGGCCGCTAGTCATTGTCTTCCCATAAGTGATTGGTAGTACGGTTTCTTTTATTTTTTAAAAAAACATTAAAAAAAAAATTAAATATTTTTTTTTTTAAAACCGCATTTGAAATCAAACACTTCTAAGACTATGAGATATAATGTGAAAATTGTCTAGCTAATCTAGCAGAAAAAATCATGATTATTTAAATGTGTACGAGAGTATAATTAAGATTACTTTTTAAAATATTATTTTATTCAAAAATACAAACAAATCCCATTATTTTCTCTCTCTTTTTTCCAAGCGATTGTTCACATTATATACACATCTTAACTTAACATGGTTGGCTGGAAGTATTTTCTTGAACGTATGTATGAAAAAAATCTTTAAATTACTATATTTTAAAATAATTCTAAATTATTTATTTTTGGATCATCCTATACTTAGGTTTAATTGCAAGTAACTAGCTAGAATTTAGAATTTATCAGAAACAGGACTACAAAATGTCCATTAGCCACGAGTGATGGCTACGGGAGAGCTGCAAAATATATTGCTAGCATTAATTGGCCGGCACTAGAGATAACGAGAACGACTTGTATTGAAAGATTTTCATGGACGTCTGGTGTTCTTTCCTTTTCAACTTTGCTTATTTTAGTTTGAAAAAACGTATGGAATATTTTTGGAGAAATTTAAATTATTTATTTTTTATTTTTTATATTAAATCAAATTTCTTTGATGTTTTTAAATCATTTTAATGTGCTAATGTCAAAAAACATTAAAGATTTATACATTTAATATTTATGTCCACCTTGGTCTAATGTATTGTTAATTAGTTCTAGTTTATCTAATAATATATAGGATAAAACTCTTATTCTATAATTTATATTTATCTAATTCATTATATGTATCGATAGCTATAAAATTATAATTAATGATAGTCACTTTAATAGTCAGTTATTAAAATTTGATGGTTATGTATAGAAATTAAATAACTCTTATTCTATAATTTATATTTATCTAATTCATTATATGTATCGATAGCTATAAAATTATAATTAATGATAGTCACTTTAATAGTCAGTTATTAAAATTTGATGGTTATGTATAGAAATTAAATAGTTAATGTTAATACATAATGTTTTCACCATCTTCAAAATACTTTTCGGTTTTATTTAGTGGCTGTTTGAGAGTGTGGTTGAGTTTGTTTTTGAAAATATTTTTTCATTTGAAAATACATCAAAAGAATATTTAAAAAAAATAAAATTGACATCAGCACATGAAGATGATCTAAAAACACTAAAATTTTGTAATTTAAAATAAAATTATAATTTTTTAAAAAATATTTTTAAAACACATGACAAATAGGTTGTAATATTTATCTCTATGCATATCTAAGACTTTCCTTCGTATATATTCTTCTCTAGTTTCACTATATTAGCTCAAGTTAGGAAGGAAAAAAAAGAGGATGATTCATAAGGGTTTATAAAAAATTATTATTGTTTTTTATTACTGATTTAATATAACCCAAATCCACCAATATTAAGATCCTATTTGGCATTGCGATCCCACCGGCGTTTCGCCAAAATTTGAAATTTGTTTTTTACATTGTAAATGAATATGTTTTGGTGTTTTTAGATCATTTTGATGTGCTGATATCAAAAATAATTTTTTTTAAAAAAAATAAATCATTTTGATATATTTCAGCTCGAAGAACACTTTGAAAAACTACCTCAATCGCACTTCCAAACAGGCTATAAATACATGATAAGCGTTCACACCTTGAACATTCACTGAATTTGACCATTTTTGGCAGGTTTCCTCGATTAAACCATCAAACATGTCACCCATGCACTCGAATAGTCTCCATATTGGATAAGGTTGTCATGGACTCGTCAATTTTTTTTAATTAACTTTGTTTTTCGAGTTATTTTATGAGTATTTTGACTAATTTTATCGATTCTGAATTTAACAAGTCTATAAAAACTATCATATTAATAATTACATGCTCGAATATGAAATTGTAGGAAGACAAACCCTTTAGAGAGTGTTTGGAAAGCTATTTTGAAAAAAAATAATTTTATTTTATTTTAAATTAAAAATTAATTTTTTTGTGTTTCTATATCATTTTGAGATGCTGATATCAAAAATAATTTTTTTTAAAAAATAAAAATATTATTTTAATATATTTTTAAATAAATAATATTATCAAAAATAACCTCAACCATATTTCTAAAATTTTACTCCTAAGTTTAGCTGGCAAGCATTTTGGGTTTTGGAAAAAAAGAATGGACAAGATTCTCTCGGCCTTGTTCGTATTATTGGAGTTTGGGCTAGTCCCCAAAAAAAAAAATAACGACTCTTTGTACTTAGAAGGCCTCAGCCCATCTTCGTCTGGTAAATTCCATTTCAGCTCTCCTCTCCGAACCAAGAGAGAGAGTGGCCATTAAAATTATTTTTAAAATATTTTTATTTTTTAAATAATATTTTTTATATTAATGATTAAGATAATTTAAAAATACTAAAACAAATTTCATTTAAAGCAAAAATAAAATCAGATTTTTTTGAAAAGTATTACTGTAATTTTATGGATTCAAATTGGGCAAACAATCCTTACCATCTAATTTGAAGTCCTTCGATAAATTTTTAAGGGTGGAGACAAAATACTTGAGATATGCGCAATAAATTTAAGGTTCAAGTCATGACATACTGAACAACCGATATTTTACTTGTTTAACCCCGACTTATAAAAAAATATCTAAAGAAGTAAAGTTTCCTTGAATCTAATAAAAAGATAATAAACATTTTATTCATCAATAAACTCAAAACCATAATTATCAAACTCAGCTTGATGTTGATTTTATAACTCATTAATTTAGAGTTTGGTATATTCTAAATTTATTTTAAACTAAATTTTAAATTAATCTTATTAAATATAGGTTTACTCTTCATATAAACAATAAAATGTGTTAATATATTTGTTTTTGCTTAAATCACATGATAACAACTTTATTTTATGACCTAGATAGTTAGTGCATGTATATAAGTATAATAGAGATGTTCAAGGATTTGGAGAGGTAATAATATCTTTAAATCACTTGTGTATCTAACTAATAGCTTGTGTGGGGAACGTAGTTGAAATTATTTTTGAAAATATCTCACATTCATAAATATGTTAAAATATTGTTTTTTTATTTTTAAAAATTATTTGACATTAGCATATTAAATTGATCTAGAAACACCCATAAATAAAAATAAAAAATCATTTTTTTCAAAAATATTTTTGAAACGCAATGCTAAACAAAAAACTCTAAAATTAAATGTGTTTGGACTAAAATAGTATAAGAATAATGATCTCTTTAGAATCATATGAATTTCAACTCGCGTGCATGTTTGAGATCATCAATAAAACTTGAGATGACATGTTCTTCCTTGGTCTTTAAGGGCGTGATGTGATGACAAAGAGCTTGAAATCTGTACAAAAAGTCTTGAGTTCGAGTTAGGACATTCACTTCTTATAAGAGTCTGAGATAATTGAGGTTTTATTTGATCATTTAGATTCACAGAATATGCTTTCTAGGGTGAAGTTTCCTCGAATCAAAATTCTTCCTTGTGATTTGGTTATTGAAAGTGACTGCTCACCCGTAGGTGACATCTATCGAAGATTAAGTGTTAATTATCACATTGTTCTCAAATGATATTATAAATTTTAATTTTAATTTTTTTTAAATTATTATATATATAATAAAAAAAATTATTTATGAAAATTCTATTCAAGTCATGCTTTTATTCTTAAAATTTTATCATGGTTATATTTTAGCTTTCAATTCTATGTAAAATATAAATTTTGATACGATTTTACTAACTTCTTGAATCCTTTTGGGGGTGTAAAGCCATCTCCATCACTTCTTTGAACACTAATTTATTGATGGATTTATATGTCAAATAAAACTTAAACGACAATTTATTTGTTGTATCCTCATATTTAAAAAAAACACACTCTCTCCCTCCTGTAGAACCTAAGTGAGGGTATCCTACAGACTATGAACTAACATCTACACTATTGTACGATGTCAAGACTGTTGTTATATCTTCATCATCATCTTTTAATAAAAATAATAGAAAACACCAAACAATTGGAATATATATATATATATATATATATATATATATATATATATATATATATATATATATCCTAGAAATGTCTAAAATATCCCGATATTAAGGGTTAAATTTTTCAGCTCAAGGATAAATTAATAATTTTAATGTTGAAATCCATGATGATCTATGTCTAGGGACACAAAGTTTTATATTTTTTAATATATATATATATATATATATATATATATAGAGAGAGAGAGAGAGAGAGAGAGTATACAAAAAGCTAAATCATGTAGGGAAAGTACTGTAGTAGTAGACAAAGATTACTATAGATTGTAATAGTATAATTATTGATTTTTCCTTTTAGTGCATAAAATTTAATTCTTGATCTCGGAGGTATTTAAGACTTTACCCCCGCATATATTGACATGATCTAATATTTAATTTTCTTATAAACAATTAATATACGAATTTGCCCCTGAAAGCAGACAAAAAAACAAAGAAATGTCAAGGGTGTTTTCAATTTTCTAAACTAACAGTAGACAATGAATTAACATCTTTATCCTAAGATGAAACAAAAATAGTGGCTAATAGGGAGAGTATTTGTTGGGTGAACAATACAACCACTAAAATACCCTTACAAACGACAAAAGAAGACAGCTGGAGCCGGGGGCATAATGATATTTGATTCCAAGATTTTTTGTTATTATCGCCAAATGAGGGGGGGGGGTGTTTATTTAATTCTAAATTTGTTTATTATCTTATTTTGGGGTTATTGCAGACATATCTGCTTTGATGCACCGACTGTGTTGACTCTTAAGCGCCTTTTAGGAGGTGCGTTCAGTGTCCTATGGCTAGTGAAAATACTCAGACGACTTATTGAATTCTCATAATATTTATTTATTTATTATTTGTTTTGATCTTCTGTTAAAGTAATGATATCACTCAATTTTCTTTTTCTTTTTTCATATTAAATTTGGTGATATGAAATTGGTGATTTGTTTTCTTATATTTGTTTTTGAAATATTGAATTTATTAGAGATTTAACTTTTAAAAAGGATATGCTCTATGTGATTGGTATCAATTTCATGATCTCATTGTTGATTTGATAAGCTAATTTAAAATACCTTTAATCAATTCAATATATTATTATTTTAATAATTTTGAAAAATATATTTTATTTTATTTTATTAATTAAATTATATTTTTATTGATTTTACATATTATTTTTAATTTTATCAGATCGATGTGGTCATGTTACATCATCCCACATGATCTAATGCAATGCAATACTAATTAGCAAAAAAATATAAATTAGATTTTTAAGATTTAAAACATATACTTTTTGTAAATGATTTTTTAGTAAATGATTTAAATAAACACTTTTTTATAAATGATTTTTTTTTATCAAATTCTATTTAGAATAACTTGATTTTATTTCATAATTTTTCATACTAAATGAAAATGCAAATGAGAACAGTTTTAGTAAACTTGGCGATCATAGATGATTGTATTAAATTTTTATTTGGTTTGACCAGAGCATATGAGAGCATAGTTGTTAATTTCGTTTCATTCCAAGTTAAAAATTCGTTTCATTCCATTTAAAAAATTGAAACAAAACGACATCATTTATCCTATATGTTTAAATGACTCGAATCAAATGAAGGGCAAGTCAGGGATGCCTTACTTGGCCCTTCATTCGATTTTTTAACTTTTTTTAATAGTTTATGAAGTTTTAAGTTTATGTTTTAAATAAAAATAATAAATATTTATCCTATTAATTATAAAATATTTTATATTTTTATCTACAAATTTGATTTGATTTAATTTATGTTTTATAGTTTTATGATTTATTAATAAAAATATAATTTATTTTTAAATTTTGAATATATTTTTGAAGATTCTGTTTATTTATTTTATGTTTTAAATAAAATCAGGGATATCCGATGACTTGATAACCGGCTCGGATTCAAAGCATAGCAATGAATTTAGATATTTTTAATTGGAATCGGATGAGCAAAAATCAGCTCCAAAAAATATTGATCGTTCGTTTTGACATCCCCACTAAACCGTCCAATTTGGATTAAATCAGAAAGTATGCAAACATTTAAGGACCAAATCGAGGTTTCACAAAATATTCCATATGGGCTCCACGTGATGAGATCCACCGGATCGCACAAAAATATTGACCACCCGTTCCTATCTGATTCCGCCCACAGCAAAGGCCCGTTACGAAACCTCATTCCTACGCTCTGTCAAGGAGACTGGAAAACACGAACCAGTAGCGCTTTAGTTCCTATCCCCAAGCGCGTGTCTTTCAGGGTTCTAGAGTTCTCACACTACAGTAAAATTCCTGACTTGGTGGATCCCACGGCGTCGTATCTGCCTCGGAAATGCAACGGCAACTTATCTTTGATGGGATAATTATTATCAGTCCCTCTACTACTAAACTTGTTTAATTTCAGCTCTTTCATTACACAGTTCTACACTTTCATCATGAACTTAACATTGACCTAACGATTAAGTTTCTTGGTGTATTTCATAAGCGCATAAATAAATAAATTTTATTTTTAAAATATAAGACATAGTTTTATTCATGATTTTGAATATAATAAAATTAATTACTGCATGATCGTGGATAATAAAATTAATTACTTATAATATATGGATAGAAATATGTTATGGATTTAGGAACATTAATTGTTTTAAGAAAAACAAAATTGGGAAAAGTTTTCAGAACGGATCACAATTGGAGAAATTGATTTTACAATTAGGTTAATGACATTGGAAAGGTAAAATGGTAAATAATAATTAAATAGGTACTAATGTGAAAGTCATATGAAAGTTAGGGGATGGGTTTAGTAGTTACACCAGGCAATCTAAGACTATCAAATCAAACTTGGCAGCTCGTAACCGAAGTCACACACACAACCTTCGAAATTTAACACTTTGGTCGATCAGACAGAACGATTCATCGTTGACTCAGACTCATTTTCATCTCGGTGAGCCAGTACTCATAAAAAAAAAAAATTATCCCAAGTTTAATCTTCCTCGGTTCCTTTCATTAATTAATTTGTTTGGTTGTTGATAAACTGAAGGGAAAAAATCAATGAAATGAATTGAAATAAGTATTTTTGGGGTTTTAACTTTTTGTTTCCCTTATGGGTTTAGAGTAAACAACGTGACGGCAATCATAAACACTATGATAGCTGCATATGGGTTGTTTTAAATGTTGATTTTCTTCGTTTTCTTGCATTTTCTTGGTGATTAAACTGACCCCATTTCATATGTGCTGTTTTTTTTGGCTTTGTATTTAATAGCAATTGCTGTATCTGGCATGAAGTTTTGATTTTTCTTTTCTTCTTGTTCAGTTTAAAACAGGGAGTTACTGTATTGGTTTGCCGAGTTTGTTGTTGAGGAATGAAAAATGCCTTGTCAAGAGATAAAGTCATGGACTTTTGATGGACTAGTTGGCGCATATCTTGATCTTGCTATTGCATATTTTCTGTTATGTGCATCATCTTTTGCTTTTTTTGCTGAGAAATTTCTGGGTTTATTTGGATCGAGTTTGCCATGCCCCTGTGATGGACTTTTCGGTGACCAAAATAGAAATAAATGCTGGCAAAGAGAGTTAGCTGATAGACCATCTGAGAAGATATCTTCTGTTCAGTTTTCTGTCAAGAGTAGGTTCCCTTTTGACTCAATATGGGACAAAGACTTGAATTTTGAATCGAGAGGTGGAACGATAGACGAAGTAAATTGTGGAGGTGACAATATTGGATTAGAAGGCGAAGCCTGGTGTCGCTCATTTAGGGAGAGGAAGAGTGGAAAGGGTGTTGAGAGATCTGTAGTCAATGTGAGGGATGTTAAAGAGAAGGGGGTTTCAATCCAGAAGGGGAGATTTCTTAGGAGACGCAGAAAAGTGGCTGCCGATAATGGGGTGTTATCTTCTGTCTCTTCATATGATCATTCACAGTCAAATTTCCGAACTCATCCTCAATCTCCAGCCAGTGTCAATAAATTGATGAATAAGCATGATGAAGGAGACATGGTTCCTGCTAGTCCTGGTGGGGATGCTCTGCATTTTGAGGGTAAAGAAAATATTTTGAAATTCATTTCTGTTGTTCTGTGAGTTACAGTCAACTTTCTTAAATGCTATATCTATTTAGTTCTGGTTTGATCTAGCATGTTTCTTGTAATTCATTTGTTTAGTTCTGTGAGTTACAGTCAAAATTAAGAAAGTTGAGAAGCCATGTAAAATTATAATTTTTGTTTTGGTTAGTAATAAATTCTCTTCACATAAATAGAACTTAAACTCACTTTATTTTCAGTAAACATTTCCAAGGAAAACACTTTCTTGAAACTATTTTCTCCACTTTTCAATGTCTCGTAAATTGGTCAAGTGGAAACACTAATAAAAGAAACTGTTTTTCTTTTATTTTCTTTCGAAAACACTTTCCAAAAATTTTCTTTTTTTCTTTTTTTAAAAAAGGTGAAACTACTGAAATTTTTTGTAGTTTTGTATTGTTATTTTTTTATTTAAAATAATTTATGAAATTTGAATTATTCTTTCAATTTCATCTTTCTTCATTTTATTTTTTAGAGATTCTTGTTTTTTTATTTAAAATAAATAAAGTTAGATTTTGTTTTCAATTTTGTCCTCCACGTTTCTATCTTTAGATTTTTTTTTATTGTTATTTGTTCTATTTAAAATAATTTATGATTATTTTTTTAATGTTTTTCAACTTTTTTTTCCATGATACTTTCAAAACATCGGAAAATAAATCATTTTCCATATAAACCATTTTCTAGAAGAAAACTACTTTCAGCAAATAAACAGGCCTTAACTGAAAATTGGTAATTTTACTCATTCACATATTACTAGGAAGATCCTTGAGGAATTTTAAAGCAATAAATGAGTTGACCATGTAATAAGTATGATAATCTTGTCGAGGAATACTGGAATCTCTATGCGGTGAATGATCCTTGTATTCCCACCTGCGTATCAGGGGAGGAAGGTCCATATCTTTCTAACCTTTCTGTTTCTAGGAGATAGCATTTAAGATTATTTTTTGAACATGATCAACAATGCACTAACATGCTTTTAGCATTTACATGCTAATGCCATTTCTGCGCATTCTTGTGCTAATGTGAATGGTTCTGTGGTTTCAGATAGCAAGGAGTCTTCAGTGGATACTGGATTTGTGGGAACTGTCTCCAATGATTCTGATTCAAATGAACCTCTTGAAAATAAGCACTTGGAAAAGGCTGCACCACCTGGTGATGATTTCAAATGCAAAACACAAAGAGAGCTTTGCTTTGATGGTGATGAAAAACATACTATTAAAGTCTTGGAACAAGCATTAGAAGAAGAATACGCTGCTTGTTCAGCTTTGTACCTGGAACTCGAGAAGGAGAGAAGTGCTGCAGCTACTGCAGCAGACGAGGCCATGGCTATGATTCTGCGTCTCCAAGAAGAGAAGGCATTGATAGAAATGGAAGCTAGGCAATACCATAGGATGATTGAGGAAAAGTCTGCTTATGATCTTGAAGAAATGAACATTCTCAAAGAGATCCTCCTTAGGAGAGAGAGGGAGAAGCATTTCTTGGAGAAGGAAGTTGAAACTTACAGACAAGTGATTTTTGGGAATGAGCAGTTGGAATCTGATTTGCAAGATATAGGAACCACGCATGAACAAAGGGCTTCTTTGCAATATTTACGTGAGGATCCATTTCTGTTGCTGCGGAGGATTAGTGAATCCATTGACGAGAAAGAGAAGGGAGAAGGGTCAAACAAATTTTTAAGATCTAAGGTTCAATCCATTGAATCACAAAGTTGTGCTCTTGCTTTTGGGAAAGAATTACCGATTCCAGACTTGATGAATTTATCAATAGACTGTGATGGGACTAAAGATGAATTTGAAGAGAAAGAGCTGGTATCACCTGACAATAGTCTATGTGATCAACTAAGAGAGCCACAAATTACGGAGTCATGCTTACAATTTGACTTATCAACCCGGGGTTGTAATTTGATTGAGAAAACCATTTCTACATCTGTGGAAGCACAGCAGCAAGGTGATTGCATTTATGCAAGTCACGAGGTGGCATCAAAAGATACTCGTGACCAAACTAAGATTATTTCCCTTTATAATTGTGATGATTCAGAGAAGCACGCAAGAGATTCATATGATGCAGAATTTGAATCGGATCTCCTTGTTCATGATGTTCATGTCATTGATGATAAAACCAATCTGTCTTGTGGAAATAATGAAAATGGAAGTGAAAAGTTGTCAGTGAATGCTGCATCAGACATCCCAAGAACATGTGACAGTCCAAGGATAAGTTGGGCTGAGCAAGATGTCCGCAAAAGCTTTTCTGACGTGACTAATGGATTACCGCCATTGGGAAGCTCAAAAGGCAAATTCTTGACTTCTGATCTGAGAAGAAATTCCATGTCTGCAGTTGATCATGAAAGATTCAAAATTGACAGTGAAGTTGGGTGGCTGAGAGAAAGGCTACGAATCATTCAAGTGGGAAGAGAACAGCTCAATATCTCCATGGAGAACAGGGAAAATAAAAAGGTCCAGTGGCAACTTTTGGAGAATACAGTGAGTCAGCTTCGAGAGATTCAGCAATCAACAGAACATGGAAAGGCTGTTCGCCAGGCTTCACTGCCCCCACTTTCGTACAAGGTAATGATTCATCTCTTATATAAATTTGGTCTGTGTAGCTAACTGTATGCCTTTTCTATTTTCCTTTCACCTGGACTTGCTTTTTATCAACAGAATATGATATTTAAAGTATTTTTTCAAAACCATTGGAATGGTTTTGTAGCATGGATCATGATCAACTCCATTCCCTTGCTGGTGGGTGTTGCTACCACTCTCCTCTATAAAAGAAAATAAAAGCAATTCTTTATGGAGGCAGGTGGTACTCTCAGCTGTGGCTTGGTTTAGGCTGTGGCTTACTGGCTCAGTTGCTTGTTTGATCTATGTTATGTGAATTTCAATTCAAATTTCTATTTAGGTTCAAGTGTTGATCCTACTCATTATGTGGATTCTAAGAGGATAAATATCTGAAGGGCGTTTCTTGATAGCAAGATTTTTCATGATTAATGTGTGAATAATTGATTAAAGAAACAGTCGGTGATTATAATCACACCCACACAACACTGTTCTTTTTTTTTTCTTTTCAAAATACATCCTTTCAACAATCCAAGTTTTTTTTTAATATTAGATTGTTTGAGGATTGAACTTTGTATTATTATATTTTTTTTTGCTTTATGAAGAGTTATTTTAGTCTCATGAATCATTTTTTCTCTTGTTTTTCATCTTCAATATTAAATTTATTGAAAATGAAGCTTTGTACTTTTTACATTTGTTTTTTGTGAAATTATCTCAGTTTTATAAACCAAGTTGCAAGTTTAACTAGTTAGTCTGTGTTGATTTGAGTTTTATATATATATATATATATATATATATATATATATATATTCCTTCAACATTGAGTTCTTTGAGTATTTAGCTTCATAATTTTTATCGATTTGTTTCTATGAGATCATCTCAATCTCATGATCTGAGTTGCGGGTTTGACAAGTTCTTGTTTTTATTTTATTTATTTTAATTGTCTTTCAATATTGAGTTGATTAGGAATTGACATTCATAGTTTATTTTAATTTATTTTTATAGTTATTATGGTCTCATTATTCAAGTTGTAAATTTGACAGTTCAATCCAATATATCACTCTCCATATTTTATTTGTTTCAATATATCATATCAATATTTAAAAAAGATTTAATTCAGTATTCATTATATTTTGAGTTTATAATTAATTTTTTTTTTTACTAGAGAACATGTTATCAATCTTGGATATTTTTTATGTTAAGTTAAAAAATAAATAAATCATTGTAACGTAGTGCAAACCTAGTTTAACGTGGATGTGCTTATTTTCAATCGATTTTTCTAGGAATTGGAGTCAATTTGTGAAACTTGAAAACACTTGCATCATGTTTCTCTATTGCATCTTTGTTTATCCAGCTTTTTTCTTTACCACTCCTATAAGCTTCCTATGAAATTTGAACTTGGAGATCCAAATGCTTAAATATATATATATATATATATATATATATATATATATATATAAGATAGTAAATTAAGGTAAAAGCAAGCGATTCGGACAAGGCACTGTATTTCAAAGGGTGTTCACCTTACAACTAATATTGACTTCGTATGACTCAAGTTCCATAGATAAATAGCTTGCTGATCTGTTGTTGCTTCTCTTTGATATTTAAGATCAACTTTTGAGCTTTGTAAGAAGTGAACAGTGACTAAATTCAATTAGCATGTATTCTCTTGTAATCCAGCACCACCTTCTAAGTGTGTATCTGTTGTCTGCTGCATGCCAGATTAAGCCGAGTTCGAAATCGCTAACGTTCCCATTGCTTCCACCATCTCCGCGTTTTTCTCATGGCTGATGCTGATCTTTGCACAGCAACTTATTCTGCAATGGTCTCTGCTAATCACTAAAGACTTTTATTTTCAGGTTATGTCGAAGAAACGGCAGTGGCGAAGCGCTTCTTTGGGAGTTCATAGGAGCACTTAAACTGACTTTTCATGGCCTGACGATTCATGCTGATCATGGATTTTCTGACAGTGCTTCTTCATCCTTTCATTTTGATCAATGGATAAATTCTGCAGATTTCGCTACAGAAGCCAAACTGACTGGGTTTGGCTAGATGATAAATTCTGCAGATTTCAGGTTATGTCAGTATCTCTTGTTAGGAGCTGCTATCAAATTCTCAGAAGCCAAACTGACTGGGTTTGCTATCAATATATATCCGATCCTCATGCACCATTCTGCTCAGTCATAATCTGGATCCGTTTTCATATCAATATATATCCGATCCTTTTGCACTACTTCCATCCTCATTATCTTAGAAACCCAGTTTAGGTTAGCTGTCTTGCCTTCCAGTACCACTTGAACATGCAAGACTTTCTTCTTGAAGTTGAACTTTGCACACAGCAATTACGTAGGGACTGCCACTTGGAAAGAAAATCTCTGCAACACTTCGTTTTCTATAGATTAATTTTGAGGTCAATCTTTTGAGTATATATTATTATGGGTTGTAAGAAGTTATTAGATCTTTTTATTAAGTAATTTATGTTTGAGAAGGTAATACAATTGAAGTATAATCATTTCTCAAAATATATTTATAAAAAAATAAAACAAAATAAAGTAATTATATGTGAAATAAAATGTTTACATCAACAGAAAGTTAGAATCTAACATGGTAAGAAGTGAAAAACAATAATTTCATCAAATATATATATATATATATATATATATATATATATATATATATATATATATATATATCATTCAGTCATAACCTCTTCATCATTAAATTCAATTTCTTTAAAAACATTATCAATTTTCGTTTTTCTATAATGTGAATGTTTTAATCATGTTATTAATTTTTCAATAATGATGTTCATTCTATTTTATGATATTAAAACTCTTATACTTTATTTAATAAGAATCACTCTTCGGTTATTTAATTTTAGTCGATTAATAAAAAATACTACAAGTCATTTATTTTTTAATTGTTAAAAACTATTAAATTTTATAAAATAATTTATTATTTATTTTGAGAAAAGGCCAAACTTTTAATAAGTTATTCTTCTCAAAAATAATTTTAAAATTTTCTAATATGTGTGATAAAATATATTTGAAAATTTGAAAAATTAAAATTTAAAAATATTTAAAAGAGATTTGTGAAAAACAAACTTGTTTATATCTTTGTTTTTATCTTTAATTCTTTAATAAAGGGATGAAAACTCACCAAAAATTATTGAAAAAATAAAAACTTAATCTTAACACATCACCACAGTCGATGCTTTTATATCCTAGTTGTCATCACTTTTTATATTTCATGGTAGTAACCAAACTTTAAACATGTATACTAACTAATAAAGGTACTTATTTTTTATTATGGGACTCTAGCAAACACATTAAGCATATAACAAACTTGCACTTGATATAAAAACAAGGCCTAACATTTATACTATTAATACAATATTTCTTTCTATAAATTAAAACAAAAATAAAATAAAAAATTATTTGTTAAAATACTTAAATTAATCAAGCTTTGTCGTTGTAAAGAACAAAAAACTAAATATAAGTATACCTTTGAAATAGGCTCTATATACAATTTTGGGATTTCTATCAATTGAAGTAATATCTTTGATATTCGTGATAACTTTTAATATTTGATTAGAAGAATCACGTGTGTGCTACAACTAAATATAAGTAAATAAATACATTTTAATTATTATCAATTACACAAAAATAAATCTTATTTATCCAATTAAAAATTATTCCATTTTAATTAATATATTTTAATTACTATCAATTATATAAAAATCATTTTTTCCTAAATTTCCAAGTTAACAATAGAATTAAAATAATATAAGTGGTTCCCATTAAATGTCTCTGCATTTCTTAAATTATAAAACACATGAGTTACAAAATAAAACTCATTTTCATCCAATGACATTTAAAATTAGTTTCTAACAAATTCCAACCAAATCCTAACATATAAATCATGCATTCATAGAACAAATTATCTTGGAAAAGTTGGAAAATGCTTAAATTATGAGCAAACAACAAATATTATAAATATACTCCAATAAATTAACTTAAAACATAAATGAGTTAAAAAAAAACAACTGAGTTTACTATTAATGGGATGAAACTTGACAAAAATACAAAAACAATGAAGCTAAAGCTATTGATAAATATTTATCAATGTTGGCAAGTTAGGTGGTTAGATTTGCTCAAAACCTCTTCCTTTTAAAAACTTTGATGCCATTTAGGTCCAAGTTTAAATTCTTAACTTTCACTTTAGAAATACCAATAATACTTTGTTTCTTTTCTGTGTGGGATATAGGTTTTTTTAGAGAATTTTGGATTTCACCAAAATATGACAATCAAAAAGTTTTTTTAGATTAATTTATTATTCTATTATCATTTATTGAAGTCATGGTAATGTTTTATGTTTAAGAACTTATGTTAAAAATTAAATCCCAAAAAGGTTTTAACCCAAAAGTATTGGGGCACTTTCAATTTGATGTAAAATGTGTTCATTAACCATGCTCTTAGACAAAATTTCTCAACAATCCCTTATATGAATTAAAATTATTTGACTAGATTAAAAATAACTTAAAGATTTGTACAATAATGTTGATCTGGTATATCGCTATATTATGATAGGTAACTTTTAACTTTAAAACTTATTTAGTGAAATACTATTGTATTTACTTGCAAATTAGTGAATGCAATGTCTTGTGTTATTCAAATTTTATGTAAACCAAGATAATAATATTCATATAATTTTCCTCGTAGAGATTCTCTTTGGATTTTATTATTGTGTTTATTTTGTCCCCTGAACAACTTCCATATTAATGAGCAGTTTAGAGAATTTAGTATTCTTAAAGAAACGACCATGTTTCTCGGTCATACAAGTGATCTTTCATAGAGTATTATGTTATGCTCCACTTGGTATACCAAGAAAATTAAAATCACTAAAAACATTGCTCATTTTTTATCATGTTATAACAAACTTATTTCATCATAGGAATAAGAAATAATTTCTGGGTGCCACAAGAAGGTTATATGACTTACTTCTCTATTTGAATCTAGATATTAGGATCTTCAATCAACCAAGTATGGTTACAACCATTGCACTCTTATTTTTAAAAGTTTTAAGTTGATTCTCCTCTATGAATTATACACAAGTTCTTTAAAAAAAATATTTGGTCGGTGAATTTTATAATATTTTTCTTTGACTTTACATGTTAATAAAAATAATTACATTTGATAGAAAATGTTTAACGATATTATATCTATGATGTATATGTCTAAGTTTACCATTATGCACTTTACTCTATCTCATTCCAATTGTTGAATGATTGTTGCAATGGACACAAATAGTTGACATTGATTTTTCACCAACATGGAATATCTTCTAAGAAATTTTAAATTAATTTGGCTTCCTCTTCAACTTTATCAAGAATAATAAATTTTGATTTCATCATGAAACTTGTAATAAACATTTGTTTAAAGGAGTTCTATGACATAACTTCTTCATCAAGTGTCAAGATATATCTATTTATGGGTTTTAAATCCCTAGTATAGGATATTCAATTGACATCATTATATCCTTCTAGTATCGTTGGGGGATAGTGTAGCCTATAATCCAAGGTGTACCTTAAACATTTGAGTATCTTTTTTATTGCTTTCCAATTATCAATGCTTGTATTATTTGTAAATCTAGTTAGTTTTCTAACCAAGTAAGCAATATTAGGTATTGTGTAGGTTATAATATATATTAGCCTTTTAATTATTCGAGAATACTCAAATTAATTTATTCCTTGACCTCTATTATTGGATAAATATATATAATATCATGATAAATATAATTGAAACAATAGTCAAAATTATATAATAAAACTAGCTTGTCAAAACAAGTATAAAAATATCAAACACAAAATTACCGAAGTTTGATAAAATCTTATCACTAAACAACAAGCTAACCAAATATTAAATACTCAACCAAGCAAGATACTAAAAGCCATATGATGTTACGTACGTACGTATATACATACATACATACATACCTAATCTTAACAAATCAAGATTTTAAAAAATATATTAATATATACCTAAAGCAAATACTTGTTTTTTTAAATCTTTTTTAATAAACTAATATTTGATAAAAATAACTATGACAACTATAAAACAATTGAACAAATAAATATCTCAACAAATAAAGATCAAAATACCATGTTATGATAGAATAAGATATAAAAATATCATATAATATGCATCATGCCAATATAGATTTGTTTAATCAAAAGCCAAAAAGGCATGAACACAACATACTTAGATTACAATAAAATATATAAACTAAACAAAAAAAAAATGCATATAGCAAGTAAAAACCTAATATTCTAATTCAAAATTCACTAATAAATTAGACAAATAAGGAAAATATGTTTAGTTTATAAACATACAATATAATTAGAATATAAGAACTTATATTCATAACAAAATGACTTTATAAAACGACTCTAGCATGCATAGAAATACATATATCAAACTTGCATTTGATATCAAAACAAGGTCGTAATTTGCATATTAGTCATACAATATATCTTTGTATAAATTGAAACAAAAACTTACTTGTTAGAATATTTTAAAATTGATGAAACATTATTGTTGTCAAGGATCAATCTATTGTGCTCAAGGTTTTATTACTCATCATTTGGTGCAAAACATCTTTCTTCAATACATCTTTTAAGATTCTAACACCGTCATATTATTTAAGTGCACTCTTAAACAAGGTCCAATAAAGAAAGAAATGAGTACTCAATTATAGAAACAATCAACCTATTGATATAGGAAGACCCAAAGGACTCTTCCAATGTATCATTTCTAGGGCCAATAGAATTCATACCAAACCTTAAATGCTCTTCTTCAACTCTTTTTATGGAGGATTTTTTTTAACCAAAAGTTGATATACTTCACCCACCAATAGCTTTGATTACCCAGAAATTAAGAATGAATGTTTTTGGATTTAAATCATGTGACTTTTGAGATAAAAAATTATTTATGTATTGTTGAGAGAGTTTTGAAAAAACTAATCAATTTTTTCCTCTCATGAGCAAGACAAACCAATAGGTTGGAAAAACTAATTTCTCAAAACATCATTTTAACTCAAACTCAGGCATAATCCGACACATGAGTGTAGGTTTAAGCTCTAAGCCTACTTTGCATGGAGCACCTCCTCTTTAAAATATATTTTTTTAACGCTCAATTGTAACCTTTTAACTTCTTATTTTATGAACAATGAAAAAGATTTGCATTGAAAATTAAATTTTAATAAACAATAAATAAATCCCACTATTAATTCGACATAAATATTCTTATCAGTCATATTCTTAAACAAATTTTCCAACAATTCACTAGTATCTCAACCTTGCAGAGAGAATGTTGGTTCTTACAACATTATTTTATGCGGGGATAGATATAATATAGAACTGGTTAGTGTGATCTCTATTATTATTATTATTTAATCAACTTCTACTTGCTACTTGAAATTATGGTTCCTTGAGGTAGATGTTTTAGAGAGACCGCATTCTTCTTCTTTTCTTTCCCTTCGGGTATGTTATAATTATAAAAAGCTTTATTTTTATGATATTTTAAGTATTTAGTATTTGTTTGGAATTGTGGTTTAAATTGCTTTTAAAAGTGATTTTTATTCAGAAATACATCAAAATGATATATTTTTATTTTTTGATATCGGCACATGAAAATGATATAAAAACCCCTTTAAAGTAAAAATAAAATAAAATAAAAATAATTTGTTTTTCAAAAATATATTTAGAAATGCAATTTCAAACAATTATTTAACTAATACATATCTTATCATGTAGAGATCAGGTATCTTCTAAGTGTTGAAAGAATATAAATTGTTTTTGATCATAAGGAGGAAGATGATGATAATAATACAGTGGCTTGGTGAGATGTGAGATGTAGCTGATGAAGATAATGAAGAAAAAAACACTCCCTGCTTCTTTTGTGCTTATATAAATTGTAAATAACTTTGTAGCTAAACTTGTGATAATATGAGATGGGATTGAATTAATCTTGATATGCTTGATTTATAATTCGATTAACTTGATCAAACTTGATATAAATCTAATAAAATCAATACTAAAAAGTTCCAAAAAAAAAAGAAAAAGAGCATACAGTATTTTAGAGTTGGTTTGTTTTTACGTTTCTTTTTTTTTAAATGAACTTTTTTTTTATAAAAAAATTGACCCTTAGAGCCAGGGGATTTTGGACATTTCAATGGGATATGTGTGATATTTTCAAATTGTTTGGGGTTTTCTGGTATTTTCTGTTTTAAATTGCATAGTGAAATTGTCATTTTACCCTTGAGAACTGACAAAACGAAGAGGAATAGTAGAGAGTGTTTTCGAGTTTTCACATATTCCTGCACAATGAAACTATACCCTTAGAAAAGACAAAAATGAAGGTCCGGAGCTGGGGTATTGTTGTACTTCATTCTCATTTTTTTTGCTATCGTTAGGTCCAGGGGTGTATAGATAATTTGACATATTTTTTATTATTTCTTTTCGGAAAAACTGTAAGTGCATTGTATAGACGCGTAAACAGTGTTTCCTGCTCACGCGCCTTTCACGCGGCGCCTGCGACATCATTGTGCTGTGGAAAGTGTCATGTCGCTGTGTCACTAAAGTTTTGTAGTTTTTTCTTCCTTTTCTCTCTTTTGCTGTCGAAAAATACATGCTTATCCTTCATTTTTGTGGTTATTTTAGTTTAGTCCATGTTATTTTGATTTTAGTTTTATTCTTGATTTCTTCAATTGAAATTTTGATTATTTTCAATTGTGCCCTTCAATTGAAACTAATTATATATGTTGGTTTTCATTTCAATCCTTATTCTTTTGATTTTTGGTTCGTTTTTGGTTCCTTTAATTTTTTCGGTATGTAGGTTTTAATTTGTTTTAATTTTGTCCTCAATTGAAAATGGTCATATATGTTACTTTTAATTTCTGTCCTAATTCTTTTAACTTTCATAACAAAATTACACTGCATTTCTTTTAAAAAAATCTTTATTTATTTCGGTCCCAAGGTTATTATTTGTTTCAATTTTTTCCTTCAATTGAAATTAATTATATATTTTATTTTTTATTTCGGTTATTTTCTTTGAATTTTTATTTGATATTAATTCTTTTGGTTTTTCCGGTCCTGCTTGGACACTATTTTGCATCTTGCTTTTAGTTTTAGTTTTTTGTTTTTATCATTTTATTTTTTATTGGATTAAGTCCTGAAATTTTAATTTATATTTGTGATAATTTTAAAATTAATATTTCTCTCCTTTTCCCTTTGCTCTTTTTTTTTGTGTGTTTTTTTTTGATATTTTTATCTATTTTTTGAATCAAGTGATTTTATGGTTTCATTGTTTGCTCAATAATAATGATAATTTAGTGATTATTTTTTTTATTTTTTTTGTAAAAATATTTTCCTTTTTTATTTTATTTTTTGGGGCAATTTAATGATTTTAATTGTTTTGACAATAATGTTGATAAAAGTTTTAATTGTTATAGTCATGATAATGACGGTAACGTGGAGATGAATTTTCAATGATGTTTTTTTTTTCTTTTTATAGATAGAAAATTAACTACTTATTTCTGTTATTTGATTATTACAAGTGTTTTATATTTTGTTTGTTTTGTTTAATTTAAATTGTATTATAAAAGAACTAATCCTAATATAGCAAATTTGATAATTTAGGTATCAAAATCTTCTTGTTTTTTTAATGATGACGATAATTTTATGTTCATAATTTCATTGAAACATACTAAATAAATAAATTTATATTGATTTAAAAATCATATATTTTGTAGGAAAATCGCACTTTATTGAAATTCTATACAAATTTATTATTTTATCAAATTTATATTATAATAAAAAACTATCACACGATAAATATTTTTTGCATTTAATAAAATTGGTTCCAGCTTCAACGAAGCGCGAGTAAATAGCTAATATATGATCATTGCCTTGTGAAACAAATGCCTCCAAGAGAAGCAATTTGTGTTAAATGTTTCATCTGTAGTCTGTAAATCATTTTGTTTATTTCATTAAATTTAATTCTATTCTACTTTGAAATTAAAATCAATGAATTAGACAAATAGCTCTTATAATAATTAAAATACAATACCATTAAAGCCAGAGATAGGTATGTTTGAAAGTTTAAAATATTTTTAGTTTGAAAATATATTAAAATGATATTTTATATTAGCATATCAAAATATTTTGAAAACATATATTTTTCATACTATTAATTTTAATATATTAAAAAAACTTCATATAAATAATCAGGTTTCATTGAAAAAGTGAAATAAATTATCGTATTAATATTTCAAAAATATATGATCCAATATATATATATATATATATATTATATTTTATATCCATAATTGTTATTTTTTTTTATCAAAGAAAGAATATTAACAATACTTAAATATTATATACTATATTAAAAAAATTAATATAGCACATAACAAGTCAAAAGCACAATCTTAAACACACACCCCTTCCTAGACCCCACTACAATTTACAAGGTCTAGGGACATGAACTATGTTGTTGAGTGGAATCACCACCATAAATGAAACCCTAAGAAGCTAGCCTAACAAGAACAAAGCCATTTATCAATCGTATAATCACCGATCACTTTCCTCTCCATTACAAATACATTTATTGGTGATGACAATAGGATTTGATTTTCATTTTGTATGTGTGTTTATTTTTCATTCAAAAATATATTAAATTATTTAAAAAAATTATTTTGATATCGATACATGAAAATGATATAAAACAATAATTTTATTTTAATTTAATATAAAAATAAAATAAAAAATTTCATTTTTTTTATACACAATGCCAAAGACAAACCAAGGTTGTCAATACCGTTTCGGTTAGTGCTTTATTTTTTCAATTGAAATAGGATGTTTTGATTTTGGAGTGTTTTGACTCGTTGTTTTGGAGTTGTACTGTTTATATATATATATATATATATATATATATATATATATATATATATATTTTAATTCAAAAAAAATAGTTTAAATCCCAAAATAAAATTTCATCTCAGTCTAACGGTCGGATTAAGAAATATGATTGATATTGTAAAATTATTCATTATTTTTTAAAAAATACTATTTGACCGAAAGAGAATGGACGAAACGGAATGGCCGAAAAATCCAAAACGGGTCGGAATTTAAACAGAGACAAAAACAATATTATTTTATTTTGTTTTTTTAACTGGTATAAAATATATCGCCCAAACAAACATATTGATATTCTTGTGCCAAACAATACCGAGAAATAAAAAATAAAGAGATTGATGATTTCCTGGAGGAGGACTTGTTCTAAAGTGATTATTCACCTCATCACTATTGTCTCGCCACCCATATCTCATTATCCCCTTCAAATATTTTTATGGGCCTTATCTCTTTGTGATTTTATTTTATTTTAATTTTTTTACCGTTTCAAAAGGGGAGTCAAAAGGGCACGTTTTGTTTTTGTCATTTTCTCCTCAAATCATTTAAGAAAATAATAAGAAAAACTTTGCCTCCATTACCATACCACCATTAGCAATAATCAAAATGTTTAATTTGTAATTAATTTCTAATTATATTGCCATGATTATTGAAACCCATTTTTAGCTCCTTTGATTCGGTCACCCCCACCGTATATCATTTTTATTTTTATTTTGATGGACTTGTGTATTTATAGGTATATAAGGTGGGTTTTTCATCTCCTTCCATGCTTATCTCTATGCAAAAATAATCAAAATAGAGAGAGATAAACATAGTTTATACATTGATAATCTCTCTTTTATTTTGGGTGATTAAATAGGGTTTATTGTTAAAAAGCTTCCTCCTCTTTTGTTATTTCATTTTGGAACTCTCTCCCCCACTCACTGTAGGTAAGTCTTTTTCTTTTTTATCATTATTTAAATCTCTTGTGCTTATACAATATTTTGGAACTTTCTGCTATGATCATTTCTGCATCTGGGTTTCTATTCTTTTATCATATCAAACCCAAGAACCATAAAATAAATTCATTACTGTATCATTTCCCTTTTATTTATTTTATGTAGGCATATTTTTGTCCTCCCTTGACGAAGAAATCTAGAAAAGTCTTTGTGGGTCTTGAATCTTGATTTTGAAATTCAAAGATGGGTCTTTGAGGCTTGTTCTTTCTTGATTGATAGACAACTACCCCACAGAAACCCCACCTTGCCTCTGTAACACTATGTCAGATAAATGCAACAGATAACAAAAAGAAACTAGTTTATTTATGCAAGCGACCAGACTAGCATATCTTTAGAATGTCAGGCAACAAAATAGCTGCTGCTGGGGTAGCATCATAGGCCTGTACATCTGAGAAAAAGCTAAGACTTTTTGGTATAAATAGATATATATATATATATATATATATTCATGTACATTTATTTATCCAAGCGACCACACCAGCATATCCTTGGAATGTCAGGCAAGGATCTGCTGCTAGGGTGGCATTATAGATCTGTACATCTGAGAAAAAGCTAAGACTTTTTGGTATCTGCATTTATTTATTATTATTATTACACTTTTGGGTCTCTGTGTATGCGTTTTGAAAAGTCTGAAATCTGAGCTTTGAGCTTTGATGGGATCCTTTTGTGTTACATCCATCATGGCCTTGACAGCTATCATAATTTACCTGTCACTTGTCTTGGATTTTGTATTGAATCGACTGTGGTTGTTCATAAACATCAAATTAAGTTTCTTATGTTTCATTAGTGCATTACTAGTATTGTTTTTTTATTATATTCTATTCTCAACTGCTATCTGCATGGATGGTGATTTTAATGTTTAATAAATTCTGCTCTATTTTTCTTGAAACCATGGCCTTTCTTTAAAGTTTAATCTTTTGGATTCTGCACAGGAAAAAATCGTACTTTTTGGCAATATCCTTGACGAGTCCCTGTTTATTCCATCTTCTGCACGCAGTCACTTTCACCTGCAAGTTTTGTTTGTTTATTGATCTCTTTCACTCTTCTTAGGTAGATTTTTTACTTGAATATGTCTCTAGTGAGGTGTGTGAATAAGACAATTTCTAATGGTTTTTATAGGGAAGGACAGACTGATGCGGGGTTTCTGAAAAGGAGTTGGCGATGGCATCGACTTCTTGTGCCAAGCAGAGTCCAACGCTTTTGAATGAACCAGTTATGAACAATGTTCAATATCCGACACCTGGGGCAACATATGAGGATGTTATTGTTAGTCCTAATCTCTTTATGGAAACTTTGGAGAAGTTCCATGCTGCCATGGGGACCAAGTTCATGTAAGCTTCTTCGCGTTGGTGGTTAGCTTTGTTTCAACTTATGGATTTTGCGTTTTGATTGTCTATCGCATGTAATCTCTTATCATCGTTTCTTTTTCTCTGATCTTTGTGTTCATGTTACATGGTCCCTTACCTTAATTTATCAACAATATTTTACAAATAATGATATCAAGGCTTCCAGCAAATGTTATACAAACTTCTCCAACTTCTCTATTGCAAGTCACTTTTATTAGCAACTGTAGTCATAAGCTCGTTTAATGTACACCGGTCAATTATTAGAATTTAATTTTTCCATAAGTGATTGTGAGTTGTAGATAATCTTAATATAGTATTTGTTAAAATCTGGTTGGAAGTTCAAGGTAGAGGAACAAATTGCACAGTTAATTTCCAATGATCAGAAAAATGTTGGTAAAAGCTTTTCGTTTTTAGTAGATTGTGGATATTTTTGAAGTTGCAAAGCAAAGATAAAGGCTTCCTGAGTCTGGCCCGATGTTTCTAAACTGACCGAAATTAGTAATTCAATAAGGAAAGTTCATAAATATATTTTGTGTTTTCAACCCGAGAGTTTATAAAGTTTCAAACTGTTGTCGCTTTAAATCAGAATTTCCTTGTGAAGAACTGATTTATTACAGTAGTGGAGAAGAACACGGATTATAGCTTCTTAGACATGGATTTGTCCTTTCATTGCATTCCTTAATGTGAATTTTGATTGCAGGATCCCTATAATAGGGGGCAAGGAACTGAACTTGCATCGGCTTTTTGTGGAGGTAACATCTCGAGGTGGTATCGAGAAGGTAGCATGAAACTTCTTTTAGCTGTGTAGTTTTTTTTTTCCTGAATAGTTTTGTTCATAAACCGTGTTAATGGATGTGTTTGGGTTAAATTTCAGTATGCACTTGACCATTATTCCTGAATTGATGCATGGAAAGTTTTCTGAAAGACTATTTATAGCTGCCATGAAAGTAAAATACCTATTGAAGTCATCATACAAAATCTTGTCGATAATTTTTATAAAGCTTTGACGCGGATCATCTGGAATCTATATTTTTCTTAAGTTTCCAAACAAGTAAAAGCTTACTTTGACATTGACATTGACTTCTGACTTTCTGCAAGATACAGCTATTGATAAGGTGTAACTGATGATACATGGTAGAGGGCTTACTCAACATCCTCCACTGAACCAAACCAAACTGAAACCCAGACTGTTGCTATACAATTTGTGGCTATTTAAAAACTTCATGTCCAAAATGTTACTTTATAAGTCAAAGTGGAATCTAATTGTTTCATGGAAGGACTGGATTAAATTTACTTGAGGATTGAATAATGATCTCTAATGATGAAAGAGTAAATTGTTTCCATAACATCAGCTATGAATTCGCACAGTTACATTGATTTGCATAATGGATTTGCAGATTATTAGAGAGAGAAGATGGAAAGAAGTGACTGGTGTTTTCAACTTTCCATCTACTGCCACAAATGCATCTTTTGTGCTCCGCAAGTACTATGGATCCTTGCTTCGACATTATGAACAGCTTTACTACTTCAAAGCGCGGAGTTGGAGCCCTGTCTCTCCTGGTCAGTGCACTGAATAAACCCCCCTTTTCAAAACTTGATTTGAGCTGTGTTTATATTTCAAAACCATACATTTTTTTGCAGTTCCTTTGCAGAGTTCATTGATATCACAAAGTCCAGCTCAAGTGACTGTGCAGCCGTCACCGGAATACCAAGCTGCCGCAGTCAAGCAACAAACAGCTAACATTGCAGAGCTGCGTAGAGGTGTCTCTCTTCTGTCTTTAAACATGCTGCTGTCATTTTTCTCTAAGGTTTATCTAGGATTGGAATATTTTCTCAATTGTTATTTAACTGTTGATCTGCTGAAAAATTTGTCAATAACTTGGATACTATGTAGAGAAAATTAAATGTCCAATTGGCTTTGAAAATGGAAGATGCTTTCTGAATATCTTGAGTGCTTTATTGTTATCATGGGAATTTTTTTGCTTTATTTTTTCTGGTGGAAAACGGCTCTGGAAATTTAGTAGATAAATCTGCTATTTTCTGTAATAAAACAGAATGAAAAATAGAAAAGGTTTCAGCAATCCAATAGCGACCTCTCCAGGTTTAGTTTCTTACATTTCCCCATGATTGTTTCTTACAATCTGCTTGTTATATCCTTTTACATGTACCTATTTCTAAGTGATATTTTTCTGAAATGTAGCTGGTTGAGTTTTCTAAGTAAGTGCGGCTGTTCTTACTGTTGTAGCAATGCCAGGATCATCTGCAAATTCTCCAGTCATAGGGGTAATTGATGGGAAATTCGAGAGTGGGTATCTTGTTACTGTGACAATAGGTTCAGAGATACTCAAAGGTGTTCTGTATCAGGGGCCGCCGCAGAACCAATCATGGCAAGTGCCACAGCCTCGGAGGGTGCCTGCCAACAGTAGTGGCAACACACAAGCTGTGCCAGGTACACGACGGCGCCGCAGAAAGAAAAGTGAGATAAAAAGAAGGGACCCTGCTCATCCAAAACCTAATAGAAGTGGCTATAATTTCTTCTTTGCTGAGCAGCATGCAAGACTCAAACCACTTTACCCCGGAAAGGATAGAGAGATCAGTAGGATGATCGGTGAGCTATGGAACAAAATAAACGATTCCCAGAAAGTGGTAGGAAATTTTTACATCTTATGCATGATTCCATTTCCTTTGTACCATTTCTCCTGATTAACCTTCTGAGCTCATTGATCTCTCTGCGGACCAGGTTTATCAGGACAAGGCTCTTAAAGATAAAGAACGATACAAGATAGAAATGGAGGGTTATCGGGAGAGATTGAGAACTGGTAAAGTTATTACCGATGCAGCTCCACTGCAGCAGTGGCTACCAGGTAAAGATTCTGAGATGGTGGAAGTGAATGTTAGCACTGGAGGGGGCTCTCCTCAAAATGACTGTAGTTCCGGTGAGAGTGATTCTGAAGATGATAGAACTGCAGCGAAAGATTTGGACATGGAAGCTTCTCCAGTTGAGGGACTGGGTGCTGATTCCGGCGACATGGACGTGGAAGAGACTTCAGAAAATGTTAAAGATGAGTTTCCGGCCACTGGAAACTCGGAGACTACTGTACAGATCCTGAAGAAAACATAAATGGCGACAAGCATTGACATTCTCTGTCATGAAGTAGGATTTACTCTTTTGATCATGTAGATTTACTTCTTCATGGTACAACTACATGCGATAGCCTTAAACCTTTTTAGTTTTGTTAATTGTACTAGAACTCGTTCCTTTTCATTTTTCGAAGCCTGCTTGCTATGGAAGGCGGTAATGTCAGTATGATGATGCAGGGCGGAGCAGAAGTTGAATCTAATTTCTGACAGTTTTGTAGTCAGGGAAAACATCGGAAGCGTTTGATGAACACTCTGCTGTTTCATGTCAACCTCTGCTCAAATTTCATTTCCTGGAATATATATATATATATATATATATATATATATATATCTTTTCCCTTCTTAACTTGAGAGTCAAGTTAGCTGCATTCGTAGATCCTACTGCATTAAAGGATTGCATTTCCAGCTCTAGGTAGAAAGGGGTGCAGCTAGCCAGGTCGCATCACTTAAATGCCTATGCCTGCTGCTAGAAGCTGCACGTTAAGAAACTATTGCATTTTGAGTTTATCTTATTCATTTTGGACTATTTGGATAAACTTTCTGATACATGATTATTATTAGATCATTTCAATGTTTTCAATTTACTTCGAAATATTTCGGTTTCGAACTGTTTGGTGATAAATTTTTTATGTTTATTTTTCGATACATAATTAATAGATCATAATAATGTTTTCAATTTTGTTTGGAATATTTCAGTTTTAAAGGGTTCGGTTTATTATTTTGAGATTATATTGTTTATATATAATTAGATATATTAATTTTAAAAAAATACTTAAAATCTAAAAGTTAAATTGTTTTGAAATGTGTAGTTTAATTTTCAAAAAACACAATAAAATATTTTAAAATTATGAATGTGTATAATATTAGGAGAATATTATCATCAATTTCGCAAATTTATTATATTTTTCTTATTGATATGAAATCTTAACATAATATATATAAATATGTCAAGAAATTATTTGTAAAATTTCATCTCAAACTAACAGTCGGATTAAAAGATATAATTCCGAGATGTTTACTGAAAAATCATGAATGAACTAATATTTAAACCATAATAAAAACAATATTTTTTTTTAATTTATAAAAAAAATCAACAAAAATAAGATGAAACTAAATTTACAGCCATGGATCATATGGCTGAAAATCTAGAAACCCAGTAATCTAAAAAGATCTTGAGTGGTCAAAATATCTGAAGTGAAGTTGATTGGGTGGTAGCCATTAATATCTGCAGGTTGCTGTACTATAAACCTATAGCAAGCTGTACCGGTGATCGATCTTTGACGTGTGATGCAAGATAGCCCAGCAATGCATAAACCTGCTAATCTTTCGTGATCGTACTGTTTCCTTGATTTGCCCTATCAAATGAAATATGAACCTCCTGGGGGCGTTATTAAAATATCTTTGAAAATATTTTATTTTAAATTAAAATATTTTGTATTTTTAAATTATTTTGACGTCAAATAATTTTTAAAAAATAAAAATTATTATTTTTATATATTTTTGAATAAAAAATATTTTTAAAAATAACATCAACCAAACTCTTAAATAAAATATCATACATTTGTTTTTTCAGAAGATGAAGAAAAAAAAAAGTTTCACCATGCAATGATAGAGAAAAGACCAGGCTATCCCAATAAGATCAATAATAGCCTATAAATCCCCTATAAAAGACGCAATTATCCCTCATAATAAATAGTAAACTTGTCCTACACCCTTCGTTTATGTTTGTAAACCCCATCTTCTTATTTATATCAGCAGCCTCCTCCTCGTCATTATTAGGGAGACAATGGGAATTATTGAAATAGTTAATGAAGACATATATATAGACTAACTATGCTACCAAGGTCCTTCAGCACATGGATGAGCAAAAAAATTGATTAAATCGGAAAACAAAAAAATAATTAATTGTATAAAAAATAGAGACGAAATGTACTATTAAAAAAACTGATTAAGCCGATTAGAGTGTTTTTAAAAACTTCGGTTTAGTGTAGTTTTGGTTTCTTAAGCTAAAACTGGTAAACCAAAAAATGAAAACAAACTAATTTAGATTAAAAAAATACTAAAAAACTTTCTATTCTTCCAGTTTAGTTCAAATTATTATATCTAATTTTATTTTGGTGAAATACAAGAAGGAAAATACTTAGTTAAAGTAAAAAAAATAAATTATTTTTTAGTTTTTTACATAAAAAAAACCCAGTTAATTTAAATTGGTTTTTAATTGAGTTTTTTCTACTTGATTGTTTTTATATATAAAATCGAACCAGATAAAAAATAATCACCCTATTTGAACCCATAAGCTTTCATTTGCCTTACTTCTGTAGACCTTGACTCTAAAATCTCCACCTTTTTCCATGTTATAAAGACTCCAAGCATTCGTTTATGAAATATTTGATGGAAAAAGTGGAGATAAAGAACAAAAAAAAAAAAAACTTGAGGCGGGCATTGTCCTTAAAGATATTTTTCCAATAATAAGATATTTTTCATGATTTTACAAGTTTTTTCTCGGCAGAAGATGATATAACAAAAACAACTTGAAAAGAAAGAAGATCAATAAACTAAAAGGAGAAAACAACATGATATTTATAGACAATCATGCTTAAATTTATTATGAAATTAAAATGGTTATTATAACAATTTAAAATATAGCTATTAAGAAATTAAGTTATTGTGACAGTTTATAGCTGTTGAAAAAACTAAACAAAAAATGTTTTAGATTTGTGGCTATTAAAAATAAATTTTCAACTGTTACAATGATTATGATTTAAGTTTAAAGGTCATCAAAAATTATTTTAATAAGAAGATAAATTTTAGAGGGTATAAGTTTTGTCTCACACGTAGGGGAGTGAATGAGAGGTTTTCCTCTTCCTCAACTCATCCTTATGTACAATAGATCACTCTATTCTCTTTTTTAGTTACTATATCATTTCATGTTTTATTATATAAACACTTAATGAAAGTCTTTCTTCTCTAATGTGGGATAACAAGTCTAATATATACTTTTTGTACTCAAAGTACAATACCCTTGCTTGCAACTCCCATCTTTTGTCTCATTCAAGGGTAAAATAATTACTTAATTGTTCATAAACAAATTGAAATATCTAAAATACCCTTGCCCGGTCAATGCTTTTTTGTCTGATTCTAGAGGTAAAATCATAGTTTCACCGTTCAAGAAATAATCTAAAAAGAGACAAACAACTAGTTAATGAGAACAGATGCAATGGAAAAATCAGAAATACCTCCAAAACTAACAATAATTTTTAATGGATTGAAATTCACAGCGGTAATTACATCATTATAATCCACAATAAATAATATCTAGAAATATTGGAAAACATCAACATGTTTTTTTTTAATATATCAACACTATGCAATCCATTATATATATATATATTTATATATATATTTATATATTTATATATTTCTTAGATTATATAGAAATGGATTGCACATTGTTGATGTGATGTACATCCAAGGAGTAATTAATATTTGTTTTCTATATTGCTGTCCATTGGCTCATTGTTGTACAAAAACAAAAGATTAATGGAGATCTTTTTACGGCCTTTTAATTTCCTGTAATATTAGTTAATTAATATATTTAATTCCACATATTATTTTTTTAAATGATTTTCATTATGGGTTTGGATGGCAAGATCTTCTGTTTCCTTTCTCGTGGGAAGACCTCGCAAAGTCATATTTGTAGTTGGGATGATATCTAATGCTTGAGCCTCTCTTGTTTTTGGGCCCCGCTACATCCCACAATGTTTTAGGCCTTTACGCCTTTTAATATACAACCTTTTTTTTTAAGAAGGATTATAATTATAATTAAATATTTCTATAGTGATTTCTTTTTCATTTTAGTCATTAAACTTTTTTTCCCACTAATTACATAATTTTGTGGACGAATTGAAAGCTAATTGTTTTTGTTTTGTTAAACAACGATAAAATTAAAAGATAGAGTATTCATATGAAAAATAAGGAGAAAATATATATTATTCAAAAATTAACTAAAAAATTTAACTTTTGTCCTTATAGTTAGCAACATTCCGATTTTCCATCTCTTTAGTTTTTTCACTATTCATTTTAAGAACAAAACTTTATTTTTTATTATTTTTTGATCTTGAGTTTGAGGGAAAGATACGTACTAAATATTAAACTATAAAAAAATATAGTTTTAATATCTTGTTAATTTCTAAATGAGCAACATAACTTGTTTTGATTGAGCTCAATACCCAAGTCAAGAGGTTGGTTGGTGAACTTTAATTGATAAAAAATTGGACTTCAGAACTTGTTTCGGTTACAAAAATAATTATCAATTTATTTTATTAAATGCATACATAAAATCCTCAGGTTGAGTTCGAGTTTTTTATGTCAAAAAATACACAGGGAAATGTCGTTGTATTTGTTTTTTCTATTGTAAAAATAAATTTATCTAATATGCAACAAAGCTTAGATTAAATAGGTAGTGCAAATCCATTTCCAAAAGTATAATATAACAAAATTAGTGAGAAAAACAACACATAGAGGTAAACATTAAACATTTCTGTTAATCCAAACTCTAGATGTGATTTTAGTTTTTCAATTTATGAATCAATTCAAGATAAAATAAATAAATGAATAAAGAGTTTACCTAATGAGATCATAGTCTTATAATTCCTTAATGTTAGATTATATATATGAAAAACTTATCATGAGCATTAAAATAATAAAAATGTCACTACCTAAAAAATGACAATCAAATAAATAAAGAGTGTCTTTAAAGCTTGAATTTATTTGAAACCTTTTAACAAATATATCATATTATATTTAATTTCTTCAATTCCATGAACCAAGTAAGAACAAAACTAGAATAAAAAATGTTGATAATTGAAAGTATCTATACCAAAAAGCAATACTTACCCATCACTTCAATTGTTATGACCTCTAAATCTATAAATCATTACTATCAATTATTTTGGATTTTGATAGTAATGATTTATATTTTACCCTGAAAAAAAAGGTTTTTTGGTGTTTTTTGGAGTGTTTATTTTGGTAAAAACTAGTTTACTTTCTACATAAATAAATGAATGTGTATCAAGGGATTTTTTTATTTTATTTTTCATAAACTTTCAAATAGTAAAGATACTTATATACCGTCAAAATCAAAGAATTGTTGGGTTATTGAACAAAGGTATTTTTTTCTTTTTCATTAATCATGTAAAATTAAAGTACATTTTGGTACCGGAAAAAACAAGGTTTGCATGTAAGATTATATTTTTTTTTACTTTGACATCAATTTTTGGATAATCATTGAGGTTATGGAGGAGTTTTGGAGTTTTCATGTTTTTTTTTAATTTTAAATAAAAAATATTGTTGGCACATATTCATCACTCATCAACGAGTGAATGAAATTCGTGTCATTCCTCATTCTTTTAGTTTCGTGTTCTGTTCTCGTTCCTCTTACATATATTTTTCATTCTAAAAACAAAATTAGTCCTTTAATTCCAATTTTTCATATGTTTTGTTTTCACTTTGGTCTTTATTCTTTTTAAAAATTTTCCTTTTTTTAAAAAAAAATTTGGCTTTCAATTTAATCCTTTTTTTGTTGTTTAATTTCTTTTCAATTTGACCCTCATTCCTTTGATTTGTTTTTTCTTTTGTTACACCTTTATTTCTACTCAATTCAACCTTCCAATTAAAAACTCTTCTTTTCCCTCTCATTAATTTTATTATTATTTCACCCTCTTTCTTTTAAAATTCTTTTGTGTAATTGATTTTTCTTCTTCTAATTTGATCTTTCAATATTTGATTTGTTAGGGTTTTAGCATCATCCAATCTTATCATTCCGCAGTACTAAAAATGGGGGGTGTTTGCAACGGATTTTCCGTTGCTAAACAAATTCTTTAATTATAAAAACAAACATATGTTTTGCAACGGATATTCTGTTGCAAATTAAACTTCAATTGCAACGGATTTTGCGTTGCAAGATAAAACAAGTTGCAATGGATAATCCATTGCAATATATAATTACCTTGCAACGGATTATCCGTTGCAAATTTAATTTGCAACGGATTTTCCGTTGCAATGAAAAACCATTTGCAACGGAAAATCCATTGCAAATTAATCTTAAATGACAATGGATTTTCCGTTGCAAAATAAAACAAGTTGCAACGGATTATCCGTTGCAATTTCATTTTAAGTTTGCAACGGATATTCCGTTGCAATTTAAAACCATTTGCAACCGATAATTCGTTGCAATATTTCCGAATATAATATAATATAATTATGTTCATTTTTTTTATCTTATTTTAAATAAATTTCAATTATTTTATATATAGTTTAATTATACAATTAATTATATAATCAATAGGAGTAAGTTATATAATTAAATAATTACTTTTGAAAAACCCTCCAACAATAAAATAATTATTTGTATTTATATTTAAATTAAAAAAATGAATTTAAATATAATTAAAAGACCCATAGTATTTGAGATTTGAAATTTAAACTACTTATTTTATGTTTTTCAAGTAATTGTATATTTTTTTATGGTTGTTGTATTTGAAATTAATTAATGTTATTTATTATCTTAAATTAATAGGATTTTTTTAAAATTATTTTTATGGTAATTATTATTATTATTATTATTATTATTATTATTATTATTATTATTATTATTATTATTATTATTATTATTACCCCCGACCCGTAGAAACCTGCGCAGGTTTATTATTATTATTATTATTATTATTATTATTATTATTAAAGTAGCATGCTACTTTATTATTAATAATAATGAAGTAACATGCTACTTTATTATTATTATTATTATTATTATTATTATAACCCCTCCTCCCCCGTAGAAACCTAGCTAATTTATTATTATTATTATTATTATTATAACCCCTCCTCCCCCGTAGAAACCTAGCTAATTTATTATTATTATTATTATTATTATTATTATTATTATTATTATTATTATTATTATTATTATTATTATAACTACTCTAAAAGCCCCCCAGAACATAACTCTAAACTCCCAATCCTCCATTTTTTTTGTCTTCCTCCTCATCCTCTTCTCCTTTACTCTCTTCCTCCTCGTCTCCTCTTCCTCCTCTTCTCCCACGCCGCCGCCCACCCTCATCTCCTCATCCTCTATTTTTTTTTGTCTTCCTCCTCATCCTCTTCTCCTTTACTCTCTTCCTCCTCGTCTCCTCTTCCTCCTCTTCTCCCACGCTGTCGCCCACCCTCATCTCCTCATCTTCCATTTTTTTTTGTCTTCCACCTCCTCATCTTCTCCTTACTCTCTTCCTCCTCGTCTCCTCATCCAAATGATGTGGAGGACAACAAGGGCTAGGTATGCAGGTGTTCAAAGGTATCTACAAGTTGATTATGCGTCGTAACTCCATCTACGTTACCTTCGTCATCGTTGGCGCCTTTGCTTTTTTTAGGATTGTTTTATATTTTATTGTGTATAAAATTGAAGAATTAGTAGAACTACTAACATGCTTTAGAAACAGATGCCCTAACATATTCGAGCATTTGAATTTTAATCAGTTTTTTAGAAATTTATGTAAGAATTTGGAAATAGCAAGCTGTAAATAATATTATTAGAATTCTGTTTCTCATGATAAAATGTTCAACATTTCCATTTTTTAAATTCCTTAGTTTCTAAATTTTTTTAGGGTTTAGGGAGATTGGGGTGGCCACGGTGGTAAGGGAGAGTTTCTGGAGAATGATTGGTTTGGATAGGAGTTTTTGGGGTTGCATGAAGTTGTGTGAAATGAAGTTGTGAAGTTGTGATTTTGTGGAAAATTGGCTAATTAACTTACTGTGATTTTGTGTGCTATTTTTTCCCTTGGGTTCAATTGTGAAGATGTGAAAGTGTTCAGGTTTTTGATTATAGATGTATGTGCATTACAATCCGCAAATTTGAGCTTTTCTTTCCAATTTCAATGTGAGAATGGCTTGTTCTAGACCTTCCACTGTGTTGTTCTAGATTCTGTCATGGCTTTAATTAACTTACTGTAAAACTGAGAATGCATTGATTTTGTAGATGGTTAAATGATATGGTTCTCTAAATGGTCAATTTGCTATTACATTTGTTAGGTGAGGCATGGACCAGGCAATTAAGGCTAACTGTCTGTCTCTTAGCATTAGAAGTCATGATTATTTTAGTTCCTATGTCTGTTTAAAAGGAGAAAGAATCAAAGTGGCTGCATTATCGGGGCTTGTCATGGTCTTCACCCAAAACCTGTTCATGTATCTGTGCATGGAAAAAACTTACAATAAATCTGTAACAGTGGGAGCTGCTGGATGATTGGGTCCATTTAGCGGGCACCGGGCAGAACTTGCTCATCCAACAGCTCGGAATAATGGGCGTGAATCAGCTTGTATAGTATTGTTTCTTGGCAGGTAAGTGATATGATTCCACATACTATGTAAAGAAAGAGTGCGTTGTGCACCATCTTTCATATTAAATGCACAAGCTTTGCTACTTAAATGAGCTTCCTCTGTTCAGGGAGGAGTGCACCACCATATACAAAAGGTGTGCTGAATTCATACTCTATTTGGATAACAAGTTTATAAGAAATTGTTGGTTTGCGCTTAAAACTTCTTTTTATTATTAGTGCTGCAAAGTAGCATTACTATTTTCTTTTCATTCTTTTTCGTCGATGTAGGAATATTATATTTGCGATATATGAGGCAGACACTATTTTTTTTTTAAGATTTAATTGTTTGTTGTTAAATGTAGTTAGTTGATTTGAATACTTAATTTCTTGCATCCAGTCTGTTGTATCTCTTGATAGTATTGCTCAAAAACTATTGACAGATGTCAGGAGGAGAAAATGGCTCGAGAGTAACCCAGAATCATCAAGTAATGACAACCCTGTTGTTTTTGACACCTCAATAATACCATGGTGGGCATGGATGAAAATATTCTATCTGCCTGAAGCAGAACTTCTCAATGGTTTGTTAAGATATTTCTCTTCCAATGATCACAAGGAAATAACCCTTCTAGCTCTTGTGAAACCATGTAATTTTTTTATTCCATGTTGATTTACTTCTACATGTACATGTAACCGAATTTCTGCTATATTATAAATTTTAATCTATGAAATTTTTATTTTAACTATATGTATTTAATTCTCAATATTAATCAAAAATTATTTATCTGTAAAAATATTCATTTAAAATTTATTAAAAAATAAATAAATTTGAAATTATTAAAAAAATGAATTTGCAACGGATTTTCCGTCGCAATTTTGCAATAGAATTTCCGTTGCAAATTAATTTGCAGTCCCGTATTTGCAAGGGAACGCATCCGTTGCAAAAAAATATTTGCAACGGCCTCCTTTCTTGTTTGCAATGGACATGTCTGTTGCAAACGCCCCCCATTTTTAGTAGTGGCCACATTATTTTTTTAAATATTAGTTTTGATATTATTTTTAATTTATTTTATATGGGTTTATTTGGGTTTCATGATCTAGACAATACAAGTTTATTTTATAAAAAAATATTTTTGGTTATGTTTGATTTTCAAGATATTGTTTTTATTCATCCATAACGTTTTATTTTGTTTTATACAAGTGAATTTTATTTTTCAAAATAATGTTTTTTTATTTTTAATAATATTTCTTATATGTTTAGTCCTGTTGGTTATTAAGTCAGATTTATTTGTGTTTATCTTTTAGGTCGCAATTATTTTACAATGTCAATTGTTTTTATTAATTTAAATAAATAAGTTTAATGAATATAGTAGAGTGGATGTCTTATTTTCTGTGACTAAATATATTGATTTATATTCATCTCTTAATTTTTATGATTTTTTTTTGGATATTGTTAACCAGTTTTTTTTATTTATATAGATGATTATCAATTTATTTAATTAGATACTTGCATAATTTTTTTTAATTTATACTTAGAAATTTTATGTAAAAAAGCATATTAAAATAACTCAAAAAGTTATAACTCGATGAAGAATGGGTTAGATATATAGCTAGTTAAATATATATATATATAGGATTGCCCCACAAATGATACCATGTATTTTTCCATCTTCAAGATGGCCCTTGACTTTGTAATAAAAAATATCACATTCCCAATTTGGAAGCTAATCTCTAATTCCAAAACTCATGATTCATGAGAAATAATTCATTTAAATATATCAAAAATATGTTTTTAAAATTATATAAGAAGAACATTCAGTCTGTATAAATTTGATGATGACGGTACACGCAAACACACCCATCAAATATATATGGCCCATTTCTAAAATTCGAGAAAAAACATAAACTGAAAAATCATGCATGATAAGGAACATTAGAACAGTAGAGTTAAGGAAGAAGAGTAATAAACCCTGTAGAGCTAGAGAGAACATCAATAATTAAGCAAAAATACAAATTTTAAGCAGATTACATAGAAGATCCTAAAATCTCGAATGAAAGAAGATTAATCTTTATCTAGACAATCTTCACGTCATACTAATTAAATGCGAAAATGGGTAAGAAAAAGTTCATGAATCAGAGACTAAAAGAGCATCCCAGATCATGTCCATGTCCAAGGAAGGCATTCTACTTAGCTGAACAGCGTCAATATCCGACGCTACAACCTCTTGACCTTTCTTGTTCTCCATCACTTCACCTCCAGTATTCTGGCTCGGACCTTTGAGTTTTTTAGCATCTGAATCATGCACATTAACCTTGTTTGGTGATGGCGGTGGTGGATGATCGCTAATATGCTTATTTTGATCGCCGGATATGTTGTTGCCTTGTGAGATTGCCTGTAGCTTTGATTGAAGAAGGGCAGCTGTGGTTCTGTTCAATGAATTAGACTTAAGCTGATGCTTAAGATCTGGGAAATTCAAATGCGCGTAGTCTCCACGTAACATGTAAGCTGCAGTGTCGTAAGCAGTGGCAGCTTCTTCTGCTGTGTCGAAGGTCCCTAACCAGACCCTCGTCCGGTTTCTCGGTAACCTAATCTCTGCAACCCATTTTCCCCAGTGCCGTTGCCTCACTCCTCGGAACAGCTTTCCCGGCGAGGTTGATGCCGATGAAAAAGAAGGCTTCTGGTGGTGGTTCGGCAGTGTTCTGCCCGTGTATTTCATCGGCTGTGTCTTCGTCGTGCTAAGCCAATAGTCATTAAACCCTTTGGTGGAATAATTTGCCAAGGTCTGGTTGATTTTGAACCATTCATTACTCGGCTGGAAATGAATTTGGTCGAGTTGAGGCATGGAAAATGTGATGCTTGGAAACAATGACATGGCAGGTTCACATCTTTGATCCTTGCAAGGTGGATCGAGAACTTGTTTGGATGGATCTAGCAACGAAGCTGCTGCTGGTTCCTGCAAAAACAAGGTTAAATTTGGGGGATTTGATGTGTTTGATAACGAAGATGGAGAAGGAGGCTCAGGTACTTGAGCTTGGTTATTTAATGTTGGAAAAGATTCCAAGAAATTCACAGGAATGGAGATTTCTCTGATAGTTTGATCAGATATTGAATTAGCTCCATGAGCGTTGATAGAATTCAATCCTGACATAAAAATACTTTCGTGATCATGTTTGGCAGCACCCTGTTTACCGATTCCAGGGATGTTTCCGATCAAATTGGTACCTGAAACCTGATCATCTGCCGAAGAACAAGATTCGGAACTCGAAAATAATCTTTCCGACGACGATCGCGACGGCGATTTCATGCCACCTTTCCCATCCCCGACGCGACCCCAGTTGGTTGGATCACCAAAGTATTTCCAGCCTGTTGCCATTCCATGAAAACTACTACAAGCTGCCAGTTTCTTGTGCATGAAGGTTTCTATTTTTGGAAACTGATCCTCCATTCCGGTAATTTATTATTTCTGTTTGATCGATAAGAACTCCAAAGAGATAGAGAAATGATGCAAAGGGTGCTCCTCCACAATATATATTTATGCTAGAGCAACCATCATGTCAGACTGTAACACGTATTTTGCCAAGATTTATTAAAAAAATAAAAATGATAATAATAATAATTATTCCGATGAGCTTTACTTTATGTAAAAGGAACTTCACAGCCTGAGCCAGATCTCTACTTGTTCGGAAAGAATAAGCTCACCACCTTCCATTTAGTGCTTTCCATTCCCGATGTTTTGTCAATATCCAATCACAACCTGACAGCTCAGTGCTCCTTTGGTTACCTGTCTTCAAGGGTTTCCGGTGTGGTTGAATATTCTAACATGAAAGCGACTCTATAAACCTTTATTTTTTTTTTTTTATTATTTTTAAGGCATATATGTTTGTGTTCTTTTCAGCAATGATCATGTGATTTTCCCAATCATCCACATGATGTTTCTCTTCTCCGGCACCCTTTTACTTTCTTCGTGGAATTTGGAAGTAAGATTTGTGCTAATTTTTAAACAAGAAATTAACTCCTTCTGATAATCACCACCACATTAGTATTAGGCAGGAGATCATGAAACGGTATTAGATGCCTAGCTAATTCAGCTTGTGTTTATATATGGATTAACAAAGTTGGCCAAGCTAAGTCTTTATCGGAGCTGTTAGTTTCGTTCCCTTCCGACTGAAATGGCTGAAACGTTTAGTACTGGTTAAAAACACGAGATAAAACAACATTGTTTTTATCTCGGTTTAAATTCCGGTCAATTCTGGATTTTTTGGCCAAATACCGGCCGAAACGTTCTGGTTTCGTTCCTCCCGTTCCGTTTCGGCCAAATAGTATTTTTTTAAATAATAAATAATTTTACAATATCAATCATATCTCTTAATTCGAATGTTAGATTGAGATGAAATTTTACGAGGAGTTTCTTGACATATTTATATATATTATGTCAAATTTTCAGAGCAATCAAAGAATGTAATGACCTTGCGAGATTGATGATGATATTCTCGTAATATTATATATGTTTATAATTTTGTTTAGAAAAATTATTTTACCGTGTCTTTTTTTAGATTAAATTGCACAATTCAAAATAATTTTATTTTTGGATTTGAACTAATTTTTTTTGAATATATACATATATATATAAACAGTACAACCCAAAAATAGTACGCCGAAACACTTTGAAACTAAAATATTATGTTCTAAAAAACGAAACACTAACCGAAACAGAATTGACAACAAACGTGGTCTTGATTGCTAAATACAAAGATAACGATGGAAAACCACCACAGGTGTGTTCTGGAAAATCAAAGCTCTGCTTCATTAATGTCAATATATATTATCATCATCAACACATCATTATCTTTGAACAGGCCTTGCTTTGAAATCGAAAGAATAATTATGTTTATAAATGAGGAAATCAACATGGCTATCTTCTTTAATTTCTCAGTTTTTGATGAACATTGTCGTGGTTGTCTGCAGTCCTCTCATCAAGCCAGCACGTCCAGCCAATGCCAGAAACTACTGCAAGGAAGGAAGAACACACCTACTGGAATTAAAGAAAGAGATTCCAAAGGGATTGTTGTTCATCACTTTTTAAAAGTTTTGATTTAATTATTTTGCGTCCGAGTTCTTCCAAATAGTGTCGTTGTTATTTTATAGAGCAAGCACATGGTCCTAGGGCTAAAAAAAACCTATGTTTGGTCAATGATCATTGGTAAGTAGCTAGCCAGCCAGATCCATGAAACCATGTTTCTCCACCGTTGCCTTTCCCCCATTTTCCTTCCTGTCAAGCAGACTTTTTTATTGCTTCCTGCATTTTGGGCCTCAAAACAATAAAACAAAACGGGAATGATAAGAGGCATCTTTGCACTTTTAAAGAAAAATTCGGTCATGCATGTGGAACAAACATTTGGTTTGGTATGTGGGTTTTCGGAACAGTTTACATGTACCTTGACTAGCTTGTGCGTTTAAAGTTAACAACCAGTTAAAATCTCTATGCACTTTGACCAATCTAACTGGTCACAAAACAGGAATGATAATAGACATCTTTGCACTTTTTAAAGAAAATCTAGTCATGCAGGTGGAACAAACATTTGTTTTGGTATGTGGGTTATCGGAATAGTTTTTCCGGTCAATTTATATGTACATCGACTAGCTTGTAAGTTTAAAGTTAACGACCAGTTAAAATCTCTCGTGTATTTTGACTAATCTCACTAGTTCTGAAGTTAATGATCAGTTAAAATCTCTAACAATCCTGACTGATATGAAACTTAAACTAATAATTTATGAAAAGGAAATTTCATTTAACTTCAGTTTATATGTACCTATACTAGCTTGTAAGCTTAAAGTTAACGACCGTTAAAATCTCCCGTGCACTTTGATTAATTTTACTGGTTTTGAAGTTAATGATTAGTTAAAATCTCCATCATTCTGATTGATATGAAACTCAAACCTGGTGATTTATGAAAAGGAAACTTGGGGCTAGAAAATTCAGGGCATGACGAGTTGAGCCGACCCTTATAATACGTGGAACAGACATGAACATGCATCTGGTAGATGAAAAATACCTAATGATGAAAGTACGTACTCTTCTAGTGACCTTCCTTGTTCTACTTCCCTTCCACCACTACGATCCCTCATCTCATCGACAAGCAAACTAAAGTTTTTGATTCGGCAGTGACTGCTACATGACTGGAATCGCCAGCTCACACAAGTTCTGCGCATCTGTTTTCTGAATAAAGAAAGAATTCGAAGCTGAGGCTATGGAAGCAATTACCAGACCTAACTATGCCTATCAAATATGTTAATTTACTGTACACACACATGCAAGTGTCGTTAATGGCACTGCCTTCCAGTCTTCCCTTATTCAATTAATAATATTCCTTCATTTGCGGTCTGATGTAGGAGATAAGGCCTGAGAGATAGAGAGGGAGAGAGAGATTTGTCCTTGGTTCATTGGCAATTTCTAAAATCCTGGTCCTTAATCTTCATCAGCACTTCTCTCATCAGCCTTGTCGGTAAGTTTGTTGATCTCAATCCTCGGATTCCAGATAACAACTTAAACTCTTATATATGATGATTTTTTGATGTGATATTTGAAATTTATTGATCTTGTGGTCATAAATTTGAATCTCATCACTTCAATTCTATTTGATAAAAATCAAGCATATGATAGTATGAGTATGTTAAAGTTTCAAGGCCAAAAGATTTTCACTTGAGGAGTGTGTGTTAAAGAATAATATAAATCATATTTTAGAACCTTATCTAACAGCTTAATTTTTTAGATGTGATGGTAATGATATAATTATCAAATAAAGAATTGCGCTTTTAGAAGTTTAAGCTAACCATAAAAGAAATGGATTTTCATGTTAAACATGGTATAAAACTTTATAGCCTTGTGGGTTAAGTTATAAATCATATTCTTGGAGCTCATCTAACAATTTTAGTTTTTAAATGTGATGATTTCTTAACATGGTATTAGAGTCTTGTTGATCTAGCGGTCACGAGTTCGAATTTCACCATCTCCATTCTATTTAATAAAAATCAAACAAAATATAGTATAAACATGTGCAAGTTTCAAATTTTAAAAAAATTTACTTGAAAAAATATGTTACAGAACAATATAAATTATATTCTGGGTAGAACATAAAATATGATAATTCTTTGAATTAACAAATAAAAAATTGCGGGTTTAGGAGTTTAAACTGAACATAAAAAAATATGGATCAACATCTTCGTGTCCTGTGCAACTACTCGATCTTAAAACTTGACTAGATAACTTCCCTTTTGCTTTTCATCTTTTCTACTTTTATCTTTTTAGGGTTCTCAAAAACTTCTTTCTGCAAGCAATCCATCCCTTGGATCGCCACTCTTTCTGGCTAAGCAGCCCATAGATCATTCGTAATATTCTAACCTGACCCACAGATTAAAGCTAGAGAGATACGAATAACACAGATAAAAGGAATAAGAGTGTAAAAGATAAAAAAAAAAAACACTGCATGATCAAAGTGGTGTGCGTCTGTGATTATCTTCTTGGGCAAATGATTCTCTATTTTGTCTTACACCACCAGCTCTTCCTTTTCTTTCCTACCTTGAATAGAAGACCTAGCTAGCTTGTCTAGGACGAGAATCTATCTTTATATCAAGAACATCGATCCCCATTACAGCTATATACATACTCATCTTCATCATCATTGATACAAATTAAACAGAAAAATTAGAACAATATCAATGGTTTTAATAGATGGCTGGATAATTCCATTCATCTCTGCATATCAAAATTGTCAATTTCATTTTGGTTAGTGAATTGTTCTTTTAATTGGAATAAAATATTTCGGTTTAGAGCATTTCAACGCGCTGTTTCGGAGTTGTACAGTTTATATATGTATATATATATATATAATTAAATATATTAATAAAAAAATTAGTTTCAATCCAAATTTATTTTTATCTAAAATTGTGCAAATTAATCTAAAAAAAACTCAATAAAATGATTTCATCTCAATCTAAATATAAGATTAAGAGATACGACTGCTATTATAAAATTATTCATTATTTAAAAAATACTATTTGGTCAAAACAAAACGTGTGGAACGAAACCAGAATATTTTGGCCGACTAAAAATTCTAGAATGAACTGGAATTTAAATCGAGATAAAAAAAATATTGTTTTGTCTCTTTTTTTAACTAGTACGAAATATTCCGGCCACAACGAAACGAAACTAACAACCCTACACCACACAAAATGAAAATTTTCTGCACAAGCATTCGATGTTTCAGCACTCTATGAGTTCTTCCGCAATACAAAATATGAAATGGGATACGTATGCTGCCAGCAAATTAAACCCTCGAGCAAGATAGATGATTAGAAAATGTTATCTTGTGCTGAGAAAACTATGTTGTACTTGCCCATCTCCTCACGAGTACCATCATGAAACCCACCAATGAACAAGCAATTTAAATAAAATTTAGACCTAATGCACTTTTTAGCTACCATATATCTCAAATTAAAATAATAATCATGATTATCATTGCCTTGTGTTCATCATCATCAGCTGATTGATTAAGGACAAAGCTAACTGGTGTTAATTATCATAAAACAATTGTGGGCAAAGCCGCCGGCAGGCCCGGAATCTAAGACAATGGTTTGGTGATGTATGAAATAAAAGTCGAATGTGTAGAGCAGCCGGCTAGCGATTGGGAAGGCTACACGTGTCAAGATGGTCGTGCTAATATCCAATTTGGACCACTAATCTAATTTCACTTAATTAAAAAAAAAAGTTTCATTATAATGGTCATGAAAATGAGATTGGAACTAAAATAATAAAGCTCATGTCATAATTCATAACTAAAATGTTTATAATTGGGATGAAAATGTTTTTCATACCTAGTCAAGATAGAGAAGTTAATTAGAGATGACATAACTCTTATTTCATAAACGGGGATCTTAATATTACTTTTTTTTCTCGAAGAAACTTTACCCTCTAAAAAGTATACTTTCTGAAATCATATAAATAAGTAAAACCTCGCTAGTCCAGATTCTTATAAAAAATGCACGTCCTAACTCAAACTCAAAACCTGTTGTGCAGATTGCAAACCCTCTATCATCACGCCACTTTCTAAGGACATCTTAATATTATTATTAGTTGCAAAATCTAAATAAAAAAAGATGTTAAATTTGAGACTTTTAAACCAAAGATCTCGAATTGAAGCTATAAATTAATCAAGTAAAATAGAAATTCAGAAAAAGGAGATAAATTAGACTACACCCCGTAAGGTTTTGTGGTCCTGATCTAATGAAAAAATAAAAATAAAATCTTAAAAAAAAAAAACATTTTTGTTCTACAGAGAGGGCATGTTCATTCTCCATTGACACGATGTTCAGTCATGGGATAAGTTTGTTTAACTTGACAATGTCTCTTCTTTTAATATAATACAGCAACAACAACTCCCATCAAAGGGTAGGAAATGTATGTTTTAAGCACTTCGATCATTGACTTCTCCTCTTCTTCTTCTTCTTCTCTCTTTCTATATATATAAAAGAGAGGAAGAGAGAAGGTTTCTTTTTAATATTTGTTTTATGTTGTGTTTTAAAAATATTTTGAGAAAAAGTGAAACAAAAAATATTTTTATTTTTTTTTAAAAAAATTATTTTTGTGTTTTGAAATTATTTTGATATGCAGATATCAACATAATTTTTAAAAATATATTATTTTAATGTATTTTAAACAATTTGTTTTTTTTAAAATCAATTTTAACCGCAGACCGGAAACATGTTGATGGAAAAGGATGTTTTTCTAGGAAGGGTTTTGGGAGCTGAAAATAGCATCTTCCAAAATAGATAGCTAGGTCAAGTAGAGCATGGAAGAAGATGAATGTTTGGTACTGTTTTATTTTATGTTTTTTGTGATTGTTTGAAAATGTAATTAAGGTAATTTTTGGAAGTGTTTTTTATTTAAAAATATATTAAAAATATATTTTTTTAAAAAATTATTTTTTACATGAATATATAAAAATAATAAAAAATATTTTTAAAAAACAGTAAACTTCCAGAAAGAATTGAGAATGTAGCTTTAAGGCTTTATAAACAAGTGGAGGACAATAGAGACGCATGGCATGAATTATGATGCCCTTGAGAGAAGTGGCGTGAAGGTAATCGCAAGTTAAACTCCACCATATCAGACTTTTGGTGATTTTTAGGAAATAAAATATATTTTTAATTCATTTCAAACATACCTTTCACACTTAAATCAATATATTTATTAAGAAAAATAATAAGCATCGTCACATCTTGTTTAATTATGAATTGTAGTAAAGTCAATGAAAATAAAAATGGAATTAGAATTTTGAGATTTTTTTTAAAAAATTAATGAAGACATTTTTCCTTGTTTGACACCAAACTATGATCTACTTGATTGAGAAGGCAATGCATGCACACATCAAAGTAGATGTAAGCACTTGGAAGTTCATAAATAATTTTATTTTATGTTTTTGGATTAGAGGAAACCTAACTTTTGTTTAGGGATTCTTTGTATATCCAGGTTAAGCGAATAAAATTCTGGTTGTCCCAGACTCTTACAAAATAAACATACCCCGACTCAAACCCAAGACTTGCAATGCAGATCTCAAACTCTTTACCACCACGTCACACCTCTTAAAGACTTCAAAAATAATTATTAACTGGGAGAAAGGAAACATGGTTTCTCCATAGAGATTATTATAAAAATAAAAAAAATTAATTCAATTTATTTATAAGACAAGCATATGCACTAACATAAATTGAAATTTATATATTTCTTACGAACATAACGTTGGGAAATTATTGGTATGTGGAAGCGATCAAAGCAGCTCAACTTTAGGTACTCAAGAAGGAATTTTTTATTTATTAATTCTACTCTACCGAAGATAAAATATTTAAGTGATTTTTTTATTAAAAAGTTAATTTGTATTTATTCTCATAATAGAATAAAAAGAAAAGGTCAATCAATATATTTATTCTCATGTAGATGTGAAGCATCGCAAGACAGGAAGGATATATTTTATTGGTCCAAATAGGTTCCATGCCCTACCAATAATGCAAAGGACCTAACTTGATACTTTTTTTTTTCTTTTTTAAGTCATTTTTCATACTCTTAGATGTCTTATCGTTTGCTAAAATAAAACATATATTCGTTTGCTAAAATAAAACATATATATATATATATATATATATATATATATATATATATATATCTTGCAATCTTTTCTTTAATTTAGAATAAGAGAATAATATGATCCGATTGTTAAAATCTACTACATCATTACACTTGGATCGAATTTTAGAGTTTTATGAGTTGTTATTTTGAGTCAGCTTAATAAATATGATCTTAAATAAAAGAGTAAGTATTAGTTCAAATTGTTTGGACAAAAAAAATCTAACCAAACTAATTTTTTTATTTTTAGAATTCAAAATCGAGTTGAACTAAGTAAATCTAGTTTAATTCATAAGGTACAAGAGCAATAATTGAACCAAACCTTTTAGTGAATTACCTCTTATAAGATTTGATTGAATTGAGAATTTAGTTTTTAGTAATTTTTTTGGTTTAATTTGATGTTTTTAATTTTAATTTTTGAAGCCAAAATTCAACCATACCACCAAAGTGTTTTCTTCTTTAAGTTCTAACCAAAATTATTCAAAAATAAATTCTAAAAACCATTGGGTTTTATTAATATCAAGGTAGTTATTTTTAGTATCCTTGCATGTCTTAGCTATTTGTAGTGTCTTTTTAGCTTATGGTATCTTATATTTTAATATTCTTAGGAGTTTATGGTTTTGATCATATTTTCAATTATGATTAAAGGGTGATTTAATGAGATGAAGTTCAAATTTATTCTGTTAAGACAATTAAAAAAGAGAAAGGACTAAACTAAAAAGACAATTTATTCTGTAAATTCATATTTCAAGCATATTTATATATTAACCAAAATATAGTTGTCATGGTTGTTTTATTGTGCATTTTTCATCGTGTAAATAGACATTGATTACTGTGGATTGAGATGGTAAAATTACCATTTATCCCAGGGCTTAAAAATTTAACCCTCAAAACCGAAGTTATTTTTGATATTTCTAAAGGACATATATAATATTTTTATTTATTTGCACGATAAAACTATCATTTTATCTTTGGGAGCTCACAAAATGATGCGGAACAGCGAGGGTGTTTTTGGTTTTTGTCATGCACAGTGAAACTATAAAAATAGCCCTCGAAAGACAAAAACAAAGGCCTGAAGTTGGGGGTATTTTAGTACCCTCCAGTTTTTTCGTATACCTTTAGCTCCAGGGGTGTATATATAATTTGGAATGTTTTTATAAATTCTTTTCCAAAACACTATAGGCACGTCATACGGATGCGTTGATAGTTTTAACACACACGCGCATCTCAAGCAGTGTGCGTGATATTGTTGTGCCATTAAAACTATTCAGTCATCGTGTCACCTAGTGCGCCACCATGTCCTATGCCTCCCGGTGCGGCGCTGTCGCATTACGGTGCCGGTGAATGATTTTTAGTTTTCTCTCCCTTTTCTCGACAAATTCATATAAGTCCTTAATGTTTAAGATTATTTTATTCCTGATATCTTCAATGAAAATTTTGATTTTTTTTTTCAATTGTGCCTTTCAATTGAAATTAATTATATATGTTGGTTTTCACTTCAGTCCTTAGTCTTTTGATATTTGGTTTATTTTTGGTTCCTCTAATTTTTTTGGTATGCAGATTTTAATTTTGTTCTCCAATTAAAATTGGTCATATATGCTATTTTTCATTTCGATCCTTATTCTTTTAATTTTTTAGCATAATTACAATGCATTTTTTTTAAATACCTTCATTTGTTTTGGTCCCAAGGTTTTTATTTGTTTCAATTTTATCATTTGATTGGAATTAATTATATATTTTATTTTTCATTTCAATTCTTATTCTTTGAATTGTTTATTTGATATTAATTCTTTTGGGTTTTTTGGTCCTTCTTGGACATTGTTTATTTTTTATCCATATTTATGCATTTATGCTTTTAGTTTTTTTATTTTAATATTGTTAGTTTATTTTTTATTGAGGTTTTATTTTTATGCGGTTCAGTTATGAAGTTTTCACTTATGTTAGTGATCATTTTAAAATTAATATTTCTTCTTATCATATGATTTTATTGTTTGCGCAATAATAATGAGAATGTTAGTGATATTTTTTTTTATTTTTTTTGTAAAAATAGTTTGCTTTTTTTATTCTTTTGGGTAAATGTAATGATTTTAATTATTTGAACAATAATGCTGATAATAATTTTAATTGTTATAGTCATGATAATAATGATAACGTAGGGATGAATTTTCATTGATGTTTTTTTTAGTAGATAGAAAATTAACAACTTAGTTTTTATTTGATTATTGCAGGTATTTTCACAATTTATATTGTATTTGTTGTGTTTAATATAAATTGGATTACAAAATAAACTAATCCTAATATAGTGAATTCAATAATTCAAATATCCAGATTTTTCTTGTTATTTTAATGATTATGCTGATTATTTTTTAAAATATACTAAACAAATAAATTTATATTATTTTAAAATTCATATATTTTATAGAGAACTTGCACTTCATATCTACACAGGTTTATTATTTTGCCCAAATTTATATTATGATAAAAAAACTCACAATTTATATGTTTTCACATTGAAAAAAAATATGATTCCAGCTGCGATGAGACACGAGTAAATGTCTAGTGTGTGTGTGTGTGTATCCATGTGCACAACCCTAACCACTTTTTTTTTATGAGTCAGACGGATTTGTACTCCGAGACCTATAATGTCTTGCCTTTTCTTAGTTAAGGCTTTTATCATATGTTTTCTTCTACTTTATTTAAATTTCATTTTAATGAATTAATTAAAAATATTAAGGATATTATTTTATTAAATATCATTCTATTTGTATTTGGTTTTAAATAAAATCATAGTATTATTTTATACTATTAGAGACCACTCTTTTGTGTTGTCTTTTAGTTTTTTTATTTTTGTTAAATTTTATTTATTGACTTTTCTACATATATTTATTTGTATTATGACATAAATAAATAAATAAATAAATAATAGAATATAAAAGTTTTCTAGTGATGTCATTCTTTAAATTTATTATTCATAAATTTATTATATTCGCATCACAATTATTATAATATTTTTTATTAAAATTTATTTTTATGATTCCAATAAGCTTTTGTTTAAAAATAATGTCATGTTAGAAAAAGTTTCAAAACAAATATTAAGTTCATTAATAAGATGAAGGAGATATAATTAAAGATATAAAATTTTACCTTTATTTCATAGTGTTAAAATATTTTTGATATTTATTCTAATTGCTTTTGATTTTTATCAAGTATAACACATATTATATAAAAATCTATATTTATTTTTACAGAGAAAAATATGTTAATAAGATAAGATACATTATACAAACAAATTATTTTATTCCAATAAACTTCAAATTAATTTTCTTCTTATAAAAAAGTAATTATATATAATTAAATATTAAAAGAATTGATTAGATCCAGACAAAACAAGATTATATATTTAATTAATTCTTTTTATCAATATAACAAATTCTTGAATTATCTTTTTACTATTATTTTATTTGTGCATTGTCGCGAATCATAAATTTATTTTTTAAAACAAAATTGGCTATGTAGGTTATTTTCTAAAAACATTCAAACAAATTAAAGAGTTTATGCAAGTATGTAATCAATTCTTTTAATATTGCAATACAAGTCATTTATTTGGCTGTACTATTATTTATGAAATTAATTTGTATAAAAAATTAACACACATAAAATTTATTTAATAAAATAAAAAAACAATTATGCAACGTTGCAAATATTAAAGATATTACAAAAAATAAATTTAATCTATAAACAATATAAAAACAATTATAAATGAATCACAGTACTTCATAAAAAAGCATAATCAATATAAAAAAATAATCGCTATTTCAAAAAGGCTAAATTAAAAAAAATACAAAGAAAGGGTATTAACCAAAATATAAATGATATATTTAAGAATATATATATATATATATATATATATATATATATATATATATATATATATATATATATATATGAAAAAGTAGTAGTTTACAAAAAAAAAACAATTTATGTAAGAAGCTAAAAAGAATAAGATCAAGCACTATAGGAGTAAGTCTAGCTTGGAGCATAGCCCAAAAAGAAAGTGCTAAAGGGATAAGCTTGTTTTCAAAATTAAAGGGGTTAAGTCACTCAAAACATTCTTGAGCAACAAAAATAGACAACATGTCGTTAGCTAAGGTACATGATTCGTCGCCTGAAATTCTTAGAAGCTAGCTATTACGGTGACTTAAAAAACAATATTTATGATTTTTTCTTATAAAAAACTATTTTTTTCCCAACACCTTTTAGACCTTGCTAGACAAATCTATAACCTTAAAAAACAAAACAACCCATGTCAAAATGCAAAATCAACCTCAAAAATAAAATTTTCTAGATCTTACCTCTTTTTTTACCATACATTTTCAAGGTCCAAAGACTTAATTTGAACTCACCTCGTCGTATGGAATGGTTTGGTACAAAAATCAACCAATTACTTTCTCTCTCTATGCTTCTGATAAGCCTCTCTCCTCACAAAAAATTAAAAATTGATGAAAATAAAGTTTAGCTCTAAAATTATTTTTTTCTAAAATTTAAGAGACTGATCAACTAATAGATTAAAAAAAATAAAGGGCTAAATGGTGCTTTTCAAATAAATTCTAAAAACCCATTTACCCAAGTTTTTCACTTCAGTCATGTATCTTTTAATTCAACCCTCTCCAAAAAACACTTAAAATTGTGTGCTTTTGGATAAACAAAATCTGGTGTCCCTATCCTCTACTAGACAACAGAATCAAGTCTTGGTCCTACAAAAAAATTCTCAGTTTCCATCTCTCATATTAATATATTGTCAGGGAAGCTTGCACCTGGAGCGAAGTAATTGCCTAAAGTTTATTAAGCTAGCCACCCTCAACATATCTGTCCAACTATATGCACATTGGTATTTGATGTACTTAGCATAGGATTCCACACAAGTCATAATTTAGGGCATTTTTGATATTACGGTTGTTGTTGTGATTGAGGTTTAAAAAAATAGTTTCATGAAAAATACTTTTAGTTGCAATTCATAACTTAAAATTGAAGTGTTTGGTTAAAACTGAGGTTGAGTTTAAGATTTAATAAAAAAATAGTTGTGTACCATGTTTTTCATATTACTATCCACTTGTGAAATTATTTTAAAAGACACGCACACGCACACGCGCGTGCACACATATATGTAAAGGGGCGATAGAGCAATATGCAAAATGAATGAAAATGTAGAGATGAAGAAATACATAAAATATTACCAGTCCAAACAACCTGAACAAACCTACTACAAAAAAACCCTACAAGAAATTCATCAAAAACCTTTATGATTGTTTTACTTCCAAAACTCCATAAACACGACAAACCTCCCCTCTAGTTTAGTCAATGGTGGGAAAACTTTGGTAATCTTTCTGAAATCCTCTAGGATCACCCCTTGGTTGAAGAAGGTTCCATCCATTTCAAAAGGATATACCAACCCCCTCATAAAAGAAGTTGAAACGTCTCATTTTCTGTACAAAAATCTTTGTTCCATAGGTATACTCATGGTACCATGATTACAATTTACAAAACAAATCTCTAGTTTTTGTCTGCAAATTAAAAGTTAAATAGCGGGATTCTTTTAAAGCAGAAAACAAAAGTTTCAAAACTGTTGTGGAAGAATGGTTCAAAACAAACAAAATCCTTCCTACCATCCAACAAACAACAATTCAAATTTTTAGCTCAAAAAGCTAAAACTGGTGCCCTCTTGGCCACTGCAAAAATTGAAGAATATCTTCCGGGTCCAATCAACTAGTCTCGTTCAAACATCCACTATATTGAAGGTCTTGTTCCAAACCGAGACAATCAACTAGTCTCGTCCAAATCCAGCTCTTCCAGGTCAATTCTTCAGCAGCCATCCCTTTAGGTGATGATAATGAAGATAGTCTTTGACATCCTGTCACCAGTTAAAAGATGACCTTTCAAAACTATCAGAATAAGAAGACCAAAACATGGCCCCCGCCATTTAGAAAAGTTGTCTTCTACTTATGCAAGTAGACAAAACTACTTTCGGTGTGAAGATTCATTCAGACAAAACATGGTCCCTACCACTACTAAAGGTGTCTCCCACTTAGAGTACTGATTACAAAATGAAAAAGTACTTTGTTTGTCTTCATCTATATAAGGAATTCATTTCATTCGGAAGAGGGAGAATTGGCAAAACCCTTGTATAAGAGCTCAAACACTTTTCAAGCAAAATTCTCACCTACAAATTCCTTGTATCCATTTACATTACCTTGTAATCCAAATCTCTTGTAATTCAATTTTTCATTATCAGGTACAAATTTCAAGTTGATTTCAATACAAGTTCAAGGTTTACTTCTTCAAACTTTGAAACTTATACATTCTGTCTTTACATTTCTACAAACTAAGTATGCTCTGTGATTGATCAAGAATCCTGACATTGTTGGTATTGACTTGTTCATTTCACATCAGAAATTGTTCCATCATTCATCTTTATTTTATGTATTTCTTCATCTGCATTTTCATTCATTTTGCATATTGCTCTCACCCTTTTTTGGTATATAATTGGCAAAACTCTTGTATAAGAGCTCAAGAATGTAAATGGATACAAGGAATTTGTAGGTGAGAATTTTGCTTGATAAGTGTTTGAGCTCTTATACAAGAGTTTTGTCAATTCTTCCCTTTTTCAAATAAAATGAAGTCTCTTTGTATAGATAAAGATAGACAGAGGAACCTTGAATTCCTTGATAGTGGAGTTGAAAGACTTTGTCATTTTGTAATCATTACTCTAAGTGAGAGACACTTTTAGTAGTGGTAGAACCACATTTTGTCTGAAGGAATCTTCACACCAAAAGTAGTTTTGTCTACTTGCATAAGTGGAAGACAACTTTTATAAGTGACGAGGGCAACACTTTTGTCTTCTAATACTAACAATTTTGAAAGGTCATCTTTTGACTGGTAGTAGAATGTCAAAGCACTCATCTTCATTATTATCACCTAAAGGGATAGCTACTGAAGAAACTGACCCGGAAGAGCTGGATTTGGACGAGATTAGTTGATTGTCTCGATTTGGAACAAGACCTTGCAAGATTTGAAGATATTCTTCAATTTTTTCAGTGGCCTCGGGCACCAGTTTTAGCTTTTTGAGCTAAATATTTGGATTGTTGGTTTTGATGGATGGAATGAAAGATTTTGTTTGTTTTGAACCATTATTCTTCCAAAGTAGTTTTGGAACTTCTATTTTCTGCTTTGAAAAAATCTCACCAATTAACTTTGAATTTGCAGGCCAAAACTGGAGATCTGTTTTGTAAATTATAATCATAGTACCATGAGTAGAAAAGGAGAGGTTTGAACTTTCTTTCTGAGAGGATGGGTTGATACTATTGACATATAATGTCATACTTGTATGCTTTATATATTTTGATGATAACAATAAAAAAAATAGACTAATAATATGCTTGGATGAGATTAAGTTATAAACATGTATTATACAAAGAATACATCAACAAGCATAATGGATTACACGAAGAAATCACTTCAGGAAGTCCAAGATGCAACCAAGTGAAGACTTAGAATAAGTTTTCATTTTAGTGCTTTATGAAAATCTCAATTTCTAACTTGATAGCACAAATTAAAATGAACTCACACACTTCACATTACATGCATTAAAAGGGTTTGATGATTATAGGTTTAAGTCATAATCAATCGGTTCAAGAAATTCAAAAAAGATAATTTGTCAAAATAGGGTTTCTGCATGAACCGGTCGACCGCTTGGGTTACCAAGTGAACCGGTCGACCGCTTGGAAGACAAATTGCCTTTCGAACTGAACCGGTCGACCGCTTGATTTATCCGTTGTGAACCGGTCGACCGTTTGAGATGACAGTTGCACTAAAACGGCTAAAAACAGCTAGTTTCTCTTTGAAACTTATAAATAGGCATCTTAATTGCAAAATTAAGTAGAGACATTTTTTTATATCTGATATTGAGGCAATTAGTAGTGCATAAACACCTTCATATCATCAATCCTCATTATTACTCAAATTTGTGTTTAAATCTTCATATCCTAACACAAAGAGTATTATATCTCATTCTCACTACACTTAAACACCTTCAAATATTCTAAGTGCTATTAAGTGAGATAAAGAGATCATAGATCTTAATTTGTAATATCCACACTATTGAGAGTGTATTGTTGTATTACAAAAACAATCCTTGTAAAACTCTTGAGAGTTGAGTATAAAACTCTTGATATTGGTGAGGGAACATCACCAAGGAAAAATCTTGAAGAGGGTACATCTTCAAGTGGGAGAAAGAAAAATCTTGAAGAGGGCATATCTTCAAGTGGTGTGGATTCATCAAGCGGGAATTGTAATCTTGTTACTTGGACTAGTAAGAGAATACAATACTCAAGTACGGGTTGGAACTTGAGCTGTGGATGTAGGCTTGTCGAACCACGTTAAAAATCGAGTTAGCAATCTGTCTCTCTTATCTCTTTACTTTAAAGTAATTAATTTTAAAATTGCATTAATTATTGTATTTACACCTAATCCCCCTCTTAGGTGCATAGTTGCCTTAATCCGTGAAAAACAATTGGTATCAGAGCTTAGTTCTCAGTTATTAAGTTTGCTTAGACTTTGAGTAGAATGCAACTACAAGCTATAATCTCCAAAATGAAGGTGCTTCAACATCTAGACCACCATTTTTTTTATGGTAATGACTATGTCTATTGGAAAGCTAGAATAACAATATATCTTCAATCTATTGATTTCGATTTATGGCTTTCTATTGAAAATGGACCTCATAGACCACTTAAAACCGAAAATGGTATTGAGATTCCGAAAAGCATGATAGAATATATTGACCTAGATAAAAGATTACTTTCTATAGATGCTAAAGCCATGAACACTTTATACTGTGCATTAAATAGAAGTGATTTTAATAGAATATCTTATTGTAAAAATGCTAGGGATATATGACATACTTTAGAAGTAACTCACGAAGGAACTAATCAAGTAAAAGAATCAAAAATTGATATGTTAGTTCATCAGTATGAGTTATTCAAAATGTTGCAAAATGAATCCATAACAAGTATGTTTACTCGTATGACTAGCATTACAAATAGTTTACATGCTCTTGGTAGAACTTACACAAATGCAGATATTGTAAGTAAGATTCTCAGATCTCTACCGAAAGCTTGGGAAGCTAAAGTGACAGCAATACGAGAAGCCAAAGATCTCACAAAATTACCATTAGAGGAGCTCATCGGTTCTCTAATGACTCACGAGATAACTATGGATAAACAAGATCAAGAAGAAAGGCCAAAGAAAAACTTGGCATTTAAAACTGTTCATCAAATTGAAAGCGATGATAATGATGATGATGAAGACAGTCACGACAATCTTGAAGAAGATGTAGCATTGATCACAAGACAGTTTTCGAAACTTCCTTAGAAAGAAAAATGACAAGAGAAAGTTCTCGAACTTCAAAAAGGAGGGAAACAAAGGAGAATCAAGTAAAGAAACTCCAAGATGCTACAAATGCAACAAGTAGGGACATATCAAAACCGATTGTCCCCTTCTTAAAACGAAGAAGAAAAATCGCTTTCAAAATAAAGGTTTGAAAGCAACATGGAGCGATGACTCGGACTCAAGCTCCAGTGATGAAGAAGAACATGTGGCTAACATGTGTTTCATGGCAATCGAAAGTGAAAATGAGGTACTATCTTCGGATGATGAATCCGATTCTTCTTATATTGAATTACATGAACAACTTGAAAATCTGTATGTAGAATATAAGAAATTAGGTTCAAAATATAGTACCCTAAAAAGAAATCATGTATGCATAATTGAAAAAAAAAGAATTACTAGAAAAGAAAGTATGTGATTTGAATGACAAGAGTAGTAAGACTAATCAACTTGAAGAAGATAATAAATCCTTAAAAGAAAAAGTTGATGAGTTGAATGTAATTATTGCAAAATTCACACTAGGCTCAATTTTTTTTGAGAAAATGCTTTCGAGCCAGAGAAGTATGTTTAACAAAGGAGGATTAGGTTTTAAACCTAATAAAAACCAAAAATACTTAAAGAACTACTTTGTTAAAGCTAAATAGTCTTATGATCCAAGTCATACATGCAATTACTGTAGAAAATCACGACATTTGATTTATGCATGTCCTATGAAGAAAAATAAGACTGTTAAAATGATTTGGGTTCCAAAAAAAACCACCCCTAACCAAAAAGGACCCAAGAAGATATGGGTACCAAAATCCTCATTTTGATTCTGTTTTGTAGGAACCAAGGGAACATGGGGAGTGGTTTTTGGATAGTGCTTGTTCAAGACACATGACCGGAGACGACACTTTTTTTTTAAGCCTTACCAAAACTAAAAGAGGAAAAGTGACTTTTAGGGACAACTCAAAAGGAAAAATTGTTGGAATTGGTAACATTGGAGGTATGTCTTCAACCTCCATTGAAAATATATTTCTTGTTGATAGTCTTAAACATAACTTGCTTAGTATAAGTCAATTATGTGACAAAGGCTATAAAATCATTTTTGATCATACATGTTGCTTAATACTTGAAAATGATAAAATTATTTTTATCGGTAATAGAATTGGAAACATCTATAAAATCAAAATAGATACATGTATGAGTATTGAAAGTTGTCTTGTTGCTAGTATAAATGATAGTTTTCTATGGCATAGAAGACTAGGTCACATAAGCATGGACATCCTTTCAAAATTAGCTAAAAATGATTTAGTTAAAGGTCTTCCTCATATTGCATATATAAATGAAAAGCTATGTGACGCTTGCCAAATGGGTAAACAAGTTAAAACGTCTTTTAAAAGTAAGAATCACATATCAACCGAAAGACCTTTAGAATTACTTCATATAGATCTATTTAGACCAACTAGAACAAGAAGTTTAAGTGGTAATAGATATGTGTTTGTAATCGTTGATGACTTTACTAGGTATACATGGGTTATATTTTTTAAATCAAAAGATGAAACCATTTATGAATTTGTAAAGTTTTCAAAGAAAATCGAAAACGAGAAAGGATTTTCTATAATTAACATAAAGAGCGATCATGGTGGTGAATTCATAAGTGATTTATTTGAAACGTTTTGTGAAGAAAAGGATACCACCACAATTTTTCAACGTCTAGAACTCCCCAAACAAAATGGGGTTGTGGAAAGGAAAAATCGATCTCTTCAAGAAATGGCAAGAACAATGATAAATGAATTTAACACCCCGAAATATTTTTGGACGGAAGCCGTAAACACTTCTTGCTATGTTTTAAACCGTGTTACTTTGAGACCTGAGTTGAAAAAGACTCCTTATGAGCTTTGGAAAGGGAGGAAGCCCAGCATCTCTTATTTTAAAATCTTTGGTTCAAAATATTTTATTCTAAACACTAAAGACAACCTTGATAAATTTGATTCAAAATCCGATGTTGGAATTTTTCTTGGATACTCCTCCTCTAGCAAGGCTTATAGAGTATACAATAATAGAACACTTTGTCTTGAGGAATCCATGCATGTCGCTTTTGAGGAAACTCAAAATGACAAAATTGTTGAGATTCTAGATAACTTAAATGAAAGTGTTCAAAATTTGAATCTTAATGATAAAAACCCAAAGGAGTCATCAAATGAAGACATGAACAAGGACCAACCAAGCTCAAGCAATCAACAAGAGTTGGTAAGTAACTCTTTTGAGCCGCCAAAGGAGCTAAGGTATGTAAGTTCTCATCCTCCAGATTTAATTATTAGTAATCCTTTTGAGAGAACTAAAACTAGAGCATCCCTTAGAAATATTAGTGGGCATTATGCATTTGTTTCTCAAATAGAACCTACAACCTTTCTTGAAGCCGAAAATTATGAAAAATGGATTTTAGCCATGCAAGATGAGCTAAATCAGTTTGAGAGAAATGATGTTTGGGAATTAGTCCCTAGGCCAAAAGATTTATCAATAATTGGTACTAAATGGGTCTTTAGAAACAAAATTGATGAACATGGGACTATTATAAGAAACAAAGCAAGACTAGTTGCTAAAGGTTATAATCAAGAAGAAGGAATAGATTATGAAGAAACCTTTGCACTAGTGGCTAGACTTGAATCTATAAGAATGCTATTAGCCTATGCATGTCATGCAAATTTTACGCTCTTCCAAATGGATGTTAAAAGTACATTTTTAAATGGCTTTATAATGGAAGAAGTATATGTTGAACAACCTCAAGGCTTTGAAAATTTTGAATTTCCTAATCATGTTTTTAAACTCAAAAAGGCCTTGTATGGTTTAAAACAAGCACCTAGGGCATGATATGATAGATTAAAAACATTTCTTATTGAAAATGATTTTAACATTGGCAAAATTGACACCACCCTTTTCACATAAAGAAAAGGAAAAGATATCCTTATTGTACAAATCTATGTTGATGATATAATTTTTGGTGCTACTAACGAATCTCTGTGTAAGGAATTTGCAAAATGCATGCAAGAGGAATTTGAAATGAGCATGATGGGAGAATTAAATTTCTTCATTGGATTGCAAATTAAGCAAACAAGAGATGGTATCTTCATCAACCAAAGCAAGTACACCAAGGATCTTCTGAAAAGATTTGGGATGGAACATGTCAAAGATGCCGACACACCCATGGGGACATCTATTAAGCTTGATATGGATGAAAAAGGTAAAACCGTAGACATCACCAAATATCGAGGTATGATCGGTTCTCTTTTATATTTAACCGCAAGTAGACCCGATATTATGTTTAGTGTATGTTTATGTGCACGATTTCAAGC